>CM038674.1:29165912-29761721 GCA_021605145.1 Aegilops bicornis | reverse complement strand
CAGATTAAAGACTTAGGGAGGAATTTATACCTCTCAAAAAGTCAATCGGACCGATTCGTATGGATGGGCAGATCCGGGACGCTGGCGTGATGCTTGGATGAGATCCCTGCGGGATCTCATCCTCGATCCGGGCGACGGGTCCCGCTGCTCCGGCTGAGAGCTCCCGGGCGAGGGCTCCGCCGGAGTTGGAGGCGAGGGCGACGGGAGGCGAGGCGCCATGCGAAGCTGGCTCGGGGCCGCCGAGGGAAGCCGAGGGCGGCGCCAAGTGAGGTCGGTGGGCGGCGACTGCTGAGCGGGCGGCGTGATCTCGGCGGCCTGGCGCACGAGGCGGCGGGATGGCTTGCTGGCAAGACGGGCCGGGCGGAGGAGGCGTGATGGCTGGGCGCTGGGCGGCGCAAGGCTCGGGCGGCTACCAAGTGAAGCCGAGGCGGGCGGGCGCTACACTGCCGAGGCGGCGGCGCTGGGTTCAAGGGCTCTGGGATCCGCCTCGGGCGTGTCACAAGGCGAGGAGGGAGGAGAGAGAAGGTGAGGTGGCGGCAAGCGTGGTTGGAGGAGCCGGCGGCGGAGGCGCGTGGCGCTCCACGATTGGCGAGGCGGCGTGGCGGGCGGACATGTCCGTGAGGTTGGACATGTCCATTGTAGCGAGGAAGCCAGGTCTAAGGTTTGATCTGCGGGATCGCAAAATCCAAATTCGAAGGGGGGAACTAATTTATAGGTAGAGGGAGCTAGGAGAGTCCAAATGAGGTGCGATTTTCGACCCAGCGATCGTGATCGAGCGACCAAAGAGCATGGAGGGAGTTTGGTGGGTTTTGGGCCACTTTGGAAGGGGTGTTGGGCTGCAACAAAAAGAGGCTTTCTGCGGTTACCGGTTAACCGTTGGAGTACCAAACGACCTCCAAATGGCACGAAACTTGACAGACGGTCTACGGTGCTATACCAAGGCCGCTTGACAAACCTCGGGGCATTCCGAACGTTGACACCCGCACATGAAAAGAGAGGTAAAGAGGCGCCCGGGGAGACATAGGAGTGCGGATTGCAAAAGCGGACAACGGGAAAATGCCGGATGCATGAGAGGCGAACACGTATGCAAAATGAAATCGCATGATGACATGATATGAAATGCGAGATGAAGACATGGCAAAGTGCAACCGCAAGCAAATGACATAGCAGCGACGGCGAATAAGCTGGCGGACACTGGCGGCGCGCCGAATCCGAGGCGTTACAAGCACTCGGCAACTTGAGATGTGGCGATGGTTAGAGGCACCACTTGGCGTGCTCACAGGCACCGACCACGCTGGAGGTTTTGCGTTATACAAAATTTGGCGGCCTTTGCAGCGAGTCTGATTAGCCTGGCCCATTCGCGATCGAATCCAGAATGTCTCGCTACCAAGGCAGTGGTACCAATACCACGACCTAACACAGTAAAAATTGCAAAAGCTAATACGCCCATGCTAGGAGTGGGGTGTGCAGGTGTCTACTAAGTAGCGCGAGTTATCAAGTAGCGGTAGATCCAAAACTGTTTTGTAATTTTGAACATTTGCTGGAAAATTGTGAACAACTTTTTAAAAGGAAAAGAATGTTTCAGAATTTGGACGTTTGCTGGAAAGTTGTGAACAAACATTATCTAGATGATCATTTTTTGAATTTCTCTTTTTTTGAAAGAATTGATATATTTTTTAAATTCTAAACAAAAGTTTTTAACAGCGTACAACTTTTTAAATTCCTGACAATTTTTGAAACCAAGAACATTTTTCAAAAATGTGCAATTTTTTGAAGTTGGAAAGAATTTTTAAAACCATGAACAATTTTTGAATTTATGAACAAACTTTGGAAAACATGAACATTTTTTGAAATTCTGCCCAAATTTTGGAACCGCAAAATCTTGTTGGATTCATGAACATGTTTTAAAAAATATCTTTTGAAATTTCAAACAATATTTGATTTTTCTGAACATTTTTGAAAAGAAAAAACATGAAATAGAAAAAACAAAAAAACAAAAACAATTTTTTTGGAAAAGAAAGAAAAAAATATAATAAGACAAGGAAAACCAAATGAAGAAAACAAAACAAGAAAAAATAACGGCTGCAGATAAAAACTTGGTTATAACTTTGACACGTGCGAAACCGGTACACATTTAAATGGGCCAGCCAACTGATCGCTAGCTTGGCTTGGTGTGTGCGAAGGTCCGACATTTTCGATACTTAATGTGTTAGGGCATCTCTAAAGCGGATCCGTAAATCTTCCGCAATCGTCCGGACCATGCTGCGGATCGTGGAAGCCATCAACGTCGGCCTGCATCGATCCGTGGAAGCGGTCGGATCGATTTCTCTCGCAAATTGGAGACAAAAGTGTGGGTGGTTTGTGGCAGTCCGGACATCCGAAGCGTTCGACTCCGACACCGGGCCACGCAATTCCTCCTCCGGTCCCATTTCCTTCCCTCCGCCCCTTCTTCCCCTTGCTTTGCATCCGCACCCTCCACCTTTGCCACCATTGATGTTCGTCTATAGCGCCACAAATGCATTACGGACGTCCGCAACTTGATCTTGTGCGCTCGCTCGCGCCGTTCGATGGAGCATTCAGCCTGAAGCCGTTTGTACCCAGGTACACTCCGCCCCCTATCGGCGACCTCCATGGCAGACACCACGCCTTGCTGGTGTTCGGTCAAATGTTATGGAGCTTATTTTCAAATGCTATGTCGTTTTAGAGTCGTAGGATGGTGAGCTACTCGACCATGAAGGATGAGTTGTTGTGCGATGCGTGGCTGGCCGTATCCACAGATTTCATAAGCAGGACCAGAGGGCTGTCATACGGGAACAAGTGCATGCAAGCACGTTGCGCCTTATAATATGTACATCATTCGATGCAACTTGAGGTCGTTGTCGTATCGCTTGTACGCTATCGGATCAGCGTCATCAAGTTTTGCAACTTGGTTAGTTAGCTCGAGGCAAGGTGGCGTTGCCGCGGACATGGACAGCGTAAGTGGAAGGCATTCGCTAAACACGACCGCCGCATTCGCGGCGCCTTGTATCCGGACACGAGGCGCGCCGTATTACGCCGACCGCTCCATGGTGTGGCTGCCGAGCTCCGACCAGCTGTGGAAGGCGCTGCGTGGCATTGCCGCCACACATCTTCTCGCGCGCAGCCTCGCGTCGTCGGCGCGGCGCCCGGGGCGCACCGTGAACCACATCCTTTACACCTTCCGCCGCCGAGCCGGGCAGGAAGTGCGACATTAGCCACGTTACGTACCATGGCATGTTCGACCTGCTGACCAACACGCTCTTCTCCCTCGGCGGCCAGGACAAGCTGAGGACATTCTAGAGGACATCGTGCGGTCCTCGCCGAGCCCAGCGATGTCGGACTTGTACCCGTTGCTCCGGGTGCTGGACCTGCAGGGCCTTCGCCGCTGGGCGGCCACACACATGAACGCGTCTTTCATGTGCTGAACAAGATCATCGGCGCCCGGCTTGGCGAGGGCAAGCATGATCGGGGCGTCTGGCGGCGCTGCTGGCGGCATTGATGACCGCCCGGCAAGATGAGCCGCAGCGGCGTTAAGGCCATGTTGTTTGGCGTCCTAGCGGCGGGCACGAAGGCGACCAAGATCACGGTGGAATGGGCGATGGCGGGCTGCTGCGGAACCGGGCGTGATGGCGGCGGTGCGGCGCCGAGATGAAGGGTACCCTCACGCGGGCGAGGGGAGGATGATCACGGAGGCAGGCGTGGCGAAGCTGCCGTACCTACAGGCCGTGGTGAAGGAGTCGATGCGGCTGCACCCGTTCGCCCGCTGCTGCTGCCGCACCTGGTGGAGGAGGAGGCGTGGAGATAGGTGGCTACGCCGTGCCCAAAGGCGCCACCGTCATCTTCAACTCATGGTCCATCATCGCGACCGGCGGCATGGGAGAGGCCCGAGGAGTTCGTGCGGAGGCGTTTCCTGGGAAAGCGGGCTTGGCATGTGGGGAAGGAGGTCAAGTTCATCCCACTGGGCACCGGCGGAGGCTGTGCCCGGCATTGCCATGGTGGAGCTTCTCGTGCCATTCACCGTGGCGTCCATGCTGCATGACTTTGAGTGGCGGCTGCCCGGGGCATGTCACCTGACCAGGTGGGCGTGACCGAGAGGTATACAAACAGCGATATCCTCGTTATGGGCGTGCCTCTCAAGGTTGTGCCCATGGTAGCCACCTAGTCACCTGCCCATTACCCTATTTTCCACCGTCACTAGCTGCATGCATGGCACTGTATTGGTTGGCATGGCGGCGAGCATGCATGCCACTAGCGCCAAACATACGTCTGGCGATGGCGTATGTATGTTTGACAATGATTATAGAATAAAATATCAACATCTGTGGTGTAAAATAAATGAAATATGATAATAATTTTTATGATGGATCGAATGGATTTGAAATTTAGTATTATATGTATTATCATTGTTGTTTGTTTTTTTAAAACACGATCAAACATGCCTTCGTTTGACTTTTGAATAATCTAATACATTTAATTTTTTAAAACAGAGAGAATAATTTGTGCCCTGGAAGACACCCGTCAAGATGTGCTTATAACATATCGAACTGGAAGATCGTCCAAATTATGTCTTGACTGGATGCGTCATGCATCAATAATCGGTTGTCAGCGAATGCCCTATCAAATCCGTCAGCGGGGTTGCCTCGATAATTAAGATAGAATCAGACAAAAGCATTGGATGTTTAGTAACTACACCTTATATCCCCACGAATCACGATTCACGTTACCGTATTAAACCTTTCTATCACTGGTGTTCAGAATAGCGCTTCACGGTCTCTCTGCTCTTAGCCTCCTTGTGGCTCGAACTCCGTGATCTTGTGTACCTGCAGGGTCGAAGAAGAACACGAGAGAGAGACAAGAGGCGACAAAAGAACAATTTTATTTCACACATACGAGGCGTTAGTTCATAGTCATTCCATTGGTCCCTTCAACAAATACATAGACTTGCAAGGCTATGCTTCAACCCATGACCTTACCAAAGTACTCCCACATGTCGATCGTATCACAAGAAAAAATCATTGAAAAACACATCAAGGTTAATGCTTTATTGATAATATCTCTTACAATGGTTTCGGATCACGAGACATAATTACAAAGAATAGAAAACTTGGGGATGAATGTTCTTGTGATGGTGATGGTGGTGGCTATGGAGATGGAGATGGGAAGTGTGGTGGCTAGGGTTTGTGGATGATACTGGTGATGAAGATAGAGGTTCTGCGGTTGCTCTGATCTAATTCTGGCATTGGCCCTTTAACTTGAAAGTTGGAGGGTTGGGCGCCAAGGTGCCATGGGCATATGGTACAAGCACTGGTATGAGCACGTGCGCTCCTACCAGATGTCGTCTTGCGCTCTGGATAGGTGCCGGCGCCTCAAACTTTATCCTTCTTATCTGCTCTTTGCTCCTTTTCATATATGTGCGTGATTTAGTCCATGTGATGCCATTTTCCTGTGGAAACATCATTAAGATAGGATTTTGAAATCCTTTGCATTTATTAGTCATTAAATACGAATATTGGGCGGATATGAACTAAACCAGTTTAAACTTCGGGTGTGATGAGCGTAAAAGTAACATTTTCATCAACTCCCCCAATCTTAAATTTGATCATCCTCCAGCAACATAGATACAAATCCAAACCATAAGGAACTCAGTTGTTTAAAAGCGAAGCGGCGAGAAGGTTTTGGTTCACTTGCAATCGGTATGCCTAGATAGCTCTCCACTTCTTTACTGAAAACATAATATAGTTGTAGTGGTGGCATGGTTATCATGCAAGTGTTAGTGAAGCAAAGATAATCAACATAGACACTTGCTCAACAAGAGAAAATAATAAAGTAGCTCATGTTCCATTTACTCTAGTTAACACTTGCTTGCGGGAGGCATACGGAAGAGTTTTATTTTTGAGAAATGAAAACATAAATTAGGGAGTAAAAGGTATGTAAAGAAACATGATTCTAGAGTAACTTCGCTAACACACCTATGAGTGTCTCATCATCAAGGCTCTCAATCACTTTACTTCAATCATTGCTTGCTGAAACTTTTCTTGTCTGGTGATAGGATTATGCCAAAGGAATAATCATGTATTGGGTTTCATAGTGGCATAAGTTTAAGTACTATTGACCAATATGTTGTCTCTTTCCAGCTCTTACGATCAGTACTCTGTTATTACCACATACAGACAATTCATTAGAAAGTTGAATAATATCCGATGTAATGTTTCCACTATGCATGGTAACAAACTCATAGCCAAAATGTAAGCCGAAAGTCAGATGGATTTTTCATTGGCTAGCGGAGTTCTCAACATAACATCAATAAAGGTGGCGAAGTCATATTTACGCACGATGAGCGGGCATAGAGTGACAAGGCTATGGCTCCAGCGATAAACTTAAGCACCACGTAAAAATGCAACACAGATTTTGGCATAATCTCATTCACCTTTCAATAAGGTTTCTCTGGACAACTTTATCCAGAAGGGCTATTGAGTCCATTAAAATTAACAAAATGGGGTTGAGTATCTCTTACATCATCTTCTCTAGAAATTTTCTCAACACCCAAGTCTTTCTAGAGAGTTCTCCTATGCATGGTTATTCTTCGTTAAAATCACTTTCTTTTAAAATTGTTCCCATGCCAAGTCTTGCTTATCTAGATTAAACATACCAAATGTTACTAAATTATTTTATCTACAAGAACAAAACATTTGTTATAACTATTAAGACTTACTCTCACTTGAATAGATCACACAAACTACTACTACAACTATTCTAAGCAATTCAAGTGCAAAATTCATAGGACATACCTTCACGATCATGAATTTCCACACTTCTCTTCCTTAAGGATGCATACCTTGTTGTTTGGCGTAGATCAACTCCTCTAAGAATATAAACAAGAATGGAAACAAAATCCATGGCATAAGAAAGAACAAAGCAAAGATTATTCTATTTTTGGTTTTTGAAAACTAACTTTGCAAATGAAAAATAGCAATCGGCGAACACGTTTTGTGGGCTATAGAACACCATTTTGGGGCGTAGTTTTATTTTTCTACTCTGTGAACAAATTGCATGGTGATGGCGATGTCTCAAAAACTTCGTTGGTTACATCGTTTGGGTATGTTTCATGGGCTAAGCACACTGTTTTGTGTGTTTGGGTCGATTTTTCCGCTCTCTGAGCCCGGCGTATTATTATTGAGATGTCATGAAATCTCATTGTTTTTGTTTCATCGACCATAGAATATTTTTTGTGGTTGGGGTTAATTTCTGTGCTCCTGATCGTGATGCACAATAACGAGACATCACAAAAACTTGTTGTTTATGTCATTTCGGGATCGTTAAGTGGGATATAGCACATTATTTTGGCAATCGAATTGACTGGTCCAGTCCATGAACCCAGCGCTATACAGTTATCGAGAGATGTTGTGAAAACTCTTTATGATATAAGTTCAGACAAGCAGTGTCGGTGTCAAAACCGGCGGATCTCGGGTAGGGGGTCCCGATCTGTGCTTCTAGGCTGATGATAACAGGAAGCAAGGGACACAGATGTTTACCCAGGTTCGGGCCCTCTCGATGGAGGTAAAACCCTACTTCCTGCTTGATTAATATTGAAGATATGGGTAGTACAAGAGTAGATCTACCACGAGATCGTAGAGGCTAAACCCTAGCCTATGATGGTATGATTGTAATTGTGATCGGGCCTTCTAAGGACCAACCTCTCCGGTTTATATAGGCACCGAGAGAGGGCTAGGGTTTACATGGAGTTGGTTACAAGGAAGAAAATATAATATCCGGATCGCCAAGCTTGCCTTCCACGTCAAGGAAAGTCTCATCCGGACACGGATCAAAGTTTTGAGTCTTGTATCTTCACGCTTCAATAGTCCGGACGTCATTATACAGTCCGGCTGTCCGGATACCCTTAATTCAAGACTCCCTCAAGCAGGATTAGAGTTATTACTAATCACGCAAGGGCCTGGACCTGGGCAAAATACATGCCTAGGGTCCATGTGGTAACCTGAAGTCACGTTCATTTGTCATACAAATAAAGTGGGTTTGCGTACTTCACGAAAAATGTCTCTGGGGTTAGTACACATGATCTCCGCAACCACACAATGTCAAAATATGGATGATGTTGATACAACAAAATTATTAGAAGGAAAAGGAAAAAAGGAAGCAATCAACAGCAATGGATGGCGTACAACAATGACCCTTGGCTCCAACCATCACACATGTTCGAGATGTAGGTAATGTCACGCAGTTGATAACCATAACGATGAAGACTTTAATGTGGGAGGAAAGTTACCGACATCGTCAGATTTGTAAATCCGAAATGCTCCTACAGCGAGTGAAAATGCAGAACCACCACAATCATGTCATCATTAGCGAAAAATCACCATTTTACAAGATGTGGCAAAAATCACCACACATGAAATTGACAGTAGCAAAAACACTTACGGGAAATGCTGAGTGCTTTGCTGGCGTCACTAATTGATTAGGCCCACATGCGGGCTGAGTTTGCAGAAAAAGGTGCCACAAGGGCATGTTGACTCCGTCTTCTTCTTCGCCCCCTCCTCTCTCTTTCATGCATTACATCAAACATGTAGCCGGTGCCCACATCTGCGGTGCTCCCGTCTGCTAGTACTCTCGCTTGATGCGCCCATACGCACTCAGGTCATGCAACTCCTCCTTGAGCACCTCACACGTGTGTGCATGATCGCCCACAGCGGGCCAGACGCTCCTTCCCTACACCTCCTTTGGCTAGCTAACCGTATGGGGCCCTGCATGGTGATCCACAGCAGCGCCATAGGCCGCTATGCCTCTAGCCTCTCCACGGCCATAGCGGCTTGCCCATGACCACCACCTTCACCTCCCTTTGCTCATCGCCCTCCCTCGCCCCCCACGGTTTGCTACCCCTACATGGCGCCTACGCGCCACACAACACGCAAACATAGGTACCACCAACAGATCCCTTGAGATCGGGCCTCCTCTGTTCGGTCATCAGTTGACTAACTCACGGCAGCTGCCACATCTTGGCCGTGCTGGGATCCTCCTGGGCGCAGCATGACACCAACCTTGCGGCCCCTGTGATGCCCCTTGAGCCTTGACGCCGGCCACTGCAGGCCACCATGCCCAGCCCCGGTCTCGTGCTCTAGCTATGCGTGGAAGAGTGAGGGAAAGAGAGGAGAGGAAGAAGAAGAGGACCAAGTCAACATGTCCTTGTGGCTATTTTTTTGCCAATGTAGCCCGATAAGCGGGCCCGATCAATTAGTGGCGTCGACCAAAGCACTCAACATTTCCGTAAGTGTTTTTTGCCACAGTCAATTTCTTGGTGCGGTGATTTTTGCCACGATTTGTAAAGTGGTGGGTTTTTGCTAATGGTTACGATTGTGGTGGTTACGTGGATTTTAGTCTCTGGCAGGCCCTCATCAAGTCATGGTTGATGGCAAACCTACACTGCACAACACCACTATACTCCTCCTGCTCTGTTTTTTTCGATTGCCTCAGCAGATCAACCACATATTGGCAAGGGGAAAAAACTAAAAGCAGATGAGGCACTCTTCTGCTGGGTCTCCATGACCCTAAAACCACATGAGGCGAGGCAGATTGGCGGCAATGCCGACGGAAGACAGGAAATCTAATGTGGGACTTACTCATGGAAGGAGCAAGAGGAGAAGCGTCATGTGGTTGATGACTTTGGTTGTCGATAACTGTTTAAATGTCTTGGCAGTTAGTACAGCTGGCCTTTGCAACCACACGATGTCAAAATGTGGACAATGCAGACACTGTGAAACTATTTAGAAGAAAAAGAAAGAGCAGGAGACCCTTGACTTCAAGCATCGCACATGCAAGCAGCTGCATACCCACATGTCATAGCCGTAGGCAGGTAATATCACCTACTCCCTCCCTAAAAGAAATATAAGGCGTTTAAATCACTACCGTGAGAGTTGTTGATAACCTATCTCGCATAGCAGCGAAGACACGTGGGAGAAAAGTTTCCTAAACCAAAATGCTCCTGCAACCCTTCTTCAAGTCATCGTTGATGGCAAATCACCATCAGGCGTCACCACTATCGCCCCCTCTTGCTCTGTTGTTACGCTGAGGAAGAGGACAATAATGATTAAAGGAAACACATGTATGAGCTATGCTTTTCAGATCTCCCCATGAATCTGGTAGAACCACGGACGCGTGGATTAGGCGCGAACGTGTTGCGCTACTATGGTTGATCAATCGATTGAGTTGGAGGGTAACATCATCCGTGTACTACTATGACTCTTTCCGCCATAGAATCATATTAGAACATATACCCGTGTGTTGCAGCAGGGGTATAAACATTAGTCTTTCATGTTTGGCGGACACCTCGGCGTGACACCACCCACGATTTTCATGTTTTACGTGAGTGTGGCGACGAGCTGGTAAATGTGTCAAGTGTGGAAATTGCGAGTTCATCCTCGTCCTCGAATGCCTCCTCGGTCCTTTAATTATGCACCATGCACGTCAACATGAGCTGGCAGGTTTAATCGGGTCTTTATTTCTTCCATTGGCCCATAATAATCTTGAATCTTGAATCAGGTCCTCATTTCTTCCATTGGCCCATAATAATGTCAGATATTTAGTTAGATATTCACTGTTCCATTGGCCCATAATCAGAGATCTTCAGTTGTGTCTTTATTGCTTTCATTCGCCCATAATCTCATAGTATCTCAGATCGGAGACAACCCTCAAATATGTGTCCTCATTGCATACCTCACTCTCTGGGCGTATATAAACTAGTAGAATTCAAAGTAAAGAAAACTATGTGGTACTATTTAATCGATGAACCAAAATAAAACGACTATTATAGGCTGCTATGCTGCCCGCCTGGGACTTGTGCCCGAAGAAACAACTCAAACAGAGTTGCCCAACGTATATAGCCGACCCACTTTCATCCTTCGTTGGTGATATAAAGAGTATCATCTTGTATACATTTCATCTCTATCTATCGAAAATCAATAGTTGATGGGTGGTTGTTTGGCTAGCACGTACTGTTCCAATGCTTTGGACACGCCTAGGACGATCCAGGGACGCATGAAAGAAACCGGCTCACTCGTACGTGAAATGGACAAAACCAAAATAGCTAGCATATGTGAAAATCAATCGAAGTGGAGCAGAAACAAAGGGGCGAAAATAAGAATATCGCCCTCCTTTATTAGTAAGTATAGATTCATCAAGAAAATAGCTAGCATACTACGCCATATCAGTGATTCATATAGCTCATTATTTGCTCAATGATGCATGAGAGGGTAGAGGTGCACTGGAAGGCGTGGCTCAGCATGTAGCACAAGCGGTTTCTCTATGAGGAGGTCGTGCTTGGACTCGCTGAGATTGATGGCCGACACCCCAGCGGTTTGGTCAGGTGAAGCCATGCAGGAGACTTCGAAGAGCATGACACTCATGGTTGTTCCTAGTGATGCATGACGCATCCCGCCGTCCGGTGCTGAAGGAGATGAACCGCGAATTCGCTCTCGGTAAGCACCACATTGATGTTGTCTCCCATATGGCGCTCTGGCTTGAAGTGAGGCGGTTCATTCCAGACAGTGGGGTTCCGGCCCAGGGCCAGCCCGGCTTAGGATAACATGGCTACCCGTGGGCACGCGGTAGCCCGCAACAATGGTGTCGGCAATCATGACGTGCGGCAGAGTTGAAGGGAAGCGATTGGGTGGAAGCGAAATGCCTCACGTATGCACGCCTTGAGATAGTTGAGATGCATGATGTCCGACTCTTGCACCAGTCGCTCGCGACCGACCACCAGTCCATCTCCTCCACCGCCTTGGACAGCAACTCTGGGTTGTTCACCATCTCCGCCAGCGCCCACTCCACTGCGTTTGATGGGTTATCTATGGCCGCTAATATTATGTCCTGCATGTATTTCATGGAGATAAATGTAAGTTAATACAATTTATATCTTTGCATAAAGATAGATTACAATGAGTAATTGGAATTTTAAATGCAATTTAAGTTGAAATCACATCAAAATGGTGAAAATTATTACAATAATGATATGCTTAAACTATCAATTCATAATTTCTTATTCTATTGTTTCCCTTTTCTAACACCTGCCAAATACGGTATAAGATCTATTTTAGAATGTAAGCTATTACCTTTTCTCATGGATGACGTATTACCTTGTAGGACTATGAGGCAATTGGTCACTAAATTCAATCTAGGCCCTTGAACCATCTTAAAATTTCTCATTAATTAATATTTTGCTTACCTTGCACTGTGCTTTGACCTCATCGATGCTGAGCAGCGGCTTGCCGTCACCATCGGCGAGTGATGAAACGTCAAGGAAGTCCTGGACCCGTCCTGCCTCTGCCGCTGTTCCACTGCCTCCAACGCTCTTCAATGACCATGTTGTGCAGTACATCCACTTTTGTGCTGGCCTCCTTAATAATTTTCACGTGGCCGTCGAGGTCTAGGCCAAGTAGACATGGGAGGTAGTCGCTGGCCTTGAAACGAGAAGAGAAGCCCTAGGAGGGTGAAGGAAGCGTCCATGTGCTCCACCTCCATCGGCCCACCCGCCGTCCGGCTGAGGCTCCCGAAATATCGTTGGCGAAGACAAGTCGGCGGATAGCGTTACCGCAGTAATGCCAGCAGCGGCGTGCCTGATATCCACGTTAGCTAGTCCGGCGTTGAAGATGACCCCCGGCGGTGAGGTTGTAGATGTGGCGCATCAAGTTGTCAACCGTCAGCGGCGCTTGTCGTGGAGCCACTTGTGGCGGGAGGGGCAGATGATCTCAGAGGTGAGCACCTTGCGCATCTTCATCCACTGGTCGCGAGCAGGCGTGAGCACGGCGATCCTTGTACCCGCAGCTGATGGCGTCGAGCGAAGGTGAGTGGGCGGGACAAGAAGTTCGTGTCCTGCTTCTTGAGCACCTCCCTTGCGATCTTGGGACTTGTGATCGGGATGACATGGGCGCCGCCCGGCGGAAGCAAGCGATGTCGGTGCCCATATCCTTCATCACACGATGGATCAACGGAACACCGGCTTATTGAGCACCATCTCGGGCAGGCTACCCACCAGTGGCCACGACCATGGTCGGCGGAAGTGGGCGGCACCGTCGCCCGATGAGCACGTGCCACTGCCGACCTTGCTCTTAGTCATGCCAAGGTATATGAGCGTTATTACTATGAGCAGCTGGGGCACAAAGCAGCAGCAAGCCAGCATTGTGGAGACTGCTGCTTGCTGAGTGCACACACAGGCTTGCTGGGTAGCTTGCCTTGTTATCGTTGCGTAGGGAAGCCAAGTTTGCTTTACGTGCTCCTCTGCCCATGACTGCGAGACCCCTCTTTATATGTTACTTCCGTCCTAAAAAATTGGCTTAGATTTATCTAGATACGAAGGTATCTATGTATCTAACACTAAAACATGTCTAGATATATTACACATGTGTGGATCGTTTATCACATGTATCACATGGTATTTCAAATGTATTTATCCTGATAATAATAATAATAATTGTCTACCAACGTAATCAAAACAGAATAAAAATCTTCTATTTTATAGATTGTTTTATATTCATTTAGATGAAGGATGATATTAATAATAATAACTGTCTATCCAAATCTAACTAAGCGAAATATTTTTCTATTTACATATCTTAGATTTATCCGAGATCTGAAGGCTGATACTAATAATAATAATTGTCTATCAAGCGTAATTAAAACAGAATAAAACATCTCCTATTTGTAGATTTTCGAGAGTACTTATCCGAAAACTAACCATAATTATCTTACCAAAAGTATTTCAGGCCTTGGGATGATGGACCATATAGGCAGCTTTTCGGTTTGAAGAGATCGTCAGACCATGCATCCGGGATTCGATGAGATACTACATCATGCATGGGACATGCGATGCAGGGAACAGTGGGCTCACGGGCCTCCTCTGTAGCAGGTTAAAAGGTGTGTCCAAGCACATGCAGAACTGAGCACGTATGGACTGACTTGGTTCGGTGCGGCTGCAAATTAAAGAGTTGCGCCCGGCTTGATGAAGCAAGCCAGAGAAAGCTGACGCCAGCGGCCTCACTGGAGGTGCGGCTAATTGAAAAAGGTCCAGTGTGGCTAATTGAAAAGGACTTGCATGAGCTCTGACAGGGAAGAAGTGATGCAGCGGCCAGAGAGGCGACAACGACACCAAGTTCTTCTAGGACATGGCATCACATAGGCGCCCGTAAAACACGACTCTAAGCTGAAGACTTAGAGAGTCTCGATAATCTAGACTTCTCGGTTTCTAATAGGTGTCTATCTTACTAAGATACTGGTGCAACTTAATTAAGGTGCTGGTGCTCCACCCGCTCTAAGAAATATGACTGTGATTTGCCAATACCCAAATGGGTAGTGTAAGCCTGATGGTAGCTACGCATCAGCAGACTGAGGCGCATCTCTTGGCGCAGGATTTTTATAGGGAGCTCTACACATCCGAAGGTGCAACTAACTTGACGAGATTCTGCAGCATGTTGGGACCACGGTCTCCACATATGAGCATGTGGCGGGTGGAGAATGAAGAGATCGAAAGGTCTCTCTTCCAAATGGGTCCTCTGAAATCTCCGGGACCGAACAGATTACCAGTCCTATTTTATCAAAGACACTGGTCTGTTATAACAAAAACAAAAATAAGGTTTGTTCTACAATGAAAGATTTTTTAATGGCAAAGAATTCCCAGCAGACTTTAACAGTACTGCGTTGGTTTTGATCCCTAAAGTCAAGGAACGGAGTTGCTCTCCTAATTCTGGCCGATAAGCCTATGCAATTAAGGACAGTATAACCGCTTTTAAACCGAGCCTTCTCGCGCCATCAACGTTTCCGACCATTGGATCTCATGCTTTGGATACTTTTGGCCATTGATTGACTTCTGGTGTGAACTAGGCGACCTGTCACGATGCTGCTTCTCTGGAGGCCGAAACGGTGGCCCGTGGTTGATTGGACATCTACCTCCCAAAGCCCATTCTTTCAACCTCGTCCCTGTCCTCCTCATTTTCAGCCCATTTTCGCCCTGTCGCCTCACCTCATCCCCTCCACGAAGCAATTATCAGAGAGATAAACATTAGATCATCACCTTTTCTTTGTAATTTTGTTTTTGAGAGTCGTGCTGTCAATGTAGAAGCACATCGCCTAGCTAAGTTTTCTTTTCACGAGAGGACCCGGGTGCCACGTGTGGCTTGGTGCACCCATGACCTCAGATGTATCCCACACCATGTGGTTTTCATGAATAAACTTGGCTTTCACCCTCAAAAAAAAAACCTCATCCCTCCACGAGACCTCTTTCCAAATGACCTAGGCGAACTAGCACGCCCGGCCTTGCAGCCGCTGAAGAAACTTCGAAGCGGCGGCCCCTCCCTCCCTCGCTCGTTACAGGCGGTGGCGCACTCCTCTCTTCCTCGATTGCCCCCTTTCTCTTTAGGCTCCAGGCTGCCCTCCCCATGCGCCTTCCTGCCCGCTGCTCTGTGCGGTGGAAGATGAGAGGAATATGAGAGGATGAGGAATGAAGGATGGGAAGGCGAGTCGAGGTGGAACATGCGGAATCTTGCCCGATTGCCAATATGTTCTTCTTAAATCACGCAGCTGTTCCGTGATCTCGACATGGATTGTCGGTGCCGCGATGGGCAGCAGGCCTGCTGAATCCACTGTATGGTCTGATTATTACCGTCTTCTTTGCCGTGTAAGCCCGCAGTACCTAGAGGACAGCGATATGCAAGGCCAAGCGAGGAGGTTTGAAGGACACCTACGGAGGACCTTCTTACTTCCTGTACTTAAGGTTTGCCCTTGTCGTGTGCCCTTGGTGGTACAGTTCACTGCTTTGTTCAAACTTCAAACCTCGGTGTTTTCCTCACCTCATATTTTTTGAGTACAGGCTGTTACGGACAAAAGCTGGAATCCACCAGATGAAATCGGCTGCGCTGTAGTTGGGACAGAGTAGGTTCTCACCGTGCAAGCGAATGCAGGACTGCATCTTTGTTGGCTGGAGTTCGGAAATTAGTACTTAGCTCTTATGGAGAGTGATTTCCGTTCCTTCATTCCCTCTTTGTTGATGTAGAAACTATTCCGGTGAGAACTGTGAACCAACAATGCTCATCTGGGCTACACCGCTTCTGAGGCAGTGTGCAAGAACTGATAAATATGTGAAGGCGCACGTGAGTGCCTTTTTAAAGTTTCGACCACCTTGTCTCATTCTCCTAAATCCTCTTCTTTTTTTTATAGCTCAGCATTTCAGTTCTTGAGAGTTGAATTTTGTGCAGGACCAGTGAGTTCTCATCAATTTCAGGAGATTAATGAACTAGAAGATTATCAACTCAATATGTATAGCAGTATGTGTATTACTTTACACCCAGAAATGACTACCGCTATCAACTATGAAAAAGGGGTTCAGTCCTTGTATCGTTGCCTTCAGGTTGCCTATGGCAGCGGTGTAACACCGTTTGTGATAATTTGGCTTATTTTCCTGTAAACTGCTACTTCTAACAAGAAAAAAATAGATGCCATAATATCAATCTCGAGCTTATAACTTCTAGACAATTATGGATTCAATTTGTGTAGATGCTACTGGATTCCAAACTTCGAGTGGCAAGCACAAGTGATACACCTGGTTGTTGCGGAGTTCAACTTCACTATGAATTAGGATACTGAGCTAGGTGACAATACAAATTGATGTTGAATGCATGAGGTAAGTTTGTTATTACACAATTGTTGTTTCGTCATGTGGGTTCTAAGAGGGACTATAAAGTTGTGCACAGTTCACTTATAACATATATGGCCAAGCAATAACATAAATGTTGTTGGACTGAAACGTCCTCCTCCTGTGGCAGGTTATGCGTACTGGATTGTGATTTTACAAAATTACTTTTACACTAATCTTTCAAAAGTGAAGCATGTAAATCTGGAAATGAAGTGTTTTATGAGAGCAGTACAACAACATGATTTTTTAGGTGGTTTAGAAACTTTAGTTATTTCCCTTTGTGATGTTCGAGTTATAAAGTAAAATGAAGATCGTAGTTTTGTGGCTCACCTTTTTATTGTCAACTATTCAAATGATAAACCTACTTAGTCTCTTAGTTTTTGTGAAACAACATTATCGAAATGCAACTTTTAGTATGATGGATTATGCAAAGTACATGAGGATAAAGAAGATCCACACTGATCTAATTGAGATTACACAGTGAAGGTTTTCTTCTAAAATCATGAAGGTTAATCCAACATTTCTAAAGGCAGTAACAATGACCATCCCAGATATAGTGAAGTAATGTGATGGTCCCTTCCATTACATACCTTTTTTGGTATCTGCTGTGAACATACAAGACCTGGAAAAAACAAGCTATTTGTTCAAATTTTGAAGGCATGGAACTGTTTTTCTTTCTTTGTGTATACTTCTCCAGTTGTCTTGTTCTTCTTATGACAAGAACTTATTTGCTAATCTGCATTTCATGATAAATGCTTTTTGGTTGATAGTATTCTTAAATCTTCAAAATAAGGACTTTTTAGATACTCAATATAATGGTTTGCAATGATCTGCTGCTCAACATAATTTCTGGTATATAATAAATTAAACTACTTTACTTTCACCAATTTATCATCATTTTAAAATATTTGTTGTCAATTCTGAAACAGGACAAACCAGTTCAGCAGCAAGGACCAATGTTTACAAAATGAACAATTGATAAATTGCCAATAAGATATCAGCATAGTAAAATCAAGAACAAGTGTGCCTTTTGATGGGCAAGAACAATGAACTCCGTTCCTTGATATAAGGTGTATAGATTTTTGAGAAAAAGTCCGAAATATAAGGTGTATTGCGTTGCACCACTTGTTTGGATAATTTTTTTAGGGATTTGATTACATTTCCTTATATCATGTAAGCTCCTCTATTTTCTCATGTCAATTAGTCATGTGTAATCTCACTCAAAACTTGTGAAATTATCCCTCCACGTGCATTCTTTAATTTCCGTGCCAAAAACTATACACCCTATATCTAGAAACGGAAGGAGTACATCACAACCAAACAAGGAAAACCAAGATCAAACAAGTTTATTTTTGTTTTTACTATTTTATTGCTTAGGGACCTTGTTTAAGGCTGATTGTATGTCGTCTTTAGAGTTGGGCTTTTACCATACAATATGATGTTGTAGCTAAAAATTCTAGCAGGTTCGACCTAGATTTTAATGACTGATATTACAATTGCAGTACACATTGCACTGACATACATGTACCAGTGCCCTATTTTGCTAATCCAATGGTGCCCTAAAATTCCATGCAACTTATTTACGTATTTAACATCCATATTTCATGTCATCATATATTTACAAATTTTTCTACCACTATACTAAGAAATGGGCCAGGCTGACAGCAGCCTTGCGCCATCAATGATCTAGTGTATTATACAAACTGGCGGCGAAGGTGTTGGCTAGCAGGCTAAAGATCATCCTTCCGGTGCTTTTGTTCCTGGGCGTTTGATCACATACACCGTCCTCATTGCGTACAAGTGCACACATGCCGTTCGGCTCGAAGACCGCCACCGTGCCTCCGGCATCTCGCGCCATGCCGGCTCCTCGCTGGCTCGCGCACATGACGCCGCAGCGTCGGTCTAAGCCCGGACCGACGCCACCTCCAGCTCTGCCTCGGCCATGTTCCTGTCCCGCTAGGCCAGGCCTCTGGCGTCCCGGTTGGGTCAGGCCGAGTGCAGGTCGGCCGGCTCCTCCTCCTCGACCCGGTCGGCGGGATCGGACCCGGCTCCTGCGAAACCACGGCCTCCTCGGCTGACGCGGCATCCGCCGCCACCCTCGCCAGTAGCGATCGGTGACCTGAAGAAGAAGACAAAATGAACAAAAGCGAAATCGGCTCATTGCTAGGGGCCTTGAGCAGAAGAAACTTACCCCTGCAGGACCGGGGCCAGGGGCGGCCTCCCCTGCCGGTGTCGCGCTTCCTCTTGGCGGCCTCGCGCTCCCGGCCGGGTCCACAGCGGCGAAACACTATCCTTCCCGTGCGGGCGACTCGGCGCCGCCCCACGCGACGACCCGGCTCCGCCCGCGTCGCCGCCTCCTACACCCAGCGCCACTACATCAGCAACGGCGTCGGCGTCGCCCAGCGCCATGTTGTGACCAACAACTCAAGAAACACAAAAGAGAAGGCAAAAAGGCAGGACTTACCAGCGCGGCGCCCAAGCGGCCGACCTCATCCCTCCTCCTCTCCGCCCGTGGGCGCGGGCTCCTCCGGCGCCGCCCGCACCACCTGCGACGGGCAGGCGTAAGGATGTCGGATGGCATTCATGAGCACCTCCGCATCACGTCAAGGCGGATAAGCAGGTCTTGGCGACAGCAAAGTAAGAAGACCAAATACTCACCAGGCGCCCGGGTTGGCGTGGCTGTACAGCGCCTTGCCGAACCGCCCGATCGCCCTGCAGGTAACCTTGGAGATGTCGTTGACCAGCGGCGATCTGGTCCGCCGCTAAGCGTCGCCCCTTCATGCGGTTGGGGTCTTGAAGGCGGTCATCTCGCTGATGGGGCAGGTGCGCCGCTGCGCGGGAGGACCCGGCGCGTGATGAGCAGCGGCGATGAGGTCGGTTCGGTGAGCCCCTCCAGCGTCTTCATCACCGCTACCCTCTCGCGAGATTGAGGATCTCCTGCGGCGGGTTCTGGGATAGTGGCCCAGTTCATCTTCGCCCAGCCGCGATGGCGAAGGCCGGAAGGTTGATGCGGTCGCGCCCGAAGTGCGGACGTATAAGAAAATTCTGCCACTTCTTGGCAAAATCCTCGGCGGAATTTTGGGGTAGTCCACCCCGACCGCTTCAAGATGGCGGCGGCGCCGCAATCAGCGAACTCCCGTCCGTCGGCCCTGCTGCCGGGGAGAAGCGGCGCCAGAGATCGACCGTGGGCTCGACCCCGGATACCCTCGCGAGAGGTGATGAAACCCGCCAAGCGGGCGATGGTGCCGATGCGAGATGGTGGGGCTGTAGCCGAAGAACTCGAGGCGTGCGAGAAGAAGGAGCTCGCGGCAGCTGAACCAGCGCTCGAAATGCGGGAGGAAGACCACCGCTCCGTGCCGTGGGGCTGCGGCCTCTGCACGCCCATGACGAGCGCCTGACGACCTCCGTCTCCAGCGGCAACCGCCGGAGGAAGCGGAGGTAGGTGATGTCCTCGGCGGTGATGGTCGAGCCCATCCAGGAGCCCGGCGGCAGCGCCATCGATGAAGACAAGGAAGGAAGAAAGAAGATGGGCGGCAGCGGAGTTATGCTCGAAGCAGTGAGGCGTTGCAGTAGCGGTGGTCGCAAGAAGCAGAGCAAGGGCGAAGAGGCAGGGGAGCACGGGCGAGAATGATGTCCGTCGTTCCCCTTGCCCCCAATATATAACCCTCGGTTTGAACGTGGGAGAGTGGGATCGTCTGCGCTCGCCTTTCCAACTACCCCGCACGCGTGGGCCAAGGAAACGCGGCGGCGGGCCCTAGCCCATCGCCTAGTCCCGTCACGCGCGTGGCCTTTCAGCCCCCCCCCCCCCGACTTCCGGGCACCACGTGGCGCCCGCGTGAAACCAAGGGATCGCCAAAAGATTCGATGGACTCCTCGGTTCCCGCCATCGCCGAGATGCATGATCCGGCTTCGAAAAAAACCGGCACATAGTGGGTGTTGCGGACGGCGCTCGCATGAAGTCGCCTTTTAAGAAGCTGCGAAGGCCCCCATCCGAAGGCGGCGGACCTTCACGGCCGGGGACTAGTGTCGAGAGGATGAACCCGGCGGAACAATGAAACCGGATCCTTTTCAAAAACAATGGGGCGGCGTCGCCCCTCAAGCCGGCCAGCGCTTGGCGGGTCGCTCGGCCCGGCCAGGCCCAGCGACCGGCCGAACTCTCCAACCCAGCCAGGCACCTCGACTCGGCCTCGACAACCAGAACAAGACAGCCGAACTCAGGCTTCCTCAACAAGCCAGCTCCACCCGTGGCGTGCTCCGCAACCCAGCCACGGGTCAACTCCCGTCCCATCCAGGCCGTACGATGGGACGAGTCTTCAACCCGTGATGACCAGAACAGCGGTGCCGCCCATGCCTACAGTCGGTCGGGCGTGGCAGCGATGCCCTCACCAACCCGGCCCGGCCAGGCGGCGTGGCAGCAGTGCCCCGTCCTCACGCTAACGGCGACAGCGGCGACCTGACGGAGCGCCATTGTGCACGACTCGACTCGGCCACGCCCTGACGATCGACAAGACGGCGCACAGTCCCCCTAGGCACGCGGGGCCCGCACCTAGGGAACCCAATGAACCACAGGCCCCAGTGAGTCCCAGCCGGTCCTCGAGATCTTGGCGACCAGCCCCACCAACTTGTAACATTACTTGTTGTACCCACAGGGGTTTGGCCTATAAAACCCCGAGCCCTCACGTATACAAGAAAGTAAGCAAGCGAAGGATAGAAATTAGCCACCCGTCGGTAGAATCCACCCAAGGAGAAGGAGCAGCCTAAGCCTTGGCCAACCTTCCGCCTCCATACAGCTCCAGTGACAACCTTGTCTTGTCGCATATCAACCACACTCGGCGGGACTAGGGGTGTTATCTCTCCGGAGAGCCAGAACCTGGGTATGTCTTGCGTCCAGCGCTCGCTCAAGCCAACCCGCCTCTGGAGCCCACGGTGCCCTCGAGCTTCATCCTCTCTTGAGCCATCCCATGGCATCTGCCGTCGCCCACCACGACACGGGTGCCACATAATTCCCCCTCCGGTCCCATTTTCTTCCACTCCGCCTCTTCTCCCCTTCCTTTGCATCCACACCCTCCACCTTTGCCGCCGGTGTTGTTCGTCTCCGGCTGGCACAGATGCGTGTGACGTCGTCCACAACCAACACCGGCCAGCGCCCGCTTCGCCCGTTCGGCCAGACTTTCAGCCTGGAGCCGTTTATACCCAGGTACACACCGCCCTTGTCGGCGACCTCCATGGCGGACACCACACCCTGCAGGTGTTCGGTCAAATGTCATTGAGCTTATTTTCAAATGCTATGTCATTTTTAGAGTATGTGGGATGGTGAGCTATGGAGGATGAGTTGTTATGCGATCGTGACTGGCCGTATCCATGATTTCATAGGCAGGACCAGAGGGCATATACGGGAGCAAGTACATGAAAAGTTTCCGCATACGAAAACACATTCGCCCTATGATATGTACATCATTCGACCATGTAACGTGCGGTCATTGTCGTATCGCTGGCATGCTATCCAGATTAAGCGTCATCAAGTTTTGCAACTTGGTTAGTCAGCTCGAGACAAGGTGGCCGTTGCCGCGGACATGGACATTGTGAGTTTTACTTCCTCTTGCTCAACTTGTTAATTGATTCATTCACTCAATGTTGGTCTACACATTATATATAGCACGCCTTAGCGCCGCCGTGGTGTACCACAAGACAGAGGGGCGACTATTTACGTGCACACACTGCTGGATGAGATCCGTTCATGAAAAACATTGTTGGACATCCGGGATCTAGTCGAATTGGAGGCATTGTTGTACTTATACTTAATTTGCATATTATGTATGGATAATTATGCTATTTTCTATCAAACTTTAATGAATATCGGTCGGTGTGCATGAATTTCATGCGGTAAATTAAAATGCGGTTTGAAATGTATCGACTAAGCGCTGAATGATTATCTCTCTCACACATGTCTATAAACTGGTCCTCTGTTAGCGGGCGCATCTGAGAAGGATTTTGGCGGTTGCCTGCCGTTGGAGATGCCCTAATGCATCCAACGTCGCCCACCCGCCATGCAGCGTCCGCATCCTCGTGTGTATATACCAGACCTAACCCCCACTCACCAAACCAAGCAAGGCATCGTCATCTATCACACATAAAATAAAATGGCCCCTGAGCAGTGCCTTGTTTGGATAGCACTCCTCGCGGTGCCTCTCCTGTGCTACCTGATGATGTACACTAGAAGAGGTGCCTGCCGATGGCCGCCGGGCCCCCGGCCGTGGCACATAGTAGGCAACCTGCTCGACCTGCGCGGTAACCTCCACCACAACCTCGTGCGCTGGCGCTTTACCCATAATCCTGTGATGACACTCAAGCTCGGCGCGGTGAGCACCGTGATTGTGTCCTCCGGGGCAGCGGCGTGGGAAGGCATTCGCTAAGCATGACCGCCGCAATCACTGTCCCGGACACGAGGCGCGCCGTGACCCGCCGACCGCTCCATGGTGTGGCTGCCGAGCTCCGACCAGCTGTGGAAGGCGCTGCGTGGCATTGCCGCCACACATCTTCTCGCCCGCGCAGCCTCGGCGTCGGCGCAGAAGCGCCGGGGCGCACCGTGAACCACAGCGTCTTTGGCGGCGTGGAGCACCGCGCCCTCACCAACTCCGCCGTGGCGAGGATGTCGATGGCGACCCTCATCATGCCCAAGATGGACTGCCTTATCGGCCCTGCGCCGGAGATGGTGGCGAGGAGAATCCGGCCAAGTTCGGGGAGTTCGTGTTCGGGGAGTTCATGGCGGCGTCACGACACCGCCGCTGCGAACCGGGAGGGCGTGCTCGAGTGCTCAGGATCAACAACACTAGATCGATGCTGATGGATCTACATCTATGCCTAGACTTTCTTCCTAGCAGCTTGATGCATGTACCAAATAAACAGAGCTCCGCTCCGGAGCGTCGAACTTTCTCGTGTGGTTGCATCTTCTTGATGCCATGCCACAAATTAATGAAGCTTTCGTATGTGGTTGTGTCTGTAGTTCGTGCATCAGTCCATGAAGAATCAAGGGTGATCCTCCCTTTCGAGGAAAAGAAATGTGGACCTGTGGTTGCGTGCGTAGAGATGGTGCTAAAATTCAATAAAGCTTTCATCATCTTTTTCTTCTTCAAAAGACCAAATAAAACAAAGGGAAATGGCACATTGTATGGAGTGTCTTGCAATGGTGCCTTCAACTTTGGGAATGCACTCGATAATGCTGGTGAATTCTTTGGCTCATAGTTTTCCAGTGATGGCCATACCGGCAAGAAACATTCAGGTGTCCCAGGTGTGAACCATATTTTGCGCCTCGAGTGATGAGGTGGCGGGTTACGATGTGATCCCATCTTTCCTTTGTGTAAACAAGGATGTTATGTGCACCTGTAGAATGCCCGTGCGTTGCCACGGGCAATGGATATTCTTTTTCAGTTAAAATGTAAGATATTGCATGTCAAATTTCATATGTATAGAAATGATCTTGCATTATTCAACAGAAATTTGAAAAAGAAATATTTTGGACATTCTGAACAAAATTTGAAACATGATTTTTTGAAAAACCTGAACATTTTGAGACATAAACAATTTTTAACTTATGAGCAACATTTGAAACCACAAACATTTTGAAATCCCTGAATAATTTTTCAATTTATGAATTCATTTAACCTCCAATGTTTTCTGAAAGAGAGATTTTTTTGAATTTGTGAACAAATTTTGAAACCATGAACATGTTTTAAAATTATTGAATATTTTATGAATTTTGAAAAAATTTGTAACCTAAAATAGTTATTTAATTTCTGAACAATATTTGAAAAACACTATCTTTTTGAAATCCCAACAAATTTCAGAAAATGTGGCGATTTTTGTATTTAAGAACGAAATTTTAATCACAATCCCTTTTTGAACTTTTGAAAAATTCAAAAAATAAACATTTTATAAAATTTCAACAACATTTTTTGAAAAGGAAAAGTATATCTTGAGAATTATGTTTTTATATAGGAACAAAGGAAAATGAACAGAAAAACAAGAAGAATAAAGAAAAACAAAAAAAGAACTAGAAAACTGGTAAAGGAAACAAAACTGGCTCGCTCCCTGAAGTTAAATGGACTGGCCCACTACTCGGGATGGAGCAGTTCGTGTGTGCGTGCTCTCGACATTTTGTGCAGAGGCGTCAAATAGGGTTAGCAACCAGCTGACTCCCAGAAATTGGATTCCACTCCTATATGGCGTAAAATCATTAGTCAAAGGTTACTCCTTGCAAAGGTCGCTCACCTTCTCAGTCGTCACATGTCGCAACTAAAGAGTTTTCTTTTTTTTTTTCATTGATTTATTTATTCGAAATGTATTATCTCTTGAACCGTGCGCCAAATTCTGAACCATTTTCAACGTTGGATTTCTAACACGAGATCTTCAAAATTGGATCCCATGTAATTAGTTTTATCAAAGAAAAATCACGAAAAGGGAAGAAATCAAAAAGAAATAATGAAGGAAAAAGGGAAAAGGAACAAAAAGCAAGAACAATAAAGAAAAAAACTGAAAACCGGTAGAGGAAACAAAACTGGCTCGCTCCTAAAGTTAAATGGACTGGCCCACTACTCGGGATGGAGCAGTTCGCCTATCGTGCTCTCGACATTTCTGCGCATAGGCGTCAAATCTGATTAACAAACCAGCGACTCCTGCCAAATTGGATTCCCCTCCTATATGGCGCCAAAATCACTAGTCAGGGGTTACTCCTTGCAAAGGTCACTCTCACCTTCTCAGCCGCCACTTGTCGCAACTTGAGAGTTTTCTTTTTCATTGATTTATTTATTAAAATGTTTTATCTCTTAAACCATGCGTCAAAATTCTGAACTGTTTTCAATGTTTGATTTCTAACACTGAGATCTTCAAAACTAGATCCCATGTAATTGGTTTTGTCGAAAAATATTTCACAAAAAACCCCAATAGAAAAAAAAACTGGAGCCAAAAGAACTATTTTTTCTTTACTTTTTTCCGTTTTAGAAACACGGTGGAAGCTAATCTGTGCCTTCAAGAGAAGCAAATATGTGCTTCTATGAGAGAAACAAATATGTGCTTCTCATACAAAGTTTTCCCTTTCCACTGTGCCTCCATGAGAAGCAAATCGTGCTTCCTGTGGAAGCACAAATTTTATTCCCTCTCCGAGAAGTATAGTTGTGCCTCTTGGCGGAAGTAAATATGTGCCTACACAAGAAGTAAATATATGCTTGTGGAAGCATATACTTTTCCCTTTCGAGAAGTGCTTTCTCGTGGAAGCAAATCTATGCCTCCAGGGAAGCAAATATGTGATTCTCATGAAAGCATATATTTTTTTCCTTTCAAAGAAGTGCAGCTGTGCTTCTCGTATAAGTAAATCCGTGCCACCATGAGAAGCAAATTTGTGCTTCTCATGGAAGCACGTATTTTCCCATGCAAACATAAATAGAATTCTCAAAAACCTAGGAAACCGGGTGAAAAATGTAAAAGCGGCAAAACTGAAAAACATCAATATAAAACCAGCAGCGTACAGAAAAATAAAACAAAATAATTAAGTAGGGAACACTATCACGCCCAATATGCGACCCTATCCAAAAAGGAACTTCGGCGGTCCCATCAAGGATAGACCCGCATATTGAAAGCGCTTTTGCAAGGTGGATATCATTACATCAACATTACATAATAAATGGGGATACAACCAAGACATACAATGTCACATGAATACAACAACATCATACAAGATCAACATCCGACTACGGATGAAACATAAACGAAGCTCAAATGACATCCACCCTGCTAGCCCAGGCTGCCGACACTGGAACATATCCACTGATCGAAGAAGCAGAAGAAGAACTCCAAGACAAGCAAACATCGCTCTCGCGTCATGATCATCACAAACCTGTACCTGCAACTGGTGGTGTAGTAATCTGTGAGCCACGAGGACTCAACAATCCCATTACCATGGGTATCAGGACTAGCAAAGCTTAATGGGAAAGGAAGGGGTAAAGTGGTGAGTTTGTAGCAGCGACTAAGCATATATGGTGGCTAACATACATAAATGAGGCGAGAAGAGAAACAAAGGCAGTGCGTCAACTAGTAATGATCAAGAAGTGATCCTGAACTCCTACTTCGTCAAACATAACCCGAAACCGTGTTCTCCTCTCGATCAACCCGAAAAGAGACACTCCGCAGTTACGCTACGGTTGGTGTATTTTAATTAAGATCAACCGGGTTTTCTACAACGGACATTAACAAATTCCCATCTGCCACATAACGCGGGCACGGCTCTCGAAAGTTTATACCCTGCGGGGTGTCCCAACAGCCCATGATAAGCTCTCGCGATCAACGAAGGATATTCCTTCTCCCCGGGAAGACCCGATCAGTCTCGGAATCCCGGCTACAAGACATTTCACAGCAATAAAACAAGACCAGCAAAGCCGCCCGATGTGCCGACAAATCCCGATAGGAGTCGCCGTACCTCGTTCTCGAGGCAACATCCGGATGAGACTAGCAACGAGTAAAACCAACCCTCGAGTTGCCTCAAGGTGGCCCTTGATCAGCTCAGTTCAGGCCAACACTTAGAAGCCTTGGCCCGAGAGGCTAAAATAAAGATGACCCTGGGGCTCCGGAAACCCAAGGGAAAAAGGGAATAGGTGAGGCAAATGGTAAAACCAGTGTTGGGCCTTCTTTGGAAAAGTCTTATTCAAAGCGAGCTGTCAAGGGGTCCCATAAATCACCCGACAGCGTTAGGGGCGCATAAAATCCGGGAACATAATACCGATATGGCGGAAACTAGAGGCGGCAAGAGTGGAACAAAACACCAGGCATAAGGCCGAGCCTTCCACCCTTTACCAAGTATATAGATGCATTAATTAAATAAGATATATTGTGATAACCCAACAAGTAAACATGTTCCAACAAGGAACAACATCTCCCTGTTCAACAAGGAACAAACTTCATCTTCACCTGCAACTAACAACGCTATAAGAGGGGCTGAGCAAAGCGGTAACATAGCCAAACAACGGTTTGCTAGGAAGGGTTAAAACGAGTTAGAGGTTCATGGCAATTTGGGATGGCTTGAAAAACAGGTAATAGGTAGCGCAGCATAGCGATAGAAACGAAGCAACTAGCATAGCAATGATAGTAGTGATATCCAGGGTAGCGGTCATCTTGCCTGAAATCCCATAAGGAAGAAGAAACGAGTCCATGAAGAAGATGAAGCGGGTCCATGAAGAAGATGAGCGGATGAAGCCGAACCAAGCGTGAAGCGAGCGCATCCTCACGATCATAGCAAACAGGAACTAACAAGAAGAAGCACACAACATAGTAAACACACCACACATGAACAAGACATGATTCACAACCAAGCATGAAGCATGACAAAGCTACATGAAGCTACTCATGACAAGGAATGATGCAAACAAGAGCAACACATCAAAGGCAAGTTTAAATGAGGCGGAAACAACATATAACAATTCCGGTAAGTCCTCATATGCAAATTTCGAAATTGGTCCAGATCTGAATAAACCTTATGTTCAAGTTGTTAAACAGCAAGTTAAGATGCACCACGATGATCTACACGAAATTCTAGTTAAGTTACATATAAAGTTCATTAGAATCGAAGACTCTGACCTAGAAGATATGAGCAAAACAAGTTAAACATGGCATTGATGCAAAATGCATATAAACATCGAACAAACCCCTCAAAACAAGGATGCAACATGATAATATGAAACTACATGCAAAATCAAGCAAGTTTCATATAGAGCACACTCAAAAGCAGACAGCGGTTCAACACATACACACCATACAAGTTAAGGGATAAGCTGTCCAAAACAGCAACTAGGCATATTGCAAGCATCAAAACAACAAGCTACAGCATCTCAATATGAAAACAAAAGGCATGGGCATGATGTACAGGTAAAGCATTACAAAACATGAACACTGAGCTATCTCCAGAAATCACTAGAACATGCTCAAAATGGCATGGCAAGATTACAAGTATTAACAGTTTCAGACATTAGCAGAAATAACATCAGGTTGCAATGTTTAGAGCAATGAAACAACATGTTACAGGAACTTATCATGGCAAACAAAGGCATGGCATGAATCTACTAATTGCATAGAACAAAAGTCCTTTACTGCCCAGAAGCCAAAAAGGATCAGAAAATAAAGTAACACCCATGTCAATATCGAAAGTTTCATTAACAGATTCAGCAACATGGCATGTCAAAAACTGATAACAAGTAGGCATGTTTACAAGCTCAATGCACTCACTACAGAGCCTTATATGATAAACTAAGCATACATACATCAAGAAGACATGGCATAGAAGACATACATGGCAAGAACAATAACATAGCATACATGGATCAACCACAACAACCTTGGCAAAATTGAATAACCTGTAAACAATCTGCCAGGAACATTTTGAAGCAAAAGTAGAGCTCTATTGACTCAAGCTAGACTACTGCATAATTGCAAACAAGGGCATGGATGGATAGAGAAAGATATGCTTTACAAAACATCCTTACTGAAGTATCTCAAAATATGCATGGATCTCTTGGTAGCATCAAGCAAACATGGCATCAAAATATCAGCAAAACAGGGCTGAAATCAGCAACAACAAGACACCTAGTTTGCATGCTTGTGCTAGTCACCACATTGATCACAAAAATACATAGCAAGCACCACTGGAAAGATGGCATGGCATATAACAAAACTCATGTAGGACTCAAGTCCATAGGATGCACACATCAATCATGGCAAAAATGACAAAAGTGCATGTTCTGATAAAAATCAGAAACTAACATCACATAGCACTCTTCTAACAGCATTTCGGGCATCAAGATGAGCTCAAATGAAAATGATGCAATGAGATGAAATGATCTACTCTTCGAGGCGAACATATTTTGACATATTATACAGCATAAGCGAACAACGATGACAGAGATATGATGCAATGAAAATGGAACAAAATTACTGCAGATTAAAGACTTAGAGGAATTTATACCCTCTCGAAAAGTCAGCAGGACGATTAAATGCGGGATGGGCAGATCCGGGCCTTGGCGTGGGCGTTTGGATGAGATCCGGTGGATCTCATCCCGATCGAAGCGGCAGGTCAGCGGCTCAGCGAAACTCGGCGAAACTCGGCGGAGTTAGGCGAAGCGGCAGGAGGCGGCAGCGAGCTAAACTCGAGGCGGCGGAGGAAGCCGGCGGCCAATCGGCGGCGACAGCGAGGCCAGCGGCGCATCCGGCAACTCCGGCCGGGCCAGCGAGATAACAGCGGCAACCTGAGGCGGCGGAAGCGCGGCAGCGAAGCGCCAAGCGTGGCGTCCTCGGGCGGCCAGAAGCCAGCGAAGCGTGGCGACAGTGGCTGGCGGCCTTGTGAACCTGTGAGCGATCCGGGCCCCCAGCGGAGGAGGAGAGAGAGAAGGTGAGGTGGCGGTAGCGTGGTTGGAAGGCCGTGGCGGAGGCGACGTGGCGCTCCACGATTGGCGAAGCGGCGTGGCGGCGGACATGTCCGGCGGGGTTGGACATGTCCGGTAGCGAGGAAGCGGGGCTAGGGTTTGATCTGCGGGATCATAAAATCCATGAATTCGAAGGGGAACTAATTTATAGGTAGAGGAGCTAGGAGAGTCAAATGAGGTGCGGTTTTCGGCCCACCTTGATCGTGATCGAGCGACCGAGAGGATGGAGGGAGTTTGGTGGGTTTTGGGCCACTTTGGAAGGGTGTTGGGCTGCAAAAAAGAGGCTTTGCGGTTATCCGGTTAACCGTTGGAGTATAAACGACCTCAAATGGCACGAAACTTGACAGGCGGTCTACGGTGCTATACCAAGGCCGCTTGACAAACCTCGGGGCATTCGAGAACGTTTGGCACCCGCACATGAAAAAGAGGTAAAAGGCGCGGGGAGACATAGGAGTGCGGATTGCAAAAGCGGACAACAGGGGAAAATGCTTTCGGATGCATGAGGCGAACACGTATGCAAAATGAAATCGCATGATGACATGATATGAAATGCAGATGGCGACATGGCAAAAGTGCAACACGCAAGCAAATGACATAGCAACGACGGCGAATAAGCTGGCGGACACACTGGCGCATCGAATCCGAGGCGTTACAACACTCCTCCACTAACAAGAGATCTCGTCCGAGATCTTAGGACCCGAACGGAAGGGAAAAAAGGATGAGGTGAAACAAGAACTCAGGATAGAAGAGGCAAAGAATTGAGAGCACTCGAGAAGAAGAGATGAGCGACGAGAATGAGGAGAATCAAATGCTCATGGAAACACGATAAACTCTGAAAGCGCTCGTTCTAACGAGTGGTTAGAAGGAGAAAAGAAATGGATAAGACTGAAAGGATTTAGGCAGCACACGGTTGAAACATGGAAAGAAAAGAACAAGAACTTGAGAGGATGGAAAGATACTTGATGAAGACATGACACAAAACCTCCGGAAAGAATTGAAAAAGTTGAATGAAAAGAGCGGATAAGAATGTGACAACTTGTGCCCTGAGCGAAATAGAAAGCAACCTTAGAAGGAAGGTTTGAGCGGAGTTGTTGAGAAAATCAACAACGAAAAGAATAAACTTGATGTGGACTTAGGGAAACATCTCAAAATTATGAGCTGATCGCCGACCACAAGCGGAAAAGATTGAATAGCTTAGAAGAGCGAAGAAATGCAAAACTCAATTCAAAAGAATACGGAGAATTAATTACACTTCAAGGCAGCGAGAAGACAGATACTTGAATTCCACCAACAAAATCTTGATGAACTCTTGAAGAATGAATTAAATCATGAAGAACCACCATGAAAAACTCCGGTAACAAAAAAAAAGGATGATGAGATAGAAATGAAGGATGAAAGAATAAGATGAGCCTTGCGACGATTTAGATGGGGGTTCAATGAAATGGCTGAGAAAATTGAACTCCGGATAAGAAAAGATGAAAACACTTGGAACTAGAATTTATTCCTCACGAACAAACTCGAAGAAAAGGATTAATCACTTGGATGAAATAAGAATAAGATTTATTGTATGCTTATCCTTCACCAAATTAAATTGATGACAAGCAATGGATTTTCATACTACTTATTCTTCTTGAAAAAGGATTGAGAAAGGAAAGCACAAAAACTTGAGAAAGTCTTCATGAACCACGGTAGGATTGAAAGAAACGAATGGATTAAAATGATAATCAAGGAAAAGAATCTTGAGCGAACCACCGTAAGAATTCGGAAGCGGTTGACGAAAGAGAAATAATCACGGAAGAATTAGAAAAGCACGAAGATACTTGAGGAATTTAGAGAAAAGAGATCGAAGAGATCGTGAACTGATTAACGAATGCTTGAGCGCAGCACCAAAAGAATATTGAAGACGAGCGAAGGGGCACGGATATGGAATAATTGGAGAGCGAATTTGAAAACTTAGAGCGAAGAAATATTCGAAAAAGATGACCTCCGGATGATTGAGAATGAAAGCGACTCTGAAATACTCCGGATTGATGAAAAGAATTTACCGCGATTGAAAACAATTAGATAGGATAACATCGAGCTAGAACCATGAAACTCCGGAGAGCGGACAAGATTTAAGAGAAAAAAAATCTACGACGGTCTTCAAAGGACGACGAAAAACACCACCAAAATAACTGAGGTACTCCGGTAGAATGAAAAGCAAAAGAGGTTGAGTCAACAATGAAAAGAATTTGAACGAGATCTTGGAAAAGGCATGTGACTGATGAAATTCATTCTTCGTCACACTTGAAAAGAATTAGGAATAACTCCGGAATAATTAGAAGAGTCGGGTAAGATCACAGGAAAGACACATGGGTTAGGGCCTTGAAAAGAAACACCGTTGGAAAGGGATGTTGAACAGCTAGATGATGCACGGAAGAACTGAAATATTTGAATGAGGTGACAACCTCGAATTAATTGGAACATAGGCGAATCTCCTGAGATTACTTGAGCACTCCGGAAGGATAAAGCTGGCGAGAAGCGAGCGAGCAGGAAAACACCGAGGAAAAGGATATGATCAACGTCAAAACTTGAATTGAGTGCACGGAAGAAGAAAGGGATGAAGAATGACGAACAAGGCGAGAATTCACGGTTGAAATAATTCTGAGAGACTGAAGAGGTTCCGCATGAATGAAATAGATGGTCGGGAGAAACTTCGAACTCCGGGAATAATAGGGTGGGAGGCGGGAAAAACAAAGGCAACAGAAAGGGGAAACCGGCGAATATCTTGAAGAGGAACACTGGTTGAAATCATTGAGGAAAGAAAGCAAAGACCTCACACGAGTAGAATGGATACTCGATTCACGGACTCCGGTTCGAGAAGAAGAAGGGAGGTGGGTGGGAAAAGAAAAACAAGCGAGGATTTGACTTGCAAAGGCGAAGAGGCTCGAAATCGACTTGACGAGAAATGCACCGGATCAAAAGAGCTGAGGAACAACGATCGAAAAACCAACTGCGTGATCCTAAAGAAAATTTGAGCGGGAAGAGGAGTAATTCAAAACACCTACATCAAGATTCCTCACCGAGGCTGACGAAGGGGCAGAGGAGTAAAAGAATTCCTACTCTCCGATATAACTAGACTACGAAAACAGTTTTCTTCTAGACTCCTAGCGGCCAAACTACCACGATCAATCAAGGGGGCTCCTAGGGTCGGTCGAGGCTACGATACCAACTTATCACGCCCAATATGTGACCCTATCCAAAAAGGAACTCAGCGGTCCCACCAAGGATAGACCCGCATATTGAAAGCGTTTTTGCAAGGTGGATATCATTACATCAACATTACATAATAAATGGGGATACACACAAGACATACAAAGTCACATGAATACAACAACATCAAACAAGATCAACATCCGACTACGGAAGACACATAAACAGAAGCTCAAATGACATCCACCCTGCTAGCCGGGCTGCCGACACGGAACCTATCCCTGATCGAAGAAGCGGAAGAAGAACTCCAAGACAAGCAAACATCGCTCTCGCGTCATGATCATCACAAACCTGTACACCTGGCTGGTGGTGTAGTAATCTGTGAGCCACGAGGACTCAACAATCCCATTACCATGGGTATCAGGACTAGCAAAGCTTAATGGGAAAGGAAGGGGTAATGTGGTGAGTTTGTAGCAGCGACTAAGCATATATGGTGGCTAACATACGCAAATGAGGCGAGAAGAGAAACAAAGGCAGTCGTCAACTAGTAATGATCAAGAAGTGATCCTGAACTCCTACTTCGTCAAACATAACCCGAAATCGTGTTCTCCTCTCGATCAACCCGAAAAGAGACACTCACGATTCACGCTACGGTTGGTGTATTTTAATTAAGATCAACCGGGTTTTCTACAACGGACATTAACAAATTCCCATCTGCCACATAACGCGAGCACGGCTCTCGAAAGTTTATACCCTGCAGGGGTGTCCCAACTTAGCCCATGATAAGCTCTCGCGATCAACGAAGGATATTCCTTCTCCCTGGGAAGACCCGATCAGTCTCGGAATCCCGGCTACAAGACATTTCACAGCAATAAAACAAGACCAGCAAATCCGCCCGATGTGCCGACAAATCCCGATAGGAGTCGCACGTACCTCGTTCTCAGGACAACATCGGATGAGACTAGCTACGAGTAAAACCAACCCTCGAGTTGCCTCAAGGTGGCCCCTTGATTCAGCTCGGTTCAGGCCAACACTTAGAGAAGCAACGGCCGGGGGGCTAAAATAAAGATGACCCTTGGGCTCCGGAAACCCAAGGGAAAAAGGGAATAGGTGAGGCAAATGGTAAAACCAGTGTTGGGCCTTCTTTGGAAAAGTCTTATTCAAAAGCGAACTGTCAAGGGGTCCCATAAATCACCCGACAGCGTTAGGGGCGCAAAATCCGGGAACATAATACCGATATGGCGGAAACTAGAGGCGGCAAGAGTGGAACAAAACACCAGGCATAAGGCCGAGCCTTCCACCCTTTACCAAGTATATAGATGCATTAATTAAATAAGATATATTGTGATAACCCAACAAGTAAACATGTTCCAACAAGGAACAACATCTCCCTGTTCAACAAGGAACAAACTTCATCTTCACCTGCAACTAACAACGCTATAAGAGGGGCTGAGCAAAGCGGTAACATAGCCAAACAACAGTTTGCTAGGAAGGGTGAAAACGAGTTAGAGGTTCATGGCAATTTGGGATGGCTTAAAAACATGTAATAGGTAGCGCAGCATAGCGATAGAACGAAGCAACTAGCATAGCAATGATAGTAGTGATATCCAGGGTAGCGGTCATCTTGCCTGAAATCCATAAGGAAGAAGAAACGAGTCCATGAAGAAGATGAGCGGGTCCATGAAGAAGATGAGCGGATGAAGCCCGAACCAAGCGTATCTGAGCGCATCCTCACGATACATAGCAAACAGGAACTAACAAGAAGAAGCACACAACATAGTAAACACACCACACATGAACAAGACATGATTCACAACCAAGCATGAAGCATGACAAAGCTACATGAAGCTACTCATGACAAGGAATGATGCAAACAAGAGCAACACATCAAGGCAAGATTAAATGAGGCGGAAACAACATATAACAATTCCGGTAAGTCCTCATATGCAAATTTCGAAATTGGTCCAGATCTGAATAAACCTTATGTTCAAGTTGTTAAACAGCAAGTTAAGATGCACCACGATGATCTACGAAATTCTAGTTAAGTTACATATAAAGTTCATTAGAATCAGACTACGGCATAGAAGATATGAGCAAAACAAGTTAAACATGGCATTGATGCAAAATGCATACAAACATCGAACAAACACCTCAAAACAAGGATGCAACATGATAATATGAAACTACATGCAAAATCAAGCAAGTTTCATATAGAGCACACTCAAAAGCAGACAGCGGTTCAACACATACACACCATACAAGTTAAGGGATAAGCTGTCCAAAACAGCAACTAGGCATATTGCAAGCATCAAAACAACAAGCTACAGCATCTCAATATGAAAACAAAAGGCATGGGCATGATATACAGGTAAAGCATTACAAAACATGAACACTGAGCTATCTCCAGAAATCACTAAAACATGCTCAAAATGGCATGGCAAGATTGCAAGTATTAACAGTTTCAGACTTTAGCAGAAATAACATCAGGTTGCAATGGTTAGAGCAATGAAACAGCATGTTACAGGAACTTATCATGGCAAACAAAGGCATGGCATGAATCTACTAATTGCATAGAACAAAAGTCCTTTACTGACCATAAGCCAAAAAGGATCAGAAGATATAGTAACACCCATGTCAATATCGAAAGTTTCATTAACAGATTCAGCAACATGGCATGTCAAAAACTGATAACAAGTAGGCATGTTTACAAGCTCAATGCACTCACTACAGAGCCTTATATGATAAACTAAGCATACATAAATCAAGAAGACATGGAATAGAAAACATACATGGCAAGAACAATAACATAGCGTACATGGATCAACCACAACAACCTTGGCAAAATTGAATAACCTGTAAACAATCTGCCAGGAACATTTTGAAGCAAAAGTAGAGCTCGATTGACTCAAGCTAGACTACTCCATAATTGCAAAAAAGGGCATGGATGGATAGAGAAAGACATTCTTTACAAAACATCCTTACTGAAGTGTCTCAAAATATGCATGGATCTCTTGGTAGCATCAAGCAAACATGGCATCAAAATATCAGCAAAACAGGGCTGAAATCAGCAACAACAAGACACCTAGTTTGCATGCTTGTGCTAGTCACCACATTGATCAAAAAAATACATAGCAAGCACCACTGGAAAGATTGCATGGCATATAACAAAACTCATGTAGGACTCAAGTCCATAGGATGCACACATCAATCATGGCAAAAATGACAAAAGTGCATGTTCTGATAAAAATCAGAAACTAACATCACATAGCACTCTTCTAACAGCATTTCGGGCATCAAGATGAGCTCAAATGAAAATGATGCAATGAGATGAAATGATCTACTCTTCGTGGCGAACATTTTGACATCACATAGCAACGATGACAGAGATATGATGCAATGAAAATGGAACAAAATTACTGCAGATTAAAGACTTAGAGGAATTTATACCCTCTCGAAAAGTCAACGGGACCGATTCGTGCGGGATGGGCAGATCCGGGACGCGGGCGTGGGCGTTTGGATGAGATCCCGGTGGATATCATCCCGATCCGGAGGGAAGCCGAGGGGCGGCGCCAAGGGAGGTCGAGGGCGGCGATCATGGGAGCGGGCGATCCGGCGGCCCGGCCACGGGAGGCGGCGGATGGCAGCACGGCCGGGCGGAGGAGGCGTGGCGGGCGGGCGGCGGCGGCCCTCGGGCGGCGCCAAGGGAAGCTGAGGCGGCGGGAAGGGCGACTGGCCGGGCGGCGGGCGCTGACTCAAGGGCCTGATCCAAGCCATGGTCACAAGTGAGGAGGGAGGAGAGAGAAGGTGAGGTGGCGGCGCGTGGTTGGAGGCGGCGGCGGAGGCGACGTGGCGCTCCACGATTGGCGAGGCGGCGTGGCGGCGGACATGTCCGGCGAGGTTGGACATGTCCGGCCATGAGGAAGCGGGGCTAGGGTTTGATCTGCGGGATCATAAAATCCATGAATTCGAAGGGGAACTAATTTATAGGTAGAGGGAGCTAGGAGAGTCAAATGAGGTGCGGTTTTGGCCACGTGATCGTGATCGAACGACCGAGAGCATGGAGGAGAGTTTGGTGGGTTTTGGGCCACTTTGGAAGGGTGTTGGGCTGCAACAAAAGAGGCTTTTGCGGTTACCCGGTTAACCGTTGGAGTACCAAACGACCTCCAAATGATCCGAAACTTGACAGGCGGTCTACCGGTGCTATACCAAGGCCGCTTGACAAACCTCGGGGCATTCCGAGAACGTTTGACACCCGCACACGAAAAAGAGGTAAAAGGGGGCGCCGGGAGACATAGGAGTGCCGGATTGCAAAACGGACAACGGGGAAAATGCTCGGATGCATGAGACGAACACGTATGCAAAATGAAATGCGCATGATGACATGATATGAACAAACTTTGGAAAACATGAACATTTTTTGAAATTCTGCCCAAATTTTGGAACCGCAAAATCTTGTTGGATTCATGAACATGTTTTAAAAAATATCTTTTGAAATTTCAAACAATATTTGATTTTTCTGAACATTTTTGAAAAGAAAAAACATGAAATAGAAAAAACAAAAAAACAAAAACAATTTTTTTGGAAAAGAAAGAAAAAAATATAATAAGACAAGGAAAACCAAATGAAGAAAACAAAACAAGAAAAAATAACGGCTGCAGATAAAAACTTGGTTATAACTTTGACACGTGCGAAACCCGGTACACATTTAAATGGGCCAGCCCAACTGATCGCTAGCTTGGCTTGGTGTGTGCGAAGGTCCGACATTTTCGATACTTAATGTGTTAGGGCATCTCTAAAGCGGATCCGTAAATCTTCCGCAATCGTCCGGACCATGCTGCGGATCGTGGAAGCCATCCAACGTCGACCTGCATCGATCCGTGGAAGCGGTCCGGATCGATTTCTCGCAAATTGGAGACAAAAGTGTGGGTGGTTTGTGGCAGTCCGGACATCCAAACGTTCGACTCCGACACCGGGCCCACGCAATTCCTCCCGGTCCCATTTCCTTCCACTCCGCCCCTTCTTCCCCTTGCTTTGCATCCGCACCCTCCACCTTTGCCACCATTGATGTTCGTCTATGGCCGCCACAAATGCATTACCGGACGTCCGCAACCAGTACTGACGCGCTCGCTCGCCGTTTCGATGGAGCATTCAGCCCTGAAGCCGTTTGTACCCAGGTACACTCCGCCCCTTGTCGACGACCTCCATGGTAGACACCACGCCTTGCTGGTGTTCGGTCAAATGTTATGGAGCTTATTTTCAAATGCTATGTCGTTTTTAGAGTACGTAGGATGGTGAGCTACTCGACCATGAAGGATGAGTTGTTGTGCGATGCGTGGCTGGCCGTATCCACGGATTTCATAGGCAGGACGGAGGGCTGTCATACGGGAGCAAGTGCATGCAAGCACGTTGCGCCTTATAATATGTACATCATTCGATGCAACTTGAGGTCGTTGTCGTATCGCTGTACGCTATCCGGATCAGCGTCATCAAGTTTTGCAACTTGGTTAGTTAGCTCGAGGCAAGGTGGCGTTGCGCGGACATGGACAACGTAAGTGGAAGGCATTCGCTAAGCACGACCGCCGCATTGCGGCGCACTATCCCGGACACGAGGCACGCGCCGTGGCCCACGCCGACCGCTCCATGGTGTGGCTGCCGAGCTCCGACCCGCTGTGGAAGGCGCTGCGTGGCATTGCCGCCACACATCTTCTCGCCCGCGCAGCCTAAGCGTCGGCGCAGGCGCCCGAGGCGCACCGTGAACCACATCGCTTTACACCTTCCGCCGCCCGAGCGGGCAGGAGGTGCGACATTAGCCACGTTACGTACCATGGCATGTTCGACCTGCTGACCAACACGCTCTTCTCCCTCGGCGGCCAGGACAAGCTGAGGACATTCTAGAGGACATCGTGCGGTCCTCGCCGAGCCCAACGTGTCGGACTTGTACCCGTTGCTCGGGTCTTTGGACCTGCAGGCCTTCACCGCTGGGCGGCCACACACATGAACCGCGTCTTTCATGTGCTAGACAAGATCATCGGCGCCCGGCTTGGCGAGGCAAGCATGATCGGGGCGTCTGGACGCTGCTGGCATTGATGACCGCCCGGCAAGATGAGCCGCCGCGACGTTAAGGCCATGCTGTTTGGCGTCCTAGCGGCGAACGCGAGGCGACCAAGATCACGGTGGAATGGGCGATGGCGGAGCTGCTGCGGAACCAGGCGTGATGGCGGCGGTGCGGCGCCGAGATGAAGGGTACCCTCACGCGAGACGCGGGGAGGATGATCACGGAGGCAGGCGTGGCGAAGCTGCCGTACCTACAGGCCGTGGTGAAGGAGTCGATGCGGCTGCACCCGTTGCGCCGCTGCTGCTGCCGCACCTGGTGGAGGAGGAGGCGTGGAGATAGGTGGCTACGCCGTGCCCAAAGGCGCCACCGTCATCTTCAACTCATGGTCCATCATGCGCGACCCGGCGGCATGGGAGAGGCCCGAGGAGTTCGTGCGGGCGTTTCCTGGGGAAAGCGGAGCTTGGCATGTGGGGGAAGGAGGTCAAGTTCATCCCAGGGCACCGGCGGAGGCTGTGCCCGGCATTGCCATGGTGGAGCTTCTCGTGCCATTCACCGTGGCGTCCATGCTGCATGACTTTGAGTGGCGGCTGCCCGGGGCATGTCACCTGACCAAGTGGGCGTGACCGAGAGGTATACAAGCAACGATATCCTCGTTATGGACGTGCCTCTCAAGGTTGTGCCCATGGTCGCCACCTAGTCACCTGCCCATTACCCTATTTTCCACCGTCACTAGCTGCATGCATGGCACTGTATTGGTTGGCATGGCGGCGAGCATGCATGCCACTAGCGCCAAACATACGTCTGGCGATGGCGTATGTATGTTTGACAATGATTATAGAATAAAATATCAACATCTGTGGTGTAAAATAAATGAAATATGATAATAATTTTTATGATGGATCGAATGGTTGAAATTTAGTATTATATGTATTATCATTGTTGTTTGTTTTTTTAAAACACGATCAAACATGCCTTCGTTTGACTTTTGAATAATCTAATACATTTAATTTTTTAAAACAGAGAGAATAATTTGTGCCCTGGAAGACACCCGTCAAGATGTGCTTATAACATATCGAACTGGAAGATGCGTCCAAATTATGTCTTGACTGGATTGCGTCATGCATCAATAATCGGTTGTCCAAGCGAATGCCCTATCAAATCACGCCGGGTTGCCTCGATAATTAAGATAGAATCAGACAAAAGCATTGGATGTTTAGTAACTACACCCTTATATCCCCACGAATACGATTCACGTTACCGTATTAAACCTTTCTATCACTGGTGTTCAGAATAGCGCTTCACGGTCTCTCTGCTCTTAGCCTCCTTGTGGCTCGAACTCCGTGATCTTGTGTACCTGCAGGGTCGAAGAACACGAGAGAGACAAGAGGCGACAAAAGAACAATTTTATTTCACACATACGAGGCGTTAGTTCATAGTCATTCCATTGGTCCCTTCAACAAATACATAGACTTGCAAGGCTATGCTTCAACCCATGACCTTACCAAAGTACTCCCACATGTCGATCGTATCACAAGAAAAAATCATTGAAAAACACATCAAGGTTAATGCTTTATTGATAATATCTCTTACAATGGTTTCCAGATCTGAGACATAATTACAAAGAATAGAAAACTTGGGGATGAATGTTCTTGTGATGGTGATGGTGGTGGCTATGGAGATGGAGATGGGAAGTGTGGTGGCTAGGGTTTGTGGATGATCTTGGTGATGAAGATAGAGGTTCTGCGGTTGCTCTGATCTAATTCTGGCATTGGCCCTTTAACGAAAGTTGGAGGGTTGGACGCCAAGGTGCCATGGGCATATGGTACAAGCACTGGTATGAGCACGTGCGCTCCTACCAGATGTCGTCTTGCGCTCTGGATAGGTGCCGACGCCTCAAACTTTATCCTTCTTATCTGCTCTTTGCTCCTTTTCATATATGTGCGTGATTTAGTCCATGTGATGCCATTTTCCTGTGGAAACATCATTAAGATAGGATTTTGAAATCCTTTGCATTTATTAGTCATTAGTACGAATATTGGAGCGGATATGAACTAAACCAGTTTAAACTTCGGGTGTGATGAGCGTAAAAGTAACATTTTCATCAACTCCCCCAATCTTAAATTTGATCATCCTCCAGCAACATAGATACAAATCCAAACCATAAGGAACTCAGTTGTTTAAAGCGAAAGCGGCGAGAAGGTTTTGGTTCACTTGCAATCGGTATGCCTAGATAGCTCTCCACTTCTTTACTGAAAACATAATATAGTTGTAGTGGTGGCATGGTTATCATGCAAGTGTTAGTGAAGCAAAGATAATCAACATAGACACTTGCTCAACAAGAGAAAATAATAAAGTAGCTCATGTTCCATTTACTCTAGTTAACACTTGCTTGCCGGGAGGCGCACGGAAGAGAGTTTTATTTTTGAGAAATGAAAACATAAATTAGGGAGTAAAAGGTATGTAAAGAAACATGATTCTAGAGTAACTCGCTAACACACCTATGAGTGTCTCATCATCAAGGCTCTCAATCACTTTACTTCAATCATTGCTTGCTGAAACTTTTCTTGTCTGGTGATAGGATTATGCCAAAGGAATAATCATGTATTGGGTTTCATAGTGGCATAAGTTTAAGTACTATTGACCAATATGTTGTCTCTTTCCAGCTCTTACGATCAGTACTCTGTTATTACCACATACAGACAATTCATTAGAAAGTTGAATAATATCCGATGTAATGTTTCCACTATGCATGGTAACAAACTCATAGCCAAAATGTAAGCGAAAGTCAGATGGATTTTTCATTGGCTAGCGGAGTTCTCAGCATAACATCAATAAAGGTGGCGAAGTCATATTTACATACGTGAACGGGCATAGAGTGACAAGGCTATGGCTCCAGCGATAAACTTAAGCACCACGTAAAAATGCAACACAGATTTTTGGCATAATCTCATTCACCTTTCAATAAGGTTTCTCTGGACAACTTTATCCAGAAGGGCTATTGAGTCCATTAAAATTAACAAAATGGGGTTGAGTATCTCTTACATCATCTTCTCTAGAAATTTTCTCAACACCCAAGTCTTTCTAGAGAGTTCTCCTATGCATGGTTATTCTTCGTTAAAGTCACTTTCTTTTAAAATTGTTCCCATGCCAAGTCTTGCTTATCTAGATTAAACATACCAAATGTTACTAAATTATTTTATCTACAAGAACAAAACATTTGTTATAACTATTAAGACTTACTCTCACTTGAATAGATCACACAAACTACTACTACAACTATTCTAAGCAATTCAAGTGCAAAATTCATAGGACATACCTTCACGATCATGAATTTCCACACTTCTCTTCCTTAAGGATGCATACCTTGTTGTTTGGCGTAGATCAACTCCTCTAAGAATATAAACAAGAATGGAAACAAAATCCATGGCATAAGAAAGAACAAAGCAAAAGATTATTCTATTTTTGGTTTTGAAAACTAACTTTGCAAATGAAAAATAGCAATCGGCGAACACGTTTTGTGGGCTATAGAACACCATTTTTGGGGCGTAGTTTTATTTTTCTACTCTGTGAACAAATTGCATGGTGATGGCGATGTCTCAAAAACTCGTTGGTTACATCGTTTCGGGTATGTTTCATGGGCTAAGCACACTGTTTTGTGTGTTTGGGTCGATTTTTCCGCTCTCTGAGCCCGACGTATTGTTATTGAGATGTCATGAAATCTCATTGTTTTTTTTGTTTCATCGACCATAGAATATTTTTTTGTGGTTCGGGGTTAATTTCTGTGCTCCTGATCGTGATGCACAATAACCGAGACATCACAAAACTTGTTGTTTATGTCATTTCGGGATCGTTCGTGGGATATAGCACATTATTTTGGCAATCGGGTCGACTGGTCCAGTCCATGAACCCGGCGCACAGTTATCGAGAGATGTTGTGAAAACTCTTTATGATATAAGTTCAGACAAGCAGTGTCGGTGTCAAAACCGGCGGATCTCGGGTAGGGGGTCCTGATCTGTGCTTCTAGGCTGATGATAACAGGAAGCAAGGGACACAGATGTTTACCCAGGTTCGGGCCCTCTCGATGGAGGTAAAACCCTACTTCCTGCTTGATTAATATTGAAGATATGGGTAGTACAAGAGTAGATCTACCACGAGATCGTAGAGGCTAAACCCTAGCCTATGATGGTATGATTGTAATTGTGATCGGGCCTTCTAAGGACCAACCTCTCCGGTTTATATAGGCACCAGAGAGGGCTAGGGTTTACATGGAGTTGGTTACAAGGAAGAAAATATAATATACGGATCGCCAAGCTTGCCTTCCACGTCAAGGAAAGTCTCATCCGGACACGGATCAAAGTTTTGAGTCTTGTATCTTCACGCTTCAATAGTTCGGACGTCGTATACAGTCCAGCTGTCCGGATACCCCTTAATTCAAGACTCCCTCAAGCAGGATTAGAGTTATTACTAATCACGCAAGGGCCTGGACCTGGGCAAAATACATGCCTAGGGTCCATGTGGTAACCTGAAGTCACGTTCATTTGTCATACAAATAAAGTGGGTTTGCGTACTTCACGAAAAAATGTCTCTGGGGTTAGTACACATGATCTCCGCAACCACACAATGTCAAAATATGGATGATGTTGATACAACAAAATTATTAGAAGGAAAAGGAAAAAAGGAAGCAATCAACAGCAATGGATGGCGTACAACAATGACCCTTGGCTCCAACCATCACACATGTTCGAGACGTAGGTAATGTCACGCAGTTGATAACCATAACGATGAAGACTTTAATGTGGGAGGAAAGTTACCGGCATCGTCAGATTTGTAAATCCGAAATGCTCCTACAGCGAGTAAAAAATGCAGAACCACCACAATCATGTCATCATTAGCGAAAAATCACCATTTTACAAGATGTGGCAAAAATCACCACACCGCGAAATTGACAGTAGCAAAAACACTTACGGGAAATGCTGAGTGCTTTGCTGACGTCACTAATTGATTAGGCCCACATGCCGGGCTGAGTTTGCAGAAAAAGGTGCCACAAGGGCATGTTGACTCCGTCTTCTTCTTCGCCCCCCTCCTCTCTCTTTCATGCATTACATCAAACATGTGTCGGGTGCCCACATCTGCGGTGCTCCCGTCTGCTAGTACTCTCTTGGTCGCCCATGCACGCACTCAGGTCATGCAACTCCTCCTTGAGCACCTCACACGTGTGTCGCCAGTCGCCCACAGCAGACGCGCTCCTTCCCTACACCTCCTTTGGCTAGCTAACCGTATGGGGCCCTGCATGGTGATCCACAGCAGCGCCATAGGCCGCTATGCCTCTAGCCTCTCCACGGCCGCAAGCGGCTTGCCCATGACCACCACCTTCACCTCCCTTTGCTCATGCGCCCTCCCTCGCCCCCCTACGGTTGCTACCCCTACCGCGACGCCTACGCATACACAACACGCAAACATAGGTACCACCAACAGATCCCATGAGATCGGGCCTCCTCTGTTCGGTCATCAGTTGACTAACTCACGGCAGCTGCCACATCTTGGCCGTGCTGGGATCCTCCTGGGCGCAGCATGACACCAACCTTGCGGCCCCTGTGATGCCCCTTGAGCCTTGACATCGGCCACTGCAGGCCACCATGCCCAGCCCGGTCTCGTGCTCTAGCTATGCGTGGAAGAGTGAGGGGAAAGAGAGGGAGAGGAAGAAGAAGAGGACCAAGTCAACATGTCCTTGTGGCTATTTTTTGCCAATGTAGCCCGATAGGCGGGCCCAGTCAATTAGTGGCGTCAGCAAAGCACTCAACATTTCCCGTAAGTGTTTTTTGCCACAGTCAATTTCTTGGTGCGGTGATTTTTGCCACGATTTGTAAAGTGGTGGGTTTTTGCTAATGGTTACACGATTGTGGTGGTTCTGTGGATTTTAGTCTCTGGCAGGCCCTCATCAAGTCATGGTTGATGGCAAACCTACACTGCACAACACCACTATACTCCTCCTGCTCTGTTTTTTCGATTGCCTCAGCAGATCAACCACATATTGGCAAGGGGAAAAACTAAAAACAGAGTAGGCACTCTTCTGCTGGGTCTCCATGACCCTAAAACCACATGAGACGAGGCAGATTGGCGGCAATGCCGACGGAAGACAGGGAAATCCTAATGTGGGACTTACTCATGGAAGGAGCAAGAGGAGAACGTCCCGTGGTTGATGACTTTGGTTGTCGATAACTGTTTAAATGTCTTGGCAGTTAGTACAGCTGGCCTTTGCAACCACACGATGTCAAAATGTGGACAATGCAGACACAACGAAACTATTTAGAAGAAAAAGAAAGAACGGGAGACCCTTGACTTCAAGCATCGCACATGCAAGCAGCTGCATACCCACATGTCATAGCCGTAGGTAATGTCACCTACTCCCTCCCTAAAAAAGAAATATAAGAGGCGTTTAAATCACTACCGTGAGAGTTGTTGATAACCTATCTCGCATAACAGCGAAGACACGTGGGAGAAAAGTTTCCTAAACCAAAATGCTCCTGCAACCCTTCTTCAAGTCATCGTTGATGGCAAATCACCATCAGACGTCACCACTATACGCCCCCTCTTGCTCTGTTGTTCGCTGAGGAAGAGGACAAGAATGATTAAAGGAAACACATGTATGAGCTATGCTTTTCAGATCTCCCCATGAATCTGGTAGACACGGACCGCGTGGATTAGGCGCGAACGTGTTGCGCTACTATGGTTGATCAATCGATTGAGTTGGAGGGTAACATCATCCGTGTACTACTATGACTCTTTCCGCCATAGAATCATATTAGAACATATACCCGTGTGTTGCAACGGGGTATAAACATTAGTCTTTCATGTTTCGGCGGACACCTCGGCGTGACACCACCCACGATTTTCATGTTTCGTGAGTGTGGCGACGAGCTGGTCGTATGTGTCAAGTGTGGAAATTGCGAGTTCATCCTCGTCCTCGAATGCCTCCTCGGTCCTTTAATTATGCACCATGCACGTCAACATGAGCTGGCAGGTTTAATCGGGTCTTTATTTCTTCCATTGGCCCATAATAATCTTGAATCTTGAATCGGGTCCTCATTTCTTCCATTGGCCCATAATAATGTCAGATATTTAGTTAGATATTCACTGTTCCATTGGCCCATAATCAGAGATCTTCAGTTGTGTCTTTATTGCTTTCATTCGCCCATAATCTCATAGTATCTCAGATCGGAGACAACCCTCAAATATGTGTCCTCATTGCATACCTCACTCTCTGGGCGTATATAAACTAGTAGAATTCAAAGTAAGAAAACTATGTGGTACTATTTAATCGATGAACCAAAATAAAACGACTATTATAGGCTGCTATGCTGCCCGCCTGGGACTTGTGCCCGAAGAAACAACTCAAACGGAGTTGCCCAACGTATATGGCCGACCCACTTTCATCCTTCGTTGGTGATATAAAGAGTATCATCTTGTATACATTTCATCTCTATCTATCGAAAATCAATAGTTGATGGGTGGTTGTTTGGCTAGCACGTACTGTTCCAATGCTTTGGACACGCCTAGGACGATCCAGGGACGCATGAAAGAAACCGGCTCACTCGTACGTGAAATGGACAAAACCAAAATAGCTAGCATATGTGAAAATCAATCGAAGTGGAACGAAACAAAGGGGACGAAAATAAGAATATCGCCCTCCTTTATTAGTAAGTATAGATTCATCAAGAAAATAGCTAGCATACTCGCCATATCAGTGATTCATATAGCTCATTATTTGCTCAATGATGCATGAGAGGGTAGAGGTGCACTGGAAGACGTGGCTCAGCATGTAGCACAAGCGGTTTCTCTATGAGGAGGTCGTGCTTGGACTCGCTGAGATTGATGGCCGACACCCCAGCCGGTTTGGTCCAGGTGAAGCCATGCAGGAGACTTCCGAAGAGCATGACACTCATGGTTGTTCCTAGTGATGCCGCGACGCATCCCCGCCGTCCGGTGCTGAAGGAGATGAACCGCAATTCGCTCTCGGTAAGCACCACATTGATGTTGTCTCCCATATGGCGCTCTGGCTTGAAGTGGAGCGGTTCATTCCAGACAGTGGGGTTCCGGCCCAGGGCCAGCCGGCTTAGGATAACATGGCTACCCGTGGGCACGCGGTAGCCCGCAACAATGGTGTCGGCAATCGCGACGTGCGGCAGGTTGAAGGGAGCGATTGGGTGGAGGCGAAATGCCTCACGTATGCACGCCTTGAGATAGTTGAGATGCATGATGTCCGACTCTTGCACCAGTCGCTCGCGACCGACCACCCGGTCCATCTCCTCCACCGCCTTGGACAGCAACTCTGGGTTGTTCACCATCTCCGCCAGCGCCCACTCCACTGCGTTTGATGGGTTATCTATGGCCGCTAATATTATGTCCTGCATGTATTTCATGGAGATAAATGTAAGTTAATACAATTTATATCTTTGCATAAAGATAGATTACAATGAGTAATTGGAATTTTAAATGCAATTTAAGTTGAAATCACATCAAAATGGTAGAAAATTATTACAATAATGATATGCTTAAACTATCAATTCATAATTTCTTATTCTATTGTTTCCCTTTTCTAACACCTGCCAAATACGGTATAAGATCTATTTTAGAATGTAAGCTATTACCTTTTCTCATGGATGACGTATTACCTTGTAGGACTATGAGGCAATTGGTCACTAAATTCAATCTAGGCCCTTGAACCATCTTAAAATTTCTCATTAATTAATATTTTGCTTACCTTGCACTGTGCTTTGACCTCATCGATGCTGAGCAACGGCTTGCCGTCACCATCGGCGAGAGTGATGAGAACGTCAAGGAAGTCCTGGACCCCGTCCTGCCTCTCGCCGCTGTTCCACTGCCTCCAACGCTCTTCAATGACCATGTTGTGCAGTACATCCACTTTTGTGCTGGCCTCCTTAATAATTTTCACGTGGCCGTCGAGGTCTAGGCCAAGTAGACATGGGAGGTAGTCGCTGACGCAGAACGAGAAGAGAAGCCCTAGGAGGGTGAAGGAAGCGTCCATGTGCTCCACCTCCATCGGCCCCGGCCCGCCGTCCGGCTGAGGCTCCCCGAAATATCGTTGGCCGAAGACAAGTCGGCGGATGACGTTGCCGCAGTAATGCCGCGCGACGTGCCTGATATCCACGTTAGCTAGTCCCGGCGTTGAAGATGACCCCCCGGCAGTGAGGTTGTAGATGTAGCGCATCAAGTTGTCAGCTTCGTCAGCGCGCTTGTCGTGGAGCCACTTGTGGCGGGAGGGGCAGATGATCTCAGAGGTGAGCACCTTGCGCATCTTCATCCACTGGTCGCCGAACGGCGTGAGCACGGCGTCCTTGTACCCGCAGCTGATGGCGTCGGGCGAAGGTGAGTGGGCGGGACAAGAAGTTCGTGTCCTGCTTCTTGAGCACCTCCCTTGCGATCTTGGGACTTGTGATCGGGATGACATGGACGCCGCCGAGGCGAAGCAAGCGATGTCGGTGCCCATATCCTTCATCACACGATGGATCCAACGGAACACCGGCTTATTGAGCACCATCTCGGGCAGGCTACCCACCAGTGGCCACGACCATGGTCCCGGCGGAAGTGGAAGCGGCACCGTCGCCGATGAGCACGTGCCACTGCCGACCTTGCTCTTAGTCATGCCAAGGTATATGAGCGTTATTACTATGAGCAGCTGGGGCACAAAGCAGCAGCAAGCCAGCATTGTGGAGACTGCTGCATGCTGAGTGCACACACAGGCTTGCTGGGTAGCTTGCCTTGTTATCGTTGCGTAGGGAAGCCAAGTTTGCTTTACGTGCTCCTCTGCCTATGACTGCGAGACCCCTCTTTATATGTTACTTCCGTCCCAAAAAATTGGCTTAGATTTATCTAGATACAAAGGTATCTATGTATCTAACACTAAAACATGTGTGGATCGTTTATCACATGTATCACATGGTATTTCAAATGTATTTATCCTGATAATAATAATAATAATTGTCTACCAACGTAATCAAAACAGAATTAAAAATCTTCTATTTTATAGATTGTTTTATATTCATTTAGATGAAGGATGATATTAATAATAATAACTGTCTATCCAAATCTAACTAAACGAAATATTTTTTCTATTTACATATCTTAGATTTATCCAGATACGAAGGCTGATACTAATAATAATAATTGTCTATCCAAAGGTAATTAAAACAGAATAAAACATCTCCTATTTGTAGATTTTCGAGAGTACTTATCCGAAAACTAACCATAATTATCTTACCAAAAGTATTTCAGACGCCAGGATGATGGACCATATAGGCAGCTTTCGGTTTGAAGAGATCGTCAGACCATGCATCCGGGATTCGATGAGATACTACATCATGCATGGGACATGCACGATGCAAGGAACAGTGGGCTCACGGGCCTCCTCTGTAGCAGGTTAAAAGGTGTGTCCAAGCACATGCAGAACTGGGCACGTATGGACTGACTTCGGTTCGGTGCGGCTGCAAATTAAAGAGTTGCGCCCCGGCTTGATGAAGCAAGCCAGAGAGAGCGAACGCCCGCGGCCTCACTGGAGGTGCGGCTAATTGAAAAGGTCCAGTGTGGCTAATTGAAAAGGACTTGCATGAGCTCTACGACAGGGAAGAAGTGATGCCGCGGCCAGAGAGGCGACAACGACACCAAGTTCTTCTAGGACATGGCATCACATAGGCGCCGTAAAAACACGACTCTAAGCTGAAGACTTAGAGAGTCTCGATAATCTAGACTTCTCGGTTTCTAATAGGTGTCTATCTTACTAAGATACTGGTGCAACTTAATTAAGGTGCTGGTGCTCCACCCCGCTCTAAGAAATATGACTGTGATTTGCCAATACCCAAATGGGTAGTGTAAGCCTGATGGTAGCTACGCATCAACGGACGCTGAGACGCATCTCTTGGCGCAGGATTTTTATAGGGAGCTCTACACATCCGAAGGTGCAACTAACTTCGACGAGATTCTGCAGCATGTTCGGACCACGGTCTCCACATATGAACGCATGTGGCGAATTGGAGGAATGAAGAGATCGAAAGGTCTCTCTTCCAAATGGGTCCTCTGAAATCTCCGGGACCGAACAGATTACCAGTCCTATTTTATCAAAGACACTGGTCTGTTATAACAAAAACAAAAATAAGGTTTGTTCTACAATGAAAGATTTTTTTAATGGCAAAGAATTCCCAGCAGACTTTAACAGTACTGCGTTGGTTTTGATCCCTAAAGTCAAGGAACCGGAGTTGCTCTCCTAATTCTGGCCGATAAGCCTATGCAATTAAGGACAGTATAACCGCACCTAAACCGAGCCTTCTCACGCCATCAACGTTTCCGACCATTGGATCTCATGCTTTGGATACTTTTGGCCATTGATTGACTTCTGGTCGCGAACTAGGCGACCTGTCCTGAGTGCTGCTTCTCTGGAGGCCGAAACGGTGGCCCGTGGTTGATTGGACATCTACCTCCCGAAGCCCATTCTTTCAACCTCGTCCCTGTCCTCCTCATTTTCAGCCCATTTTCGCCCTGTCGCCTCACCTCATCCCCTCCACGAAGCAATTATCAGAGAGATAAACATTAGATCATCACCTTTTGTTTGTAATTTTGTTTTTGAGAGTCGTGCTGTCAATGTAGAAGCACATCGCCTAGCTAAGTTTTCTTTTACGAGAGGACCGGGTCGCCACGTATGGCTTGGTGCACCCCACGACCTCAGATGTATTCCACACCATGTGGTTTTTCATGAATAAACTTGGCTTTCACCCCTCAAAAAAAAAACCTCATCCCCTCCACGAGACCTCTTTCCAAATGACCTAGGCGAACTAGCCGCCCGACGCAGCGCAGCCGCTGAAGAAACTCGAAGCGGCGCGCGGCCCCTTCCCTCCCCTCGCTCGTTCTGGGCGGTGGCGCACTCCTCTCTTCCTCGATTGCCCCCTTCTCTTTAGGCTCCAGGCTGCCCTCCCCATGCGCCTTCCTGCCCCGCTGCTCGCGGCGGTGGAAGATGAGAGGAATATGAGAGGATGAGGACTGAAGGATGGGAAGGCGAGTCGAGGTGGAACATGCGGAATCTTGCCAGTTGCCAATATGTTCTTCTTCGTCACGCAGCTGTTCCGTGATCTCGACATGGATTGTCGGTGCTCGCGATGGGCAGCAGGCCTGCTGAATCCACTGTATGGTCTGATTATTACCGTCTTCTTTGCCGTGTCGCCTGCAGTACCTAGAGGACACCGATATGCAAGGCCAAGCGAGGAGGTTTGAAGGACACCTACACGGAGGACCTTCTTACTTCCTGTACTTAAGGTTTGCCCTTGTCGTATTGCCCTTGGTGGTACAGTTCACTGCTTTGTTCAAACTTCAAACCTCAGTGTTTTCCTCACCTCATATTTTTGGGTACAGGCTGTTCTGGACAAAACTGGAATCCACCCAGATGAAATCGGCGACGCTGTAGTTGGGACAGAGTAGGTTCTCACCGTGCAAACGAATGCAGGACTGCATCATTGTTGGCTGGAGTTCCCGGAAATTAGTACTTCGCTGTTATGGAGAGTGATTTCCGTTCCCTTCATTCCCTCTTTGTTGATGTAGAAACTATTCCGGTGAGAACTGTGAACCAACAATGCTCATCTGGGCTACACCGCTACAGGCAGTGTGCAAGAACTGATAAATATGTGAAGGCGCACGTGAGTGCCTTTTTAAAGTTTCGACCACCTTGTCTCATTCTCCTAAATCCTCTTCTTTTTTTTATAGCTCAGCATTTCAGTTCTTGAGAGTTGAATTTTGTGCAGGACCAGTGAGTTCTCATCAATTTCAGGAGATTAATGAACTAGAAGATTATCAACTCAATATGTATAGCAGTATGTGTATTACTTTACACCCAGAAATGACTACCGCTATCAACTATGAAAAAGGGTTCAGTCCTTGTATCGTTGCCTTCAGGTTGCCTATGACGCGTGTAACACCGTTTGTGATAATTTGGCTTATTTTCCTGTAAACTGCTACTTCTAACAAGAAAAAAATAGATGCCATAATATCAATCTCGAGCTTATAACTTCTAGACAATTATGGATTCAATTTGTGTAGATGCTACTGGATTCCAAACTTCGAGTGGCAAGCACAAGTGATACACCTGGTTGTTGCGGAGTTCAACTTCACTATGAATTAGGATACAGAGCTAGGTGACAATACAAATTGATGTTGAATGCATGAGGTAAGTTTGTTATTACGCAATTGTTGTTTCGTCATGTGGGTTCTAAGAGGGACTATAAAGTTGTGCACAGTTCACTTATAACATATATGGCCAAGCAATAACATAAATGTTGTTGGACTGAAACGTCCTCCTCCTGTGGCAGGTTATGCGTACTGGATTGTGATTTTACAAAATTACTTTTACACTAATCTTTCAAAAGTGAAGCATGTAAATACGGAAATGAAGTGTTTTATGAGAGCAGTACAACAACATGATTTTTTAGGTGGTTTAGAAACTTTAGTTATTTCCCTTTGTGATGTTCGAGTTATAAAGTAAAATGAAGATCGTAGTTTTTGTGGCTCACCTTTTTATTGTCAACTATTCAAATGATAAACCTACTTAGTCTCTTAGTTTTGTGAAACAACATTATCGAAATGCAACTTTTAGTATGATGGATTATGCAAAGTACATGAGGATAAAGAAGATCCACACTGATCTAATTGAGATTACACAGTGAAGGTTTTCTTCTAAAATCATGAAGGTTAATCCAACATTTCTAAAGACGAGTAACAATGACCATCCCAGATATAGTGAAGTAATGTGATGGTCCCTTCCATTACATACCTTTTTGGTATCTGCTGTGAACATACAAGACCTGGAAAAAACAAGCTATTTGTTCAAATTTTGAAGGCATGGAACTGTTTTTTCTTTCTTTGTGTATACTTCTCCAGTTGTCCTGTTCTTCTTATGACAAGAACTTATTTGCTAATCTGCATTTCATGATAAATGCTTTTGGTTGATAGTATTCTTAAATCTTCAAAATAAGGACTTTTTAGATACTCAATATAATGGTTTGCAATGATCTGCTGCTCAACATAATTTCTGGTATATAATAAATTAAACTACTTTACTTTCACCAATTTATCATCATTTTTAAAATATTTGTTGTCAATTCTGAAACAGGACAAACCAGTTCAGCAGCAAGGACCAATGTTTACAAAATGAACAATTGATAAATTGCCAATAAGATGTCAACGCAGTAAAATCAAGAACAAGTGTGCCTTTTGATGGGCAAGAACAATGAACTCCGTTCCTTGATATAAGGTGTATAGATTTTTGAGAAAAAGTCCGAAATATAAGGTGTATTATGCGTTGCACCACTTGTTTGGATAATTTTTAGGGATTTGATTACATTTCCTTATATCATGTAAGCTCCTCTATTTTCTCATGTCAATTAGTCATGTGTAATCTCACTCAAAACTTGTGAAATTATCCCTCCACGTGCATTCTTTAATTTCCGTACAAAAACTATACACCCTATATCTAGAAACGGAAGGAGTACATCACAACCAAACAAGGAAAACCAAGATCAAACAAGTTTATTTTTGTTTTTACTATTTTATTGCTTAGGGACCTTGTTTAAGGCTGATTGTATGTCGTCTTTAGAGTTGGGCTTTTACCATACAATATGATGTTGTAGCTAAAAATTCTAGCAGGTTCGACCTAGATTTTAATGACTGATATTACAATTGCAGTACACATTGCACTGACATACATGTACCAGTGCCCTATTTTGCTAATCCAATGGTGCCCTAAAATTCCATGCAACTTATTTCGTATTTAACATCCATATTTCATGTCATCATATATTTACAAATTTTTCTACCACTATACTAAGAAATGGGCCAGGCGGCAACGCGCGCCATCAATGATCTAGTGTACTATACAAACTGGCGGCGAAGGTGTTGGCTAGCAGGCTAAAGATCATCCTTCCGGTGCTTTTGTTCCTGGGCGTTTGATCACATACACCGTCCTCATTGCGCATAAGTGCACACATGCCGTTCGGCTCGAAGACCGTCACCGCCGCCACCGTGCCTCCGGCATCTCGCGCCATGCCGCTCCTCGCTGGCTCGCGCCCATGCCGCCGCAGCGTCGGTCTAAGCCCGGACCAACGCCACCTCCAGCTCTGCCTCGGCCATGTTCCTGTCCCGCTAGGCCAGGCCTACGGCGTCGGTTGGGTCCAGGCCGAGGTCCGGGTCGGCCGCTCCTCCTCCTCGACCCGGTCGACGGGATCGGACCGGCTCTCGCGAAACACGGCCTCCTCGGCGTCGCGGCATCCGCCGCCACCTCGCCAGCCGCGATCGGTGACCTGAAGAAGAAGACAAAATGAACAAAAGCGAAGTCGGCTCGATTGCTAGGACGCAGTAAGAAGAAACTTACCCTGCAGGACCGGACGGGGCCGCCTCCCTGCCCGGTGTCGCGCTTCCTCTTGGCCGGCCTCGCGCTCCCGACCGGGTCCACCGCGGGAAACACTATCCTTCCGTGCAAGCGGCTCGGCGCCGCTCCGCGCGACGACCCGGCTCCGCCCACGTCGCCGCCTCCTCCGCCCAACGCCACTACATCAGCAATCGGCGTTAGCGTCGCCCGCGCCGTGTCGCGACCGACAACTCAAGAAACACAAAAGAGAAGGCAAGACGGCAGGACTTACCCGCGCGACGCCCAGCGCCGGCTTCGACCTCATCCCTCCTCCTCTCCGCCGTGGGCCGCGGGCTCCTCCGACGCCGCCCGCACCACCTGCGACAGAGCCCGGGCGTAAGGATGTCGGATGGCATTCATGAGCACCTCCCGCATCGCGTCAAGACGGATAAGAAGGTGCGCGACAGCAAAGTAAGAAGACCAAATACTCACCAGGGGCGCCGGGTTCGCGTGGCTGTACAGCGCCTTGCCGAACCGCCAGTCGCCCTGCAGGCTGGCCTTGGAGATGTCGTTGACCGGCGAGCGATCTGGTCCGCCGCTAGGCGCGTCGCCCCCATGCGGTTGGGGTCTTGAAGGCCGGTCATCTCGCTGATGGGGCAGGTGCGCCGCTGCAACGGGAGGACCCGGCGCGTGATGAACGCGGCGATGAGGTCGGTTTCGGTGAGCCCCTCCCGCGTCTTCATCATCATACCCTCTCGCAGAGATTGAGGATCTCCGCGACGGGTTCCCGGATAGTGGCCCCAGTTCATCTTCGCCATGGGCGCGCGATGGCGAAGGCCGGAAGGTTGATGCGGTCCGCGCCTGTGGTGCGGACGATAAGAAGGAATTCTGCCACTTCTTGGCAAAATCCTCCGGCGGAATTTTGGGGTAGTCCACCCCGACCGCTTCAAGATGACGGCGGCGCCGCAATCGGCGAACTCCCGTCCGCCGCCCCTCGCCGCTTCAGGGAGAAGAGGCGCGCCCAGAGATCGACCGTGGGCTCGACCCCCGGATACCCCTCGCAGAGGGTGATGAAGCCCGCCAACTGGACGATGGTGCCGATGCCGAGATGGTGGGGCTGTAGCCCGAAGAACTCCAGGAACGTGCAGAAGAAGGAGCTCGCCGGCAGCCCCAACCCGCGCTCGAAATGCGGGAGGAAGACCACACGCTCCGTGCCGTGGGGCTGCGGCCTCTGCTCGCCCCGCGACAGGCGCACGACGACCTCCGTCTCCAGCGGCAACCGCCGGGAGGAGCGGAGGTAGGTGATGTCCTCGACGGTGACGGTCAAGCCCATCCAAGAGCCCGACGGCAGCGCCATCGATGAAGACAAGGAAGGAAGAAAGAAGATGGACGCCGATGGAGTTATGCTCGAAGCAGCGGGCGTTGCAGCGCGGTGGTCGCAAGAAGCAGAGCAAGGGCGAAGAGGCAGGGGAGCACGGGCGAGAATGATGTCCGTCGTTCCCCTTGCCCCCAATATATAACCCTCGGTTTGAACGTGGGAGAGTGGGATCGTCTGCGCTCGCCTTTCCAACTACCCCGCAATAAGTGCGCATGTACGCGCGTAGTAACTGCACGGGGAAGAGCAACCGACCCCCGGACGCTGCAATAAATCCGCACGCGTGGGCCAAGGAAACGCGGCGGCGGGCCCTAGCCCATCGCCTAGTCCCGTCACGCGCGTGGCCTGTCAGCCCCCTACGACTTCCGGGCACCACGTGGCGCCCGCGTGAAACCCAAGGGATCGCCAAAAGATTCGATGGACTCCTCGGTTCCCGCCATCGCCGAGATGCCGCGGTCCGGCTTCCGAAAAAAACCGACACATAGTGGGTGTTGCCGGACCCGGCGCTCGCAGAATTCGCCTTTTTTAAGGGGGAAACTGCGAAGGCCCCCATCCGAAGACGGCGGACCTTCACAGCTTCGGGGACTAGTGTCGGGGGATGAACCCCGGGAAGACAATGAAACCCGGATCCTTTTCAAAAACAATGGGGCCGGCGTCGCCCCTCAAGCCAGCACGCGCTTGGCCGGGTCACTCGGCCCGGCCAGGCCCCGCGACCCGGCCGAACTGTCCAACCCAGCCAGGCACCTCGACTCGGCCTCGACAACCAGAACAAGACAGATGAACTCGGCACAACCAAGGCTTCCTCAACAAGCCAGCTCCACCCGTGGCGTGCTCCGCAACCCAGCCACGGGTCAACTCCCGTCCCATCCAGGCCGTATGATGGGACGAGTCTTCAGCCGCTGATGACCAGGGCAACAAAGGTTCCGCCCATGCCTTCCGGGTCACCGGAGCGTGCAACAGTGCCCCTCACCAACCCGGCCGACCAGGCCCGCGTGGCAACAAAGGTTCTGCCCTCACCGCTAACGACAGCAAGCGGCGACCTAACGAAGCGCCATCAGACACGACTCAACTCGCCACGCCCTGACGATCGACAAGACGGCGCACAGTCCCCTAGGAACGCAGGGCCCGCACCTAGGGGAACCCAGCGAACCACAGGCCCCAGTGAGTCCCAGCTGGTCCTCGATGTCGACGACCCGCCCCACCAACTTGTAACATTACTGTTGTACCCCTGGGGGTTGGTCTATAAAACCGCCCAGGAGCCCTCACGTATACAAGAAAGTAAGCAAGGTAAGGATAGAGAAATTAGCCACCCGTCAAGAGAATCCACCCAAGGAGAAGGAGCAGCCTAAGCCTTGGCCAACCTTCCGCCTCCATACAGCTCCTGCAGCAACCTTGTATTGTTGTATATCAACCACACTCGGCAGGACTAGGGGTGTTATCTCTCCGGAGAGCCTCGAACCTGGGTATGTCTTGCGTCCCGCGCTCGCTCATGCCAACCCCGCCTCTGGAGCCCACCAGTGCCCTCGAGCCTCCTCCTCTCTTCAGCCATCCCATGGCATCTGCCGTGCGCCCACCACGACACGGGTGCCACATAATTCCCCCTCCCGGTCCCATTTTCTTCCACTCCGCCTCTTTCTCCCCTTCCTTTGCATCCACACCTCCACCTTTGCCGCCAGTGTTGTTCGTCTCCGGCTGGCACAGATGCATTGACGACGTCCACAACCAGCACCGACGCTACCGCCGCTGCTTCGACGGAGCTTTCAGCCCTGAGCCGTTTATACCCAGGTACACACCGCCTTGTCGACGACCTCCATGGCGGACACCACACCCTGCAGGTGTTCGGTCAAATGTCATTGAGCTTATTTTCAAATGCTATGTCATTTTTAGAGTATGTGGGATGGTGAGCTATGGAGGATGAGTTGTTATGCGATGCGTGACTGCTCGTATCCGCGGATTTCATAGGCAGGACCAGAGGGCCGCCCTTCTGGGAGCAAGTACATGAAAAGTTTCACGCACGAAAACACATTGCGCCCTATGATATGTACATCATTCGACCATGTAACGTGAGGTCATTGTCGTATCGCTGGCATGCTATCCAGATTAGCGTCATCAAGTTTTGCAACTTGGTTAGTCAGCTCGAGACAAGGTGGCCGTTGCACGCGGACATGGACATTGTGAGTTTTACTTCCTCTTGCTCAACTTGTTAATTGATTCATTCACTCAATGTTGGTCTACACATTATATATAGCACGACGCTACCGTGGTGTACCACAAGACAGAGGGACGACTATTTACGTGCACACACTGCTGGATGAGATCCGTTCATGAAAAACATTGTTGGACATCCGGGATCTAGTCGAATTGGAGGCATTGTTGTACTTATACTTAATTTGCATATTATGTATGGATAATTATGCTATTTTCTATCCAAACTTTAATAAATATCGGTCGGTGTGCATGAATTTCATGCGGTAAATTAAAATGCGGTTTGAAATGTATACGACTAGCGCTGAATGATTATCTCTCTCACACATGTCTATGAACTGGTCCTCTGTTCGCGGACGATACAGGAGGATTTTGGCGGTTGCCTGCCGTTGGAGATGCCCTAATGCATCCAACGACGCCCACCCCGCCATGCCGCTGGCCCCGCATCCTCGTGTGTATATACCAGACCTAACCCCACTCACCAAACCAAGCAAGGCATCGTCATCTATCACACATAAAATAAAATGGCCCCGAGCAGTGCCTTGTTTGGATAGCACTCCTCGCGGTGCCTCTCCTGTGCTACCTGATGATGTACACTAGAAGAGGTGCCTGCCGATGGCCGCCGGGCCCCCGGCCGTGGCACATAGTAGGCAACCTGCTCGACCTGCGCGGCGGTAACCTCCACCACAACCTCGTGCGCCTGGCGCACACCCATGGTCCTGTGATGACACTCAAGCTCGGCGCGGTGAGCACCGTGATTGTGTCCTCCCGGGACGCGGCGTGGGAGGCATTCGCTAAGCATGACCGCCGCAATCACTGTCCCGGACACGAGGCGCGCCGTGGCCCACGCCGACCGCTTCATGGTGTGGCTGCCGAGCTCCGACCCGCTGTGGAAGACGCTGCGTGGCATTGCCGCCACACACATCTTCTCGCCGCGCAGCCTCGCGTCGGCGCAGGGCGCCCGGGAGCGCACCGTGAACCACAGCGTCATGGCGGCGTGGAGCACCGCGCCCTCACCAACTCCGCCGTGGCGAGGATGTCGGTGGCGACCCTCATCATGCCCAAGATGGACTGCCTTATCGGCCCTGCGCCGGAGATGGTGAGCGAGGAGAATCCGGCCAAGTTCAGGGAGTTCGTGTTCAGGGAGTTCATGGCGGCGTACAACACCGCCGCTGCGAACCGGGAGGACGTGCTCGAGTACTTCAGGATCCAACAACACTAGATCGATGCTGATGGATCTACATCTATGCCTAGACTTTCTTCCTAGCAGCTTGATGCATGTACCAAATAAACAGAGCTCCGCCCGAGCGCCGAACTTTCTCGTGTGGTTGCATCTTCTTGATGCCATGCCACAAATTAATGAAGCTTTCGTATGTGGTTGTGTCTATGGTTACGTGCATCAGTCCATGAAGAATCCAAGGGTGATCCTCCTTCGAGGAAAAGAAATGTGGACCTGTGGTTGCGTACGTAGAGATGGTGCTAAAAATCAATAAAGCTTTCATCATCTTTTTCTTCTTCAAAAGACCAAATAAAACAAAGGGAAATGGCACATTGTATGGAGTGTCTTGCAATGGTGCCTTCAACTTTGGGAATGCACTCGATAATGCTGGTGAATTCTTTGGCTCATAGTTTTCCAGTGATGGCCATACCCGCAAGAAACATTCAGGTGTCCCAGGTGTGAACCATATTTTGCGCCTCAGAGTGATGAGGTAGCGGGTTCTGATGTGATCCCATCTTTCCTTTGTGTAAACAAGGATGTTATGTGCACTGTAGAATGCCCGTGCGTTGCCACGGGCAATGGATATTTCTTTTTTCAGTTAAAATGTAAGATATTGCATGTCAAATTTCATATGTATAGAAATGATCTTGCATTATTCAACAGAAATTTGAAAAAGAAATATTTTGGACATTACGAACAAAAATTTGAAACATGATTTTTTTTCGAAAAACCTGAACATTTTGAGACATAAACAATTTTTAACTTATGAGCAACATTTGAAACCACAAACATTTGTCGAAATCCCTGAATACATAACCAAAAGGAACTCGACGGTCCCACCAAGGATAGACCCGCATATTGAAACGCTTTTGCAAGGTGGATATCATTACATCAACATTACATAATAAATGGGGATACAACCAAGACATACAATGTCACATGAATACAACAACATCATACAAGATCAACATCCGACTACGGATGAAACATAAACAGAAGCTCAAATGACATCCACCCTGCTAGCCCAGGCTGCCGACCTGCAACCTATCCCACGATCGAAGAAGCGTAAGAAGAACTCCAAGACAAGCAAACATCGCTCTCGCGTCATGATCATCACAAACCTGTACCTGCAATCGGTGGTGTAGTAATCTGTGAGCCACGAGGACTCAGCAATCCCATTACCATGTTTATCAAGACTAGCAAAGCTTAATGGGAAAGGAAGGGGTAAAGTGGTGAGTTTGCAGCAGCGACTAAGCATATATGGTGGCTAACATACGCAAATGAGAGCGAGAAGAGAAACAAAGGAACAGTCGTCAACTAGTAATGATCAAGAAGTGATCCTGAACTCCTACTTACGTCAGACATAACCCAGAAACCGTGTTCTCCTCTCGATCAACCCCGAAAAGAGACACTCACGGTTACGCACACGGTTGGTGTATTTTAATTAAGATCAGCTTCGGGTTTTCTACAACCGGACATTAACAAATTCCCATCTGCCACATAACCGCGGGCACGGCTCTCGAAAGTTTATACCCTGCAGGGGTGTCCCAACTTAGCCCATGATAAGCTCTTGCGATCAACGAAGGATATTCCTTCTCCCCGGGAAGACCCGATCAGTCTCGGAATCCCGGCTACAAGACATTTCACAGCAATAAAACAAGACCAGCAAAGCCGCCCGATGTGCCGACAAATCCCGATAGGAGTCGCACGCACCTCGCTCTCGTGGCAACATCGGATGAGACTAGCTACGAGTAAAACCAACCCTCGAGTTGCCTCAAGGTGGCCCCGCAGGCAGCTCGGTTCAGGCCAGCACTTAGAGAAGCACTGGCCCGGGGGGGGGGGGGGCTAAAATAAAGATGACCCTTGGGCTCCGGAAACCCAAGGGAAAAAGGGAATAGGTGAGGCAAATGGTAAAACCAGTGTTGGGCCTTGCTGGAAAAGTCTTATTCAAAGCGAACTGTCAAGGGGGTCCCATAAATCACCCCACCGCGTTAGGGACGCAAAATCCGGGAACATAATACCGATATGACGGAAACTAGGGCGGCAAGAGTGGAACAAAACACCAGGCATAAGGCCGAGCCTTCCACCCTTTACCAAGTATATAGATGCATTAATTAAATAAGATATATTGTGATAACCCAACAAGTAAACATGTTCCAACAAGGAACAACATCTCCCTGTTCCAACAAGGAACAAACTTCATCTTCACCTGCAACTAACAACGCTATAAGAGGGGCTGAGCAAAGCGGTAACATAGCCAAACAACGGTTTGCTAGGAAGGGTGAAAACGAGTTAGAGGTTCATGGCAATTTGGGATGGCTTGAAAAACAGGTAATAGGTAGCGCAGCATAGCGATAGAACGAAGCAACTAGCATAGCAATGATAGTAGTGATATCCAGGGTAGCGGTCATCTTGCCTGAAATCCCGTAAGGAAGAAGAACGAGTCCATGAAGAAGATGAACGGGTCCATGAAGAAGATGAACGGATGAAGCCGAACCAAGCGTAGACGAACGCATCCCCACGATCGCAACGAAACAGGAACTAACAAGAAGAAGCACACAACATAGTAAACACACCACACATGAACAAGACATGATTCACAACCAAGCATGAAGCATGACAAAGCTACATGAAGCTACTCATGGCAAGGAATGATGCAAACAAGAGCAACACATCAAGGCAAGTTTAAATGAGGCCGGAAACAACATATAACAATTCCTAGAAGTCCTCATATGCAAATTTCGAAATTGGTCCAGATCTGAATAAACCTTATGTTCAAGTTGTTAAACAGCAAGTTAAGATGTACCACGATGATCTACACGAAATTCTAGTTAAGTTACATATAAAGTTCATTAGAATCGAGACTACGGCCTAGAAGATATGAGCAAAACAAGTTAAACATGGCATTGATGCAAAATGCATACAAACATCGAACAAACACCTCAAAACAAGGATGCAACATGATAATATGAAACTACATGCAAAATCAAGCAAGTTTCATATAGAGCACACTCAAAACGGAGCAACGGTTCAACACATACACATCATACAAGTTAAGGGATAAGCTGTCCAAAACAGCAACTAGGCATATTGCAAGCATCAAAACAACAAGTTACAGCATCTCAATATGGAAACAAAAGGCATGGGCATGGTGTACAGGTAAAGAATTACAAAACATGAACACTGAGCTATCTCCATAAATCACTAGAACATGCTCAAAATGGCATGGCAAGATTACAAGTATTAACAGTTTCAGACTTTAGCAGAAATAACATCAGGTTGCAATGTTTAGAGTAATGAAACAACATGTTACAGGAACTTATCATGGCAAACAAAGGCATGGAAGGAATCTACTAATTGCATAGAACAAAAGTCCTTTACTGACCATAAGCCAAAAATTATCAGAAAATATAGTAACACCCATGTCAATATCGAAAGTTTCATTAACAGATTCAGCAACATGGCAAGTCAAAAACTGATAACAAGTAGGCATGTTTACAAGCTCAATGCACTCACTACAGAGCCTTATATGATAAACTAAGCATACATACATCAAGAAGACATGGCATAGAAGATATACATGGCAAGAACAATAACATAACATACACGGATCAACCACAACAACCTTGGCAAAATTGAATAACCTGTAAACAATCTGCCAGGAACATTTTGAAGCAAAAGTAGAGCTCGATTGGCTCAAGCTAGACTACTCCATAATTTCAAACAAGGTCATGGATGGATAGATAAAGACATGCTTTACAAAACATCCTTACTGAAGTATCTCAAAATATGCATGGATCTCTTGGTAGCATCAAGCAAACATGGCATCAAAATATCAGCAAAACAGGGCTGAAATCAGCAACAACAAGACACCTAGTTTGCATGCTTGTGCTAGTTACCACATTGATCACAAAAATACATAGCAAGCACCACTGGAAAGATGGCATGGCATATAACAAAACTCATGTAGGACTCAAGTCCATAGGACGCACACATCAATCATGGCAAAAATGACAAAAGTGCATGTTCTGATAAAAATCAGAAACTAACATCACATAGCACTCTTCTAACAGCATTTCGGGCATCAAGATGAGCTCAAATGAAATTGATACAATGAGACGAAATTATCTACTCTTGGAGGTGAACATTTTGACATATTATACGCGCAAAACGGATCAACGATTACAGAGATATGATGCAATGAAAATGGAACAAAATTACTGCAGATTAAAGACTTAGAGGAATTTATACCCTCTCGAAAAGTCAACGGGACCGATTCGTGCGGGATGGGCAGATCCGGGACGCGGGCGTGGGCGTTTGGATGAGATCCCGGTGGATCTCATCCCGATCCGGGGCGACGGGTCCGGCGGCTCCGGCGAGAGCTCCGGCGAGGGCTCCGGCCGGAGTTGGAGGCGAGGGCGACGGAGGCGAGGGCGCCCGGCGAAGCTAGGCTCGGGCCGCCGAGGGAAGCCGAGGGGCGGCGCCGGTGGGAGGTCGAGGGCGGCGATCATGGGAGCGGGCGGCGATCCGGCGGCTCCGGGCGCCGAGGCGGCGGGATGGCCGGCGCGGCACGGGCCGGGCGGAGGAGGCGCAGCCGGCGGGGCGCCGGGGCGGCGGCGTCCTCGGGCGGCGCCGGCGGGAAGCTGAGGCGGCGGGGCGCGGGCGACCACTGGCGGCGGGCGGCGCTGCTGGCCTACGCGGGCTATCTAGTTTCGCGGGCCGCGCGGAGGAGGAGGAGAGAAGGTGAGGTGGCGGCGCGTGGTTGGAGGAGCCGGGCGGCGGAGGCGACGTGGCGCTCCACGATTGGCCGGGCGGCGTGGCGGACATGTCCGGCGGGGTTGGACATGTCCGGCGCGCGAGGGGAGCGGGTCTAGGGTTTGATCTGCGGGATGCGCAAAATCCGCGAATTTCGAAGGGGGGAACTAATTTATAGGTAGAGGGAGCTAGGAGAGTCCAAATGAGGTGCGGTTTTGGCCACGCGATCGTGATCGAACGACATCATGAGCATGGAGGGGAGTTTGGTGGGTTTTGGGCCACTTTGGAAGGGGTGTTGGGCTGCAACAAAAGAGGCTTTTGCGGTTATCCGGTTAACCGTTGGAGTACCAAACGACCTCCAAATGGCACGAAACTTGACAGGCGGTCTACCGGTGCTATACCAAGGCCGCTTGACAAACCTCGGGGCATTCCGAGAACGTTTGACACCCGCACATGAAAAGAGGTAAAAGGGGGCGCCGGGAGACATAGGAGTGCCGGATTGCAAAACGGACAACGGGGAAAATGCTCGGATGCATGAGACGAACACGTATGCAAAATGAAATGCGCATGATGACATGATATGAAATGCAGATGACGACATGGCAAAGTGCAACACGCAAGCAAATGACATGGCAACGACGGCGAATAATCGCGTAGACACCGCCAGATCGAATCCGGGCGTTACAACACTCCTCCACTAACAAGAGATCTCGCCCGAGATCTTAGGACCGAGACGGAAGGGAAAAAAGGATAAGGTGAAACAAGAACTCAAGATAGAAGAGGCAAAGAATTGAGAGCACTCGAGAAGAAGAGATGAGCGACGAGAATGAGGAGAATCAAATGCTCATGGAAACACGATAGACTCTGAAAGCGCTCATTCTAACCAGAGTGGTTAGAAGGAGAAAAGAAATGGATAAGACTGAAAGGATTTAGGCAGCACACCGGTTGAAACATGGAAAGAAAAGAACAAGAACTTGAGAGGATGGAAAGATACTTGATGAAGACATGACACAAAACCTCCGGAAAGAATTGAAAAAGTTGAATGAAAAGAACGGATAAGTGAAGGAAATATGCCCTAGAGGCAATAATAAAGTTATTATTTATTTCCTTATTTCATGATAAATGTTTATTATTCATGCTAGAATTGTATTAACCGGAAACATAATACATGTGTGAATACATAGACAAACAGAGTGTCACTAGTATGCCTCTACTTGACTAGCTCGTTAATCGAAGATGGTTATGTTTCCTAACCATAGACATGAGTTGTCATTTGATTAACGGGATCACATCATTAGGAGAATGATCTGATTGACATGACCCATTCCGTTAGCCTAGCACTTGATCGCTTAGTATGTTGCTATTGCTTTCTTCATGACTTATACATGTTCCTATAACTATGAGATTATGCAACTCCCGTTTACGGAGGAACACTTTGGTACTACCAAACGTCACAACGTAATCGGGTGATTATAAAGGAGTACTACAGGTGTCTCCAAAGGTACATGTTGGGTTGGCGTATTTCGAGATTAGGTTTTGTCACTCCGATTGCTCGGAGAGGTATCTTCGGGCCCTCTCGGTAATGCACATCATTATAAGCCTTGCAAGCAATGTGACCAATGAGTTGGTTACGGGATGAAGCATTACAGAACGAGTAAAGAGACTTGCCGGTGACGAGATTGAACTAGGTATTGGATACCGACGATCGAATCTCGGGCAAGTATCATACCGATGACAAAGGGAACAACGTATGTTGTTATGCGGTCTGACCGATAAAGATCTTCGTAGAATATGTAGGAGCCAATATGGGCATCCAGGTCCCGCTATTGGTTATTGACCGAGACTAGTTCTAGGTCATGTCTACATAGTTCTCGAACCGTAGGGTCCGCACGCTTAAGGTTTCGGCGATGCTTATATTATGGGTTTATGAGTTTTGATGTACCGAAGGAGTTCGGAGTCCCGGATGAGATCGGGGACATGACGAGGAGTCTCGAAATGGTCGAGACGTAAAGATCGATATATTGGACGACTATATTCGGAGTTCGGAAAGGTTACGAATGATTCGGGTATTTTTCGGAGTACCGGGTAGTTACGGGAGAAGCAATGGACCTTGATGGGCTTTAGTGGGAAGAGGAAAAGGCTGCTGCGCCCCCTCCCTCTAGTCCGAATTGGACTAGGGAAAAGGGGCCGCCACCTTCCTACTCCTCCACTTCCTTCTCCCTTCCTCCCCTACATGGAAGGATTCCTAGTTGGACTAGGAAAAGGGGAATCCTACTCCCGGTGGGAGTAGGACTCCCCTTGGCGCGCCAAACATAGGGCCGGCCTCCTCCCTCCCTTGCTCCTTTATATACGGGGGCAGGGGGCACCCCAAGGACACACAAGTTGATCCTTGAGATCGTTCCTTAGCCGTGTGCGGTGCCCCCCTCCACCATATTCCACCTCGGTCATATTGTAGCGGTGCTTAGGCGAAGCCCTGCGACGGTGAAACATCAAGATCGTCACCACGCCGTCAGGTTGACGGAACTCCCTCCCCGGAGCTTTGCTGGATCGAAGCCCGTGGAGCGTCATCGAGCTGAACGTGTGCCAAGAACTCGGAGGCGCCGGAGTAACGGCGCTGTGATCGGCTGGATCGTGAGGAGAACGTACGACTACTTCCTCTACGTCATCATCAACTCGGAGGTGCCGGAGTAACGGCGCTGGGATCGGCAGGATCGCGAGGAGAAAGTACGACTACTTCCTCTACGTTGTGATCGCTTCCGCTTACGGTCTACGAGGGTACGTAGACAACACTCTCCCCTCTCGTTGCTATGCCATCACCATGGTCCTGTGTGTGCGTAGGAAATTTTTTGAAATTACTGCTTCCCCAACAGTGGCATCCGAGCCTGGTTTTATGCGTTGATGTCATATGCACGAGTAGAACACAAGTGAGTTGTGGGCGATACAAGTCATACTACCTACCAGCATGTCATACTTTGGTTCAGCGGTATTGTGAGATGAAGCGGCCCGGACCGACATTACGCGTACGCTTACGCGAGACTGGTTTCACCGTTACGAGCATTCGTGCTTAAAGGTGGCTGGCGGGTGTCTGTCTCTCTCACTTTAGTTGAACCGAGTGTGGCTACGCCCGGTCCTTGCGAAGGTTAAAACAGCACCAACTTGACAAACTATCGTTGTGGTTTTGATGCGTAGGTAAGAACGGTTCTTGCTCAGCCCGTAGCAGCCACGTAAAACTTGCAACAACAAAGTAGAGGACGTCTAACTTGTTTTTGCAGGGCATGTTGTGATGTGATATGGTCAAGACGTGATACTATATTTTATTGTATGAGATGATCATGTTTTGTAACCAAGTTATCGGCAACTGGCAGGAGCCATATGGTTGTCGCTTTATTGTATGAAATGCAAAAGCCATGTAATTGCTTTACTTTATCACTAAGCGGTAGCGATACTCGTAGAAGCAATAGTTGGCGAGACGACAACGATGCTACGATGGAGATCAAGGTGTCGCGCTGGTGACGATGGTGATCATGACGGTGCTTCGGAGATGGAGATCACAAGCACAAGATGATGATGGCCATATCATATCACATAAATTGATTGCATGTGATGTTTATCCTTTATGCATCTTATCTTGCTTTGATTGACGGTAGCATTATAAGATGATCTCTCACTAAAATTATCAAGAAGTGTTCTCCCTGAGTATGCACCGTTGCGAAAGTTCTTCGTGCTGAGACACCACGTGATGATCGGGTGTGATAGGCTCTACGTCCATCTACAACGGGTGCAAGCCAGTTTTGCACACGCAGAATACTCAGGTTATACTTGACGAGCCTAGCATATGCAGATATGGCCTCGGAACACGGAGACCGAAAGGTCGAGCGTGAATCATATAGTAGATATGATCAACATAAGATGTTCACCATTGAAAACTACTCCATCTCACGTGATGATCGGTTATGGTTTAGTTGATTTGGATTACGTGATCACTTAGATGACTAGAGAGATGTCTATCTAAGTGGGAGTTCTTAAGTAATATGATTAATTGAACTTTAATTTATCATGAACTTAGTCCTGGTAGATTTTTTGCAAATTATGTTGTAGATCAATAGCTCGCGTTGTTGCTTCCCTATGTTTTTATATGTGTTCCTAGAGAAAATTGTATTGAAAAATGTTAGTAGCAATGATACGGATTGGATCCGTGATCTGAGGTTTATCCTCATTGCTGCACAGAAGAATTATGTCCTTAATGCACCGCTAGGTGACAGACCTATTGCAGGAGCAGATGCAGACGTTATGAACGTTTGGCTAGCTCAATATGATGACTACTTGATAGTTTAGTGCACCATGCTTAAACGGCTTAGAATCGGGACTTCAAAGACATTTTAAACGTCATGGACCATATGAGATGTTCCAGGAATTGAAGTTAATATTTCAAGCAAATACCCGAGTTGAGAGATATGAAATCTCTAACAAGTTCTATAGCTAAAAGATGAAAGAGAATCGCTCAACTAGTGAGCATGTTCTCAGATTGTCTGGGTACTTCAATCGCTTGAATCAAGTGGGAGTTAATCTTCCAGATAAGACAGTGATTGACAGAATTCTCTAGTCACCATCACTAAGTTACTAGAACTTCGTGATGAACTATAGTATGCAAGGGATGACGAAAACGATTCCCGAGCTCTTCGTGATGTTGAAATCGACGAAGGTAGAAATCAAGAAAGAGCATCAAGTGTTGATGATTGACAAGACCACTAGTCTCAAGGAAAAGGGCAAAGGGAAGAAGGGGAACTTCAAGAAGAACGGCAAGCAAGTTGCTGCTCGAGTGAAGAAGCCCAAGTCTGGACCTAAGCCTGAGACTAAGTGCTTTTGCTGCAGTGGAACTGGTCACTAGAAGCGGAACTACCCCAAGTATTTGGCGGATAAGAAGGATGGCAAAGTGAACAAAGGTATATTTGATATACAGATTATTGATGTGTATTTTACTAGTGTTCGTAGCAACCCTCGGTATTTGATACTGGTTCAGTTGCTAAGAGTAGTAACTTGAAACAGGAGTTGCAGAATGAACAGAAACTAGTTGAAGGGGAAGTGACGATGAGTGTTGGAAGTAGTTCCAAGATTGATATGATCATCATCGCACACTCCCTATACTTTCGGGATTAGTGTGGAACCTAAATAAGTGTTATTTGGTGTTGAGCATAAATATGATTTGATCATGTTTATTGCAATACGGTTATTCATTTAAGTAAGAGAATAAATTGTTGTTCTGTTTACATGAATAAAACCTTATATGGTTACACACCCAATGAAAACGGTTCATTGGATCTCGATCATAGTGATACACATATTCATAATATTGAAACCAAAAGATGCAAAGTTAATAATGATAGTGCAACTTATTTGTGGCACTGCCGTTTAGGTCATATTGGTGTAAAGCGCATGAAGAAACTCCATGCTGATGGATTTTGGAATCACTTGATTATGAATCATTTGATGCTTGCGAACCGTGCCTTTTGGGCAAGATGACTAAAACTCCGTTCTCCGGAACAATGGAACAAGCTACTGACTTATTGGAAATAATACATACCGATGTATGCGATCCAATGAGTGTTGATGCTCGTGGCAAGTATCGTTATTTGCTGACCTTCACAAGATGATTTAAGCAGATATGGGTATATCTACTTGATGAAACACAAGCCTGAAACATTTGAAAAGTTCAAAGAATTTCAGAGTGAAGTGAAGAATCATCGTAACAAGAAAATAAAAGTTTCTACGATATGATCGCAGAGGAAAAATATTTGAGTTACGAGTTTGGCCTTGATTAAAACAATGTGAAATAATTTCACTACTCACGCCACCGAACACCACAGCATAATGGTGTGTCCGAACGTCAGAACCACACTTTATTGGATATGGTGCGATCTATGATGTATCTTACCGATTTACCACTATCGCTTTGGGGTTATGCATTAGAGACAGCTGCATTCACGTTTAATAGGGCACCATCTAAATCCGTTGAGATGACACCGTATGAACTATGGTTTAACAAAGAAACCTAATCTGTCATTTCTTAAAAGTTTGGAGTTGTGATGCTTATGTGAAAAAGTTTTCACCTGATAAGCTCAAACCCAAATCGGAGAAGTGCGTCTTCATAGAATACCCAAAGGTAACTATTGGGTACACCTTCTATCATAGATCCGAAGGCAAGTTTTTTCGTTGCTAAGGTGGATCCTTTCTAGAGAAGAAGTTTCTCTCGAAAGAAGTGAGTGGGAGGAAAGTAAGAGCTTGATAAGGTAATTTGTACCTTCTCCCGAATTGGAAAGTAGTTCATCACGTAAATCAGTTCCGGTGATTCCTACACCAATTAGTGAGGAAGCTAATGATGATGATCATGAAACTTCAGATCAAGTTACTACAAAACCTTGTAGGTCTTCCAAAGTACAGTCCGCACTGTGAGTGGTACGGTAATCCTATTCTGGAAGTCATGTTACTAGACCATGATGAACCTACGAACTATGAGGAAGCGATGATGAGCCCAGATTCCGCGAAATGGTTTGAGACCATGAAATCTGAGATGGGATCCATGTATGAGAACAAAGTGTGGACTTTGATGGAGTTGCCCGATGATCGGCAAGCCATATTATATAAATGGATCTTCAAGAGGAAGACAAATGCTGATAGTAGTATTACTATCTACAAAGCTCGACTTGTCGCAGAAAGGTTTTCGACAAGTTCAAGGTGTTGACTACAATGAGATTTTCTCAACTGTAGCGATGCTTAAAGTCTGTCCGAATCATGTTAGCAATTGCCACATTTTATGAAATCTGGCAAATGGATGTCAAAACTACATTCTTTAATGGTTTTATTAAAGAAGAGTTGTATATGATGCAACCAGAAGGTTTTGTCAATCCTAAAGGAGCTAACAAAATGTGCAAGCTCCAGCGATCCATCTATGGACTGGTGCAAGCATCTCGGAGTTGGAATAAACACTTTGATAGTGTGATCAAAGCATATGGTTTTATGCAGACTTTTGGAAAAGCCTGTATTTACAAGAAAGTGAGTGGGAGCACTACAACATTTACGATAAGTATATGTGAATGACATATTGTTGATCGGAAATAATGTAGAATTATTCTGCAAAGCATAAAGGAGTATTTGAAAGGAGTTTTTCAAAGAAGGACCTCGGTGAAGCTGCGTACAAATTGAGCATCAAGATCTATTGAGATAGATCAAAACGCTTGATGAGTTTTTTCAATAAGAACATACCTTGTCAAGAATTTTGAAGTAGTTCACTATGGAACAGTAATAGAAAAGTTCTTGCCTGTGCTGCTAAGGTGTGTATTTGAGTATGACTCAAATACCGACCACAGCAGAAAATAGATAAGAGAATGACACTCATTCCCTATGCCTCTGTCATAGGTTCTATAAAGTATGCTATGCTATGTACCAGACCTATTGTATACCTTGCTCTGAATTTTGCAAGGAGTACAATAGTGATCTAGGAGTAGATCATCGGACATTGGTCAAGAACATCCTTAGTGAGGACTAAGGAAATATTTCTCGATTATGGAGGTGATAAAAGAGCCCGTCGTAAAGAGTTACATCGATGCAAGCTTTTTACACTGATCTAGATGACTCTAAGTCTCAATCTGGATACATATTATAAGTGGGAGCAATTAGCTAGAGTAGCCCCGCAAGAGCATTGTAGACATAGAATATTTGCAAAATACATACGGCTCTGAATGTGACAGACCCGTTGACTAAGCTTCTCTCACGAGCAAAACATGATCATCCCTTAGTACTCTTTGGGTGTTAATCACATAACGATGTGAACTAGATTATTGACTCTAGTAAACCCTTTGGGTGTTGGTCACATGACGATGTGAACTATGGGTGTTAATCACATACAGATGTGAATATTAGTGTTGAATCACATGATGATGTGAACTAGATTATTGACTCTAGTGCAAGTGGGAGACTGAAGGAAATATGCCCTAGAGGCAATAATAAAGTTATTATTTATTTCCTTATTTCATGATAAATGTTTATTATTCATGCTAGAATTGTATTAACCGGAAACATAATACATGTGTGAATACATAGACAAACAGAGTGTCACTAGTATGCCTCTACTTGACTAGCTCGTTAATCGAAGATGGTTATGTTTCCTAACCATAGACATGAGTTGTCATTTGATTAACGGGATCACATCATTAGGAGAATGATCTGATTGACATGACCCATTCCGTTAGCCTAGCACTTGATCGCTTAGTATGTTGCTATTGCTTTCTTCATGACTTATACATGTTCCTATAACTATGAGATTATGCAACTCCTGCCATCGGAGGAACACTTTGGTACTACCAAACGTCACAACGTAATCGGGTGATTATAAAGGAGTACTACAGGTGTCTCCAAAGGTACATGTTGGGTTGGCGTATTTCGAGATTAGGTTTTGTCACTCCGATTGTCGGAGAGGTATCTCTGGGCCCTCTCGGTAATGCACATCATTATAAGCCTTGCAAGCAATGTGACCAATGAGTTGGTTACGGGATGAAGCATTACAGAACGAGTAAAGAGACTTGCCGGTGACGAGATTGAACTAGGTATTGGATACCGACGATCGAATCTCGGGCAAGTATCATACCGATGACAAAGGGAACAACGTATGTTGTTATGCGGTCTGACCTATAAAGATCTTCGTAGAATATGTAGGAGCCAATATGGGCATCAAGGTCCCGCTATTGGTTATTGACCGAGAATAGTTCTAGGTCATGTCTACATAGTTCTCGAACCGTAGGGTCCGCACGCTTAAGGTTTCGATGACAGTTATATTATGGGTTTATGAGTTTTGATGTACCTAAGGAGTTCGGAGTCCCGGATGAGATCGGGGACATGACGAGGAGTCTCGAAATGGTCGAGACGTAAAGATCGATATATTGGACGACTATATTATGAGTTCGGAAAGGTTCGAATGATTCGGGTATTTTTCGAGTACCGGTAGTTACGGGAGAAGTAATGGGCCTTGATGGGCTTTAGTGGGAAGAGGAAAAGGCTGCTGCGCCCCCTCCCTCTAGTCCGAATTGGACTAGGGAAAAGGGGCCGCCACCTTCCTACTCCTCCACTTCCTTCTCCCTTCCTCCCCTACATGGAAGGATTCCTAGTTGGACTAGGAAAAGGGGAATCCTACTCCCGGTGGGAGTAGGACTCCCCTTGGCGCGCCAAACATAGGGCCGGCCTCCTCCCTCCCTTGCTCCTTTATATACGGGGGCAGGGGGCACCCCAAGGACACACAAGTTGATCCTTGAGATCGTTCCTTAGCTGCAGCGGTGCCCCCTCCACCATATTCCACCTCGGTCATATTGTAGCGGTGCTTAGGCGAAGCCCTGCGACGGTGAAACATCAAGATCGTCCACCACGCCGTCAGGTCGACGGAACTCCCTCCCCGGAGATTTGCTGGATCGAAGCCCGTGGATCGTCATCGAGCTGAACGTGTGCCAAGAACTCGGAGGCGCCGGAGTAACGGCGCTGTGATCGGCTGGATCGTGAGGAGAACGTACGACTACTTCCTCTACGTCATCATCGACTCGGAGGTGCCGGAGTAACGGCGCTGGGATCGGCAGGATCGCGAGGAGAAAGTACGACTACTTCCTCTACGTTGTGATCGCTTCCGCTTACGGTCTACGAGGGTACGTAGACAACACTCTCCCCTCTCGTTGCTATGCCATCACCATGGTCCTGTGTGTGCGTAGGAAAATTTTTGAAATTACTGCGTTCCCCAACAATAAGAATGTGACAACTTGTGCCACGAACGAAATAGAAAGCAACCTTAGAAGGAAGGTTTGAACGGAGTTGTTGAGAAAATCAACAACGAAAAGAATAAGCTTGATGTGGACTTAGGGGAAACATCTCAAAATTATGAGCTGATCGCCGACCACAAACGGAAAAGATTGAATAGCTTAGAAGAACGAAGAAATGCAAAACTCCAATTCAAAAGAATACGGAGAATTAATTACACTTCAAGACGCGAGAAGACAGATACTTGAATTCCACCAACAAAATCTTGATGAACTCTTGAAGAATGAATTAAATCATGAAGAACCACCATGAAAAACTCCGGTAACAAAAAAAAAAGGATGATGAGATAGAAATGAAGGATGAAAGAATAAGATGAGCCTTGCGACGATTTAGATGGGGGTTCCGAAAATGGCTGAGAAAATTGAACTCCGGATAAGAAAAGATGAAAACACTTGGAACTAGAATTTATTCCTCACGAACAAACTCCGAAGAAAAGGATTAATCACTTGGATGAAATAAGAATAAGATTTATTGTATGCTTATCCTTCACCAAATTAAATTGATGACAAGCAATGGATTTTCATACTACTTATTCTTCTTGAAAAAGGATTGAGAAAGGAAAGCACAAAAACTTGAGAAAGTCTTCATGAACCATCGGTAGGATTCGAAAGAACGAATGGATTAAAATGATAATCAAGGAAAAGAATCTTGAACGAACCACCGTAAGAATTCGGAAACGATCGATTTAAAGAGAAATAATCACCGGGAAGAATTAGAAAAGCACGAAGATACTTGAGGGAATTTAGAGAAAAGAGATCGAAGAGATCGTGAACTGATTAACGAATGCTTGAACGCAGCACCCAAAAAATATTGAGACGAACGAAGGGGCACGGATATGGAATAATTGGAGAACGAATTTGAAAACTTAGAACGAAGAAATATTCCGAAAAGATGACCTCCGGATGATTGAGACAGAAAGCGACTCCTGAAATACTCCGGATTGATGAAAAGAATTTGCACGATTGAAAACAATTAGATAGGATAACATCGAGCTAGAACCATGAAACTCCGGGGGAACGGACAAGATTTAAGAGAAAAAAATCTACGACGGTCTTCAAAGGACGACGAAAAACACCACCAAAATAACTGAGGTACTCCGGTAGAATGAAAAGCAAAAGAGGTTGAGTCAACAATGAAAAGAATTTGAACGAGATCTTGGAAAAGGCATGTGACTGATGAAATTCATTCTTACGTCACACTTGAAAAGAATTAGGAATAACTCCAAAATAATTAGAAGAGTCAGGTAAGATCCTGGGAAAGACCTGTGGGTTAGGGCCCACTGAAAAGAAACACCGTTGGAAAGGGATGTTGAACAGCTAGATGATGCACGGAAGAACTGAAATATTTTAATGAGTTTACAAACTCGAATTAATTGGAACATAGACGAATCTCCTGAGATTACTTGAGCACTCCGGAAGGATAAACTGGCGAGAGGCGAACGAGCAGGGAAAACACTTCGAGGAAAAGGATATGATCAACGTCAAAACTTGAATTCAGTGCACCGGAAGAAGAAAGGGATGAAGAATGACGAACAAGACGAGAATTCACCGGTTGAAATAATTTACGAGAGACTGAAGAGGTTCCGCATTTAATGAAATAGATGGTCGGGAGAAACTTCGAACTCCGGGAATAATAGGGTGGGAGGGCGGAAAAACAAAGGCAACTTGAAAGGGGAAACCGGCGAATATCTTGAAGAGGGAACACGGTTGAAATCATTGAGGAAAGAAAGCAAAGACCTCACACGAGTAGAATGGATACTCGACACGGACTCCGGTTCCGAGAAGAAGAAGGGAGGGTGGGTGGGAAAAGAAAAACAACTGAGGATTTGACTTGCAAAGACGAAGAGGCTCGAGTCGACTTGACGAGAAATGCACCGGATCAAAAGAGCTGAGGAACAACGATCGAAAAACCAACTGCGTGATCCTAAAGAAAATTTGAATGGGAAGAGGAGTAATTCAAAACACCTACATCAAGATTCCTCACCAGAGCGACGAAGGGGCAGAGGAGTAAAAAGAATTCCTACTCTCCGATATAACTAGACTCTGAAAACAGTTTTCTTCTAGACTCCACAACGGCCAAACTACACGATCAATCAAGGGGGCTCCTAGGGTCGGTCGAGGCTCTGATATCAACTTGTCACGCCTAATATGCGACCCTATCCAAAAGGAACTCGACGGTCCCACCAAGGATAGACCCGCATATTGAAACGCTTTTGCAAGGTGGATATCATTACATCAACATTACATAATAAATGGGGATACAACCAAGACATACAATGTCACATGAATACAACAACATCATACAAGATCAACATCCGACTACGGATGAAACATAAACGAAGCTCAAATGACATCCACCCTGCTAGCCCAGGCTGCCGACCTGGAACCTATCCCCGATCGAAGAAGCAGAAGAAGAACTCCAAGACAAGCAAACATCGCTCTCGGCCATGATCATCACAAACCTGTACCTGCAACTGGTGGTGTAGTAATCTGTGAGCCACGAGGACTCGGCAATCCCATTACCATGGGTATCAAGACTAGCAAAGCTTAATGGGAAAGGAAGGGGTAAAGTGGTGAGTTTGCAGCAGCGACTAAGCATATATGGTGGCTAACATACGCAAATGAGAGCGAGAAGAGAAACAAAGGAACGGTCGTCAACTAGTAATGATCAAGAAGTGATCCTGAACTCCTACTTACGCCAAACATAACCCGTAAACCGTGTTCTCCTCTCGATCAACCCGAAAAGAGACACTCACGGTTACGCACACGGTTGGTGTATTTTAATTAAGATCAGCTTCGGGTTTTCTACAACCGGACATTAACAAATTCCCATCTGCCACATAACCGCGGCACGGCTCTCGAAAGTTTATACCCTGCAGGGTGTCCCAACTTAGCCCATGATAAGCTCTCGCGATCAACGAAGGATATTCCTTCTCCCGGAAGACCCGATCAGTCTCGGAATCCCGGCTACAAGACATTTCACAGCAATAAAACAAGACCAGCAAAGCCGCCCGATGTGCCGACAAATCCCGATAGGAGTCGCACGTACCTCGTTCTCAGGGCAACATCGGATGAGACTAGCTACGACTAAAACCAACCCTCGAGTTGCCTCAAGGTGGCCCCGCAGGCAGCTCGGTTCAGGCCAGCACTTAGAGAAGCACCGCCCGGGGAGGGGGCTAAAATAAAGATGACCCTTGGGCTCCGAAACCCAAGGGAAAAAGGAATAGGTGAGGCAAATGGTAAAACCAGTGTTGGGCCTTGCTGGAAAAGTCTTATTCAAAGCGAACTGTCAAGGGGGTCCCATAAATCACCCGACCGTGTTAGGGACGCAAAATCCGGGAACATAATACCGATATGACGGAAACTAGGGCGGCAAGAGTGGAACAAAACACCAGGCATAAGACATGATTCACAACCAAGCATGAAGCATGAAAAAGCTACATGAAGCTACTCATGGCAAGGAATGATGCAAACAAGAGCAACACATCAAGGCAAGTTTAAATGAGGCCGGAAACAACATATAACAATTCCGTAAGTCCTCATATGCAAATTTCGAAATTGGTCCAGATCTGAATAAACCTTATGTTCAAGTTGTTAAACAGCAAGTTAAGATGCACCACGATGATCTACACGAAATTCTAGTTAAGTTACATATAAAGTTCATTAGAATCGGAGCTACGGCCTAGAAGATATGAGCAAAACAAGTTAAACATGGCATTGATGCAAAATGCATACAAACATCGAACAAACACCTCAAAACAAGGATGCAACATGATAATATGAAACTACATGCAAAATCAAGCAAGTTTCATATAGAGCACACTCAAAACGGAGCAACGGTTCAACACATACACACCATACAAGTTAAGGGATAAGCTGTCCAAAACAGCAACTAGGCATATTGCAAGCATCAAAACAACAAGCTACAGCATCTCAATATGAAAACAGAAGGCATGGGCATGATGTACAGGTAAAGCATTACAAAACATGAACACTGAGCTATCTCCAGAAATCACTAGAACATGCTCAAAATGGCATGGCAAGATTGCAAGTATTAACAGTTTCAGACTTTAGCAGAAATAACATCAGGTTGCAATGTTTAGAGCAATGAAACAACATGTTACAGGAACGTATCATGGCAAAAAAAGGCATGGCATGAATCTACTAATTGCATATAACAAAAGTCCGTTACTGACCATAAGCCAAAAAGGAACCGAAAATATAGTAACACCCATGTCAATATCGAAAGTTTCATTAACAGATTCAGCAACATGGCATGTCAAACACTGATAACAAGTAGGCATGTTTACAAGCTCAATGCACTCACTACAGAGCCTTATATGATAAACTAAGCATACATACATCAAGAAGACATGGCATAGAAGACATACATGGCAAGAACAATAACATAGCATACATGGATCAACCACAACAACCTTGGCAAAATTGAATAACCTGTAAACAATCTGCCAGGAACATTTTGAAGCAAAAGTAGAGCTCGATTGACTCACGCTAGACTACTGCATAATTGCACACAAGGGCATGGATGGATAGAGAAAGACATGCTTTACAAAACATCCTTACTGAAGTATCTCAAAATATGCATGGATCTCTTGGTAGCATCAAGCAAACATGGCATCAAAATATCAGCAAAACAGGGCTGAAATCAGCAACAACAAGACACCTAGTTTGCATGCTTGTGCTAGTCACCACATTGATCACAAAAATACATAGCAAGCACCACTGGAAAGATGGCATGGCATATAACAAAACTAATGTAGGACTCAAGTCCATAGGATGCACACATCAATCATGGCAAAATGACAAAGTGCATGTTCTGATAAAAATCAGAAACTAACATCACATAGCACTCTTCTAACAGCATTTCGGGCATCAAGATGAGCTCAAATGAAAATGATGCAATGAGATGAAATGATCTACTCTTCGAGTCGAAAATTTTGACATATTATACGCGCAAAACGGAGCAACGATGACAGAGATATGATGCAATGAAAATGGAACAAAATTACTGCAGATTAAAGACTTGGAGGAATTTATACCCTCTCGAAAAGTCAACGGGACCGATTCGTGCGGGATGGGCAGATCCGGGACGCGGGCGTGGGCGTTTGGATGAGATCCCGGTGGATCTCATCCCGATCCGGAGGGAAGCCGAGGGGCGGCGCCGGCGGGAGGTCGAGGGCGGCGATCATGGGAGCGGGCGGCGATCCGGCGGTTCCCGGCCACGGAGGCGGCGGGGATGGCTGGCGCACGGGCCGGGCGGAGGAGGCGCATGGCGGGCGCTGGGCGGCGGCGTCCTCGGGCGGCGCCATGGCGGGAAGCCGAGGCGGCGGGCGGCGGGCGGGCCGGGCTGGCGGGCGGGCGCGCTGGCTCAAGGGTTCGATCCGGCCATGGGTCACAAGTGAGGAGGGAGGAGAGAGAAGGTGAGGTGGCGACGCGTGGTTGGAGGAGCCGGGCGGCGGAGGCGACGTGGCGCTCCACGATTGGCCGGGCGACAGGCGGGCGGACATGTCCGTGAGGTTGGACATGTCCGTCATGAGGGAGCGGTCTAGGGTTTGATCTGCGGGATGCGCAAAATCCGCGAATTTCAAGGGGAACTAATTTATAGGTAGAGGGAGCTAGGAGAGTCCAAATGAGGTGCGATTTGCCACGATCGTGATCGAACGACCGAGAACATGGAGGGGAGTTAGGTGGGTTTTGGGCCACTTTGAAAGGGGAGTTGGGCTGCAACAAAAGAGGCTTTTGCGGTTACCCGGTTAACCGTTGGAGTACCAAACGACCTCCAAATGGCACGAAACTTGACAGACGGTCTACCGGTGCTATACCAAGGCCGCTTGACAAACCTCGGGGCATTCCGAGAACGTTTGACACCCGCACATGAAAAGAGGTAAAAGGGGGCGCCGGGAGACATAGGAGTGCCGGATTGCAAAACGGACAACGGGAAAATGCTCGGATGCATGAGACGAACACGTATGCAAAATGAAATGCGCATGATGACATGATATGAAATGCAGATGAAGACATGGCAAAGTGCAACACGCAAGCAAATGACATGGCAACGACGGCGAATAATCGCGAGACACTGGCGCGATCGAATCCGGGCGTTACAAGCACTCGGCAACTTGAGATGTGATGTGGTTAGAGGCACCACTTGGCGTGCTCCTGGGCACCGACCACTGGAGGTTTTATGCGTTATACAAGCTGGCGACGCACACGCTGAGTCCTGATTGGCCTGGCCCATTGCGATCGAATCCAGAATGTCTCGCTACCAAGGCAGTGGTACCAATACCACGACCTAACACAGTAAAAAAAAAATTGCAAAAGCTAATCGCCCATGCTAGGAGTGGGGTGTGCAGGTGTCTACTAAGTAGCGCGAGTTATCAAGTAGCGGTAGATCCAAAACTGTTTGTAATTTTCGAACATTTGCTGGAAAATTGTGAACAACTTTTAAAAGGAAAAGAATGTTTCAGAATTTGGACGTTTGCTGGAAAGTTGTGAACAAACATTATCTAGATGATCATTTTTTGAATTTCTCTTTTTTTCAAAGAATTGATATATTTTTTAAATTCTAAACAAAAGTTTTTAACCGCGTACAACTTTTTAAATTCCTGACAATTTTTGAAACCAAGAACATTTTTCAAAAATGTGCAATTTTTTGAAGTTGGAAAGAATTTTTAAAACCATGAACAATTTTTGAATTTATGAACAAACTTTGGAAAACATGAACATTTTTTGAAATTCTGCCCAAATTTTGGAACCGCAAAATCTTGTTGGATTCATGAACATGTTTTAAAAAATATCTTTTGAAATTTCAAACAATATTTGATTTTTCTGAACATTTTTGAAAAGAAAAAACATGAAATAGAAAAACAAAAACAAAAAACAATTTTTTGGAAAAGAAAGAAAAAATATAATAAGACAAGGAAAACCAAATGAAGAAAACAAAACAAGAAAAAATAACGGCTGCAGATAAAAACTTGGTTATAACTTTGACACGCATAAAACCGGTACACATTTAAATGGGCCAGCCCAACTGATCGCTAGCTTGGCTTGGTGTGTGCGAAGGTCCGACATTTTCGATACTTAATGTGTTAGGGCATCTCTAAAGCGGATCCGTAAATCTTCCGCAATCGTCCGGACCATGCTGCCCGGATCGTGGAAGCCATCCAACGCCGACGCATCGATCCGTGGAGCGGTCCGGATGCGATTTCTCGCAAATTGGAGACAAAAGTGTGGGTGGTTTGTGGCAGTCCGGACATCCAAACGCTCGACTCCGACACCCGGGCCCACGCAATTCCTCCTCCGGTCCCATTTCCTTCCACTCCGCCCTTCTTCCCCTTGCTTTGCATCCGCACCCTCCACCTTTGCCACCATTGATGTTCGTCTATGGCCGCCACAAATGCATTACCGGACGTCCGCAACCAGTACTGACGCGCTCGCTCGCCGTTTCGATGGAGCATTCAGCCCTGAAGCCGTTTGTACCCAGGTACACTCCGCCCCTTGTCGACGACCTCCATGGTAGACACCACGCCTTGCTGGTGTTCGGTCAAATGTTATGGAGCTTATTTTCAAATGCTATGTCGTTTTTAGAGTACGTAGGATGGTGAGCTACTCGACCATGGAGGATGAGTTGTTGTGCTACGCGTGGCTGGCCGTATCCACGGATTTCATAGGCAGGACCAGAGGGCTGTCCTTCGGGAGCAAGTGCATGCAAGCACGCTATGCCTTATAATATGTACATCATTCGATGCAACTTGAGGTCGTTGTCGTATCGCTGGCACGCTATCCAGATCAGCGTCATCAAGTTTTGCAACTTGGTTAGTTAGCTCGAGGCAAGGTGGCCGCTGCACGCGGACATGGACAACGTAAGTGGAAGGCATTCGCTAAGCACGACCGCCGCATTGGCGGCGCCGCGACTGTCCCGGACACGCAGGCGCCGCTGCGGCCCACGCCGACCGCTCCATGGTGTGGCTGCCGAGCTCCGACCCGCTGTGGAAGACGCTGCGTGGCATTGCCGCCACACACATCTTCTCGCCGCGCAGCCTCGCGTCGGCGCAGGGCGCCCGGGAGCGCACCGTGAACCACATCCTTTACACCTTCCGCCGCCGAGCCGGGCAGGAGGTCGACATTGGCCACGTTTTGTACCATGGCATGTTCGACCTGCTGACCAACACGCTCTTCTCCCTCGACGGCCAGGACAAGCTGAGGGACATTCTAGAGGACATCGTGCCGGTCCTCGCCGAGCCCAACGTGTCGGACTTGTACCCGTTGCTCCGGGTGCTGGACCTGCAGGGCCTTCGCCGCTGGACGGCCACACACATGAACCGCGTCTTTCATGTGCTAGACAAGATCATCGACGCCCGGCTTGGCGAGGGCAAGCATGATCAGGGGCGTCTGACGCGCTGCTGGCATTGATGACCGCCGGCAAGATGAGCCGCCGCGACGTTAAGGCCATGCTGTTTGACGTCCTAGCGGCGGGCACGAAGACGACCAAGATCACGGTGGAATGGGCGATGGCGGAGCTGCTGCGGAACCCGGGCGTGATGGCGGCGGTGCGCGCCGAGATGAAGGGTACCCTCACGCAGACGCAGGGGAGGATGATCACGGAGGCAGACGTGGCGAAGCTGCCGTACCTACAGGCCGTGGTGAAGGAGTCGATGCGGCTGCACCCCGTTGCGCCGCTGCTGCTGCCGCACCTGGTGGAGGAGGAGGGCGTGGAGATAGGTGGCTACGCCGTGCCCAAGGGCGCCACCGTCATCTTCAACTCATGGTCCATCATGCGCGACCCGGCGGCATCGGAGAGGCCCGAGGAGTTCGTGGGGAAAACGGAGCTTGGCATGTGGGGGAAGGAGGTCAAGTTCATCCCACTGGGCACCGGCCGGAGGCTGTGCCCGGCATTGCCCATGGTGGAGCTTCTCGTGCCATTCACCGTGGCGTCCATGTTGCATGACTTTGAGTGGCGGCTGCCCCAGGGCATGTCACCTGACCAGGTGGACGTGACCGAGAGGTATACAAGCAACGATATCCTCGTTATGGACGTGCCTCTCAAGGTTGTGCCCATGGTCGCCACCTAGTCACCTGCCCATTACCCTATTTTCCACCGTCACTAGCTGCATGCATGGCACTGTATTGGTTGGCATGGCGACGAGCATGCATGCCACTAGCGCCAAACATACGTACGGCGATGACGTATGTATGTTTGACAATGATTATAGAATAAAATATCAACATCTGTGGTGTAAAATAAATGAAATATGATAATAATTTTTATGATGGATCGAATGGTTGAAATGTAGTATTATATGTATTATCATTGTTGTTTGTTTTTTTAAAACACGATCAAACATGCCTTCGTTTGACTTTTGAATAATCTAATACATTTAATTTTTTTAAACAGAGAGAATAATTTGTGCCCTGGAAGACACCCGTCAAGATGTGCTTATAACATATCGAACTGGAAGATGCGTCCAAATTATGTCTTGACTGGATTGCGTCATGCATCAATAATCGGTTGTCCAAGCGAATGCCCTATCCGTCACGCCGGGTTGCCTCGATAATTAAGATAGAATCAGACAAAAGCATTGGATGTTTAGTAACTACACCCCTTATATCCCCACAGATACGATTCACGTTACCGTATTAAACCTTTCTATCACTGGTGTTCAGAATAGCGCTTCACGGTCTCTCTGCTCTTAGCCTCCTTGTGGCTCGAACTCCGTGATCTTGTGTACCTGCAGGGTCGAAGAACACGAGAGAGACAAGAGACGACAAAAGAACAATTTTATTTCACACATACGAGACGTTAGTTCATAGTCATTCCATTGGTCCCTTCAACAAATACATAGACTTGCAAGGCTATGCTTCAACCCATGACCTTACCAAAGTACTCCCACATGTCGATCGTATCACAAGAAAAATCATTGAAAAACACATCAAGGTTAATGCTTTATTGATAATATCTCTTACAATGGTTTCCAGATGCGAGACATAATTACAAAGAATAGAAAACTTGGGGATGAATGTTCTTGTGATGGTGATGGTGGTGGCTATGGAGATGGAGATGGGAAGTGTGGTGGCTAGGGTTTGTGGATGATACTGGTGATGAAGATAGAGGTTCTCATGTTGCTCTGATCTAATTCTGGCATTGGCCCTTTAACGAAAGTTGGAGGGTTGGACGCCAAGGTGCCATGGGCATATGGTACAAGCACTGGTATGAGCACGTGCGCTCCTACCAGATGTCGCCTTGCGCTCTGGATAGGTGCCGACGCCTCAAACTTTATCCTTCTTATCTGCTCTTTGCTCCTTTTCATATATGTGCGTGATTTAGTCCATGTGATGCCATTTTCCTGTGGAAACATCATTAAGATAGGATTTTGAAATCCTTTGCATTTATTAGTCATTAGTACGAATATTGGAGCGGATATGAACTAAACCAGTTTAAACTCGGGTGATGAGCGTAAAAGTAACATTTTCATCAACTCCCCCAATCTTAAATTTGATCATCCTCCAGCAACATAGATACAAATCCAAACCATAAGGAACTCAGTTGTTTAAAGCGAAACGGCGAGAAGGTTTTGGTTCACTTGCAATCGGTATGCCTAGATAGCTCTCCACTTCTTTACTGAAAACATAATATAGTTGTAGTGGTGGCATGGTTATCATGCAAGTGTTAGTGAAGCAAAGATAATCAACATAGACACTTGCTCAACAAGAGAAAATAATAAAGTAGCTCATGTTCCATTTACTCTAGTTAACACTTGCTTGCCGGGAGCGCACGGAAGAGAGTTTTATTTTTTGAGAAATGAAAACATAAATTAGGGAGTAAAAGGTATGTAAAGAAACATGATTCTAGAGTAACTCGCTAACACACCTATGAGTGTCTCATCATCAAGGCTCTCAATCACTTTACTTCAATCATTGCTTGCTGAAACTTTTCTTGTCTGGTGATAGGATTATGCCAAAGGAATAATCATGTATTGGGTTTCATAGTGGCATAAGTTTAAGTACTATTGACCAATATGTTGTCTCTTTCCAGCTCTTACGATCAGTACTCTGTTATTACCACATACAGACAATTCATTAGAAAGTTGAATAATATCCGATGTAATGTTTCCACTATGCATGGTAACAAACTCATAGCCAAAATGTAAGCCGAAAGTCAGATGGATTTTTCATTGGCTAGCGGAGTTCTCAGCATAACATCAATAAAGGTGACGAAGTCATATTTACGCACGTGAACGGGCATAGAGTGACAAGGCTATGGCTCCAGCGATAAACTTAAGCACCACGTAAAAATGCAACACAGATTTTTGGCATAATCTCATTCACCTTTCAATAAGGTTTCTCTGGACAACTTTATCCAGAAGGGCTATTGAGTCCATTAAAATTAACAAAATGGGGTTGAGTATCTCTTACATCATCTTCTCTAGAAATTTTCTCAACACCCAAGTCTTTCTAGAGAGTTCTCCTATGCATGGTTATTCTTCGTTAAAATCACTTTCTTTTAAAATTGTTCCCATGCCAAGTCTTGCTTATCTAGATTAAACATACCAAATGTTCCTAAATTATTTTATCTACAAGAACAAAACATTTGTTATAACTATTAAGACTTACTCTCACTTGAATAGATCACACAAACTACTACTACAACTATTCTAAGCAATTCAAGTGCAAAATTCATAGGACATACCTTCACGATCATGAATTTCCACACTTCTCTTCGTTAAGGATGCATACCTTGTTGTTTGGCGAGATCAACTCCTCTAAGAATATAAACAAGAATGGAAACAAAATCCATGGCATAAGAAAGAACAAAGCAAAGATTATTCTATTTTTGGTTTTTGAAAACTAACTTTGCAAATGAAAAATAGCAATCGGCGAACACGCTTTTGTGGGCTATAGAACACCATTTTTGGGGCGTAGTTTTATTTTTCTACTCTGTGAACAAATTGCATGGTGATGGCGATGTCTCAAAAACTCGTTGGTTACATCGTTCGGTATGTTTCATGGGCTAAGCACACTGTTTTGTGTGTTTGGGTCGATTTTTCCGCCTCTGAGCCCGACGTATTGTTATTGAGATGTCATGAAATCTCATTGTTTTTTTTTGTTTCATCGACCATAGAATATTTTTTTGTGGTTCGGGGTTAATTTCTGTGCTCCTGATCGTGATGCACAATAACCGAGACATCACAAAAACTTGTTGTTTATGTCATTTCGGGATCGTTCGTGGGATATAGCACATTATTTTGGCAATCGGGTCGACTGGTCCAGTCCATGAACCCAGCGCACGGTTATCGAGAGATGTTGTGAAAACTCTTTATGATATAAGTTCAGACAAGCAGTGTCGGTGTCAAAACCGGCGGATCTCGGGTAGGGGGTCCCGATCTGTGCTTCTAGGCTGATGATAACAGGAAGCAAGGGACACAGATGTTTACCCAGGTTCGGGCCCTCTCGATGGAGGTAAAACCCTACTTCCTGCTTGATTAATATTGAAGATATGGGTAGTACAAGAGTAGATCTACCACGAGATCGTAGAGGCTAAACCCTAGCCTATGATGGTATGATTGTAATTGTGATCGGGCCTTCTAAGGACCAACCTCTCCGGTTTATATAGGCACCAGAGAGGGCTAGGGTTTACATGGAGTTGGTTACAAGGAAGAAAATATAATATCCGGATCGCCAAGCTTGCCTTCCACGTCAAGGAAAGTCTCATCCGGACACGGATCAAAGTTTTGAGTCTTGTATCTTCACGCTTCAATAGTCCGGACGTCAGATACAGTCCGGCTGTCCGGATACCCCTTAATTCAAGACTCCTCAAGCAGGATTAGAGTTATTACTAATCACGCAAGGGCCTGGACCTGGGCAAAATACATGCCTAGGGTCCATGTGGTAACCTGAAGTCACGTTCATTTGTCATACAAATAAAGTGGGTTTGCGTACTTCACTTAAAAAAATGTCTCTGGGGTTAGTACACATGATCTCCGCAACCACACAATGTCAAAATATGGATGATGTTGATACAACAAAATTATTAGAAGGAAAAGGAAAAAAGGAAGCAATCAACAGCAATGGATGGCGTACAACAATGACCCTTGGCTCCAACCATCACACATGTTCGAGACGTAGGTAATGTCACGCAGTTGATAACCATAACGACGAAGACTTTAATGTGGGAGGAAAGTTACCGGCATCGTCAGATTTGTAAATCCGAAATGCTCCTACAGCGAGTGAAAAATGCAGAACCACCACAATCATGTCATCATTAGCGAAAAATCACCATTTTACAAGATGTGGCAAAAATCACCACACCGCGAAATTGACAGTAGCAAAAACACTTACGGGAAATGCTGAGTGCTTTGCTGACGTCACTAATTGATTAGGCCCACATGCCGGGCTGAGTTTGCAGAAAAAGGTGCCACAAGGGCATGTTGACTCCGTCTTCTTCTTCGCCCCCCCTCCTCTCTCTTTCATGCATTACATCAAACATGTGTCGGGTGCCCACATCTACGGTGCTCCCGTCTGCTAGTACTCTCGCCGGTCGCCCATGCACGCACTCAGGTCATGCAACTCCTCCTTGAGCACCTCACACGTGTGTCGCCACGCCTCGACGCTGGACGCGCTCCTTCCCTACACCTCCTTTGGCTAGCTAACCGTATGGGGCCCTGCATGGTGATCCACAGCAGCGCCATAGGCCGCTATGCCTCTAGTTTTCCACGGCCGCAAGCGGCTTGCCCATGACCACCACCTTCACCTCCCTTTGCTCATGCGCGCCTCCTCGCCCCCACGGTTGCTACCCCTACCGCGACGCCTACGCATACACAACACGCAAACATAGGTACCACCAACAGATCCCGCGAGATCGGGCCTCCTCTGTTCGGTCATCAGTTGACTAACTCACCGGCAGCTGCCACATCTTGGCCGTGCTGGGATCCTCCTGGGCGCAGCATGACACCAACCTTGCGGCCCCCTGTGATGCCCCTTGAGCCTTGACATCGGCCACTGCAGGCCACCATGCCCAGCCCCCGGTCTCGTGCTCTAGCTATGCGTGGAAGAGTGAGGGAAAGAGAGGGAGAGGAAGAAGAAGAGGACCAAGTCAACATGTCCTTGTGGCTATTTTTTGCCAATGTAGCCCGATAGGCGGGCCCAGTCAATTAGTGACGTCAGCAAAGCACTCAACATTTCCCGTAAGTGTTTTTTGCCACAGTCAATTTCTTGGTGCGGTGATTTTTGCCACGATTTGTAAAGTGGTGGGTTTTTGCTAATGGTTACACGATTGTGGTGGTTCTGTGGATTTTAGTCTCTGGCAGGCCCTCATCAAGTCATGGTTGATGGCAAACCTACACTGCACAACACCACTATACTCCTCCTGCTCTGTTTTTTTCGATTGCCTCAGCAGATCAACCACATATTGGCAAGGGGGAAAAAACTAAAAACGGAGTAGGCACTCTTCTGCTGGGTCTCCATGACCCTAAAACCACATGAGACGAGGCAGATTGGCGGCAATGCCGACGGAAGACAGGGAAATCCTAATGTGGGACTTACTCATGGAAGGAGCAAGAGGAGAACGTCCTGTGGTTGATGACTTTGGTTGTCGATAACTGTTTAAATGTCTTGGCAGTTAGTACAGCTGGCCTTTGCAACCACACGATGTCAAAATGTGGACAATGCAGACACAACGAAACTATTTAGAAGAAAAAGAAAGAACGGGAGACCCTTGACTTCAAGCATCGCACATGCAAGCAGCTGCATACCCACATGTCATAGCCGTAGGCAGGTAATGTCACCTACTCCCTCCCTAAAGAAATATAAGGGCGTTTAAATCACTACCGTGAGAGTTGTTGATAACCTATCTCGCATAACGACGAAGACACGTGGGAGAAAAGTTTCCTAAACCAAAATGCTCCTGCAACCCTTCTTCAAGTCATCGTTGATGGCAAATCACCATCAGACGTCACCACTATACGCCCCCTCTTGCTCTGTTGTTCGCTGAGGAAGAGGACAAGAATGATTAAAGGAAACACATGTATGAGCTTATGCTTTTCAGATCTCCCCATGAATCTGGTAGACACGGACCGCGTGGATTAGGCGCGAACGTGTTGCGCTACTATGGTTGATCAATCGATTGAGTTGGAGGGTAACATCATCCGTGTACTACTATGACTCTTTCCGCCATAGAATCATATTAGAACATATACCCGTGTGTTGCAACGGGTATAAACATTAGTCTTTCATGTTTGGCGGACACCTCGGCGTGACACCACCCACGCATTTTCATGTTTCGTGAGTGTGGCGACGAGCTGGTCGTATGTGTCAAGTGTGGAAATTGCGAAGTTCATCCTCGTCCTCGAATGCCTCCTCGGTCCTTTAATTATGCACCATGCACGTCAACATGAGCTGGCAGGTTTAATCGGGTCTTTATTTCTTCCATTGGCCCATAATAATCTTGAATCTTGAATCGGGTCCTCATTTCTTCCATTGGCCCATAATAATGTCAGATATTTAGTTAGATATTCACTGTTCCATTGGCCCATAATCAGAGATCTTCAGTTGTGTCTTTATTGCTTTCATTCGCCCATAATCTCATAGTATCTCAGATCGGAGACAACCCTCAAATATGTGTCCTCATTGCATACCTCACTCTCTGGGCGTATATAAACTAGTAGAATTCAAAGTAAGAAAACTATGTGGTACTATTTAATCGATGAACCAAAATAAAACGACTATTATAGGCTGCTATGCTGCCCGCCTGGGACTTGTGCCCGAAGAAACAACTCAAACGGAGTTGCCCAACGTATATGGCCGACCCACTTTCATCCTTCGTTGGTGATATAAAGAGTATCATCTTGTATACATTTCATCTCTATCTATCGAAAATCAATAGTTGATGGGTGGTTGTTTGGCTAGCACGTACTGTTCCAATGCTTTGGACACGCCTAGGACGATCCAGGGACGCATGAAAGAAACCGGCTCACTCGTACGTGAAATGGACAAAACCAAAATAGCTAGCATATGTGAAAATCAATCGAAGTGGAACGAAACAAAGGGGACGAAAATAAGAATATCGCCTCCTTTATTAGTAAGTATAGATTCATCAAGAAAATAGCTAGCATACTCGCCATATCAGTGATTCATATAGCTCATTATTTGCTCAATGATGCATGAGAGGGTAGAGGTGCACTGGAAGACGTGGCTCAGCATGTAGCACAAGCGGTTTCTCTATGAGGAGGTCGTGCTTGGACTCGCTGAGATTGATGGCCGACACCCCAGCCGGTTTGGTCCAGGTGAAGCCATGCAGGAGACTTCCAAGAGCATGACACTCATGGTTGTTCCTAGTGATGCCGCGACGCATCCCCGCCGTCCGGTGCTGAAGGAGATGAACCGCAATTCGCTCTCGGTAAGCACCACATTGATGTTGTCTCCCATATGGCGCTCTGGCTTGAAGTGGAGCGGTTCATTCCAGACAGTGGGGTTCCGCCCAGGGCCAGCCGGCTTAGGATAACATGGCTACCCCGGGCACGCGGTAGCCCGCAACAATGGTGTCGGCAATCGCGACGCGCGGCAGGTTGAAGGGAGCGATTGGGTGGAGGCGAAATGCCTCACGTATGCACGCCTTGAGATAGTTGAGATGCATGATGTCCGACTCTTGCACCAGTCGCCGCGACCGACCACCCGGTCCATCTCCTCCACCGCCTTGGACAGCAACTCTGGGTTGTTCACCATCTCCGCCAGCGCCCACTCCACTGCGTTTGATGGGTTATCTATGGCCGCTAATATTATGTCCTGCATGTATTTCATGGAGATAAATGTAAGTTAATACAATTTATATCTTTGCATAAAGATAGATTACAATGAGTAATTGGAATTTTAAATGCAATTTAAGTTGAAATCACATCAAAATGGTAGAAAATTATTACAATAATGATATGCTTAAACTATCAATTCATAATTTCTTATTCTATTGTTTCCTTTTCTAACACCTGCCAAATACGGTATAAGATCTATTTTAGAATGTAAGCTATTACCTTTTCTCATGGATGACGTATTACCTTGTAGGACTATGAGGCAATTGGTCACTAAATTCAATCTAGGCCCTTGAACCATCTTAAAATTTCTCATTAATTAATATTTTGCTTACCTTGCACTGTGCTTTGACCTCATCGATGCTGAGCAACGGCTTGCCGTCACCATCGGCGAGAGTGATGAGAACGTCAAGGAAGTCCTGGACCCCGACCTGCCTCTCGCCGCTGTTCCACTGCCTCCAACGCTCTTCAATGACCATGTTGTGCAGTACATCCACTTTTGTGCTGGCCTCCTTAATAATTTTCACGTGGCCGTCGAGGTCTAGGCCAAGTAGACATGGGAGGTAGTCGCTGACGCAGAACGAGAAGAGAAGCCCTAGGAGGGTGAAGGAAGCGCCCATGTGCTCCACCTCCATCGCCCCGCCCGCCGTCCGGCTGAGGCTCCCGAAATATCGTTGGTCAAGACAAGTCGGCGGATGACGTTGCCGCAGTAATGCCGCGCGACGTGCCTGATATCCACGTTAGCTAGTCCCGGCGTTGAAGATGACCCCGGCAGTGAGGTTGTAGATGTAGCGCATCAAGTTGTCAGCTTCACAGCGGCTTGTCGTGGAGCCACTTGTGGCGGAGGGGCAGATGATCTCAGAAGTGAGCACCTTGCGCATCTTCATCCACTGGTCGCCGAACGGCGTGAGCACGGCGCCCTTGTACCCGCAGCTGATGGCGTCGGAAGCGAAGGTGAGTGGGCGGGACAAGAAGTTCGTGTCCTGCTTCTTGAGCACCTCCCTTGCGATCTTGGGACTTGTGATCGGGATGACATGGACGCCGCCGAGGCGGAAGCAAGCGATGTCGGTGCCCATATCCTTCATCACACGATGGATCCAACGGAACACCGGCTTATTGAGCACCATCTCGGGCAGGCTACCCACCAGTGGCCACGACCATGGTCCCGGCGGAAGTGGAAGCGGCACCGTCGCCGATGAGCACGTGCCACTGCCGACCTTGCTCTTAGTCATGCCAAGGTATATGAGCGTTATTACTATGAGCAGCTGGGGCACAAAGCAGCAGCAAGCCAGCATTGTGGAGACTGCTGCTTGCTGAGTGCACACACAGGCTTGCTGGGTAGCTTGCCTTGTTATCGTTGCGTAGGGAAGCCAAGTTTGCTTTACGTGCTCCTCTGCCCATGACTGCGAGACCCTCTTTATATGTTACTTCCGTCCCAAAAATTGGCTTAGATTTATCTAGATACGAAGGTATCTATGTATCTAACACTAAAACATGTCTAGATATATTACACATGTGTGGATCATTTATCACATGTATCACATGGTATTTCAAATGTATTTATCCTGATAATAATAATAATAATTGTCTACCAACGTAATCAAAACAGAATTAAAAATCTTCTATTTTATAGATTGTTTTATATTCATTTAGATGAAGGATGATATTAATAATAATAACTGTCTATCCAAATCTAACTAAACGAAATATTTTTTCTATTTACATATCTTAGATTTATCCAGATACGAAGGCTGATACTAATAATAATAATTGTCTATCCAAACGTAATTAAAACAGAATAAAACATCTCCTATTTGTAGATTTTCGAGAGTACTTATCCGAAAACTAACCATAATTATCTTACCAAAAGTATTTCAGACGCCAGGATGATGGACCATATAGGCAGCTTTCGGTTTGAAGAGATCGTCAGACCATGCATCCGGGATTCGATGAGATACTACATCATGCATGGGACATGCACGATGCAGGGAACAGTGGGCTCACGGGCCTCCTCTGTAGCAGGTTAAAAGGTGTGTCCAAGCACATGCAGAACTGGGCACGTATGGACTGACTTCGGTTCGGTGCGGCTGCAAATTAAACAGTTGCGGACCCAGCTTGATGAAGCAAGGCAGAGAGAGCGAACGCCCGCGGCCTCACTGGAGGTGTGACTAATTGAAAAGGTCCAGTGTGGCTAATTGAAAAGGACCTGCATGAGCTCTACGACAGGGAAGAAGTGATGTCATGCCAGAGAGGCGACAACGACACCAAGTTCTTCTAGGACATGGCATCACATAGGCGCCAGAAAACACGACTCTAAGCTGAAGACTTAGAGAGTCTCGATAATCTAGACTTCTCGGTTTCTAATAGGTGTCTATCTTACTAAGATACTGGTGCAACTTAATTAAGGTGCTGGTGCTCCACCCCGCCTAAGAAATATGACTGTGATTTGCCAATACCCAAATGGGTAGTGTAAGCCTGATGGTAGCTACGCATCAACGGACGCTGAGACGCATCTCTTGGCGCAGGATTTTTATAGGGAGCTCTACACATCCGAAGGTGCAACTAACTTCGACGAGATTCTGCAGCATGTTCGGACCACGGTCTCCACATATGAACGCCAACGGCGAATTGGAGGAATGAAGAGATCGAAAGGTCTCTCTTCCAAATGGGTCCTACGAAATCTCCGGGACCGAACAGATTACCAGTCCTATTTTATCAAAGACACTGGTCTGTTATAACAAAAACAAAAAATAAGGTTTGTTCTACAATGAAAGATTTTTTAATGGCAAAGAATTCCCAGCAGACTTTAACAGTACTGCGTTGGTTTTGATCCCTAAAGTCAAGGAACCGGAGTTGCTCTCCTAATTCTGGCCGATAAGCCTATGCAATTAAGGACAGTATAACCGCACCCAAACCGAGCCTTCTCACGCCATCAACGCTTCCGACCATTGGATCTCATGCTTTGGATACTTTTGGCCATTGATTGACTTCTGGTCGCGAACTAGGCGACATGTCCTGAGTGCTGCTACTCTGTAGGCCGAAACGGTGGCCCGAGGTAGAGTGGACATCTACCTCCCAAAGCCCATTCTTTCAACCACGTCCCTGTCCTCCTCAATATCAGCCCATTTTCACTGTCGCCTCACCTCATCCCTCCACGAAGCAATTATCAGAGAGATAAACATTAGATCATCACCTTTTCTTTGTAATTTTGTTTTTGAGAGTCGTGCTGTCAATGTAGAAGCACATCGCCTAGCTAAGTTTTCTTTTACGAGAGGACCGGGTCGCCACGTATGGCTTGGTGCACCCCATGACCTCAGATGTATCCCACACCATGTGGTTTTTCATGAATAAACTTGGCTTTCACCCTCAAAAAAACCTCATCCCTCCACGAGACCTCTTTCCAAATGACCTAGGCGAACTAGCCGCCTGACGCAGCGCAGCCGCTGAAGAAACTCGGCGGCTGCCCCTTCCCTCCCTCGCTGCTCGGGCGGTGGCGCACTCCTCTCTTCCTCGATTGCCCCCTTTCTTTAGGCTCCAGGCTGCCCTCCCCATGCGCCTTCCTGCCCCGCTGCTCTGTGCCGGTGGAAGATGAGAGGAATATGAGAGGATGAGGACTGAAGGATGGGAAGGCGAGTCGAGGTGGAACATGCGGAATCTTGCCAGTTGCCAATATGTTCTTCTTCGTCACGCAGCTGTTCCGTGATCTCGACATGGATTGTCGGTGCTCGCGATGGGCAGCAGGCCTGCTGAATCCACTGTATGGTCTGATTATTACCGTCTTCTTTGCCGTGGTCGCCCGCAGTACCTAGAGGACACCGATATGCAAGGCCAAGCGAGGAGGTTTGAAGGACACCTACACGGAGGACCTTCTTACTTCCTGTACTTAAGGTTTGCCCTTGTCGTATTGCCCTTGGTGGTACAGTTCACTGCTTTGTTCAAACTTCAAACCTCAGTGTTTTCCTCACCTCATATTTTTGGGTACAGGCTGTTCTGGACAAAACTGGAATCCACCCAGATGAAATCGGCGACGCTGTAGTTGGGACAGAGTAGGTTCTCACCGTGCAAACGAATGCAGGACTGCATCTTTGTTGGCTGGAGTTCCCGGAAATTAGTACTTCGCTCTTATGGAGAGTGATTTCCGTTCCCTTCATTCCCTCTTTGTTGATGTAGAAACTATTCCGGTGAGAACTGTGAACCAACAATGCTCATCTGGGCTACACCGCTACAGGCAGTGTGCAAGAACTGATAAATATGTGAAGGCGCACGTGAGTGCCTTTTTAAAGTTTCACCACCTTGTCTCATTCTCCTAAATCCTCTTCTTTTTTTTATAGCTCAGCATTTCAGTTCTTGAGAGTTGAATTTTGTGCAGGACCAGTGAGTTCTCATCAATTTCAGGAGATTAATGAACTAGAAGATTATCAACTCAATATGTATAGCAGTATGTGTATTACTTTACACCCAGAAATGACTACCGCTATCAACTATGAAAAAGGGTTCAGTCCTTGTATCGTTGCCTTCAGGTTGCCTATGACGCGTGTAACACCGCTTGTGATAATTTGGCTTATTTTCCTGTAAACTGCTACTTCTAACAAGAAAAAAATAGATGCCATAATATCAATCTCGAGCTTATAACTTCTAGACAATTATGGATTCAATTTGTGTAGATGCTACTGGATTCCAAACTTCGAGTGGCAAGCACAAGTGATACACCTGGTTGTTGCGGAGTTCAACTTCACTATGAATTAGGATACAGAGCTAGGTGACAATACAAATTGATGTTGAATGCATGAGGTAAGTTTGTTATTACACAATTGTTGTTTCGTCATGTGGGTTCTAAGAGGGACTATAAAGTTGTGCACAGTTCACTTATAACATATATGGCCAAGCAATAACATAAATGTTGTTGGACTGAAACGTCCTCCTCCTGTGGCAGGTTATGCGTACTGGATTGTGATTTTACAAAATTACTTTTACACTAATCTTTCAAAAGTGAAGCATGTAAATACGGAAATGAAGTGTTTTATGAGAGCAGTACAACAACATGATTTTTAGGTGGTTTAGAAACTTTAGTTATTTCCCTTTGTGATGTTCGAGTTATAAAGTAAAATGAAGATCGTAGTTTTTGTGGCTCACCTTTTATTGTCAACTATTCAAATGATAAACCTACTTAGTCTCTTAGTTTTTGTGAAACAACATTATCGAAATGCAACTTTTAGTATGATGGATTATGCAAAGTACATGAGGATAAAGAAGATCCACACTGATCTAATTGAGATTACACAGTGAAGGTTTTCTTCTAAAATCATGAAGGTTAATCCAACATTTCTAAAGACGAGTAACAATGACCATCCCAGATATAGTGAAGTAATGTGATGGTCCTTCCATTACATACCTTTTTTGGTATCTGCTGTGAACATACAAGACCTGGAAAAACAAGCTATTTGTTCAAATTTTGAAGGCATGGAACTGTTTTTTCTTTCTTTGTGTATACTTCTCCAGTTGTCCTGTTCTTCTTATGACAAGAACTTATTTGCTAATCTGCATTTCATGATAAATGCTTTTTGGTTGATAGTATTCTTAAATCTTCAAAATAAGGACTTTTAGATACTCAATATAATGGTTTGCAATGATCTGCTGCTCAACATAATTTCTGGTATATAATAAATTAAACTACTTTACTTTCACCAATTTATCATCATTTTTAAAATATTTGTTGTCAATTCTGAAACAGGACAAACCAGTTCAGCAGCAAGGACCAATGTTTACAAAATGAACAATTGATAAATTGCCAATAAGATGTCAACGCAGTAAAATCAAGAACAAGTGTGCCTTTTGATGGGCAAGAACAATGAACTCCGCTCCTTGATATAAGGTGTATAGATTTTTGAGAAAAAGTCCGAAATATAAGGTGTATTATGCTGCACCACTTGTTTGGATAAGTTTTTTAGGGATTTGATTACATTTCCTTATATCATGTAAGCTCCTCTATTTTCTCATGTCAATTAGTCATGTGTAATCTCACTCAAAACTTGTGAAATTATCCCTCCACGTGCATTCTTTAATTTCCGTGCCAAAACTATACACCCTATATCTAGAAACGGAAGGAGTACATCACAACCAAACAAGGAAAACCAAGATCAAACAAGTTTATTTTTGTTTTTACTATTTTATTGCTTAGGGACCTTGTTTAAGGCTGATTGTATGTCGTCTTTAGAGTTGGGCTTTTACCATACAATATGATGTTGTAGCTAAAAATTCTAGCAGGTTCGACCTAGATTTTAATGACTGATATTACAATTGCAGTACACATTGCACTGACATACATGTACCAGTGCCCTATTTTGCTAATCCAATGGTGCCCTAAAATTCCATGCAACTTATTTCGTATTTAACATCCATATTTCATGTCATCATATATTTACAAATTTTTCTACCACTATACTAAGAAATGGACGATGCGGCAACGCGCGCCATCAATGATCTAGTGTATTATACAAACTGGCGGCGAAGGTGTTGGCTAGCAGGCTAAAGATCATCCTTCCGGTGCTTTTGTTCCTGGGCGTTTGATCACATACACCGTCCTCATTGCGTACAAGTGCACACATGCCGTTCGCTCGAAGACCGCCACCGTGCCTCCGCATCTCGCCCCATGCCGGCTCCTCGCTGGCTCGCGCCCATGCCGCCGCAGCTGCCGGTCTAAGCCCGGACCGACGCCACCTCCAGCTCTGCCTCGGCCATGTTCCTGTCCCGCTAGGGCCATTTACGGCGCCGGTTGGGTCCAGGCCGAGGTCTGGGTCGGCCGGCTCCTCCTCCTCGACCCGTCGACGGATCGGACCGCTCCTGCGAACACGGCCTCCTCGGGCGTCGGCATCCGCCGCCACCCTCGCCAGCGCGATCAGTGACCTGAAGAAGAAGACAAAATGAACAAAAGCGAAGTCGGCTCGACTGCTAGGACGCAGGCAAGAAGAAACTTACCCCTGCAGGACCGGGACGGGGGCCGGCCTCCCCTGCCCGGTGTCGCGCTTCCTCTTGGCCGGCCTCGCGCTCCCGACCGGGTCCACCGCGGCGAAACACTATCCTTCCCGTGCAGGCGGCTCGGCGCCGCTCTCATGACAACCCGGCTCCGCCTGCCGCCGCCTCCTCCGCCTAACGCCACTACATCAGCAATCGGCGTGCCGTCGCCGCGCCATGTTGTGACCAACAACTCAAGAAACACAAAAGAGAAGGCAAAAGGCAGGACTTACCTGCGCGACGCCCAGCGCCGGCTTCGACCTCATCCCTCCTCCTCTCCGCCGTGGGCCGCGGGCTCCTCCGACGCCGCCCGCACCACCTGCGACGGAGCCCGGGCGTAAGGATGTCGGATGGCATTCATGAGCACCTCCCGCATCACGTCAAGACGGATAAGCAGGTGCGCGACAGCAAAGTAAGAAGACCAAATACTCACCAGGGGCGCCGGTTCGCGTGGCTGTACAGCGCCTTGCCGAACCGCCACGCTTCGCAGGCTGGCCTTGGAGATGTCGTTCACCCGGTGCGCGATCTGGTCCGCCAACAGGCGCGCCGACCCCATGCGATTGGGGTCCTGAAGACAGGACATCTCGCCAATGAGGCGGGAGCGCCGCTGCAACGGGAGGACCCGACGCATGATGAACGCAGCGATGAGGTCGTTGCCGGTGAGCCCCTCCCGCGTCTTCATCACCGCTACCCGTTCGCAGAGATTGAGGATCTCCCGCGACGGGTTCCCGGGGGAGTAACACCAGTTCATCTTCGCCCGCGGCGGCGCGATGGCGAAGGCCGGAAGGTTGATGCGGTCCGCGCCCAGGGTGCGGACGTATAAGAAGGAATTCTGCCACTTCTTGGCAAAATCCTCCGGCGGAATTTTGGGGTAGTCCACCCCCGACCGCTTCAAGATGACGGCGGCGCCGCAATCAGCGAACTCCCCGTCCGTCGGCCCCTGCTGCTTCAGGGAGAAGAGGCGCGCCCAGAGATCGACCGTGGGCTCGACCCCCGGATACCCCTCGCAGAGGGTGATGAAGCCCGCCAACTGGACGATGGTGCCGATGCCGAGATGGTGGGGCTGTAGTTCAAGAACTCCAGTGAACGGCAGAAGAAGGAGCTCGCCGGCAGCCCGAACCCGCGCCGAAATGCGGGAGGAAGACCACACGCCCGTCCCGTGGCTGCGGCTCGCCGCTTCGCGACAAGCAAGACGACGACCTCCGTCTCCCGCGGCAACCGCCGGGAGGAGCGGAGGTAGGTGATGTCCTCGACGGTGATGGTCAAGCCCATCCAAGAGCCCGACGGCAGCGCCATCGATGAAGACAAGGAAGGAAGAAAGAAGATGGACGACGACGGAGTTATGCTCGAAGCAGCGGGCGTTGCAGCGCGGTGGTCGCAAGAAGCAGAGCAAGGGCGAAGAGGCAGGGGAGCACGGGCGAGAATGATGTCCGTCGTTCCCCTTGCCCCCAATATATAACCCTCGGTTTGAACGTGGGAGAGTGGGATCGTCTGCGCTCGCCTTTCCAACTACCCCGCACGCGTGGGCCAAGGAAACGCGGCGGCGGGCCCTAGCCCATCGCCTAGTCCCGTCACGCGCGTGGCCTGTCAGCCCCCCCCCCCCCCGACTTCCGGGCACCACGTGGCGCCCGCGTGAAACCCAAGGGATCGCCAAAAGATTCGATGGACTCCTCGGTTCCCGCCATCGCCGAGATGCCGCGATCCGGTTTCCGAAAAAAACGGCACACAGTGGGTGTCGCCGGAGCCGGCGCCCGCAGAATTCGCCATATTTAAGGGGGAAACTGCGAAGGCCCTACCATCCGAAGACGACGGACCTTCGCAGCTTCGGGGACTACTATCGGGGGATGAACCCCGGGCGCATAATGAAACCCGGATCCTTTTCAAAAACAATGGGGCCGGCGTCGCCTCAAGCCAAGACGCTGGCCGGGTCGCCGCCCGCCAGCCCCGCGACCCGGCCGAACTCTCCAACCCGGCCAGGCACCTCGACTCGGCCTCGACAACCAGAACAAGACAGCCGAACTCGCACAACCAAGGCTTCCTCAACAAGTTAGCTCCACCCGTGGCGTGCTCGCAACCCAGCCACGGGTCAACTCCCGGCCCCATCCAGCCGTGACGATGGGACGAGTCTTCACCGCCGATGACCAGGGCAACAAGGTTCGCCCATGCCTCTCGTCACGGAGCGTGGCAACAAGGTGCCCTCACCAACCCGGCCGACCAGGCCCGGCGTGGCAACAAGGTTCTGCCCTCATCGCTAACGACAAAGAAGCGGCGACCTAACGGGCGCCATCAGACACGACTCAACTCGCCACGCCTCACGATCGACAAGACGGCGACAGTCCCCCTAGGCACGCTGGGCCCGCACCTAGGGGAACCCAGCGAACCACAGGCCCCTGGGTCCCACTGGGTCCTCGATGTCGACGACCCGCCCCACCAACTTGTAACATTACTGTTGTACCGGGGTTTGGCCTATAAAACCCCCCAGTGAGCCCTCACGTATACAAGAAAGTAAGCAAAGAAGGATAGAGAAATTAGCCACCCGTCAAGAGAATCCACCCAAGGAGAAGGAGCAGCCTAAGCCTTGGCCAACCTTCCGCCTCCATACAGCTCCAAAGAAGCAACCTTGTACTGTCGCATATCAACCACACTCGGCAGGACTAGGGGTGTTATCTCTCCGGAGAGCCCAGAACCTGGGTATGTCTTGCGTGCCGCGCTCGCTCAAGCCAACCCCGCCTCTGGAGCCCACCAGTGCCCTCGAGCCTCCTCCTCTCTTCAGCCATCCCATGGCATCTGCCGTGCGCCCACCACGACACGGGTGCCACATAATTCCCCCTCCCGGTCCCATTTTCTTCCACTCCGCCTCTTCTCCCCCTTCCTTTGCATCCACACCCTCCACCTTTGCCGCCAGTGTTGTTCGTCTCCGGCTGGCACAGATGCATTGACGTACGTCCACAACCAGCACCGACGCCTGGCCGCTGCTTCGACGGAGCTTTCAGCCCCGGAGCCGTTTATACCCAGGTACACACCGCCTCTTGTCGATTTACCTCCATGGCGGACACCACACCCTGCAGGTGTTCGGTCAAATGTCATTGAGCTTATTTTCAAATGCTATGTCATTTTTAGAGTATGTGGGATGGTGAGCTATGGAGGATGAGTTGTTATGCGATGCGTGATCGTCAGATCCATGGATTTCATAGGCAGGACCAGAGGGCCGCCTCTTCCGGGAGCAAGTACATGAAAAGTTTCACGCACGAAAACACATTGCGCCCTATGATATGTACATCATTCGACCATGTAACGTGCGGTCATTGTCGTATCGCTGGCATGCTATCCAGATTAGCGTCATCAAGTTTTGCAACTTGGTTAGTCAGCTCGAGACAAGGTGGCCGTTGCACGCGGACATGGACATTGTGAGTTTTACTTCCTCTTGCTCAACTTGTTAATTGATTCATTCACTCAATGTTGGTCTACACATTATATATAGCACGACGCTACCGGCCGTGGTGTACCACAAGACAGAGGGACGACTATTTACGCACACACTGCTGGATGAGATCCGCTCATGAAAAACATTGTTGGACATCCGGGATCTAGTCGAATTGGAGGCATTGTTGTACTTATACTTAATTTGCATATTATGTATGGATAATTATGCTATTTTCTATCCAAACTTTAATGAATATCGGTCGGTGTGCATGAATTTCATGCGGTAAATTAAAATGCGGTTTGAAATGTATACGACTAGCGCTGAATGATTATCTCTCTCACACATGTCTATAAACTGGTCCTCTGTTCGCGGTCGCATACAGAAGGATTTTGGCCGGTTGCCTGCCGTTGGAGATGCCCTAATGCATCCAACGTACGCCCACCCCGCCATGCCGCGTCCCGCATCCTCGTGTGTATATACCAGACCTAACCCCCACTCACCAAACCAAGCAAGGCATCGTCATCTATCACACATAAAATGAAATGGCCCCTGAGCAGTGCCTTGTTTGGATAGCACTCCTCGCGGTGCCTCTCCTGTGCTACCTGATGATGTACACTAGAAGAGGTGCTCGCCGATGGCCGCCGGGCCCCGCCGCGTGGCACATAGTAGGCAACCTGCTCGACCTGCGCGGGCGGTAACCTCCACCACAACCTCGCGCGCTGGCGCACACCCATGGTCCTGTGGATGACACTCAAGCTCGGCGCGGTGAGCACCGTGATTGTGTCCTCCCGGACGCGGGCGTGGGAGGCATTCGCTAAGCATGACCGCCGCAATCACTGTCCCGGACACGCAGGCGCGCCGTGACCCACGCCGACCGCTTCCATGGTGTGGCTGCCGAGCTCCGACCGCTGTGGAAGACGCTGCGTGGCATTGCCGCCACACACATCTTCTCGCCGCGCAGCCTCGCGTCGGCGCAGGGCGCCCGGGAGCGCACCGTGCACCTCAGCGTGCGGGCGAGCGTGGAGCACCGCGCCCTCTCCAACTCCGCCGTGGCGAGGTTGTCGGTGGCGACCCTCTTCATGCCCAAGATGGACTGCCTTTATCGGCCCTGCGCCGGAGATGGTGAGCGAGGAGAATCCGGCCAAGTTCAGGGAGTTCGTGTTCGGGGAGTTCATGGCGGCGCATTTACACCGCCGCTGCGAACCGGGAGGACGTGCTCGAGTACTTCAGGATCCAACAACACTAGATCGATGCTGATGGATCTACATCTATGCCTAGACTTTCTTCCTAGCAGCTTGATGCATGTACCAAATAAACAGAGCTCCGCCCGGAGCGCCGAACTTTCTCGTGTGGTTGCATCTTCTTGATGCCATGCCACAAATTAATGAAGCTTTCGTATGTGGTTGTGTCTATGGTTACGTGCATCAGTCCATGAAGAATCCAAGGGTGATCCTCCCTTTCGAGGAAAAGAAATGTGGACCTGTGGTTGCGACGTAGAGATGGTGCTAAAAATCAATAAAGCTTTCATCATCTTTTTCTTCTTCAAAAGACCAAATAAAACAAAGGGAAATGGCACATTGTATGGAGTGTCTTGCAATGGTGCCTTCAACTTTGGGAATGCACTCGATAATGCTGGTGAATTCTTTGGCTCATAGTTTTCCAGTGATGGCCATACCCGCAAGAAACATTCAGGTGTCCCAGGTGTGAACCATATTTTGCGCCTCCAGAGTGATGAGGTAGCGGGTTACGATGTGATCCCATCTTTCCTTTGTGTAAACAAGGATGTTATGTGCATCAGTAGAATGCCCGTGCGTTGCCACGGGCAATGGATATTTCTTTTTCAGTTAAAATGTAAGATATTGCATGTCAAATTTCATATGTATAGAAATGATCTTGCATTATTCAACAGAAATTTGAAAAAGAAATATTTTGGACATTACGAACAAAAATTTGAAACATGATTTTTTTTCGAAAAACCTGAACATTTTGAGACATAATCAATTTTTAACTTGTGAGCAACATTTGAAACCACAAACATTTTTCGAAATCCCTGAATAATTTTTTCGAATTTATGAATTCATTTAACCTCCAATGTTTTCTGAAAGAGAGATTTTTTTTGAATTTGTGAACAAATTTTGAAACCATGAACATGTTTTAAAATTCGTGAATATTTTATGAATTTTTGAAAAAAATTTGTAACCTAAAATAGTTATTTAATTTCTGAACAATATTTGAAAAACACAATCTTTTTTGAAATCCCAACAAATTTCAGAAAATGTGACGATTTTTTGTATTTAAGAACGAAATTTTAATCACAATCCCTTTTTGAACTTTTGAAAAATTCAAAAAATAAACATTTTATAAAATTTCAACAACATTTTTGAAAAGGAAAAGTATATCTTGAGAATTATGTTTTTATATAGGAACAAAGGAAAATAAACAGAAAAACAAGAAGAATAAAGAAAAACAAAAAAAGAACTAGAAAACTGGTAAAGGAAACAAAACTGGCTCGCTCCCTGAAGTTAAATAGACTGGCCCACTACTCGGGATGGAACGGTTCGTGTGTGCGTGCTCTCGACATTTTTGTGCAGAGAGCGTCAAATAGGGTTAGCAACCAGCTGACTCCCCACGAAATTGGATTCCACTCCTATATGACGCCAAAATCATTAGTCAAAGGTTACTCCTTGCAAAGGTCGCTCACCTTCTCAGTCGTCACATGTCGCAACCAAAGAGTTTTCTTTTTTTTTCATTGATTTATTTATTCAAAATGTATTATCTCTTGAACCGTGCGCCAAATTCTGAACCATTTTCAACGTTGGATTTCTAACACCGAGATCTTCAAAATTGGATCCCATGTAATTAGTTTTATCAAAAGAAAAATCACGAAAAAGGGAAGAAATCAAAAAGAAATAATGAAGGAAAAAGGGAAAAGGAACAAAAAAGCAAGAACAATAAAGAAAAAAACTGAAAACCCGGTAGAGGAAACAAAACTGGCTCGCTCCCTAAAGTTAAATGGACTGGCCCACTACTCGGGATGGAACGGTTCGCCTATGCGTGCTCTCGACATTTCTGCGCATAGAGCGTCAAATACGGTTAACAAACCAGCGACTCCCTGCCAAATTGGATTCCCCTCCTATATGACGCCAAAATCACTAGTCAGGGGTTACTCCTTGCAAAGGTCACTCTCACCTTCTCAGCCGCCACTTGTCGCAACTTGAGAGTTTTTCTTTTTTCATTGATTTATTTATTCGAGATGTTTTATCTCTTAAACCATGCGTCAAAATTCTGAACTGTTTTCAATGTTGGATTTCTAACACTGAGATCTTCAAAACTAGATCCCATGTAATTGGTTTTGTCGAAAAATATTTCACAAAAAACCCCAATAGAAAAAAAAACTGGAGCCAAAAGAACTATTTTTTTCTTTACTTTTTTCCGTTTTCGAGAAACACGGTGGAAGCTAATCTGTGCCTTCAAGAGAAGCAAATATGTGCTTCTCGCAGAGAAACAAATATGTGCTTCTCATACAAAGTTTTTTCCCTTTCCACTGTGCCTCCATGAGAAGCAAATACGTGCTTCCTGTGGAAGCACAAATTTTATTTCCCTCTCCGAGAAGTATAGTTGTGCCTCTTCGCGGAAGTAAATATGTGCCTACACAAGAAGTAAATATATGCTTGTGGAAGCATATACTTTTTCCCTTTCCGAGAAGTGCTTTCTCGTGGAAGCAAATCTATGCCTCCAGGGGAAGCAAATATGTGATTCTCATGAAAGCATATATTTTTTTCCTTTCAAAGAAGTGCAGCTGTGCTTCTCGTATAAGGAAATCCGTGCCACCATGAGAAGCAAATTTGTGCTTCTCATGGAAGCACGTATTTTCCCATGCAAAAAAACGCCCGCAAATAGAATTCTCAAAAACCTAGGGAAACCGGGTGAAAAATGTAAAGGCGGCAAAACTGAAAAACATCAATATAAAACCCAAAACGCTGACAGAAAAATAAAACAAAATAATTCAGAGGAGCACTGTCACGCCTAATATGCGACCCTATCCAAAGGAACTCGACGGTCCCATCAAGGATAGACCAGAATATTGAAACGCTTTTGCAAGGTGGATATCATTACATCAACATTACATAATAAATGGGGATACAACCAAGACATACAATGTCACATGAATACAACAACATCATACAAGATCAACATCCGACTACGGATGAAACATAAACAGAAGCTCAAATGACATCCACCCTGCTAGCCCAGGCTGCCGACTCGAACCTATCCCCGATCGAAGAAGCAGAAGAAGAACTCCAAGACAAGCAAACATCGCTCTCTGGCCATGATCATCACAAACCTGTACCTGCAATCGGTGGTGTAGTAATCTGTGAGCCACGAGGACTCAGCAATCCCATTACCATGGGTATCAAGACTAGCAAAGCTTAATGGGAAAGGAAGGGGTAAAGTGGTGAGTTTGCAGCAGCGACTAAGCATATATGGTGGCTAACATACGCAAATGAGAGCGAGAAGAGAAACAAAGGAACGGTCGTCAACTAGTAATGATCAAGAAGTGATCCCGAACTCCTACTTACGCCAAACATAACCCGTAAACCGTGTTCTCCTCTCGATCAACCCCGAAAAGAGACACTCACGGTTACGCACACGGTTGGTGTATTTTAATTAAGATCAGCTTCGGGTTTTCTACAACCGGACATTAACAAATTCCCATCTGCCACATAACCGCGGGCACGGCTCTCGAAAGTTTATACCCTGCAGGGGTGTCCCAACTTAGCCCATGATAAGCTCTCGCGATCAATCGAAGGCTATTCCTTCTCCCCGGGAAGACCCGATCAGTCTCGGAATCCCGGCTACAAGACATTTCGACAGCACTAAAACAAGACCAGCACAGCCGCCCGATGTGCCGACAAATCCCGATAGGAGTCGCACGTACCTCGTTCTCTGGGCAACATCGGATGAGACTAGCTACGTGTAAAACCAACCCTCGCGGTGCCTCAAGGTGGCCCCGCAGGCCGCCCGGTTCAGGCCAGCACTTAGAGAAGCACTGGCCTGGGGGGGGGGGCTAAAATAAAGATGACCCTTGGGCTCCGGAAACCCAAGGGAAAAAGGGAATAGGTGAGGCAAATGGTAAAACCAGTGTTGGGCCTTGCTGGAAAAGTCTTATTCAAAGCGAACTGTCAAGGGGTCCCATAAATCACCCGACCGCTGTTAGGGACGCAAAATCCGGGAACATAATACCGATATGACGGAAACTAGGGCGGCAAGAGTGGAACAAAACACCAGGCATAAGGCCGAGCCTTCCACCCTTTACCAAGTATATAGATGCATTAATTAAATAAGATATATTGTGATAACCCAACAAGTAAACATGTTCCAACAAGGAACAACATCTCCCTGTTCCAACAAGGAACAAACTTCATCTTCACCTGCAACTAACAACGCTTATAAGAGGGGCTGAGCAAAGCGGTAACATAGCCAAACAACGGTTTGCTAGGAAGGGTGAAAACGAGTTAGAGGTTCATGGCAATTTGGGATGGCTTGAAAAACAGGTAATAGGTAGCGCAGCATAGCGATAGAACGAAGCAACTAGCATAGCAATGATAGTAGTGATATCCAGGGTAGCGGTCATCTTGCCTGAAATCCCGCAAGGAAGAAGAACGAGTCCATGAAGAAGATGAACGGGTCCATGAAGAAGATGAACGGATGAAGCCGAACCAAGCGTAGACGAACGCATCCCCACGATCGCAACGAAACAGGAACTAACAAGAAGAAGCACACAACATAGTAAACACACCACACATGAACAAGACATGATTCACAACCAAGCATGAAGCATGACAAAGCTACATGAAGCTACTCATGGCAAGGAATGATGCAAACAAGAGCAACACATCAAGGCAAGTTTAAATGAGGCCGGAAACAACATATAACAATTCCGGTAAGTCCTCATATGCAAATTTCGAAATTGGTCCAGATCTGAATAAACCTTATGTTCAAGTTGTTAAACAGCAAGTTAAGATGCACCACGATGATCTACACGAAATTCTAGTTAAGTTACATATAAAGTTCATTAGAATCGAGCTACGGCCTAGAAGATATGAGCAAAACAAGTTAAACATGGCATTGATGCAAAATGCATACAAACATCGAACAAACACCTCAAAACAAGGATGCAACATGATAATATGAAACTACATGCAAAATCAAGCAAGTTTCATATAGAGCACACTCAAAACGGAGCAACGGTTCAACACATACACATCATACAAGTTAAGGGATAAGCTGTCCAAAACAGCAACTAGGCATATTGCAAGCATCAAAACAACAAGCTACAGCATCTCAATATGAAAACAAAAGGCATGGGCATGATGTACAGGTAAAGCATTACAAAACATGAACACTGAGCTATCTCCAGAAATCACTAGAACATGCTCAAAATGGCATGGCAAGATTACAAGTATTAACAGTTTCAGACATTAGCAGAAATAACATCAGGTTGCAATGTTTAGAGCAATGAAACAACATGTTACAGGAACTTATCATGGCAAACAAAGGCATGGCATGAATCTACCAATTGCATAGAACAAAAGTCCTTTACTGCCCAGAAGCCAAAAAGGATCAGAAAATAAAGTAACACCCATGTCAATATCGAAAGTTTCATTAACAGATTCAGCAACATGGCATGTCAAAAACTGATAACAAGTAGGCATGTTTACAAGCTCAATGCACTCACTACAGAGCCTTATCTGATAAACAAAGCATACATACATCAAGAAGACATGGCATAGAAGACATACATGGCAAGAACAATAACATAGCATACATGGATCAACCACAACAACCTTGGCAAAATTGAATGACCTGTAAACAATCTGCCAGGAACATTTTGAAGCAAAAGTAGAGCTCTATTGACTCAAGCTAGACTACTACATAATTGCAAACAAGGGCATGGATGGATAGATAAAGACATGCTTTACAAAACATCCTTACTGAAGTATCTCAAAATATGCATGGATCTCTTGGTAGCATCAAACAAACATGGCATCAAAATATCAGCAAAACAGGGCTGAAATCAGCAACAACAAGACACCTAGTTTGCATGCTTGTGCTAGTCACCACATTGATCACAAAAATACATAGCAAGCACCACTGGAAAGATGGCATGGCATATAACAAAACTCATGTAGGACTCAAGTCCATAGGATGCACACATCAATCATGGCAAAAATGACAAAAGTGCATGTTCTGATAAGAATCAGAAACTAACATCACATAGCACTCTTCTAACAGCATTTCGGGCATAAAGATGAGCTCAAATGAAAATGATGCAATGAGATGAAATGGTCTACACTTCGAGGCGAACATTTTGACATATTATACGCGCAAAGCGGAGCAACGATGACAGAGATATGATGCAATGAAAATGGAACAAAATTACTGCAGATTAAAGACTTGGAGGAATTTATACCCTCTCGAAAAGTCAACGGGACCGATTCGTGCGGGATGGGCAGATCCGGGACGCGGGCGTGGGCGTTTGGATGAGATCCCGTGGATCTCATCCCGATCCGGGCGACGGGTCCGGGCGGCTTCGGCGAGAGCTCGGGCGAGGGCTCCCACGGAGTTGGAGGCGAGGGCGACGGAGGCGAGGCGCCGGCGAAGCTAGGCTCGGGCCGCCGGAGGGAAGCCGAGGGCGGCGCCGGCGGAGGTCGAGGGCGGCGCATCGCTGGGAGCGGGCGGCGATCCGGCGGTTCCGCGCCGAGGCGGCGGGATGGCGGCACAGACGCCGGGCAAGTGAGGAGGCGCAATGGCAGGCGCTGCGGGCGGCGTCTCGGGCGGCGCCATGGAAGCCGAGGCGGCGGGCGCGGGCGACGGGCTGGCGGCGGCGGCGCTGGCCTGGCTCGCTGGGTTCGATCCGGCGGGCCGCGGGCGGAGGAGGAGGAGAGAGAAGGTGAGGTGGCGGCGTGGTTGGAGGAGCCGCGGCGGAGGCGACGTGGTGCTCCACGATTGGCGGGCGGCGTGGCCGGGCGGACATGTCCGCGGGTTGGACATGTCCGCGCGGCGAGGGAGCGGGCTAGGGTTTGATTCATGGATGCGCAAAATCCGCGAATTTCGAAGGGGGGAACTAATTTATAGGTAGAGGGAGCTAGGAGAGTCCAAATGAGGTGCGGTTTTCGGCCACGCGATCGTGATCGAACGACCGAGAGCCTGGAGGGGAGTTTGGTGGGTTTTGGGCCACTTTGGAAGGGGTGTTGGGCTGCAACAAAAGAGGCTTTTGCGGTTATCCGGTTAACCGTTGGAGTACCAAACGACCTCCAAATGGCACGAAACTTGACAGGCGGTCTACCGGTGCTATACCAAGGCCGCTTGACAAACCTCGGGGCATTCCGAGAATGTTTGGCACCCGCACATGAAAAGAGGTAAAAGGGGGCGCCGGGAGACATAGGAGTGCCGGATTGCAAAACGGACAACGGGGAAAATGCTCGGATGCATGAGACGAACACGTATGCAAAATGAAATGCGCATGATGACATGATATGAAATGCAGATGACGACATGGAAAAGTGCAACACGCAAGCAAATGACATGGCAACGACGGCGAATAACTGGCAGACACCTGGCGCATCGAATCCGGGGCGTTACAACACTCCTCCACTAACAAGAGATCTCGTCCCGAGATCTTAGGACCGAGACGGAAGGGAAAAAAGGATGAGGTGAAACAAGAACTCAGGATAGAAGAGGCAAAGAATTGAGAGCACTCGAGAAGAAGAGATGAGCGACGAGAATGAGGAGAATCAAATGCTCATGGAAACACGATAAACTCTGAAAGCGCTCGTTCTAACCAGAGTGGTTAGAAGGAGAAAAGAAATGGATAAGACTGAAAGGATTTAGGCAGCACACCGGTTGAAACATGGAAAGAAAAGAACAAGAACTTGAGAGGATGGAAAGATACTTGATGAAGACATGACACAAAACCTCCGGAAAGAATTGAAAAAGTTGAATGAAAAGAACGGATAAGAATGTGACTACTTGTGCCACGAACGAAATAGAAAGCAACCTTAGAAGGAAGGTTTGAACGGAGTTGTTGAGAAAATCAACAACGAAAAGAATAAGCTTGATGTGGACTTAGGGGAAACATCTCAAAATTATGAGCTGATCGCCACCACAAACGGAAAAGATTGAATAGCTTAGAAGAACGAAGAAATGCAAAACTCCAATTCAAAAGAATACGGAGAATTAATTACACTTCAAGACGCGAGAAGACAGATACTTGAATTCCACCAACAAAATCTTGATGAACTCTTGAAGAATGAATTAAATCATGAAGAACCACCATGAAAAACTCCGTAACAAAAAAAAGGATGATGAGATAGAAATGAAGGATGAAAGAATAAGATGAGCCTTGCGACGATTTAGATGGGGTTCCAATTTAAATGGCTGAGAAAATTGAACTCCGGATAAGAAAAGATGAAAACACTTGGAACTAGAATTTATTCCTCACGAACAAATTCAAGAAAAGGATTAATCACTTGGATGAAATAAGAATAAGATTTATTGTATGCTTATCCTTCACCAAATTAAATTGATGACAAGCAATGGATTTTCATACTACTTATTCTTCTTGAAAAAGGATTGAGAAAGGAAAGCACAAAAACTTGAGAAAGTCTTCATGAACCACCGGTAGGATTCGAAAGAACGAATGGATTAAAATGATAATCAAGGAAAAGAATCTTGAACGAACCACCGTAAGAATTCGGAAACGACCGATTTAAAGAGAAATAATCACCGGAAGAATTAGAAAAGCACGAAGATACTTGAGGGAATTTAGAGAAAAGAGATCGAAGAGATCGTGAACAGATTAACGAATGCTTTAACTCATCACCCAAAAAATATAGAGACGAACGAAGGGGCACGGAAAATGAATAATTTGAGAACGAATTATAAAACTTAGAACGAACAAATATAAAGAAAAGATGACATCAGGATGATAGAGACAGAAAGTTTACTCCTGAAATACTCCGGATTGATGAAAAGAATTTGCACGATTGAAAACAATTAGATAGGATAACATCGAGCTAGAACCATGAAACTCCGGGGGAACGGACAAGATTTAAGAGAAAAAAATCTACGACGGTCTTCAAAGGACGCATTTAAAAAACACCACCAAAATAATCGAGGTACTCCGGTAGAATGAAAAGCAAAAGAGGTTGAGTCAACAATGAAAAGAATTTGAACGAGATCTTGGAAAAGGCATGTGACTGATGAAATTCATTCTTACGTCACACTTGAAAAGAATTAGGAATAACTCCGGAATAATTAGAAGAGTCAGGTAAGATCCTGGGAAAGACCTGTGGGTTAGGGCCCACTGAAAAGAAACACCGTTGGAAAGGGATGTTGAACAGCTAGATGATGCACCGGAAGAACTGAAATATTTGAATGAGGTGACAACCTCGAATTAATTGGAACATAGACGAATCTCCTGAGATTACTTGAGCACTCCGGAAGGATAAACTGGCGAGAGGCGAACGAGCAGGGAAAACACTTCGAGGAAAAGGATATGATCAACGTCAAAACTTGAATTGAGTGCACCGGAAGAAGAAAGGGATGAAGAATGACGAACAAGACGAGAATTCACCGGTTGAAATAATTTACGAGAGACTGAAGAGGTTCCGCACGAATGAAATAGATGGTCGGGAGAAACTCGAACTCCGGGAATAATAGGGTGGGAGGGCGGGAAAAACAAAGGCAACTTGAAAGGGGAAACCGACGAATATCTTGAAGAGGGAACACCGGTTGAAATCATTGAGGAAAGAAAGCAAAGACCTCACACGAGTAGAATGGATACTGATTACGGACTCCGGTTCCGAGAAGAAGAAGGGAGGGTGGGTGGGAAAAGAAAAACAACTGAGGATTTGACTTGCAAAGACGAAGAGGCTCGAGTCGACTTGACGAGAAATGCACCGGATCAAAAGAGCTGAGGAACAACGATCGAAAAACCAACTGCGTGATCCTAAAGAAAATTTGAACGGGAAGAGGAGTAATTCAAAACACCTACATCAAGATTCCTCACCAGAGCGACGAAGGGGCAGAGGAGTAAAAAGAATTCCTACTCTCCGATATAACTAGACTCTGAAAACAGTTTTCTTCTAGACTCCACAACGGCCAAACTACACGATCAATCAAGGGGGCTCCTAGGGTCGGTCGAGGCTCTGATACCAACTTGTCACGCCCAATATGTGACCCTATCCAAAAGGAACTCGACGGTCCCACCAAGGATAGACCCGCATATTGAAACGCTTTTGCAAGGTGGATATCATTACATCAACATTACATAATAAATGGGGATACAACCAAGACATACAATGTCACATGAATACAACAACATCATACAAGATCAACATCCGACTACGGATGAAACATAAACAGAAGCTCAAATGACATCCACCCTGCTAGCCCAGGCTGCCGACCGGAACCTATCCCCGATCAAGAAGCGTAAGAAGAACTCCAAGACAAGCAAACATCGCTCTCAAGGCCATGATCATCACAAACCTGTACCTGCAATCGGTGGTGTAGTAATCTGTGAGCCACGAGGACTCAACAATCCCATTACCATGGGTATCAAGACTAGCAAAGCTTAATGGGAAAGGAAGGGGTAAAGTGGTGAGTTTGCAGCAGCGACTAAGCATATATGGTGGCTAACATACGCAAATGAGAGCGAGAAGAGAAACAAAGGAACGGTCGTCAACTAGTAATGATCAAGAAGTGATCCTGAACTCCTACTTACGTCAAACATAACCCAGAAATCGTGTTCTCCTCTCGATTAACCCCGAAAAGAGACACTCACGGTTACGCACACGGTTGGTGTATTTTAATTAAGATCAGCTTCGGGTTTTCTACAACCGGACATTAACAAATTCCCATCTGCCACATAACCGCGGGCACGGCTCTCGAAAGTTTATACCCTGCAGGGTGTCCCAACTTAGCCCATGATAAGCTCTCGCGATCAACGAAGGATATTCCTTCTCCCGGAAGACCCGATCAGTCTCGGAATCCCGGCTACAAGACATTTCACAGCAATAAAACAAGACCAAAGAACTACCGATGTGCCGACAAATCCCGATAGGAGTCGACGTACCTCGCTCTCGTGGACAACATCGGATGAGACTAGCTACGAGTAAACCAACCCTCGAGTTGCCTCAAGGTGGCCCCGCAGAAAGTTGTTCAGCCAGCACTTAGAGAAGCACTGGCCCGGGGGGGGGGGGGGGGCGAAAAAAAAGATGACCCTTGGGCTCCGGAAACCCAAGGGAAAAAGGGAATAGGTGAGGCAAATGGTAAAACCAGTGTTGGGCCTTGCTGGAAAAGTCTTATTCAAAGCGAACTGTCAAGGGGGTCCCATAAATCACCCGACCGCGTTAGGGACGCAAAATCCGGGAACATAATACCGATATGACGGAAACTAGGGCGGCAAGAGTGGAACAAAACACCAGGCATAAGGCCGAGCCTTCCACCCTTTACCAAGTATATAGATGCATTAATTAAATAAGATATATTGTGATATCTCAACAAGTAAACATGTTCCAACAAGGAACAACATCTCCCTGTTCCAACAAGGAACAAACTTCATCTTCACCTGCAACTAACAACGCTATAAGAGGGGCTGAGCAAAGCGGTAACATAGCCAAACAACGGTTTGCTAGGAAGGGTGAAAACGAGTTAGAGGTTCATGGCAATTTGGGATGGCTTAAAACAGGTAATAGGTAGCGCAAAGCATAGCGATAGAACGAAGCAACTAGCATAGCAATGATAGTAGTGATATCCAGGGTAGCGGTCATCTTGCCTGAAATCCCGCAAGGAAGAAGAACGAGTCCATGAAGAAGATGAACGGGTCCATGAAGAAGATGAACGGATGAAGTTTAACCAAGCGTATACGAACGCATCCTCACGATCGCAACGAAACAGGAACTAACAAGAAGAAGCACACAACATAGTAAACACACCACACATGAACAAGACATGATTCACAACCAAGCATGAAGCATGACAAAGCTACATGAAGCTACTCATGACAAGGAATGATGCAAACAAGAGCAACACATCAAGGCAAGTTTAAATGAGGCCGGAAACAACATATAACAATTCCGGTAAGTCCTCATATGCAAATTTCGAAATTGGTCCAGATCTGAATAAACCTTATGTTCAAGTTGTTAAACAGCAAGTTAAGATGCACCACGATGATCTACACGAAATTCTAGTTAAGTTACATATAAAGTTCATTAGAATCGGAGCTACGGCCTAGAAGATATGAGCAAAACAAGTTAAACATGGCATTGATGCAAAATGCATACAAACATCGAACAAACACCTCAAAACAAGGATGCAACATGATAATATGAAACTACATGCAAAATCAAGCAAGTTTCATATAGAGCACACTCAAAACGGAGCAACGGTTCAACACATACACACCATACAAGTTAAGGGATAAGCTGTCCAAAACAGCAACTAGGCATATTGCAAGCATCAAAACAACAAGCTACAGCATCTCAATATGAAAACAAAAGGCATGGGCATGATATACAGGTAAAGCATTACAAAACATGAACACTGAGCTATCTCCAGAAATCACTAAAACATGCTCAAAATGGCATGGCAAGATTGCAAGTATTAACAGTTTCAGACTTTAGCAGAAATAACATCAGGTTGCAATGGTTAGAGCAATGAAACAGCATGTTACAGGAACTTATCATGGCAAACAAAGGCATGGCATTAATCTACTAGTTGCATAGAACAAAAGTCCTTTACTGACCATAAGCCAAAAAGGATCAGAAAATATAGTAACACCCATGTCAATATCGAAAGTTTCATTAACAGATTCAGCAACATGGCATGTCAAAAACTGATAACAAGTAGGCATGTTTACAAGCTCAATGCACTCACTACAGAGCCTTATATGATAAACTAAGCATACATACATCAAGAAGACATGGAATAGAAGACATACATGGCAAGAACAATAACATAGCATACATGGATCAACCACAACAACCTTGGCAAAATTGAATAACCTGTAAACAATCTGCCAGGAACATTTTGAAGCAAAAGTAGAGCTCGATTGACTCAAGCTAGACTACCCCATAATTGCAAAAAAGGGCATGGATGGATAGAGAAAGACATTCCTTACAAAACATCCTTACTGAAGTGTCTCAAAATATGCATGGATCTCTTGGTAGCATCAAGCAAACATGGCATCAAAATATCAGCAAAACAGGGCTGAAATCAGCAACAACAAGACACCTAGTTTGCATGCTTGTGCTAGTCACCACATTGATCACAAAAATACATAGCAAGCACCACTGGAAAGATTGCATGGCATATAACAAAACTCATGTAGGACTCAAGTCCATAGGATGCACACATCAATCATGGCAAAAATGACAAAAGTGCATGTTATGATAAGAATCAGAAACTAACATCACATAGCACTCTTCTAACAGCATTTCGGGCATCAAGATGAGCTCAAATAAAAATGATGCAATGAGGTGAAATGATCTACTCTTCGATGCGAACATTTTGACATATTATACGCGCAAAACGGAGCAACGATGACAGAGATATGATGCAATGAAAATGGAACAAAATTACTGCAGATTAAAGACTTAGAGGAATTTATACCCTCTCGAAAAGTCAACGGGACCGATTCGTGCGGGATGGGCAGATCCGGGACGCTGGCGTATGCTTTGGATGAGATCGGTGGATCTCATCCCGATCCGGAGGGAAGCCGAGGGGCGGCGCCAAGGGAGGTCGAGGGCGGCGATCATGGGAGCGGGCGGCGATCCGGCGGCCCGGCCACGGAGGCGGCGGGATGGCTGGCGCGGCACGGGCCGGGCGGAGGAGGCGCAGCGGGCGGGCGCTGGGCGGCGGCGTCCTCGGGCGGCGCCGGGAAGCCGAGGCGGCGGGCGCGGCGACGGGCCGGTGGCGGGCGGGCGCGCTGCTGGCTGGCTCGATCCGAAGCCGCCGCGAGGAGGAGGAGGAGAGAGAAGGTGAGGTGGCGGCGCGTGGTTGGAGGAGCCGGGCGGCGGAGGCGACGTGGCGCCCACGATTGGTCGGGCGGCGTGGCGGCGGACATGTCCGGGTTGGACATGTCCGCGCCATGGCGGAGCGGGGCTAGGGTTTGATTCATGGATGCAAAATCCGCGAATTTCGAAGGGGGGAACTAATTTATAGGTAGAGGGAGCTAGGAGAGTCCAAATGAGGTGCGGTTTTCGGCCACGCGATCGTGATCGAACGACCGAGAGCATGGAGGAGAGTTTGGTGGGTTTTGGGCCACTTTGGAAGGGGTGTTGGGCTGCAACAAAAGAGGCTTTTGCGGTTACCCGGTTAACCGTTGGAGTACCAAACGACCTCCAAATGGCACGAAACTTGACAGACGGTCTACCGGTGCTATACCAAGGCCGCTTGACAAACCTCGGGGCATTCCGAGAACGCTTTGACACCCGCACATGAAAAAGAGGTAAAAGGGGCGCCGGAGACATAGGAGTGCGGATTGCAAAAGCGGACAACGGAAAATGCTCGGATGCATGAGACGAACACGTATGCAAAATGAAATGCGCATGATGACATGATATGAACAAACTTTGGAAAACATGAACATTTTTTGAAATTCTGCCCAAATTTTGGAACCGCAAAATCTTGTTGGATTCATGAACATGTTTTAAAAAATATCTTTTGAAATTTCAAACAATATTTGATTTTTCTGAACATTTTTGAAAAGAAAAAACATGAAATAGAAAAAACAAAAAAACAAAAACAATTTTTTCGAAAAAGAAAGAGAAAAATATAATAAGACAAGGAAAACCAAATGAGGAAAACAAAACAAGAAAAATAACGGCTGCAGATAAAAACTTGGTTATAACTTTGACACGCACGAAACCGGTACACATTTAAATGGGCCAGCCCAACTGATCGCTAGCTTGGCTTGGTGTGTGCGAAGGTCCGACATTTTCGATACTTAATGTGTTAGGGCATCTCTAAAGCGGATCCAGAATCTTCCGCAATCGTCCGGACCATGCTGCCCGGATCGTGGAAGCCATCCAACGCCGACCTGCATCGATCCGTGGAGCGGTCCGGATGCGATTTCTCTCGCAAATTGGAGACAAAAGTGTGGGTGGTTTGTGGCAGTCCGGACATCCAAACGCTCGACTCCGACACCCGGCCCACGCAATTCCTCCTCCGGTCCCATTTCCTTCCACTCCGCCTTCTTCCCTTGCTTTGCATCCGCACCCTCCACCTTTGCCATCATTGATGTTCGTCTATGGCCGCCAGAAATGCATTACCGGACGTCCGCAACCAGTACTGACGCGCTCGCTCGCCGTTTCGATGGAGCATTCAGCCCTGAAGCCGTTTGTACCTGTGTAGACTCCGCCTTTGTCGACGACCTCCATGGTAGACACCACGCCTTGCTGGTGTTCGGTCAAATGTTATGGAGCTTATTTTCAAATGCTATGTCGCTTTTAGAGTACGAGGGATGGTGAGCTACTCGACCATGAAGGATGAGTTGTTGTGCGATGCGTGGCTGGCCGTATCCACGGATTTCATAGGCAGGACCAGAGGGCTGTCCTTCCGGGAGCAAGTGCATGCAAGCACGCTATGCCTTTATAATATGTACATCATTCGATGCAACTTGAGGTCGTTGTCGTATCGCCGCACGCTATCCAGATCAGCGTCATCAAGTTTTGCAACTTGGTTAGTTAGCTCGAGGCAAGGTGGCCGTTGCACGCGGACATGGACAACGTAAGTGGAAGGCATTCGCTAAGCACGACCGCCGCATTGCGGCGCGCACTGTCCCGGACACGAGGCGCGCCGTGGCCCACGCCGACCGCTCCATGGTGTGGCTGCCGAGCTCCGACCCGCTGTGGAAGACGCTGCGTGGCATTGCCGCCACACACATCTTCTCGCCGCGCAGCCTAGCGTCGGCGCAGGGCGCCCGGGAGCGCACCGTGAACCACATCCTTTACACCTTCCGCCGCCGAGCCGGGCAGGAGGTCGACATTGGCCACGTTCTGTACCATGGCATGTTCGACCTGCTGACCAACACGCTCTTCTACCACGACCGCCAGGACCAGCTGAGGGACATTCTAGAGGACCTAGTGCGGTCCTCGCCGAGCCCAACGTGTCGGACTTGTACCCGCTGTTCGGTGCTGGACCTGCAGGCCTTCACCGCTGGACGGCCACACACATGAACCGCGTCTTTCATGTGCTAGACAAGATCATCGACGCCCGGCTTGGCGAGGGCAAGCATGATCAGACGCCTTGGACGCGCTGCCGGGCATTGATGACCGCCCGGCAAGATGAGCCGCCGCGACGTTAAGGCCATGCTGTTTGACGCCCCAGCGGCGGGCACGGAGACGACCAAGATCACGGTGGAATGGGCGATGGCGGAGCTGCTGCGAACCCGGGCGTGATGGCGGCGGCGCGCCGAGATGAAGGGTACCCTCACGCAGACGCAGGGGAGGATGATCACGGAGGCAGACGTGGGCGGCTGCCGTACCTACAGTGCCGTGGTGAAGGAGTCGATGCGGCTGCACCCCATTGCGCGCCGCTGCTGCCGCACCTGGTGGAGGAGGAGGGCGTGGAGATAGGTGGCTACGCCGTGCCCAAGGGCGCCACCGTCATCTTCAACTCATGGTCCATCATGCGCGACCCGGCGGCATGGGAGAGGCCCGAGGAGTTCAGGCCGGAGCGCTTCCTGGGAAAACGGAGCTTGGCATGTGGGGGAAGGAGGTCAAGTTCATCCCACTGGGCACCGGCCGGAGGCTGTGCCCGGCATTGCCCATGGTGGAGCTTCTCGTGCCATTCACCGTGGCGTCCATGCTGCATGACTTTGAGTGGCGGCTGCCCGGGGCATGTCACCTGACCAGGTGGACGTGACCGAGAGGTATACAAGCAACGATATCCTCGTTATGGACGTGCCTCTCAAGGTTGTGCCCATGGTCGCCACCTAGTCACCTGCCCATTACCCTATTTTCCACCGTCACTAGCTGCATGCATGGCACTGTATTGGTTGGCATGGCGACGAGCATGCATGCCACTAGCGCCAAACATACGTACGGCGATGACGTATGTATGTTTGACAATGATTATAGAATAAAATATCAACATCTGTGGTGTAAAATAAATGAAATATGATAATAATTTTATGATGGATCGAATGGTTGAAATTTAGTATTATATGTATTATCATTGTTGTTTGTTTTTAAAACACGATCAAACATGCCTTCGTTTGACTTTTGAATAATCTAATACATTTAATTTTTAAAACAGAGAGAATAATTTGTGCCCTAGAAGACACCCGTCAAGATGTGCTTATAACATATCGAACTGGAAGATGCGTCCAAATTATGTCTTGACTGGATTGCGTCATGCATCAATAATCGGTTGTCCAAGCGAATGCCCTATCAAATCACGCCGGGTTGCCTCGATAATTAAGATAGAATCAGACAAAAGCATTGGATGTTTAGTAACTACACCCCTTATATCCCCACAGATACGATTCACGTTACCGTATTAAACCTTTCTATCACTGGTGTTCAGAATAGCGCTTCACGGTCTCTCTGCTCTTAGCCTCCTTGTGGCTCGAACTCCGTGATCTTGTGTACCTGCAGGGTCGAAGAACACGAGAGAGACAAGAGACGACAAAAGAACAATTTTATTTCACACATACGAGACGTTAGTTCATAGTCATTCCATTGGTCCCTTCAACAAATACATAGACTTGCAAGGCTATGCTTCAACCCATGACCTTACCAAAGTACTCCCACATGTCGATCGTATCACAAGAAAAAATCATTGAAAAACACATCAAGGTTAATGCTTTATTGATAATATCTCTTACAATGGTTTCCAGATGCGAGACATAATTACAAAGAATAGAAAACTTGGGGATGAATGTTCTTGTGATGGTGATGGTGGTGGCTATGGAGATGGAGATGGGAAGTGTGGTGGCTAGGGTTTGTGGATGATACTGGTGATGAAGATAGAGGTTCTGCGGTTGCTCTGATCTAATTCTGGCATTGGCCCTTTAACGAAAGTTGGAGGGTTGGACGCCAAGGTGCCATGGGCATATGGTACAAGCACTGGTATGAGCACGTGCGCTCCTACCAGATGTCGCCTTGCGCCTGGATAGGTGCCGACGCCTCAAACTTTATCCTTCTTATCTGCTCTTTGCTCCTTTTCATATATGTGCGTGATTTAGTCCATGTGATGCCATTTTCCTGTGGAAACATCATTAAGATAGGATTTTGAAATCCTTTGCATTTATTAGTCATTAGTACGAATATTGGAGCGGATATGAACTAAACCAGTTTAAACTCGGGTGTGATGAGCGTAAAAGTAACATTTTCATCAACTCCCCCAATCTTAAATTTGATCATCCTCCAGCAACATAGATACAAATCCAAACCATAAGGAACTCAGTTGTTTAAAGCGAAACGGCGAGAAGGTTTTGGTTCACTTGCAATCGGTATGCCTAGATAGCTCTCCACTTCTTTACTGAAAACATAATATAGTTGTAGTGGTGGCATGGTTATCATGCAAGTGTTAGTGAAGCAAAGATAATCAACATAGACACTTGCTCAACAAGAGAAAATAATAAAGTAGCTCATGTTCCATTTACTCTAGTTAACACTTGCTTGCCGGGAGCGCACGGAAGAGAGTTTTATTTTTTGAGAAATGAAAACATAAATTAGGGAGTAAAAGGTATGTAAAGAAACATGATTCTAGAGTAACTCGCTAACACACCTATGAGTGTCTCATCATCAAGGCTCTCAATCACTTTACTTCAATCATTGCTTGCTGAAACTTTTCTTGTCTGGTGATAGGATTATGCCAAAGGAATAATCATGTATTGGGTTTCATAGTGGCATAAGTTTAAGTACTATTGACCAATATGTTGTCTCTTTCCAGCTCTTACGATCAGTACTCTGTTATTACCACATACAGACAATTCATTAGAAAGTTGAATAATATCCGATGTAATGTTTCCACTATGCATGGTAACAAACTCATAGCCAAAATGTAAGCCGAAAGTCAGATGGATTTTTCATTGGCTAGCGGAGTTCTCAGCATAACATCAATAAAGGTGACGAAGTCATATTTACGCACGTGAACGGGCATAGAGTGACAAGGCTATGGCTCCAGCGATAAACTTAAGCACCACGTAAAAATGCAACACAGATTTTTGGCATAATCTCATTCACCTTTCAATAAGGTTTCTCTGGACAACTTTATCCAGAAGGGCTATTGAGTCCATTAAAATTAACAAAATGGGGTTGAGTATCTCTTACATCATCTTCTCTAGAAATTTTCTCAACACCCAAGTCTTTCTAGAGAGTTCTCCTATGCATGGTTATTCTTCGTTAAAATCACTTTCTTTTAAAATTGTTCCCATGCCAAGTCTTGCTTATCTAGATTAAACATACCAAATGTTACTAAATTATTTTATCTACAAGAACAAAACATTTGTTATAACTATTAAGACTTACTCTCACTTGAATAGATCACACAAACTACTACTACAACTATTCTAAGCAATTCAAGTGCAAAATTCATAGGACATACCTTCACGATCATGAATTTCCACACTTCTCTTCGTTAAGGATGCATACCTTGTTGTTTGGCGTAGATCAACTCCTCTAAGAATATAAACAAGAATGGAAACAAAATCCATGGCATAAGAAAGAACAAAGCAAAGATTATTCTATTTTTGGTTTTTGAAAACTAACTTTGCAAATGAAAAATAGCAATCGGCGAACACGTTTTGTGGGCTATAGAACACCATTTTTGGGGCGTAGTTTTATTTTTCTACTCTGTGAACAAATTGCATGGTGATGGCGATGTCTCAAAAACTCGTTGGTTACATCGTTTCGGGTATGTTTCATGGGCTAAGCACACTGTTTTGTGTGTTTGGGTCGATTTTTCCGCTCTCTGAGCCCGACGTATTGTTATTGAGATGTCATGAAATCTCATTGTTTTTTTGTTTCATCGACCATAGAATATTTTTTTGTGGTTCGGGGTTAATTTCTGTGCTCCTGATCGTGATGCACAATAACCGAGACATCACAAAAACTTGTTGTTTATGTCATTTCGGGATCGTTCGTGGGATATAGCACATTATTTTGGCAATCGGGTCGACTGGTCCAGTCCATGAACCCGGCGACGCAGTTATCGAGAGATGTTGTGAAAACTCTTTATGATATAAGTTCAGACAAGCAGTGTCGGTGTCAAAACCGGCGGATCTCGGGTAGGGGGTCCCGATCTGTGCTTCTAGGCTGATGATAACAGGAAGCAAGGGACACAGATGTTTACCCAGGTTCGGGCCCTCTCGATGGAGGTAAAACCCTACTTCCTGCTTGATTAATATTGAAGATATGGGTAGTACAAGAGTAGATCTACCACGAGATCGTAGAGGCTAAACCCTAGCCTATGATGGTATGATTGTAATTGTGATCGGGCCTTCTAAGGACCAACCTCTCCGGTTTATATAGTCACCGAGAGGGCTAGGGTTTACATGGAGTTGGTTACAAGGAAGAAAATATAATATCCGGATCGCCAAGCTTGCCTTCCACGTCAAGGAAAGTCTCATCCGGACACGGATCAAAGTTTTGAGTCTTGTATCTTCACGATACCCCTTAATTCAAGACTCCCTCAAGCAGGATTAGAGTTATTACTAATCACGCAAGGGCCTGGACCTGGGCAAAATACATGCCTAGGGTCCATGTGGTAACCTGAAGTCACGTTCATTTGTCATACAAATAAAGTGGGTTTGCGTACTTCACGAAAAAATGTCTCTGGGGTTAGTACACATGATCTCCGCAACCACACAATGTCAAAATATGGATGATGTTGATACAACAAAATTATTAGAAGGAAAAGGAAAAAAGGAAGCAATCAACAGCAATGGATGGCGTACAACAATGACCCTTGGCTCCAACCATCACACATGTTCGAGACGTAGGTAATGTCACGCAGTTGATAACCATAACGATGAAGACTTTAATGTGGGAGGAAAGTTACCGCATCGTCAGATTTGTAAATCCGAAATGCTCCTACAGAGAGTAAAAAATGCAGAACCACCACAATCATGTCATCATTAGCGAAAAATCACCATTTTACAAGACATGGCAAAAATCACCGCACCGTGAAATTGACAGTAGCAAAAACACTTACGGGAAATGCTGAGTGCTTTGCTGACGTCACTAATTGATTAGGCCCACATGCCGGGCTGAGTTTGCAGAAAAAGGTGCCACAAGGGCATGTTGACTCCGTCTTCTTCTTCGCCCCCCCTCCTCTCTCTTTCATGCATTACATCAAACATGTGTCGGGTGCCCACATCTGCGGTGCTCCCGTCTGCTAGTACTCTCGCCGGTCGCCCATGCACGCACTCAGGTCATGCAACTCCTCCTTGAGCACCTCACACGTGTGTCGCCATGATCGCCCGACGCGGACGCTCCTTCCCTACACCTCCTTTGGCTAGCTAACCGTATGGGGCCCTGCATGGTGATCCACAGCAGCGCCATAGGCCGCTATGCCTCTAGCCTCTCCACGGCCAAGCGGCTTGCCCATGACCACCACCTTCACCTCCCTTTGCTCATGCGCCCTCCCTCGCCCCCTACGGTTGCTACCCCTACCGCGACGCCTCACGCATACACACAACGCATAAACATAGGTACCACCAACAGATCCCGCGAGATCGGGCCTCCTCTGTTCGGTCATCAGTTGACTAACTCACCGGCAGCTGCCACATCTTGGCCGTGCTGGGATCCTCCTGGGCGCAGCATGACACCAACCTTGCGGCCCCCTGTGATGCCCCTTGAGCCTTGACATCGGCCACTGCAGGCCACCATGCCCAGCCCCCGGTCTCGTGCTCTAGCTATGCGTGGAAGAGTGAGGGGAAAGAGAGGGAGAGGAAGAAGAAGAGGACCAAGTCAACATGTCCTTGTGGCTATTTTTTGCCAATGTAGCCCGATAGGCGGGCCCAGTCAATTAGTGGCGTCAGCAAAGCACTCAACATTTCCGTAAGTGTTTTTGCCACAGTCAATTTCTTGGTGCGGTGATTTTTGCCACGATTTGTAAAGTGGTGGGTTTTTGCTAATGGTTACACGATTGTGGTGGTTCTGTGGATTTTAGTCTCTGGCAGGCCCTCATCAAGTCATGGTTGATGGCAAACCTACACTGCACAACACCACTATACTCCTCCTGCTCTGTTTTTTCGATTGCCTCAGCAGATCAACCACATATTGGCAAGGGGGAAAAAACTAAAAACAGAGTAGGCACTCTTCTGCTGGGTCTCCATGACCCTAAAACCACATGAGACGAGGCAGATTGGCGGCAATGCCGACGGAAGACAGGGAAATCCTAATGTGGGACTTACTCATGGAAGGAGCAAGAGGAGAACGTCCCGTGGTTGATGACTTTGGTTGTCGATAACTGTTTAAATGTCTTGGCAGTTAGTACAGCTGGCCTTTGCAACCACACGATGTCAAAATGTGGACAATGCAGACACAACGAAACTATTTAGAAGAAAAAGAAAGAACGGGAGACCCTTGACTTCAAGCATCGCACATGCAAGCAGCTGCATACCCACATGTCATAGCCGTAGGTAATGTCACCTACTCCCTCCCTAAAGAAATATAAGGGCGTTTAAATCACTACCGTGAGAGTTGTTGATAACCTATCTCGCATAACGACGAAGACACGTGGGAGAAAAGTTTCCTAAACCAAAATGCTCCTGCAACCCTTCTTCAAGTCATCGTTGATGGCAAATCACCATCAGACGTCACCACTATACGCCCCCTCTTGCTCTGTTGTTCGCTGAGGAAGAGGACAAGAATGATTAAAGGAAACACATGTATGAGCTATGCTTTTCAGATCTCCCCATGAATCTGGTAGACACGGACGCGTGGATTAGGCGCGAACGTGTTGCGCTACTATGGTTGATCAATCGATTGAGTTGGAGGGTAACATCATCCGTGTACTACTATGACTCTTTCCGCCATAGAATCATATTAGAACATATACCCGTGTGTTGCAACGGGGTATAAACATTAGTCTTTCATGTTTCGGCGGACACCTCGGCGTGACACCACCCACGATTTTCATGTTTCGTGAGTGTGGCGACGAGCTGGTCGTATGTGTCAAGTGTGGAAATTGCGAGTTCATCCTCGTCCTCGAATGCCTCCTCGGTCCTTTAATTATGCACCATGCACGTCAACATGAGCTGGCAGGTTTAATCGGGTCTTTATTTCTTCCATTGGCCCATAATAATCTTGAATCTTGAATCGGGTCCTCATTTCTTCCATTGGCCCATAATAATGTCAGATATTTAGTTAGATATTCACTGTTCCATTGGCCCATAATCAGAGATCTTCAGTTGTGTCTTTATTGCTTTCATTCGCCCATAATCTCATAGTATCTCAGATCGGAGACAACCCTCAAATATGTGTCCTCATTGCATACCTCACTCTCTGGGCGTATATAAACTAGTAGAATTCAAAGTAAGAAAACTATGTGGTACTATTTAATCGATGAACCAAAATAAAACGACTATTATAGGCTGCTATGCTGCCCGCCTGGGACTTGTGCCCGAAGAAACAACTCAAACGGAGTTGCCCAACGTATATGGCCGACCCACTTTCATCCTTCGTTGGTGATATAAAGAGTATCATCTTGTATACATTTCATCTCTATCTATCGAAAATCAATAGTTGATGGGTGGTTGTTTGGCTAGCACGTACTGTTCCAATGCTTTGGACACGCCTAGGACGATCCAGGGACGCATGAAAGAAACCGGCTCACTCTGTACGTGAAATGGACAAAACCAAAATAGCTAGCATATGTGAAAATCAATCGAAGTGGAACGAAACAAAGGGGACGAAAATAAGAATATCGCCCTCCTTTATTAGTAAGTATAGATTCATCAAGAAAATAGCTAGCATACTCGCCATATCAGTGATTCATATAGCTCATTATTTGCTCAATGATGCATGAGAGGGTAGAGGTGCACTGGAAGACGTGGCTCAGCATGTAGCACAAGCGGTTTCTCTATGAGGAGGTCGTGCTTGGACTCGCTGAGATTGATGGCCGACACCCCAGCCGGTTTGGTCCAGGTGAAGCCATGCAGGAGCCTTCGAAGAGCATGACACTCATGGTTGTTCCTAGTGATGCCGCTGACGCATCCCGCCCGTCCGGTGCTGAAGGAGATGAACCGCAATTCGCTCTCGGTAAGCACCACATTGATGTTGTCTCCCATATGGCGCTCTGGCTTGAAGTGGAGCGGTTCATTCCAGACAGTGGGGTTCGGCCCAGGGCCAGCCGGCTTAGGATAACATGGCTACCCGTGGGGCACGCGCGGTAGCCCGCAACAATGGTGTCGGCAATCGCGACGTGCGGCAGGTTGAAGGGAAGCGATTGGGTGGAGGCGAAATGCCTCACGTATGCACGCCTTTGAGATAGTTGAGATGCATGATGTCCGACTCTTGCACCAGTCGCTCGCGACCGACCACCAGTCCATCTCCTCCACCGCCTTGGACAGCAACTCTGGGTTGTTCACCATCTCCGCCAGCGCCCACTCCACTGCGTTTGATGGGTTATCTATGGCCGCTAATATTATGTCCTGCATGTATTTCATGGAGATAAATGTAAGTTAATACAATTTATATCTTTGCATAAAGATAGATTACAATGAGTAATTGGAATTTTAAATGCAATTTAAGTTGAAATCACATCAAAATGGTAGAAAATTATTACAATAATGATATGCTTAAACTATCAATTCATAATTTCTTATTCTATTGTTTCCCTTTTCTAACACCTGCCAAATACGGTATAAGATCTATTTTAGAATGTAAGCTATTACCTTTTCTCATGGATGACGTATTACCTTGTAGGACTATGAGGCAATTGGTCACTAAATTCAATCTAGGCCCTTGAACCATCTTAAAATTTCTCATTAATTAATATTTTGCTTACCTTGCACTGTGCTTTGACCTCATCGATGCTGAGCAACGGCTTGCCGTCACCATCGGCGAGAGTGATGAGAACGTCAAGGAAGTCCTGGACCCGTCCTGCCTCTCGCCGCTGTTCCACTGCCTCCAACGCTCTTCAATGACCATGTTGTGCAGTACATCCACTTTTGTGCTGGCCTCCTTAATAATTTTCACGTGGCCGTCGAGGTCTAGGCCAAGTAGACATGGGAGGTAGTCGCTGACGCAGAACGAGAAGAGAAGCCCTAGGAGGGTGAAGGAAGCGTCCATGTGCTCCACCTCCATCGGCCCGGCCCGCCGTCCGGCTGAGGCTCCCGAAATATCGTTGGCGAAGACAAGTCGGCGGATGGCGTTGCCGCAGTAATGCCAGCGCGGCGTGCCTGATATCCACGTTAGCTAGTCCGGCGTTGAAGATGACCCCGGCAGTGAGGTTGTAGATGTAGCGCATCAAGTTGTCAACCGTCAGCGCGCTTGTCGTGGAGCCACTTGTGGCGGGAGGGGCAGATGATCTCAGAGGTGAGCACCTTGCGCATCTTCATCCACTGGTCGCCGAACGGCGTGAGCACGGCGTCCTTGTACCCGCAGCTGATGGCGTCGGAAGCGAAGGTGAGTGGGCGGGACAAGAAGTTCGTGTCCTGCTTCTTGAGCACCTCCCTTGCGATCTTGGGACTTGTGATCGGGATGACATGGACGCCGCCCGGCGGAAGCAAGCGACGTCGGTGCCCATATCCTTCATCACACGATGGATCCAACGGAACACCGGCTTATTGAGCACCATCTCGGGCAGGCTACCCACCAGTGGCCACGACCATGGTCCCGGCGGAAGTGGAAGCGGCACCGTCGCCCGATGAGCACGTGCCACTGCCGACCTTGCTCTTAGTCATGCCAAGGTATATGAGCGTTATTACTATGAGCAGCTGGGGCACAAAGCAGCAGCAAGCCAGCATTGTGGAGACTGCTGCTTGCTGAGTGCACACACAGGCTTGCTGGGTAGCTTGCCTTGTTATCGTTGCGTAGGGAAGCCAAGTTTGCTTTACGTGCTCCTCTGCCCATGACTGCGAGACCCCTCTTTATATGTTACTTCCGTTCCAAAAAATTGGCTTAGATTTATCTAGATACGAAGGTATCTATGTATCTAACACTAAAACATGTCTAGATATATTACACATGTGTGGATCGTTTATCACATGTATCACATGGTATTTCAAATGTATTTATCCTGATAATAATAATAATAATTGTCTACCAACGTAATCAAAACAGAATAAAAAATCTTCTATTTTATAGATTGTTTTATATTCATTTAGATGAAGGATGATATTAATAATAATAACTGTCTATCCAAATCTAACTAAGCGAAATATTTTTTCTATTTACATATCTTAGATTTATCCAGATCTGAAGGCTGATACTAATAATAATAATTGTCTATCCAAACGTAATTAAAACAGAATAAAACATCTCCTATTTGTAGATTTTCGAGAGTACTTATCCGAAAACTAACCATAATTATCTTACCAAAAGTATTTCAGACGCCAGGATGATGGACCATATAGGCAGCTTTCGGTTTGAAGAGATCGTCAGACCATGCATCCGGGATTCGATGAGATACTACATCATGCATGGGACATGCACGATGCAGGAACAGTGGGCTCACGGGCCTCCTCTGTAGCAGGTTAAAAGGTGTGTCCAAGCACATGCAGAACTGAGCACGTATGGACTGACTTCGGTTCGGTGCGGCTGCAAATTAAAGAGTTGCGCCCGGCTTGATGAAGCAAGCCAGAGAGAAGCGAACGCCAGCGGCCTCACTGGAGGTGCGGCTAATTGAAAAGGTCCAGTGTGGCTAATTGAAAAGGACTTGCATGAGCTCTCGACAGGGAAGAAGTGATGCATGACCAGAGGCGACAACGACACCAAGTTCTTCTAGGACATGGCATCACATAGGCGCCGTAAAAACACGACTCTAAGCTGAAGACTTAGAGAGTCTCGATAATCTAGACTTCTCGGTTTCTAATAGGTGTCTATCTTACTAAGATACTGGTGCAACTTAATTAAGGTGCTGGTGCTCCACCCCGCTCTAAGAAATATGACTGTGATTTGCCAATACCCAAATGGGTAGTGTAAGCCTGATGGTAGCTACGCATCAACGGACGCTGAGACGCATCTCTTGGCGCAGGATTTTTATAGGGAGCTCTACACATCCGAAGGTGCAACTAACTTCGACGAGATTCTGCAGCATGTTGGGACCACGGTCTCCACATATGAACGCATGTGGCGAATTGGAGGAATGAAGAGATCGAAAGGTCTCTCTTCCAAATGGGTCCTCTGAAATCTCCGGGACCGAACAGATTACCAGTCCTATTTTATCAAAGACACTGGTCTGTTATAACAAAAACAAAAAATAAGGTTTGTTCTACAATGAAAGATTTTTTTAATGGCAAAGAATTCCCAGCAGACTTTAACAGTACTGCGTTGGTTTTGATCCCTAAAGTCAAGGAACCGGAGTTGCTCTCCTAATTCTGGCCGATAAGCCTATGCAATTAAGGACAGTATAACCGCACCCAAACCGAGCCTTCTCACGCCATCAACGTTTCCGACCATTGGATCTCATGCTTTGGATACTTTTGGCCATTGATTGACTTCTGGTCATGAACTAGGCGACCTGTCCTGAGTGCTGCTTCTCTGGAGGCCGAAGCGGTGGCCCGTGGTTGATTGGACATCTACCTCCCGAAGCCCATTCTTTCAACCTCGTCCCTGTCCTCCTCATTTTCAGCCCATTTTCGCCCTGTCGCCTCACCTCATCCCCTCCACGAAGCAATTATCAGAGAGATAAACATTAGATCATCACCTTTTCTTTGTAATTTTGTTTTTGAGAGTCGTGCTGTCAATGTAGAAGCACATCGCCTAGCTAAGTTTTCTTTTACGAGAGGACCGGGTCGCCACGTATGGCTTGGTGCACCCCATGACCTCAGATGTATCCCACACCATGTGGTTTTTCATGAATAAACTTGGCTTTCACCCCTCAAAAAAAAAAAACCTCATCCCCTCCACGAGACCTCTTTCCAAATGACCTAGGCGAACTAGCCGCCCGACGCAGCGCAGCCGCTGAAGAAACTCGAAGCGGCGCGCGGCCCCTTCCCTCCCCTCGCTCGTTCTGGGCGGTGGCGCACTCCTCTCTTCCTCGATTGCCCAATTTCTCTTTAGGCTCCAGGCTGCCCTCCCCATGCGCCTTCCTGCCCGCTGCTCTGTGCGGTGGAAGATGAGAGGAATATGAGAGGATGAGGACTGAAGGATGGGAAGGCGAGTCGAGGTGGAACATGCGGAATCTTGCCAGTTGCCAATATGTTCTTCTTCGTCACGCAGCTGTTCCGTGATCTCGACATGGATTGTCGGTGCCCGCGATGGGCAGCAGGCCTGCTGAATCCACTGTATGGTCTGATTATTACCGTCTTCTTTGCCGTGTCGCCCGCAGTACCTAGAGGACAACGATATGCAAGGCCAAGCGAGGAGGTTTGAAGGACACCTACACGGAGGACCTTCTTACTTCCTGTACTTAAGGTTTGCCCTTGTCGTATTCCCCTTGGTGGTACAGTTCACTGCTTTGTTCAAACTTCAAACCTCAGTGTTTTCCTCACCTCATATTTTTGGGTACAGGCTGTTCTGGACAAAACTGGAATCCACCCAGATGAAATCGGCGATGCTGTAGTTGGGACAGAGTAGGTTCTCACCGTGCAAACGAATGCAGGACTGCATCTTTGTTGGCTGGAGTTCCCGGAAATTAGTACTTCGCTCTTATGGAGAGTGATTTCCGTTCCCTTCATTCCCTCTTTGTTGATGTAGAAACTATTCCGGTGAGAACTGTGAACCAACAATGCTCATCTGGGCTACACCGCTTCTGAGCAGTGTGCAAGAACTGATAAATATGTGAAGGCGCACGTGAGTGCCTTTTTAAAGTTTCGACCACCTTGTCTCATTCTCCTAAATCCTCTTCTTTTTTTTATAGCTCAGCATTTCAGTTCTTGAGAGTTGAATTTTGTGCAGGACCAGTGAGTTCTCATCAATTTCAGGAGATTAATGAACTAGAAGATTATCAACTCAATATGTATAGCAGTATGTGTATTACTTTACACCCAGAAATGACTACCGCTATCAACTATGAAAAAAGGGGTTCAGTCCTTGTATCGTTGCCTTCAGGTTGCCTATGACGCGGTGTAACGCCGTTTGTGATAATTTGGCTTATTTTCCTGTAAACTGCTACTTCTAACAAGAAAAAATAGATGCCATAATATCAATCTCGAGCTTATAACTTCTAGACAATTATGGATTCAATTTGTGTAGATGCTACTGGATTCCAAACTTGAGTGGCAAGCACAAGTGATACACCTGGTTGTTGCGGAGTTCAACTTCACTATGAATTAGGATACAGAGCTAGGTGACAATACAAATTGATGTTGAATGCATGAGGTAAGTTTGTTATTACGCAATTGTTGTTTCGTCATGTGGGTTCTAAGAGGGACTATAAAGTTGTGCACAGTTCACTTATAACATATATGGCCAAGCAATAACATAAATGTTGTTGGACTGAAACGTCCTCCTCCTGTGGCAGGTTATGCGTACTGGATTGTGATTTTACAAAATTACTTTTACACTAATCTTTCAAAAGTGAAGCATGTAAATACGGAAATGAAGTGTTTTATGAGAGCAGTACAACAACATGATTTTTTAGGTGGTTTAGAAACTTTAGTTATTTCCCTTTGTGATGTTCGAGTTATAAAGTAAAATGAAGATCGTAGTTTTTGTGGCTCACCTTTTTTATTGTCAACTATTCAAATGATAAACCTACTTAGTCTCTTAGTTTTTGTGAAACAACATTATCGAAATGCAACTTTTAGTATGATGGATTATGCAAAGTACATGAGGATAAAGAAGATCCACACTGATCTAATTGAGATTACACAGTGAAGGTTTTCTTCTAAAATCATGAAGGTTAATCCAACATTTCTAAAGGCAGTAACAATGACCATCCCAGATATAGTGAAGTAATGTGATGGTCCCTTCCATTACATACCTTTTTGGTATCTGCTGTGAACATACAAGACCTGGAAAAAACAAGCTATTTGTTCAAATTTTGAAGGCATGGAACTGTTTTTCTTTCTTTGTGTATACTTCTCCAGTTGTCCTGTTCTTCTTATGACAAGAACTTATTTGCTAATCTGCATTTCATGATAAATGCTTTTTGGTTGATAGTATTCTTAAATCTTCAAAATAAGGACTTTTAGATACTCAATATAATGGTTTGCAATGATCTGCTGCTCAACATAATTTCTGGTATATAATAAATTAAACTACTTTACTTTCACCAATTTATCATCATTTTTAAAATATTTGTTGTCAATTCTGAAACAGGACAAACCAGTTCAGCAGCAAGGACCAATGTTTACAAAATGAACAATTGATAAATTGCCAATAAGATGTCAACGCAGTAAAATCAAGAACAAGTGTGCCTTTTGATGGGCAAGAACAATGAACTCCGTTCCTTGATATAAGGTGTATAGATTTTTGAGAAAAAGTCCGAAATATAAGGTGTATTGCGTTGCACCACTTGTTTGGATAAGTTTTTTAGGGATTTGATTACATTTCCTTATATCATGTAAGCTCCTCTATTTTCTCATGTCAATTAGTCATGTGTAATCTCACTCAAAACTTGTGAAATTATCCCTCCACGTGCATTCTTTAATTTCCGTGCCAAAAACTATACACCCTATATCTAGAAACGGAAGGAGTACATCACAACCAAACAAGGAAAACCAAGATCAAACAAGTTTATTTTTGTTTTTACTATTTTATTGCTTAGGGACCTTGTTTAAGGCTGATTGTATGTCGTCTTTAGAGTTGGGCTTTTACCATACAATATGATGTTGTAGCTAAAAATTCTAGCAGGTTCGACCTAGATTTTAATGACTGATATTACAATTGCAGTACACATTGCACTGACATACATGTACCAGTGCCCTATTTTGCTAATCCAATGGTGCCCTAAAATTCCATGCAACTTATTTCGTATTTAACATCCATATTTCATGTCATCATATATTTACAAATTTTTCTACCACTATACTAAGAAATGGACGGGCGCGGCAACGCGCGCCATCAATGATCTAGTGTACTATACAAACTGGCGGCGAAGGTGTTGGCTAGCAGGCTAAAGATCATCCTTCCGGTGCTTTTGTTCCTGGGCGTTTGATCACATACACCGTCCTCATTGCGTACAAGTGCACACATGCCGTTCGGCTCGAAGACCGTCACCGCCGCCACCGTGCCTCCGGCATCTCGCGCCATGCCGGCTCCTCGCTGGCTCGCGCCCATGCCGCCGCAAGCGTCGGTCTAAGCCGGACCGATGCCGCCTCCAGCTCTGCCTCGGCCATGTTCCTGTCCCGCTAGGCCAGGCCTACGGCGTCGGTTGGGTCCAGGCCGAGGTCCGGGTCGGCCGGCTCCTCCTCCTCGACCCGGTCGACGGGATCGGACCGGCTCCTGCGAAACACGGCCTCCTCGGCGGCCGCGGCATCCGCCGCCACCCTCGCCAGCCGCGATCGGTGACCTGAAGAAGAAGACAAAATGAACAAAAGCGAAGTCGGCTCGATTGCTAGGACGCAGGAGCAAGAAGAAACTTACCCTGCAGGACGGGACGGGGCGGCCTCCCCTGCCCGTGTCGCGTTTCCTCTTGGCGGGCCTCGCGCTCCCGACCGGGTCCACCGCGGCGAAACACTATCCTTCCCGTGCAGGCGGCTCGGCGCCGCTCCCCGCGACAACCCGGCTCCGCCCGCGTCGCCGCCTCCTCCGCCCAACGCCACTACATCAGCAACCGGCGTCAGCGTCGCCCGCGCCATGTCGTGACCAACAACTCAAGAAACACAAAAGAGAAGGCAAAAAGGCAGGACTTACCCGCGCGACGCCCAGCGCCGGCTTCGACCTCATCCCTCCTCCTCTCCGCCGTGGGCCGCGGGCTCCTCCGACGCCGCCCGCACCACCTGCGACGGAGCCCGGGCGTGGGATGTCGGATGGCATTCATGAGCACCTCCGCATCGCGTCAAGACGGATAAGAAGGTGCGCGACAGCAAAGTAAGAAGACCAAATACTCACCAGGCGCCCGGGTTCGCGTGGCTGTACAGCGCCTTGCCGAACCGCCAGTCGCCCTGCAGGCTGGCCTTGGAGATGTCGTTGACCCGGCGAGCGATCTGGTCCGCCGCTAGGCGCGTCGCCCCCATGCGGTTGGGGTCTTGAAGGCCGGTCATCTCGCTGATGGGGCAGGTGCGCCGCTGCAATGGGAGGACCCGGCGCGTGATGAACGCGGCGATGAGGTCGGTTCCGGTGAGCCCCTCCCGCGTCTTCATCACCGCTACCCTCTCGCAGAGATTGAGGATCTCCTGCGACGGGTTCCTGGGATAGTGGCCCCAGTTCATCTTCGCCCGCGGCGGCGCGATGGCGAAGGCCGGAAGGTTGATGCGGTCCGCGCCCAGGGTGCGGACGTATAAGAAGGAATTCTGCCACTTCTTGGCAAAATCCTCCGGCGGAATTTTGGGGTAGTCCACCCCCGACCGCTTCAAGATGACGGCGGCGCCGCAATCAGCGAACTCCCCGTCCGTCGGCCCCTGCTGCTTCAGGGAGAAGAGGCGCGCCCAGAGATCGACCGTGGGCTCGACCCCCGGATACCCCTCGCAGAGGGTGATGAAGCCCGCCAACTGGACGATGGTGCCGATGCCGAGATGGTGGGGCTGTAGCCCGAAGAACTCGAGGAACGTGCAGAAGAAGGAGCTTCGCCCGGCAGCCCGAACCAGCGCCGAAATGCGGGAGGAAGACCACACGCTCCGTGCCGTGGGGCTGCGGCCTCTGCCGCCCGCGACGAGCGCCTGACGGCGACCTCCGTCTCCAGCGGCAACCGCCGGGAGGAGCGGAGGTAGGTGATGTCCTCGACGGTGACGGTCAAGCCCATCCAAGAGCCCGACGGCAGCGCCATCGATGAAGACAAGGAAGGAAGAAAGAAGATGGACGCCGACGGAGTTATGCTCGAAGCAGCGGGCGTTGCAGCGCGGTGGTCGCAAGAAGCAGAGCAAGGGCGAAGAGGCAGGGGAGCACGGGCGAGAATGATGTCCGTCGTTCCCCTTGCCCCCAATATATAACCCTCGGTTTGAACGTGGGAGAGTGGGATCGTCTGCGCTCGCCTTTCCAACTACCCCGCAATAAGTGCGCATGTACGCGCGTAGTAACTGCACGGGGAAGAGCAACCGACCCCCGGACGCTGCAATAAATCCGCACGCGTGGGCCAAGGAAACGCGGCGGCGGGCCCTAGCCCATCGCCTAGTCCCGTCACGCAGCGGCTGTCAGCCCCCGACTTCCGGGCACCACGTGGCGCCCGCGTGAAACCCAAGGGATCGCCAAAAGATTCGATGGACTCCTCGGTTCCCGCCATCGCCGAGATGCCGCGGTCCGGCTTCCGAAAAAAACCGGCACATAGTGGGTGTTGCCGGACCCGGCGCTCGCAGAATTCGCCTTTTTTAAGGGGGAAACTGCGAAGGCCCCCATCCGAAGACGGCGGACCTTCACAGCTTCGGGGACTAGTGTCGGGGGATGAACCCCGGGCAGACAATGAAACCCGGATCCTTTTCAAAAACAATGGGGCCGGCGTCGCCCCTCAAGCCAGCACGCGCTTGGCCGGGTCGCTCGGCCCGGCCAGGCCCCGCGACCCGGCCGAACTCTCCAACCCAGCCAGGCACCTCGACTCGGCCTCGACAACCAGAACAAGACAGCCGAACTCGGCACAACCAAGGCTTCCTCAACAAGCCAGCTCCACCCGTGGCGTGCTCCGCAACCCAGCCACGGGTCAACTCCCGTCCCATCCAGGCCGTACGATGGGACGAGTCTTCAGCCGCTGATGACCAGGGCAACAGTGCCCGCCCATGCCTCTGGTCAGTCGGAGCGTGGCAACAGTGCCCCTCACCAACCCGCTGACCAGGCCCGGCGTGGCAACAGTGCCCCCGTCCTCACTGCTAACGACAGCAAGCGGCGACCTAACGAAGCGCCACTGTACACGACTCAACTCGGCCACGCCCTCACGATCGACAAGACGGCGCACAGTCCCCCTAGGCACGCGGGGCCCGCACCTAGGGGAACCCAGCGAACCACAGGCCCATGGTCCCAGCTGGTCCTCGATCTCGACGACCCGGCCCCACCAACTTGTAACATTACTGTTGTACCCCTGGGGGTTTGGCCTATAAAACCCCCCAGGAGCCCTCACGTATACAAGAAAGTAAGCAAGCAGAAGGATAGAGAAATTAGCCACCCGTCAGTAGAATCCACCCAAGGAGAAGGAGCAGCCTAAGCCTTGGCTAACCTTCCGCCTCCATACAGCTCCAGCAGCAACCTTGTACTGTCGCATATCAACCACACTCGGCAGGACTAGGGGTGTTATCTCTCCGGAGAGCCCAGAACCTGGGTATGTCTTGCGTCCCGCGCTCGCTCATGCCAACCCCGCCTCTGGAGCCCACCAGTGCCCTCGAGCCTCCTCCTCTCTTCAGCCATCCCATGGCATCTGCCGTGCGCCCACCACGACATGGGTGCCACATAATTCCCCCCTCGGTCCCATTTTCTTCCACTCCGCCTCTTCTCCCCTTCCTTTGCATCCACACCCTCCACCTTTGCCGCCCGGTGTTGTTCGTCTCCGGCTGGCACAGATGCATTGTGTCGTCCACAACCAGCACCGACGCCGCTTCGCCCGTTCGTAGAGCTTTCAGCTCTGGAGTCGTTTGTACCCAGGGACAATCCGCCCCCAGTCGACGACCTCCATGGCGGACACCACACCCTGCAGGTGTTCGGTCAAATGTCATTGAGCTTATTTTCAAATGCTATGTCATTTTTAGAGTATGTGGGATGGTGAGCTATGGAGGATGAGTTGTTATGCGATGCGTGACTGGCCGTATCCGCGGATTTCATAGGCAGGACCAGAGGGCCGCCTATACGGGAGCAAGTACATGAAAAGTTTCACGACGAAAACACATTGCGCCCTATGATATGTACATCATTCGACCATGTAACGTGAGGTCATTGTCGTATCGCTGGCATGCTATCCAGATTAAGCGTCATCAAGTTTTGCAACTTGGTTAGTCAGCTCGAGACAAGGTGGCCGTTACGCGCGGACATGGACATTGTGAGTTTTACTTCCTCTTGCTCAACTTGTTAATTGATTCATTCACTCAATGTTGGTCTACACATTATATATAGCACGACGCGCCGTGGTGTACCACAAGACAGAGGGACGACTATTTACGTGCACACACTGCTGGATGAGATCCGTTCATGAAAAACATTGTTGGACATCCGGGATCTAGTCGAATTGGAGGCATTGTTGTACTTATACTTAATTTGCATAATTTCATGCGGTAAATTAAAATGCGGTTTGAAATGTATACGACTAGCGCTGAATGATTATCTCTCTCACACATGTCTATGAACTGGTCCTCTGTTCGCGGACGCATACAGGAGGATTTTGGCCGGTTGCCTGCCGTTGGAGATGCCCTAATGCATCCAACGTACGCCCACCCCGCCATGCCGCGTCCCGCATCCTCGTGTGTATATACCAGACCTAACCCCCACTCACCAAACCAAGCAAGGCATCGTCATCTATCACACATAAAATAAAATGGCCCCTGAGCAGTGCCTTGTTTGGATAGCACTCCTCGCGGTGCCTCTCCTGTGCTACCTGATGATGTACACTAGAAGAGGTGCCTGCCGATGGCCGCCGGGCCCCCGGCCGTGGCACATAGTCGGCAACCTGCTCGACCTGCGCGGCGGTAACCTCCACCACAACCTCGTGCGCCTGGCGCACACCCATGGTCCTGTGATGACACTCAAGCTCGGCGCGGTGAGCACCGTGATTGTGTCCTCCCGGGACGCGGCGTGGGAGGCATTCGCTAAGCATGACCGCCGCAATCACTGTCCCGGACACGAGGCGCGCCGTGGCCCACGCCGACCGCTCCATGGTGTGGCTGCCGAGCTCCGACCCGCTGTGGAAGACGCTGCGTGGCATTGCCGCCACACACATCTTCTCGCCGCGCAGCCTCGCATCGGCGCAGGGCGCACCGTGAACCACAGCGTGCTGGCGAGCGTGGAGCACCGCGCCCTCACCAACTCCGCCGTGGCGAGGATGTCGGTGGCGACCCTCATCATGCCCAAGATGGACTGCCTTATCGGCCCTGCGCCGGAGATGGTGAGCGAGGAGAATCCGGCCAAGTTTAGGGAGTTCGTGTTCAGGGAGTTCATGGCGGCGTACGACACCGCCGCTGCGAACCGGGAGGACGTGCTCGAGTACTTCAGGATCCAACAACACTAGATCGATGCTGATGGATCTACATCTATGCCTAGACTTTCTTCCTAGCAGCTTGATGCATGTACCAAATAAACAGAGCTCCGCTCCGGAGCGTCGAACTTTCTCGTGTGGTTGCATCTTCTTGATGCCATGCCACAAATTAATGAAGCTTTCGTATGTGGTTGTGTCTATGGTTACGTGCATCAGTCCATGAAGAATCCAAGGGTGATCCTCCCTTCGAGGAAAAGAAATGTGGACCTGTGGTTGCGTCACGTAGAGATGGTGCTAAAATTCAATAAAGCTTTCATCATCTTTTTCTTCTTCAAAAGACCAAATAAAACAAAGGGAAATGGCACATTGTATGGAGTGTCTTGCAATGGTGCCTTCAACTTTGGGAATGCACTCGATAATGCTGGTGAATTCTTTGGCTCATAGTTTTCCAGTGATGGCCATACCGGCAAGAAACATTCAGGTGTCCCAGGTGTGAACCATATTTTGCGCCTCCAGAGTGATGAGGTAGCGGGTTACGATGTGATCCCATCTTTCCTTTGTGTAAACAAGGATGTTATGTGCACCTGTAGAATGCCCGTGCGTTGCCACGGGCAATGGATATTTCTTTTTTCAGTTAAAATGTAAGATATTGCATGTCAAATTTCATATGTATAGAAATGATCTTGCATTATTCAACAGAAATTTGAAAAAGAAATATTTTGGACATTACTGAACAAAAATTTGAAACATGATTTTTTGAAAAACCTGAACATTTTGAGACATAAACAATTTTTAACTTATGAGCAACATTTGAAACCACAAACATTTTTCGAAATCCCGGAATACATAACCAAAAGGAACTCGACGGTCCCACCAAGGATAGACCCGCATATTGAAACGCTTTTGCAAGGTGGATATCATTACATCAACATTACATAATAAATGGGGATACAACCAAGACATACAATGTCACATGAATACAACAACATCATACAAGATCAACATCCGACTACGGATGAAACATAAACAGAAGCTCAAATGACATCCACCCTGCTAGCCCAGGCTGCCGACCTGGAACCTATCCCCTGATCGAAGAAGAAGCAGAAGAAGAACTCCAATACAAGCAAACATCGCTCTTGCGTCATGATCATCGCAAAAACATGTACACACTGGCTGGTGGTGTAGTAATCTGTGAGCCACGAGGACTCAGCAATCCCATTACCATGGGTATCAAGACTAGCAAAGCTTAATGGGAAAGGAAGGGGTAAAGTGGTGAGTTTGCAGCAGCGACTAAGCATATATGGTGGCTAACATACGCAAATGAGAGCGAGAAGAGAAACAAAGGAACGGTCGTCAACTAGTAATGATCAAGAAGTGATCACGAACTCCTACTTACGTCAAACATAACCCGAAACCGTGTTCTCCTCTCGATCAACCCCGAAAAGAGACACTCACGGTTACGCATTACACGGTTGGTGTATTTTAATTAAGATCAGCTTCGGGTTTTCTACAACGGACATTAACAAATTCCCATCTGCCACATAACCGCGGGCACGGCTCTCGAAAGTTTATACCCTGCAGGGGTGTCCCAACTTAGCCCATGATAAGCTCTCGCGATCAAGGAAGGATATTCCTTCTCCCAGGAAGACACGATCAGTCTCAGAATCCCGGCTACAAGACATTTCACAGGAATAAAACAAGACCAGCAAAGCCGCCCGATGTGCCGACAAATCCCGATAGGAGTCGCACGTACCTCGTTCTCAGGGCAACATCGGATGAGACTAGCTACGAGTAAAACCAACCCTCGAGTTGCCTCAAGGTGGCCCCGCAGGCAGCTCGGTTCAGGCCAGCACTTAGAGAAGCACTGGCCCGGGGGGGCTAAAATAAAGATGACCCTTGGGCTCCGAAACCCAAGGAAAAAGGGAATAGGTGAGGCAAATGGTAAAACCAGTGTTGGGCCTTCTTTGGAAAAGTCTTATTCAAAGCGAACTGTCAAGGGGTCCCATAAATCACCCGACCGCGTTAGGGACGCAAAATCCGGGAACATAATACCGATATGACGGAAACTAGGGCGGCAAGAGTGGAACAAAACACCAGGCATAAGGCCGAGCCTTCCACCCTTTACCAAGTATATAGATGCATTAATTAAATAAGATATATTGTGATAACCCAACAAGTAAACATGTTCCAACAAGGAACAACATCTCCCTGTTCCAACAAGGAACAAACTTCATCTTCACCTGCAACTAACAACGCTATAAGAGGGCTGAGCAAAGCGGTAACATAGCCAAACAACGGTTTGCTAGGAAGGGTGAAAACGAGTTAGAGGTTCATGGCAATTTGGGATGGCTTGAAAAACAGGTAATAGGTAGCGCAGCATAGCGATAGAAACGAAGCAAGTAGCATAGCAATGATAGTAGTGATATCCAGGGTAGCGGTCATCTTGCCTGAAATCCATAAGGAAGAAGAACGAGTCCATGAAGAAGATGAACGGGTCCATGAAGAAGATGAGCGGATGAAGCCGAACCAAGCGTGAAGCGAACGCATCCTCACGATCGCATAGCGAAACAGGAACTAACAAGAAGAAGCACACAACATAGTAAACACACCACACATGAACAAGACATGATTCACAACCAAGCATGAAGCATGACAAAGCTACATGAAGCTACTCATGGCAAGGAATGATGCAAACAAGAGCAACACATCAAGGCAAGTTTAAATGAGGCCGGAAACAACATATAACAATTCCGGTAAGTCCTCATGCAAATTTCGAAATTGGTCCAGATCTGAATAAACCTTATGTTCAAGTTGTTAAACAGCAAGTTAAGATGCACCACGATGATTTACACGAAATTCTAGTTAAGTTACATATAAAGTTCATTAGAATCGGAGCTACGGCCTAGAAGATATGAGCAAAACAAGTTAAACATGACATTGATGCGAAATGCATACAAACATCGAACAAACACCTCAAAACAAGGATGCAACATGATAATATGAAACTACATGCAAAATCAAGCAAGTTTCATATAGAGCACACTCAAAAGCAGACAACGGTTCAACACATACACACCATACAAGTTAAGGGATAAGCTGTCCAAAACAGCAACTAGGCATATTGCAAGCATCAAAACAACAAGCTACAGCATCTCAATATGAAAACAGAAGGCATGGGCATGATCTACAGGTAAAGCATTACAAAACATGAACACTGAGCTATCTCCAGAAATCACTAGAACATGCTCAAAATGGCATGGAAAGATTGCAAGTATTAACAGTTTCAGACTTTAGCAGAAATAACATCAGGTTGCAATGTTTAGAGCAATGAAACAACATGTTACAAGAACTTATCATGGCAAAAAAAGGCATGGCATGAATCTACTAATTGCATATAACAAAAGTCCGTTACTGACGATAAGCCAAAAAGGATCCGAAAATATATTAACACCCATGTCAATATCGAAAGTTTCATTAACAGATTCAGCAACATGGCATGTCAAAAACTGATAACAAGTAGGCATGTTTACAAGCTCAATTCACTCACTACAGAGCCTTATATGATAAAATAAGCCTACATACATCAAGAAGACATGGCATAGAAGACATACATGGCAAGAACAATAACATAGCATACATGGATCAACCACAACAACCTTGGCAAAATTGAATAACCTGTAAACAATCTGCCAGGAACATTTTGAAGCAAAAGTAGAGCTAGATTGACGCAAGCTAGACTACTGCATAATTGCAAACAAGGGCATGGATGGATAGAGAAAGATATGCTTTACAAAACATCCTTACTGAAATATCTCAAAATATGCATGGATCTCTTGGTAGCATCAAGCAAACATGGCATCAAAATATCAGCAAAACAGGGCTGAAATCAGCAACAACAAGACACCTAGTTTGCATGCTTGTGCTAGTCACCACATTGATCACAAAAATACATAGTAAGCACCACTGGAAAGATGGCATGACATGTAACAAAACTCATGTAGGACTCAAGTCCATAGGATGCACACATCAATCATGGCAAAAATGACAAAAGTGCATGTTCTGATAAAAATCAGAAACTAACATCACATAGCACTCTTCTAACAGCATTTCGGACATCAAGATGAGCTCAAATGAAAATGACGCAATGAGATGAAATGATCTACTCTTCGAGGCGAACATTTCGACATATTATACGCGCAAAACGGAGCAACGATGACAGAGATATGATGCAATGAAAATGGAACAAAATTACTGCAGATTAAAGACTTAGAGGAATTTATACCCTCTCGAAAAGTCAACGGGACCGATTAAATGCGGGATGGGCAGATCCGGGACTGGCGTGGGCGTTTGGATGAGATCGGTGGATCTCATCCCGATCCGGGCGACGGGTCCGCGGCTCGGCGAGAGCTCCGGCGAGGGCTCGGCCGGAGTTGGAGACGAGGGCGACGGAGGCGAGGCGCCGCGAAGCTAGGCTCGGGCCGGCCGGAGGAAGCCGAGGGGCGGCGGGGAGGTCGAGGGCGGCGACCGCTGGGAGCGGGCGGCGCATCCGGCGGGTTCCGGCGCCGGAGGCGGCGGGATGGCTGGCGCGCACGGCCGGGCGGAGGAGGCGCAGGGCGGGCGCCGGGCGGCGGCTTCTCGGGCGCCGCGGCTGGAAGCCGAGGCGGCGGGCGCGGGCGACCGGCTGGCGGCGGCGGCGCTGCTGGCGGGGTTCGATCCGGTTTCGCGGCCGCGACGGAGGAGGGAGGAGAGAAGGTGAGGTGGCGGCGTGGTTGGAGGAGCCGGCGGCGGAGGCGACGTGGCGCTCCACGATTGGCGAGGCGGCGTGGCGGCGGACATGTCCGGCGGGGTTGGACATGTCCGTAGCGAGGAAGCGGGTCTAGGGTTTGATCTGCGGGATGCGCAAAATCCGCGAATTTCGAAGGGGGGAACTAATTTATAGGTAGAGGGAGCTAGGAGAGTCCAAATGAGGTGCGGTTTTCGTCCACGCGATCGTGATCGAACGACCGAGAGCATGGAGGGGAGTTTGGTGGGTTTTGGGCCACTTTGGAAGGGGTGTTGGGCTGCAACAAAAGAGGCTTTTGCGGTTACCCGGTTAACCGTTGGAGTACCAAACGACCTCCAAATGGCACGAAACTTGACAGGCGGTCTACCGGTGCTATACCAAGGCCGCTTGACAAACCTCGGGGCATTCCGAGAACGTTTGACACCCGCACATGAAAAGAGGTAAAAGGGGGCGCCGGGAGACATAGGAGTGCCGGATTGCAAAACGGACAACGGGGAAAATGCTCGGATGCATGAGACGAACACGTATGCAAAATGAAATGCGCATGATGACATGATATGAAATGCAGATGAAGACATGGCAAAGTGCAACACGCAAGCAAATGACATGGCAACGACGGCGAATAACTGGCAGACACCTGGCGCATCGAATCCGGGGCGTTACAAGCACTCAGCAACTTGAGATGTGACAGTGGTTAGAGGCACCACTTGGCGTGCTCCCTGGGCACCGACCACCGGAGGTTTTCGTTATACAAGCTGGCGGCGCACACGCGGAGTCCTGATTGGCCTGGCCCATTGCGATCGAATGCTGAATGTCTCGCTACCAAGGCAGTGGTACCAATACCACGACCTAACACAGTACAAAATTGCAAAAGCTAATCGCCCATGCTAGGAGTGGGGTGTGCAGGTGACTACTAAGTAGCGCGAGTTATCAAGTAGCGGTAGATCCAAAACTGTTTGTAATTTTCGAACATTTGCTGGAAAATTGTGAACAACTTTTAAAAGGAAAAGAATGTTTCAGAATTTGGACGTTTGCTGGAAAGTTGTGAACAAACATTATCTAGATGATCATTTTTTGAATTTCTCTTTTTTTGAAAGAATTGATATATTTTTTAAATTCTAAACAAAAGTTTTTAACCGCGTACAACTTTTTAAATTCCTGACAATTTTTGAAACCAAGAACATTTTTCAAAAATGTGCAATTTTTTGAAGTTGGAAAGAATTTTTAAAACCATGAACAATTTTTGAATTTATGAACAAACTTTGGAAAACATGAACATTTTTTGAAATTCTGCCCAAATTTTGGAACCATAAAATCTTGTTGGATTCATGAACATGTTTTAAAAAATATCTTTTGAAATTTCAAACAATATTTGATTTTTCTGAACATTTTGAAAATAAAAAAAATGAAATATAAAAAAAAAAAAAAAAAAAAAATTTTTTTTGGAAAAGAAACAAAAAAATATAATAAGACAAGGAAAACCAAATGAAGAAAACAAAACAAGAAAAAATAACGGCCGCAGATAAAAACTTGGTTATAACTTTGACACGTGCGAAACCCGGTACACATTTAAATGGGCCAGCCCAACTGATCGCTAGCTTGGCTTGGTGTGTGCGAAGGTCCGACATTTTCGATACTTAATGTGTTAGGGCATCTCTAAAGCGGATCCGTAAATCTTCCGCAATCGTCCGGACCATGCTGCCCGGATCGTGGAAGCCATCCAACGTCGACCTGCATCGATCCGTGGAGCGGTCCGGATGCGATTTCTCTCGCAAATTGGAGACAAAAGTGTGGGTGGTTTGTGGCAGTCCGGACATCCGAAACGTTCGACTCCGACACCCGGCCCACGCAATTCCTCCTCCGGTCCCATTTCCTTCCACTCCGCCCTTCTTCCCTTGCTTTGCATCCGCACCCTCCACCTTTGCCACCATTGATGTTCGTCTATGGCGCCACAAATGCATTACCGGACGTCCGCAACCCGATCGACGCCGCCGCCCGTTCGATGGAGCATTCAGCCTGAAGCCGTTTGTACCCAGGTACACTCCGCCCCTTGTCGACGACCTCCATGGTAGACACCACGCCTTGCTGGTGTTCGGTCAAATGTTATGGAGCTTATTTTCAAATGCTATGTCGTTTTTAGAGTACGTAGGATGGTGAGCTACTCGACCATGAAGGATGAGTTGTTGTGCGATGCGTGGCTGGCCGTATCCACGGATTTCATAGGCAGGACCAGAGGGCTGTCCTTCTGGGAGCAAGTGCATGCAAGCACGTTGCGCCTTATAATATGTACATCATTCGATGCAACTTGAGGTCGTTGTCGTATCGCTGGCACGCTATCCAGATCAGCGTCATCAAGTTTTGCAACTTGGTTAGTTAGCTCGAGGCAAGGTGGCCGTTGCACGCGGACATGGACAACGTAAGTGGAAGGCATTCGCTAAGCACGACCGCCGCATTGCGGCGCGCACTGTCCCGGACACGAGGCGCCGCGTGGCCCACGCCGACCGCTCCATGGTGTGGCTGCCGAGCTCCGACCAGCTGTGGAAGACGCTGCGTGGCATTGCCGCCACACATCTTCTCGCCCGCAGCCTCGCGTCGGCGCAGGCGCCGAGGCGCGCACCGTGAACCACATCCTTTACACCTTCCGCCGCCCGAGCCGGGCAGGAGGTCGACATTGGCCACGTTACGTACCATGGCATGTTCGACCTGGCGACCAACACGCTCTTCTCCCTCGACGGCCAGGACAAGCTGAGGGACATTCTAGAGGACATCGTGCGGTCCTCGCCGAGCCCAACGTGTCGGACTTGTACCCGTTGCTCGGTGCTGGACCTGCAGGGCCTTCGCCGCTGGGCGGCCACACACATGAACCGCGTCTTTCATGTGCTAGACAAGATCATCGACGCCCGGCTTGGCGAGGGCAAGCATGATCAGGGCGCCCTGACGCGCTGCTGGCATTGATGACCGCCCGGCAAGATGAGCCGCCGCGACGTTAAGGCCATGCTGTTTGGCGCCCTAGCGGCGAACGCGAAGGCGACCAAGATCACGGTGGAATGGGCGATGGCGGAGCTGCTGCGGAACCGGGCGTGATGGCGGCGGCGGCGCCGAGATGAAGGGTACCCTCACGCAGGGCGGGGAGGATGATCACGGAGGCAGGCGTGGCGAAGCTGCCGTACCTACAGGCCGTGGTGAAGGAGTCGATGCGGCTGCACCCGTTGCGCCCGCTGCTGCCGCACCTGGTGGAGGAGGAGGGCGTGGAGATAGGTGGCTACGCCGTGCCCAAGGGCGCCACCGTCATCTTCAACTCATGGTCCATCATGCGCGACCCGGCGGCATGGGAGAGGCCCGAGGAGTTCGTGCCGGAGCGTTTCCTGGGGAAAACGGAGCTTGGCATGTGGGGGAAGGAGGTCAAGTTCATCCCACTAGGCACCGGCCGGAGGCTGTGCCCGGCATTGCCCATGGTGGAGCTTCTCGTGCCATTCACCGTGGCGTCCATGCTGCATGACTTTGAGTGGCGGCTGCCCCAGGGCATGTCACCTGTCCAAGTGGTCGTGTCCGAGAGGTATTCAAGCAACGATATCCTCGTTATGGACGTGCCTCTCAAGGTTGTGCCCATGGTCGCCACCTAGTCACCTGCCCATTACCCTATTTTCCACCGTCACTAGCTGCATGCATGGCACTGTATTGGTTGGCATGGCGACGAGCATGCATGCCACTAGCGCCAAACATACGACGTACGGCGATGACGTATGTATGTTTGACAATGATTATAGAATAAAATATCAACATCTGTGGTGTAAAATAAATGAAATATGATAATAATTTTTATGATGGATCGAATGGTTGAAATTTAGTATTATATGTATTATCATTGTTGTTTGTTTTTTTTTAAACACGATCAAACATGCCTTTGTTTGACTTTTGAATAATCTAATACATTTAATTTTTTAAAACAGAGAGAATAATTTGTGCCCTGGAAGACACCCGTCAAGATGTGCTTATAACATATCGAACTGGAAGATGCGTCCAAATTATGTCTTGACTGGATTGCGTCATGCATCAATAATCGGTTGTCCAAGCGAATGCCCTATCCGTCACGCGGGGTTGCCTCGATAATTAAGATAGAATCAGACAAAAGCATTGGATGTTTAGTAACTACACCCCTTATATCCCCACAGATACGATTCACGTTACCGTATTAAACCTTTCTATCACTGGTGTTCAGAATAGCGCTTCACGGTCTCTCTGCTCTTAGCCTCCTTGTGGCTCGAACTCCGTGATCTTGTGTACCTGCAGGGTCGAAGAACACGAGAGAGACAAGAGGCGACAAAAGAACAATTTTATTTCACACATACGAGACGTTAGTTCATAGTCATTCCATTGGTCCCTTCAACAAATACATAGACTTGCAAGGCTATGCTTCAACCCATGACCTTACCAAAGTACTCCCACATGTCGATCGTATCACAAGAAAAATCATTGAAAAACACATCAAGGTTAATGCTTTATTGATAATATCTCTTACAATGGTTTCCAGATGCGAGACATAATTACAAAGAATAGAAAACTTGGGGATGAATGTTCTTGTGATGGTGATGGTGGTGGCTATGGAGATGGAGATGGGAAGTGTGGTGGCTAGGGTTTGTGGATGATACTGGTGATGAAGATAGAGGTTCTGCGGTTGCTCTGATCTAATTCTGGCATTGGCCCTTTAACGAAAGTTGGAGGTTGGACGCCAAGGTGCCATGGGCATATGGTACAAGCACTGGTATGAGCACGTGCGCTCCTACCAGATGTCGTCTTGCGCTCTGGATAGGTGCCGGCGCCTCAAACTTTATCCTTCTTATCTGCTCTTTGCTCCTTTTCATATATGTGCGTGATTTAGTCCATGTGATGCCATTTTCCTGTGGAAACATCATTAAGATAGGATTTTGAAATCCTTTGCATTTATTAGTCATTAGTACGAATATTGGAGCGGATATGAACTAAACCAGTTTAAACTCGGGTGTGATGAGCGTAAAAGTAACATTTTCATCAACTCCCCAATCTTAAATTTGATCATCCTCCAGCAACATAGATACAAATCCAAACCATAAGGAACTCAGTTGTTTAAAGCGAAGCGGCGAGAAGGTTTTGGTTCACTTGCAATCGGTATGCCTAGATAGCTCTCCACTTCTTTACTGAAAACATAATATAGTTGTAGTGGTGGCATGGTTATCATGCAAGTGTTAGTGAAGCAAAGATAATCAACATAGACACTTGCTCAACAAGAGAAAATAATAAAGTAGCTCATGTTCCATTTACTCTAGTTAACACTTGCTTGCCGGGAGCGCACGGAAGAGAGTTTTATTTTTTGAGAAATGAAAACATAAATTAGGGAGTAAAAGGTATGTAAAGAAACATGATTCTAGAGTAACTCGCTAACACACCTATGAGTGTCTCATCATCAAGGCTCTCAATCACTTTACTTCAATCATTGCTTGCTGAAACTTTTCTTGTCTGGTGATAGGATTATGCCAAAGGAATAATCATGTATTGGGTTTCATAGTGGCATAAGTTTAAGTACTATTGACCAATATGTTGTCTCTTTCCAGCTCTTACGATCAGTACTCTGTTATTACCACATACAGACAATTCATTAGAAAGTTGAATAATATCCGATGTAATGTTTCCACTATGCATGGTAACAAACTCATAGCCAAAATGTAAGCCGAAAGTCAGATGGATTTTTCATTGGCTAGCGGAGTTCTCAGCATAACATCAATAAAGGTGACGAAGTCATATTTACATGCGTGAACGGGCATAGAGTGACAAGGCTATGGCTCCAGCGATAAACTTAAGCACCACGTAAAAATGCAACACAGATTTTGGCATAATCTCATTCACCTTTCAATAAGGTTTCTCTGGACAACTTTATCCAGAAGGGCTATTGAGTCCATTAAAATTAACAAAATGGGGTTGAGTATCTCTTACATCATCTTCTCTAGAAATTTTCTCAACACCCAAGTCTTTCTAGAGAGTTCTCCTATGCATGGTTATTCTTCGTTAAAATCACTTTCTTTTAAAATTGTTCCCATGCCAAGTCTTGCTTATCTAGATTAAACATACCAAATGTTACTAAATTATTTTATCTACAAGAACAAAACATTTGTTATAACTATTAAGACTTACTCTCACTTGAATAGATCACACAAACTACTACTACAACTATTCTAAGCAATTCAAGTGCAAAATTCATAGGACATACCTTCACGATCATGAATTTCCACACTTCTCTTCCTTAAGGATGCATACCTTGTTGTTTGGCGTAGATCAACTCCTCTAAGAATATAAACAAGAATGGAAACAAAATCCATGGCATAAGAAAGAACAAAGCAAAGATTATTCTATTTTTGGTTTTGAAAACTAACTTTGCAAATGAAAAATAGCAATCGGCGAACACGTTTTGTGGGCTATAGAACACCATTTTTGGGGCGTAGTTTTATTTTTCTACTCTGTGAACAAATTGCATGGTGATGGCGATGTCTCAAAAACTCGTTGGTTACATCGTTTCGGGTATGTTTCATGGGCTAAGCACACTGTTTTGTGTGTTTGGGTCGATTTTTCCGCTCTCTGAGCCCGACGTATTGTTATTGAGATGTCATGAAATCTCATTGTTTTTTGTTTCATCGACCATAGAATATTTTTTTGTGGTTCGGGGTTAATTTCTGTGCTCCTGATCGTGATGCACAATAACCGAGACATCACAAAAACTTGTTGTTTATGTCATTTCGGGATCGTTCGTGGGATATAGCACATTATTTTGGCAATCGGGTCGACTGGTCCAGTCCATGAACCCGGCGCACGGTTATCGAGAGATGTTGTGAAAACTCTTTATGATATAAGTTCAGACAAGCAGTGTCGGTGTCAAAACCGGCGGATCTCGGGTAGGGGGTCCCGATCTGTGCTTCTAGGCTGATGATAACAGGAAGCAAGGGACACAGATGTTTACCCAGGTTCGGGCCCTCTCGATGGAGGTAAAACCCTACTTCCTGCTTGATTAATATTGAAGATATGGGTAGTACAAGAGTAGATCTACCACGAGATCGTAGAGGCTAAACCCTAGCCTATGATGGTATGATTGTAATTGTGATCGGGCCTTCTAAGGACCAACCTCTCCGGTTTATATAGGCACCGAGAGAGGGCTAGGGTTTACATGGAGTTGGTTACAAGGAAGAAAATATAATATCCGGATCGCCAAGCTTGCCTTCCACGTCAAGGAAAGTCTCATCCGGACACGGATCAAAGTTTTGAGTCTTGTATCTTCACGCTTCAATAGTCCGGACGTCGTATACAGTCCGGCTGTCCGGATACCCCTTAATTCAAGACTCCCTCAAGCAGGATTAGAGTTATTACTAATCACGCAAGGGCCTGGACCTGGGCAAAATACATGCCTAGGGTCCATGTGGTAACCTGAAGTCACGTTCATTTGTCATACAAATAAAGTGGGTTTGCGTACTTCACGAAAAATGTCTCTGGGGTTAGTACACATGATCTCCGCAACCACACAATGTCAAAATATGGATGATGTTGATACAACAAAATTATTAGAAGGAAAAGGAAAAAAGGAAGCAATCAACAGCAATGGATGGCGTACAACAATGACCCTTGGCTCCAACCATCACACATGTTCGAGACGTAGGTAATGTCACGCAGTTGATAACCATAACGATGAAGACTTTAATGTGGGAGGAAAGTTACCGCATCGTCAGATTTGTAAATCGAAATGCTCCTACAGCGAGTGAAAATGCAGAACCACCACAATCATGTCATCATTAGCGAAAAATCACCATTTTACAAGATGTGGCAAAAATCACCACACCTTGAAATTGACAGTAGCAAAAACACTTACGGAAATGCTGAGTGCTTTGCTGGCGTCACTAATTGATTAGGCCCACATGCCGGGCTGAGTTTGCAGAAAAAGGTGCCACAAGGGCATGTTGACTCCGTCTTCTTCTTCGCCCCCTCCTCTCTCTTTCATGCATTACATCAAACATGTGTCGGGTGCCCACATCTGCGGTGCTCCCGTCTGCTAGTACTCGCCGTCGCCCATGCACGCACTCAGGTCATGCAACTCCTCCTTGAGCACCTCACACGTGTGTCGCCACGCTTCGACAGCGGACGCGCTCCTTCCCTACACCTCCTTTGGCTAGCTAACCGTATGGGGCCCTGCATGGTGATCCACAGCAGCGCCATAGGCCGCTATGCCTCTAGCCTCTCCACGGCCGCAAGCAGCTTGCCCATGACCACCACCTTCACCTCCCTTTGCTCATGCGCCCTCCCTCGCCCCCCTACGGTTGCTACCCCTACCGCGACGCCTACGCATACACAACACGCAAACATAGGTACCACCAACAGATCCCGCGAGATCGGGCCTCCTCTGTTCGGTCATCAGTTGACTAACTCACCGGCAGCTGCCACATCTTGGCCGTGCTGGGATCCTCCTGGGCGCAGCATGACACCAACCTTGCGGCCCCCTGTGATGCCCCTTGAGCCTTGACATCGGCCACTGCAGGCCACCATGCCCAGCCCCCGGTCTCGTGCTCTAGCTATGCGTGGAAGAGTGAGGGGAAAGAGAGGGAGAGGAAGAAGAAGAGGACCAAGTCAACATGTCCTTGTGGCTATTTTTGCCAATGTAGCCCGATAGGCGGGCCCAGTCAATTAGTGACGCCAGCAAAGCACTCAACATTTCCCGTAAGTGTTTTTTGCCACAGTCAATTTCTTGGTGCGGTGATTTTTGCCACGATTTGTAAAGTGGTGGGTTTTTGCTAATGGTTACACGATTGTGGTGGTTCTGTGGATTTTAGTCTCTGGCAGGCCCTCATCAAGTCATGGTTGATGGCAAACCTACACTGCACAACACCACTATACTCCTCCTGCTCTGTTTTTTTGATTGCCTCAGCAGATCAACCACATATTGGCAAGGGGAAAAACTAAAACGGAGTAGGCACTCTTCTGCTGGGTCTCCATGACCCTAAAACCACATGAGACGAGGCAGATTGGCGGCAATGCCGACGGAAGACAGGGAAATCCTAATGTGGGACTTACTCATGGAAGGAGCAAGAGGAGAACGTCCCGTGGTTGATGACTTTGGTTGTCGATAACTGTTTAAATGTCTTGGCAGTTAGTACAGCTGGCCTTTGCAACCACACGATGTCAAAATGTGGACAATGCAGACACAACGAAACTATTTAGAAGAAAAAGAAAGAACGGGAGACCCTTGACTTCAAGCATCGCACATGCAAGCAGCTGCATACCCACATGTCATAGCCGTAGGCAGGTGACACCTACTCCCTCCCTAAAGAAATATAAGGGCGTTTAAATCACTACCGTGAGAGTTGTTTATAACCTATCTCGCATAACGACGAAGACACGTGGGAGAAAAGTTTCCTAAACCAAAATGCTCCTGCAACCCTTCTTCAAGTCATCGTTGATGGCAAATCACCATCAGACGTCACCACTATACGCCCCCTCTTGCTCTGTTGTTCGCTGAGGAAGAGGACAAGAATGATTAAAGGAAACACATGTATGAGCTATGCTTTTCAGATCTCCCCATGAATCTGGTAGACACGGACCGCGTGGATTAGGCGCGAACGTGTTGCGCTACTATGGTTGATCAATCGATTGAGTTGGAGGGTAACATCATCCGTGTACTACTATGATTCTTTCCGCCATAGAATCATATTAGAACATATACCCGTGTGTTGCAACGGGGTATAAACATTAGTCTTTCATGTTTCGGCGGACACCTCGGCGTGACACCACCCACGATTTTCATGTTTCGTGAGTGTGGCGACGAGCTGGTCGTATGTGTCAAGTGTGGAAATTGCGAGTTCATCCTCGTCCTCGAATGCCTCCTCGGTCCTTTAATTATGCACCATGCACGTCAACATGAGCTGGCAGGTTTAATCGGGTCTTTATTTCTTCCATTGGCCCATAATAATCTTGAATCTTGAATCGGGTCCTCATTTCTTCCATTGGCCCATAATAATGTCAGATATTTAGTTAGATATTCACTGTTCCATTGGCCCATAATCAGAGATCTTCAGTTGTGTCTTTATTGCTTTCATTCGCCCATAATCTCATAGTATCTCAGATCGGAGACAACCCTCAAATATGTGTCCTCATTGCATACCTCACTCTCTGGGCGTATATAAACTAGTAGAATTCAAAGTAAGAAAACTATGTGGTACTATTTAATCGATGAACCAAAATAAAACGACTATTATAGGCTGCTATGCTGCCCGCCTGGGACTTGTGCCCGAAGAAACAACTCAAACGGAGTTGCCCAACGTATATGGCCGACCCACTTTCATCCTTCGTTGGTGATATAAAGAGTATCATCTTGTATACATTTCATCTCTATCTATCGAAAATCAATAGTTGATGGGTGGTTGTTTGGCTAGCACGTACTGTTCCAATGCTTTGGACACGCCTAGGACGATCCAGGGACGCATGAAAGAAACCGGCTCACTCGTACGTGAAATGGACAAAACCAAAATACCTAGCATAGGTGAAAATCAATCGAAGTGGAACGAAACAAAGGGGACGAAAATAAGAATATCGCCCTCCTTTATTAGTAAGTATAGATTCATCAAGAAAATAGCTAGCATACTCGCCATATCAGTGATTCATATAGCTCATTATTTGCTCAATGATGCATGAGAGGGTAGAGGTGCACTGGAAGACGTGGCTCAGCATGTAGCACAAGCGGTTTCTCTATGAGGAGGTCGTGCTTGGACTCGCTGAGATTGATGGCCGACACCCCAGCCGGTTTGGTCCAGGTGAAGCCATGCAGGAGCCTTCGAAGAGCATGACACTCATGGTTGTTCCTAGTGATGCCGCTGACGCATCCCGCCGTCCGGTGCTGAAGGAGATGAACCGCAATTAAGCTCTCGGTAAGCACCACATTGATGTTGTCTCCCATATGGCGCTCTGGCTTGAAGTGGAGCGGTTCATTCCAGACAGTGGGGTTCGGCCCAGGGCCAGCCGGCTTAGGATAACATGGCTACCCGTGGCACGCGCGGTAGCCCGCAACAATGGTGTCGGCAATCGCGACGTGCGGCAGGTTGAAGGGAGCGATTGGGTGGAGGCGAAATGCCTCACGTATGCACGCCTTGAGATAGTTGAGATGCATGATGTCCGACTCTTGCACCAGTCGCTCGCGACCGACCACCAGTCCATCTCCTCCACCGCCTTGGACAGCAACTCTGGGTTGTTCACCATCTCCGCCAGCGCCCACTCCACTGCGTTTGATGGGTTATCTATGGCCGCTAATATTATGTCCTGCATGTATTTCATGGAGATAAATGTAAGTTAATACAATTTATATCTTTGCATAAAGATAGATTACAATGAGTAATTGGAATTTTAAATGCAATTTAAGTTGAAATCACATCAAAATGGTAGAAAATTATTACAATAATGATATGCTTAAACTATCAATTCATAATTTCTTATTCTATTGTTTCCTTTTCTAACACCTGCCAAATACGGTATAAGATCTATTTTAGAATGTAAGCTATTACCTTTTCTCATGGATGACGTATTACCTTGTAGGACTATGAGGCAATTGGTCACTAAATTCAATCTAGGCCCTTGAACCATCTTAAAATTTCTCATTAATTAATATTTTGCTTACCTTGCACTGTGCTTTGACCTCATCGATGCTGAGCAACGGCTTGCCGTCACCATCGGCGAGAGTGATGAGAACGTCAAGGAAGTCCTGGACCCGTCCTGCCTCTCGCCGCTGTTCCACTGCCTCCAACGCTCTTCAATGACCATGTTGTGCAGTACATCCACTTTTGTGCTGGCCTCCTTAATAATTTTCACGTGGCCGTCGAGGTCTAGGCCAAGTAGACATGGGAGGTAGTCGCTGACGCAGAACGAGAAGAGAAGCCCTAGGAGGGTGAAGGAAGCGTCCATGTGCTCCACCTCCATCGGCCCCGACCCGCCGTCCGGCTGAGGCTCCCGAAATATCGTTGGCGAAGACAAGTCGGCGGATAGCGTTGCCGCAGTAATGCCGCGCGACGTGCCTGATATCCACGTTAGCTAGTCCCGGTGTTGAAGATGACCCCCGGCAGTGAGGTTGTAGATGTAGCGCATCAAGTTGTCAACCGTCAGCGGCGCTTGTCGTGGAGCCACTTGTGGCGGGAGGGGCAGATGATCTCAGAGGTGAGCACCTTGCGCATCTTCATCCACTGGTCGCCGAACGGCGTGAGCACGGCGTCCTTGTACCCGCAGCTGATGGCGTCGGAAGCGAAGGTGAGTGGGCGGGACAAGAAGTTCGTGTCCTGCTTCTTGAGCACCTCCCTTGCGATCTTGGGACTTGTGATCGGGATGACATGGACGCCGCCGAGGCGGAAGCAAGCGATGTCGGTGCCCATATCCTTCATCACACGATGGATCCAACGGAACACCGGCTTATTGAGCACCATCTCGGGCAGGCTACCCACCAGTGGCCACGACCATGGTCCCGGCGGAAGTGGAAGCGGCACCGTCGCCCGATGAGCACGTGCCACTGCCGACCTTGCTCTTAGTCATGCCAAGGTATATGAGCGTTATTACTATGAGCAGCTGGGGCACAAAGCAGCAGCAAGCCAGCATTGTGGAGACTGCTGCTTGCTGAGTGCACACACAGGCTTGCTGGGTAGCTTGCCTTGTTATCGTTGCGTAGGGAAGCCAAGTTTGCTTTACGTGCTCCTCTGCCCATGACTGCGAGACCCCTCTTTATATGTTACTTCCGTCCCAAAAAATTGGCTTAGATTTATCTAGATACGAAGGTATCTATGTATCTAACACTAAAACATGTCTAGATATATTACACATGTGTGGATCGTTTATCACATGTATCACATGGTATTTCAAATGTATTTATCCTGATAATAATAATAATAATTGTCTACCAACGTAATCAAAACAGAATTAAAAATCTTCTATTTTATAGATTGTTTTATATTCATTTAGATGAAGGATGATATTAATAATAATAACTGTCTATCCAAATCTAACTAAACGAAATATTTTTTCTATTTACATATCTTAGATTTATCCAGATCTGAAGGCTGATACTAATAATAATAATTGTCTATCCAAACGTAATTAAAACAGAATAAAACATCTCCTATTTGTAGATTTTCGAGAGTACTTATCCGAAAACTAACCATAATTATCTTACCAAAAGTATTTCAGACGCCAGGATGATGGACCATATAGGCAGCTTTCGGTTTGAAGAGATCGTCAGACCATGCATCCGGGATTCGATGAGATACTACATCATGCATGGGACATGCACGATGCAGGGAACAGTGGGCTCACGGGCCTCCTCTGTAGCAGGTTAAAAGGTGTGTCCAAGCACATGCAGAACTGACCACGTATGGACTGACTTGATTCGGTGCGGCTGCAAATTAAAGAGTTGCGCCCGGCTTGATGAAGCAAGCCAGAGAGAGCGACGCCAGCGGCCTCACTGGAGGTGCGGCTAATTGAAAAGGTCCAGTGTGGCTAATTGAAAAGGACTTGCATGAGCTCTACGACAGGGAAGAAGTGATGCCGCGGCCAGAGAGGCGACAACGACACCAAGTTCTTCTAGGACATGGCATCACATAGGCGCCGTAAAAACACGACTCTAAGCTGAAGACTTAGAGAGTCTCGATAATCTAGACTTCTCGGTTTCTAATAGGTGTCTATCTTACTAAGATACTGGTGCAACTTAATTAAGGTGCTGGTGCTCCACCCCGCTCTAAGAAATATGACTGTGATTTGCCAATACCCAAATGGGTAGTGTAAGCCTGATGGTAGCTACGCATCAACGGACGCTGAGACGCATCTCTTGGCGCAGGATTTTTATAGGGAGCTCTACACATCCGAAGGTGCAACTAACTTCGACGAGATTCTGCATCATGTTCGGACCACGATCTCCACTGATATGAACGCCAAGCTAACGGCGAAATGGATGGATGAGGAGATCGAAAGGTCTCTCTTCCAAATGGGTCCTACGAAATCTCCGGGACCGAACAGATTACCAGTCCTATTTTATCAAAGACACTGGTCTGTTATAACAAAAACAAAAAATAAGGTTTGTTCTACAATGAAAGATTTTTTTAATGGCAAAGAATTCCCAGCAGACTTTAACAGTACTGCGTTGGTTTTGATCCCTAAAGTCAAGGAACCGGAGTTGCTCTCCTAATTCTGGCCGATAAGCCTATGCAATTAAGGACAGTATAACCGCACCCAAACCGAGCCTTCTCACGCCATCAACGTTTCCGACCATTGGATCTCATGCTTTGGATACTTTTGGCCATTGATTGACTTCTGGTCGCGAACTAGGCGACCTGTCCTGAGTGCTGCTTCTCTGGATGCCGAAACGGTGGCCCGTGGTTGATTGGACATCTACCTCCCGAAGCCCATTCTTTCAACCTCGTCCCTGTCCTCCTCATTTTCAGCCCATTTTCGCCTGTCGCCTCACCTCATCCCTCCACGAAGCAATTATCGAGAGATAAACATTAGATCATCACCTTTTCTTTGTAATTTTGTTTTTGAGAGTCGTTTGTCAATGTAGAAGCACATCGCCTAGCTAAGTTTTCTTTTACGAGAGGACCGGTCGCCACGTATGGCTTGGTGCACCCCATGACCTCAGATGTATCCCACACCATGTGGTTTTTCATGAATAAACTTGGCTTTCACCCTCAAAAAAAAACCTCATCCCCTCCACGAGACCTCTTTCCAAATGACCTAGGCGAACTAGCCGCCCGACGCAGCGCAGCCGCTGAAGAAACTCGAAGCGGCGCGCGGCCCCTTCCCTCCCCTCGCTCGTTCTGGGCGGTGGCGCACTCCTCTCTTCCTCGATTGCCCCCTTTCTCTTTAGGCTCCAGGCTGCCCTCCCCATGCGCCTTCCTGCCCGCTGCTCTGTGCCGGTGGAAGATGAGAGGAATATGAGAGGATGAGGACTGAAGGATGGGAAGGCGAGTCGAGGTGGAACATGCGGAATCTTGCCAGTTGCCAATATGTTCTTCTTCGTCACGCAGCTGTTCCGTGATCTCGACATGGATTGTCGGTGCCCGCGATGGGCAGCAGGCCTGCTGAATCCACTGTATGGTCTGATTATTACCGTCTTCTTTGCCGTGTCGCCATGCAGTACCTAGAGGACACTGATATGCAAGGCCAAGCGAGGAGGTTTGAAGGACACCTACACGGAGGACCTTCTTACTTCCTGTACTTAAGGTTTGCCCTTGTCGTATTGCCCTTGGTGGTACAGTTCACTGCTTTGTTCAAACTTCAAACCTCAGTGTTTTCCTCACCTCATATTTTTGGGTACAGGCTGTTACAGACAAAACTGGAATCCACCAGATGAAATCGGCGACGCTGTAGTTGGGACAGAGTAGGTTCTCACCGTGCAAACGAATGCAGGACTGCATCTTTGTTGGCTGGAGTTCCCGGAAATTAGTACTTCGCTCTTATGGAGAGTGATTTCCGTTCCCTTCATTCCCTCTTTGTTGATGTAGAAACTATTCCGGTGAGAACTGTGAACCAACAATGCTCATCTGGGCTACACCGCTACAGGCAGTGTGCAAGAACTGATAAATATGTGAAGGCGCACGTGAGTGCCTTTTTAAAGTTTCGACCACCTTGTCTCATTCTCCTAAATCCTCTTCTTTTTTATAGCTCAGCATTTCAGTTCTTGAGAGTTGAATTTTGTGCAGGACCAGTGAGTTCTCATCAATTTCAGGAGATTAATGAACTAGAAGATTATCAACTCAATATGTATAGCAGTATGTGTATTACTTTACACCCAGAAATGACTACCGCTATCAACTATGAAAAAAGGGGTTCAGTCCTTGTATCGTTGCCTTCAGGTTGCCTATGACGCGGTGTAACACCGTTTGTGATAATTTGGCTTATTTTCCTGTAAACTGCTACTTCTAACAAGAAAAAAATAGATGCCATAATATCAATCTCGAGCTTATAACTTCTAGACAATTATGGATTCAATTTGTGTAGATGCTACTGGATTCCAAACTTGAGTGGCAAGCACAAGTGATACACCTGGTTGTTGTGGAGTTCAACTTCACTATGAATTAGGATACAGAGCTAGGTGACAATACAAATTGATGTTGAATGCATGAGGTAAGTTTGTTATTACGCAATTGTTGTTTCGTCATGTGGGTTCTAAGAGGGACTATAAAGTTGTGCACAGTTCACTTATAACATATATGGCCAAGCAATAACATAAATGTTGTTGGACTGAAACGTCCTCCTCCTGTGGCAGGTTATGCGTACTGGATTGTGATTTTACAAAATTACTTTTACACTAATCTTTCAAAAGTGAAGCATGTAAATACGGAAATGAAGTGTTTTATGAGAGCAGTACAACAACATGATTTTTTAGGTGGTTTAGAAACTTTAGTTATTTCCCTTTGTGATGTTTGAGTTATAAAGTAAAATGAAGATCGTAGTTTTTGTGGCTCACCTTTTTATTGTCAACTATTCAAATGATAAACCTACTTAGTCTCTTAGTTTTTGTGAAACAACATTATCGAAATGCAACTTTTAGTATGATGGATTATGCAAAGTACATGAGGATAAAGAAGATCCACACTGATCTAATTGAGATTACACAGTGAAGGTTTTCTTCTAAAATCATGAAGGTTAATCCAACATTTCTAAAGACGAGTAACAATGACCATCCCAGATATAGTGAAGTAATGTGATGGTCCCTTCCATTACATACCTTTTTTGGTATCTGCTGTGAACATACAAGACCTGGAAAAAACAAGCTATTTGTTCAAATTTTGAAGGCATGGAACTGTTTTTTCTTTCTTTGTGTATACTTCTCCAGTTGTCCTGTTCTTCTTATGACAAGAACTTATTTGCTAATCTGCATTTCATGATAAATGCTTTTTGGTTGATAGTATTCTTAAATCTTCAAAATAAGGACTTTTTAGATACTCAATATAATGGTTTGCAATGATCTGCTGCTCAACATAATTTCTGGTATATAATAAATTAAACTACTTTACTTTCACCAATTTATCATCATTTTTAAAATATTTGTTGTCAATTCTGAAACAGGACAAACCAGTTCAGCAGCAAGGACCAATGTTTACAAAATGAACAATTGATAAATTGCCAATAAGATGTCAACGCAGTAAAATCAAGAACAAGTGTGCCTTTTGATGGGCAAGAACAATGAACTCCGTTCCTTGATATAAGGTGTATAGATTTTTGAGAAAAAGTCCGAAATATAAGGTGTATTGCGTTGCACCACTTGTTTGGATAATTTTTTTAGGGATTTGATTACATTTCCTTATATCATGTAAGCTCCTCTATTTTCTCATGTCAATTAGTCATGTGTAATCTCACTCAAAGCTTGTGAAATTATCGCTCCACGTGCGTTCTTTAATTTCCGTGCCAAAAACTATACACCCTATATCTAGAAACGGAGGGAGTACATCACAACCAAACAAGGAAAACCAAGATCAAACAAGTTTATTTTTGTTTTTACTATTTTATTGCTTAGGGACCTTGTTTAAGGCTGATTGTATGTCGTCTTTAGAGTTGGGCTTTTACCATACAATATGATGTTGTAGCTAAAAATTCTAGCAGGTTCGACCTAGATTTTAATGACTGATATTACAATTGCAGTACACATTGCACTGACATACATGTACCAGTGCCCTATTTTGCTAATCCAATGGTGCCCTAAAATTCCATGCAACTTATTTCGTATTTAACATCCATATTTCATGTCATCATATATTTACAAATTTTTCTACCACTATACTAAGAAATGGGCCAGGCGGCAACGCCGCCATCAATGATCTAGTGTACTATACAAACTGGCGGCGAAGGTGTTGGCTAGCAGGCTAAAGATCATCCTTCCGGTGCTTTTGTTCCTGGGCGTTTGATCACATACACCGTCCTCATTGCGTACAAGTGCACACATGCCGTTCGGCTCGAAGACCGTCACCGCCGCCACCGTGCCTCCGGCATCTCGCGCCATGCCGGCTCCTCGCTGGCTCGCGCCCATGCTGCCGCAGCGTCGGTCTAAGCCCGGACCGACGCCACCTCCAGCTCTGCCTCGGCCATGTTCCTGTCCCGCTAGGCCAGGCCTACGGCGTCGGTTGGGTCCAGGCCGAGGTCCGGGTCGGCCGGCTCCTCCTCCTCGACCCGGTCGACGGGATCGGACCGGCTCCTGCGAAACACGGCCTCCTCGGCGGCCGCGGCATCCGCCGCCACCCTCGCCAGCGCGATCAGTGACCTGAAGAAGAAGACAAAATGAACAAAAGCGAAGTCGGCTCGACTGCTAGGACGCAGGCAAGAAGAAACTTACCCCTGCAGGACCGGGACGGGGGCCGGCCTCCCCTGCCCGGTGTCGCGCTTCCTCTTGGCCGGCCTCGCGCTCCCGACCGGGTCCACCGCGGCGAAACACTATCCTTCCCGTGCAGGCGGCTCGGCGCCGCTCCCCGCGACAACCCGGCTCCGCCCGCGTCGCCGCCTCCTCCGCCCAACGCCACTACATCAGCAACCGGCGTCAGCGTCGCCCGCGCCATGTCGTGACCAACAACTCAAGAAACACAAAAGAGAAGCCAAAAAGGCAGGACTTACCCGCTGACGCCCAGCGCGGCCGACCTCATCCTCCTCCTCTCCGCCCGTGGGCGCGGGCTCCTCTGACGCCGCCCGCACCACCTGCGACGGAGCCCGGGCGTAAGGATGTCGGATGGCATTCATGAGCACCTCCGCATCGCGTCCAAGGCGGATAAGAAGGTGCGCGACAGCAAAGTAAGAAGACCAAATACTCACCAGGGGCGCCGGGTTCGCGTGGCTGTACAGCGCCTTGCCGAACCGCCTGTCGCCCTGCAGGCTGGCCTTGGAGATGTCGTTGACCCGGCGAGCGATCTGGTCCGCCGCTAGGCGCGTCGCCCCCATGCGGTTGGGGTCTTGAAGGCCGGTCATCTCGCTGATGGGGCAGGTGCGCCGCTGCAACGGGAGGACCCGGCGCGTGATGAACGCGGCGATGAGGTCGGTTCCGGTGAGCCCCTCCCGCGTCTTCATCACCGCTACCCTCTCGCAGAGATTGAGGATCTCCTGCGACGGGTTCCTGGGATAGTGGCCCCAGTTCATCTTCGCCCGCGGCGGCGCGATGGCGAAGGCCGGAAGGTTGATGCGGTCCGCGCCCAGGGTGCGGACGTATAAGAAGGAATTCTGCCACTTCTTGGCAAAATCCTCGGCGGAATTTTGGGGTAGTCCACCCCCGACCGCTTCAAGATGACGGCGGCGCCGCAATCGGCGAACTCCCCGTCCGTCGGCCCCTGCTGCTTCAGGGAGAAGAGGCGCGCCCAGAGATCGACCGTGGGCTCGACCCCCGGATACCCCTCGCAGAGGGTGATGAAGCCCGCCAAGCGGGCGATGGTGCCGATGCCGAGATGGTGGGGCTGTAGCCCGAAGAACTCCAGGAACGTGCAGAAGAAGGAGCTCGCCGGCAGCCCGAACCCGCGCTCGAAATGCGGGAGGAAGACCACACGCTCCGTGCCGTGGGGCTGCGGCCTCTGCTCGCCCCGCGACAGGCGCACGACGACCTCCGTCTCCCGCGGCAACCGCCGGGAGGAGCGGAGGTAGGTGATGTCCTCGACGGTGATGGTCAAGCCCATCCAAGAGCCCGACGGCAGCGCCATCGATGAAGACAAGGAAGGAAGAAAGAAGATGGACGACGACGGAGTTATGCTCGAAGCAGCGGGCGTTGCAGCGCCGGTGGTCGCAAGAAGCAGAGCAAGGGCGAAGAGGCAGGGGAGCACGGGCGAGAATGATGTCCGTCGTTCCCCTTGCCCCCAATATATAACCCTCGGTTTGAACGTGGGAGAGTGGGATCGTCTGCGCTCGCCTTTTCCAACTACCCCGCAATAAGTGCGCATGTACGCGTAGTAATCGCGACGGGAAGAGCAACCGACCCCGGACGCTGCAATAAATCCGCCGCAGCGTGGGCCAAGGAAAGCGGCGGCGGGCTAACCCATCGCCCTAGTCCCGTCCGCAGCGCGTGGCCTGTCAGCCCCGACTTAGGGCACCACGTGGCGCCCGCGTGAAACCCAAGGGATCGCCAAAAGATTCGATGGACTCCTCGGTTCCCGCCATCGCCGAGATGCCGTGGTCCGGCTTCCGAAAAAAACCGGCACATAGTGGGTGTTGCCGGACCCGGCGCTCACAGAATTCGCCTTTTTTAAGGGGAAACTGCGAAGGCCCCCATCCGAAGACGGCGGACCTTCACAGCTTCGGGGACTAGTGTCGGGGGATGAACCCGGCGGAACAATGAAACCGGATCCTTTTCAAAAACAATGGGGCCGGCGTCGCCCCTCAAGCCAGCACGCGCTTGGCCGGGTCGCTCGGCCCGGCCAGGCCCCGCGACCCGGCCGAACTCTCCAACCCAGCCAGGCACCTCGACTCGGCCTCGACAACCAGAACAAGACAGCCGAACTCGGCACAACCAAGGCTTCCTCAACAAGCCAGCTCCACCCGTGGCGTGCTCCGCAACCCAGCCACGGGTCAACTCCGTCCCATCCAGCCGTGACGATGGGGCGAGTCTTCAACCGCCGATGACCAGGGCAGCAGTGCCGCCCATGCCTCTGGTCGGTCGGGCGTGTAGCGATGCCCCTCACCAACCCGCCGACCAGGCCGGCGTGGCAGCGGTGCTGCCCTCACTGCTAACGACAGCAAGCGGCGACCTAACGAAGCGCCACTGTACACGACTCAACTCGGCCACGCCCTCACGATCGACAAGACGGCGCACAGTCCCCCTAGGCACGCGGGGCCCGCACCTAGGGGAACCCAGCGAACCACAGGCCCCCAGCGGGTCCCAGCCGGGTCCTCAGATGCTGACGACCCGGCCCCACCAACTTGTAACATTACTGTTGTACCCCTGGGGGTTTGGCCTATAAAACCCCCCAGGAGCCCTCACGTATACAAGAAAGTAAGCAAGCAGAAGGATAGAGAAATTAGCCACCCGTCAGTAGAATCCACCCAAGGAGAAGGAGCAGCCTAAGCCTTGGCCAACCTTCCGCCTCCATACAGCTCCAGCAGCAACCTTGTACTGTCGCACATCAACCACACTCGGCAGGACTAGGGGTGTTATCTCTCCGGAGAGCCCAGAACCTGGGTATGTCTTGCGTCCCGCGCTCGCTCATGCCAACCCCGCCTCTGAGCCCACCAGTGCCCTCGAGCCTCCTCCTCTCTTGACCATCCCATGGCATCTGCCGTCGCCCACCACGACACGGGTGCCACATAATTCCCCTCCCGGTCCCATTTTCTTCCACTCCGCCTCTTCTCCCCCTTCCTTTGCATCCACACCCTCCACCTTTGCCGCCAGTGTTGTTCGTCTCCGGCTGGCACAGATGCATTGACGTACGTCCACAACCAGCACCGACGCGCCCGCTCGCCGTTTCGACGGAGCTTTCAGCCCTGGAGCCGTTTATACCCAGGTACACACCGCCCCTTGTCGACGACCTCCATGGCGGACACCACACCCTGCAGGTGTTTGGTCAAATGTCATTGAGCTTATTTTCAAATGCTATGTCATTTTTAGAGTATGTGGGATGGTGAGCTATGGAGGATGAGTTGTTATGCGATGCGTGACTGGCCGTATCCATGATTTCATAGGCAGGACCAGAGGGCCGCCCATACGGGAGCAAGTACATGAAAAGTTTCACGCCACGAAAACACATTAAGCCCTATGATATGTACATCATTCGACCATGTAACGTGAGGTCATTGTCGTATCGCTTGTATGCTATCGAGTTTAGCGTCATCAAGTTTTGCAACTTGGTTAGTCAGCTCGAGACAAGGTGGCCGTTGCACGCGGACATGGACATTGTGAGTTTTACTTCCTCTTGCTCAACTTGTTAATTGATTCATTCACTCAATGTTGGTCTACACATTATATATAGCACGCACGCGCCGCCGTGGTGTACCACAAGACAGAGGGACGACTATTTACGTGCACACACTGCTGGATGAGATCCGTTCATGAAAAACATTGTTGGACATCCGGGATCTAGTCGAATTGGAGGCATTGTTGTACTTATACTTAATTTGCATATTATGTATGGATAATTATGCTATTTTCTATCCAAACTTTAATGAATATCGGTCGGTGTGCATGAATTTCATGCGGTAAATTAAAATGCGGTTTGAAATGTATACGACTAGCGCTGAATGATTATCTCTCTCACACATGTCTATGAACTGGTCCTCTGTTCGCGGACGCATACAGGAGGATTTTGGCGGTTGCCTGCCGTTGGAGATGCCCTAATGCATCCAACGTCGCCCACCCGCCATGCCGCGTCCCGCATCCTCGTGTGTATATACCAGACCTAACCCCCACTCACCAAACCAAGCAAGGCATCGTCATCTATCACACATAAAATAAAATGGCCCCTGAGCAGTGCCTTGTTTGGATAGCACTCCTCGCGGTGCCTCTCCTGTGCTACGATGATGTACACTAGAAGAGGTGCTCGCCGATGGCCGCCGGGCCCCCGGCCGTGGCACATAGTAGGCAACCTGCTCGACCTGCGCGGCGGTAACCTCCACCACAACCTCGTGCGCCTGGCGCACACCCATGGTCCTGTGATGACACTCAAGCTCGGCGCGGTGAGCACCGTGATTGTGTCCTCCGGGGCAGCGGCGTGGGAGGCATTCGCTAAGCATGACCGCCGCAATCACTGTCCGGACACGAGGCGCGCCGTGGCCCACGCCGACCGCTCCATGGTGTGGCTGCCGAGCTCCGACCCGCTGTGGAAGACGCTGCGTGGCATTGCCGCCACACACATCTTCTCGCCGCGCAGCCTCGCGTCGGCGCAGGGCGCCGGAGGCGCACCGTGAACCACAGCGTCTTTGGCGAGCGTGGAGCACCGCGCCCTCACCAACTCCGCCGTGGCGAGGATGTCGGTGGCGACCCTCATCATGCCCAAGATGGACTGCCTTATCGGCCCTGCGCCGGAGATGGTGAGCGAGGAGAATCCGGCCAAGTTCAGGGAGTTCGTGTTCAGGGAGTTCATGGCGGCGTACGACACCGCCGCTGCGAACCGGGAGGACGATGCTCGAGTACTTCAGGATCCAACAACACTAGATCGATCTTGATGGATCTACATCTATGCCTAGACTTTCTTCCTAGCAGCTTGATGCATGTACCAAATAAACAGAGCTCCGCTCCGGAGCGTCGAACTTTCTCGTGTGGTTGCATCTTCTTGATGCCATGCCACAAATTAATGAAGCTTTCGTATGTGGTTGTGTCTATGGTTACGTGCATCAGTCCATGAAGAATCCAAGGGTGATCCTCCCTTTCGAGGAAAAGAAATGTGGACCTGTGGTTGCGTACGTAGAGATGGTGCTAAAAATCAATAAAGCTTTCATCATCTTTTTTCTTCTTCAAAAGACCAAATAAAACAAAGGGAAATGGCACATTGTATGGAGTGTCTTGCAATGGTGCCTTCAACTTTGGGAATGCACTCGATAATGCTGGTGAATTCTTTGGCTCATAGTTTTCCAGTGATGGCCATACCGGCAAGAAACATTCAGGTGTCCCAGGTGTGAACCATATTTTGCGCCTCCAGAGTGATGAGGTAGCGGGTTACGATGTGATCCCATCTTTCCTTTGTGTAAACAAGGATGTTATGTGCACCTGTAGAATGCCCGTGCGTTGCCACGGGCAATGGATATTCTTTTTCAGTTAAAATGTAAGATATTGCATGTCAAATTTCATATGTATAGAAATGATCTTGCATTATTCAACAGAAATTTGAAAAAGAAATATTTTGGACATTCTGAACAAAAATTTGAAACATGATTTTTTGAAAAACCTGAACATTTTGAGACATAAACAATTTTTAACTTATGAGCAACATTTGAAACAACAAACATTTTTAGAAATCCCTGAATACATTTTAAGAATTTATGAATTCATTTAACCTCGAATATTTTATGAAAGAGAGATTTTTTTTGAATTTGTGAACAAATTTTGAAACCATGAACATGTTTTAAAATTCGTGAATATTTTATGAATTTTTTTAAAAAAATTGTAACCTAAAATAGTTATTTAATTGCTGAAAAATATTTGAAAAACACAATATTTTTTGAAATCTCAACCAATTTCAGAAAATGTGACGATTTTTTGTATTTAAGAACGATATTTAATCACAATCCCTTTTTGAACTTTTGAAAAATTCAAAAAATAAACTTTTTTTAAATTTCAACAACATTTTTTTGAAAAGGAAAAGTATATCTTGATAATTATTTTTTATAAAGGAACAAAAAATGAAAAAAGGAAAATGAACAGAAAAACAAGAAGAATAAAGAAAAACAAAAAAAGAACTAGAAAACTGGTAAAGGAAACAAAACTGGCTCGCTCCCTGAAGTTAAATGGACTGGCCCACTACTCGGGATGGAGCAGTTCGTGTGTGTGTGCTCTCGACATTTTTGCGCAGAGAGCGTCAAATAGGGTTAGCAACCAGCGACTCCCCACGAAATTGGATTCCACTCCTATATGACGCCAAAATCATTAGTCCAAGGTTACTCCTTGCAAAGGTCGCTCACCTTCTCATTCGTCACTTGTCGCAATCAGAGAGTTTTCTTTTTTTTTCATTGATTTATTTTATTCGAAATGTATTATCTCTTGAACCGTGCGCCAAATTCTGAACCATTTTCAACGTTGGATTTCTAACACCAAGATCTTCAAAATTGGATCCCATGTAATTGGTTTTATCAAAAGAAAAATCACGAAAAAGGGAAGAAATCAAAAAGAAATAATGAAGGAAAAAGGGAAAAGGAACAAAAAAGCAAGAAGAATAAAGAAAAAAACTGAAAAACGGTAGAGGAAACAAAACTGGCTCGCTCCCTAAAGTTAAATGGACTGGCCCACTACTCGGGATGGAATGGTTCGCTTATGCGTGCTCTCGACATTTCTGCGCATAGAGCGTCAAATACGGTTAACAAACCATCGACTCCCCGCCAAATTGGATTCCCCTCCTATATGACGCCAAAATCACTAGTCTGGGGTTACCCCTTGCAAAGGTCACTCTCACCTTCTCAGCCGCCACTTGTCGCAACCTGAGAGTTTTTCTTTTTTCATTGATTTATTTATTTGAAATATTTTATCTCTTAAACCATGCGTCAAAATTCTGAACTGTTTTCAATGTTGGATTTCTAACATTGAGATCTTCAAAACTAGATCCCATGTAATTGGATTTTGAAAAATATTTCACAAAAAACCCCAAAAGAAAAAAAAAACTGGAGCCAAAAGAACTATTTTTTTCTTTACTTTTTTCCGTTTTCGAGAAACACGGTGGAAGCTAATTTGTGCCTTCAAGAGAAGCAAATATGTGCTTCTCATACAAAGTTTTTTCCCTTTCCACTGTGCCTCCATGAGAAGCAAATCGTGCTTCCTGTGGAAGCACAAATTTTATTCCCTCTCCGAGAAGTATAGTTGTGCCTCTTCAGGGAAGTAAATATGTGCCTACACAAGTAGTAAATATGTGCTTGTGGAAGCATATACTTTTTCCCTTTCCGAGAAGTGCTTTATCGTGGAAGCAAATCTATGCCTCCAGGAGAAGCAAATATGTGATTCTCATGAAAGCATATATTTTTTTCCTTGCAGAGAAGTGCAGCTGTGCTTCTCGTATAAGGAAATCCGTGCCACCACGAGAAGCAAATTTGTGCTTCTCATGGAAGCACGTATTTTCCCATGCAAAAAAGCCCGCAAATAGAATTCTCAAAAACCTAGGGAAACCGGATGAAAAATGTAAAGGCGGCAAAAAAAACATCAATCGAAAACCCGAAAACGCGTACAGAAAAATAAAACAAAATAATTCATAGGGAGCACTCAGCAACTTGAGATGTGACAGTGGTTAGAGACACCACTTGGCGTGCTCCCTGGGCACCGACCACTGGAGGTTTTGCGTTATACAAGCTGGCGACGCACACGCGGAGTCCTGATTGGCCTGGCCCATTGCGATCGAATCCAGAATGTCACGCTACCAAGGCAGTTAGGCTCTTGGAACAAGAACACCTTTGGTTCAGTAAGGAAGGAGATCAAAAGTTTGAAGATGGAGCTAGACCGACTCCGAAGTGATCCAACCAGAACAGCGTCAACGCGCATTGAGCTGAAGATCAATGAAAAATTGATTGAGCTATATCATAGGGAAGAAATAATGTGTAGGCAACGCTCGAGGTTGGAGTGGCTCTCGGTAGGAGACAGAAATACCCGATTTTTTCACCTACGGGCTAGTGAGAGAAGGAAGAGGAATATGATTAAGGCCTTAGAAACATCGTTGGGTGTGATGACAGAGAACCAGGGCGAGCTAAAGGCTATGGTGACGGAATTTTATAAGAACTTATACACAACAGAAGGCGTATCTGGAGTAGAGGATGTTTTAGCAAGTGTCCCGGTAAAGGTCACGGATCATATGAATGCCCATCTTCTTGCCCCATACACAAACGAGGAAGTTAAAATAGCCCTCTTTCAAATGTTTCCGACAAAGGCACCGGGGCCGGACGGATTCCCAGCCCATTTTTATCAACGGCATTGGGACATTTGTGGGGATGAAGTTACTAGGGCAGTCCTGAGAATCATCAGAGGAGAGGAAAGTGCTGCATGCGTTAATGACACGGTACTGGTTCTTATCCCGAAGGTACTAAATCCTACACTACTCTCCCAGTTCCGGCCTATAAGCCTATGCAATGTAATATATAAGATTGCTTCCAAAGTAGTTGCAAACAGGCTCAAAGTCATCCTTCCAGACATCATATCTCAGGAACAATCAGCGTTTGTCCCAGGCAGATTGATCACAGATAATATCATATGTGTGTATGAATGCCTGCACTTTATGAAGAGAAGCAAAGCTAAATCTAACAGTTTTTGTGCTTTGAAGTTAGACATGATGAAAGCCTATGATAGACTGGAGTGGCCATACCTTCGAGCTATGATGGAGAAATTGGGGTTTGCACACTCCTGGATTGACATAGTAATGGACATGGTACAATCTGTTTCTTTCTCTGTTCTTTTTAATGGTGATAAGCTAGAACAGTTTAATCCTACCAGAGGCATTCGACAGGGGGACCCAATCTCCCTGTACCTTTTTCTTGATTCCAGCAGAGCCTTTCGTGCCTTTTAAGATCCAGTTCTCGATCGTCCAGTTTGGAAGGGATCAAGGTGGCTCCGATAGCTCGGCTGTTAACCACCTCCTTTTGCTTGACGATAGCCTGTTGCTTTTCAAATCAAGTGCGGAGGGGCTGCTAGTGTTTGAATTGTTGGATACATATTGTAATGCTTCAGGTCAGAGGATAAACAATGACAAATCTTCAATATTTTTTTAGCAAAAAATGCCCACAAACTGTGAAGGATGAGGTCAAGCAGATTTTGAATGTGACAAATGAGTCATTGAGTGAAAGGTACTTGGGGATGCCTACGGAGGTTGGCCAATCTAAAATGGGTACATTCAAATACTTGAGGGACAGAATTTGGGACAAGGTGAGAGGGTGGATGGAAAAACTCCTTTCAGTGGGAGGAAAAGAAGTGCTCATCAAATCAGTGGCGCAAGCCATCCCAGTTTACTCAATGGCGTGCTTTCGATTACCAAGAGGACTATGTGAAAATATTGCTTCCATTATCCGTCAGTTTTGGTGGGGGAGTAAGCAAGGGAAAAGGAAGCCAGCTTGGGTATCATGGGATGTTATGACAAAACCTAAACATCTTGGTGGTATGGGTTTTAGGGACATGGAGATCTTCAATCTTGCTTTGCTTGCCCGACAAGCTTGGAGGTTGTTGAATGAACCGAATTCTCTCAGTGCAAGAATTTTAAAAGCGGCATATTTTCCAAATACAGATTTCCTCGAGGCAGAAGTAGGCAACCACCCATCACAAATTTGGAGGGCTGTTCTAGATGGACGTGATGTATTAAAGCAAGGCATCGTGAGGCGTATTGGCAATGGGAATCGACAGATATTTGGAGAGACAATTGGCTACAGCGGGCTGGATCATTCAGACCGATAACTTCACTAACACCCAACCCGCCATACTTAGTATCTGATCTTATAGACTCGACCACATCATCGTGGAAGGAGGAGCTCATTCGTACTACCTTTGTACCTTTCGATGCTGACTCTATTCTATCTATCCCTATATGCACTAGGGCTGTTGAAGATTTCTGGGCTTGGTCAGCCGAGAGGAATGGCAGATTTTCATGAGCTACTGCTTACAGGATGATTATGTCCAAAAGGGAGGACCGAGGAAACTGGGTAGAACACAACCACAGGGGATCGACACTGAATTCAGATCGCGGGATTGGGCAATACTGTGGAACATCAGGGTCCCTTCGAAGCTCAGGGTCTTTCTTTGGCGGGTGGCAAGGCATACTATGCCAACGGCGGATCTCCTACACCATCGGCACATGTCGGATTCACATCTTTGCTCCTTGTGCGGAAGGGACGGCTCATGGAGACATGCTCTACTAGAATGCACTATGTCATGATGTATTTGGGCGCTATCAGAAGATGAGGTGGTATAGCAGTTAAGTTTGAATATGAACCCAAATGCAAAAATTGGCTCATGGAGTTGCATGACAGCTTATCACAGGAGCATTTTCTCGGGCTGGCGGTGACACTTTGGGCGACATGGAAATCCCGACGCAAGGCGATCTATGAGGGTGTGTTTCAAAGCCCTCAGGGTACTAATCAATTCATACAAGCCTACATAGCAGACTTACAAGTTATCGCCGGTGTGGGAAGTAGTTGGGTAACACAACCACCAGTAAGATCACGAAGCTGGATAGCACCTCCAGACCAACATGCCAAAATCAATGTAGATGCGGCGGTCAGAGCCAACCAGGGATGGGGAGTGGCTGCTGCAATATGTCGTGACCAAGATGGATCCTTTCAGGGTGCTTCGGCTCTTGTCACTAGAGGGATCATAGACCCACCGACACTGGAAGCATTGGCGATCAGGGAGGCCTTGGCGCTTGCTGAAGATCTCAACTTTCGCAGGGTACACATTGCATCGGATTGCAAAGCTGTGGTGGATGACATCAAAAGTAAAACGCCAGCTACATACGGAGCTATTTTGCATGAAATCATAGACCACAGTTCATCTTTTATTTCTTGTAATTTTGTGCATGAGTTTAGGAGCTCGAATGTCGAGGCTCACAATCTAGCGAAGCATAGTTTGAAGTTAGGGGTTGGCCGCCATGTGTGGTTAGGCAACCCGGGTAACCTTACTTTTGTATCTTTGAACATTGGCACAAGTTAATAAAGGCTTCGCGTGATTGTCTAAAAAAAACCAAGGCAGTGGTACCAATACCACGACCTAACACAGTAAAAAATTGCAAAAGCTAATCGCCCATGCTAGGAGTGGGGTGTGGAGGTGACTACTAAGTAGCGCGAGTTATCAAGTAGCGGTAGATCCAAAACTGTTTGTAATTTTCGAACATTTGCTGGAAAATTGTGAACAATTTTTTAAAAGGAAAAGAATGTTTCAGAATTTGAACGCGTTTGCTGGAAAGTTGTGAACAAACATTATCTAGATGATCATTTTTGAATTTCTTTTTTTAAAGAATTGATATATTTTTAAAATTCTAAACAAAAGTTTTTAACCGCATTACAACTTTTTAAATTCCTGACAATTTTTGTAACCAAGAACATTTTTCAAAAATGTGCAATTTTTGAAGTTGGAAAGAATTTTTAAAACCATGAACAATTTTTGAATTTATGAACAAACTTTGTAAAACATGAACATTTTTTGAAATTCTGCCCAAATTTTGGAACCACAAAATCTTGTTGAATTCATGAACATGTTTTAAAAAACATCTTTTGAAATTTCAAACAATATTTGAATTTTTTGAACATTTTTTAAAAGAAAAAACATGAAATAGAAAAAAACAAAAAACAAAAACAATTTTTTTGGAAAAGATAGAGAAAAATATAATAAGACAAGGAAAATCAAATGAAGAAAACAAAACAAGAAAAAATAACGGTTGCAGATAAAAACTGGGTTGTAACTTTGACATGTGCGAAACCAGGTACACATTTAAATGGGCCAGCTCAACTGATCGCTAGTTCGGCTTGGTCTGCGAAGGTCCGACATTTTCGATACTTAATGTGTTAGGGCATCTCTAAAGCGGATCCGTAAATCTTCCGCAATCGTCCGGACCATGCTGCCCGGATCGTGGATGCCATCCAACATCGACCTGCATCGATCCGTGGAAGCGGTCCGGATACGATTTCTCCGTAAATTGGAGACAAAAGTGTGGGTGGTTTGCGGCAGTCCGGACATCTGAAACGTTCGACTCCGACACCCGGGCCTACGCAATTCCTCCTCCCGGTCCCATTTCCTTCCACTCCGCCCCTTCTCCCCCTTGCTTTGCATCCGCACCTTCCACCTTTGCCACCATTGATGTTCGTCTATGGCCGCCACAAATGCATTACCGGACGTTCGCAACCAGTACCGACGCGCTCGCTCGCCGTTTCGCGAGCATTCAACCCTGAAGCCGTTTGTACCTAGGTACACTCCGCCCCTTGTCGACGACCTCCATGGTAGACACCACGCCTTGCTGGTGTTCGGTCAAATGTTATGGAGCTTATTTTCAAATGCTATGTCGTTTTTAGAGTACGTAGGATGGTGAGCTACTCGACCATGAAGGATGAGTTGTTGTGCGATGCGTGGCTGGCCGTATCCACGGATTTCATAGGCAGGACCAGAGGGCTGTCCTTCTTTGGAGCAAGTGCATAAAAGTTTCATGCATGAAAGCACGTTGCGCCTTATAATATGTACATCATTCGATGCAACTTGAGGTCGTTGTAGTATCGCTGGCACGCTATCCAGATCAGCATCATCAAGTTTTGCAACTTGGTTAGTTAGCTCGAGGCAAGGTGGCCGTTGCACGCGGACATGGACAACGTAAGTTTTACTCCCTCTTGCTCAACTTGTTGATGATTTATTCACTCAATGTTGGTCTACACATTATATGTAGCACGACGCACCGCCGTGGTATACCACAGGACAGAGGGACTGTCATTTACGTGCACACACTTCTATATGAAGCTGAAGGGTAGTTTGTGTGGAACGACATGATGCGTTCATGAAAAACTTGCTGGATATCCGGGATCTAGTCGAATTGGAGACATTGTTGTACTTAGACTTAATTTGCATGTTATGTATGGATCTAGTTGAATTGGAGACATTGTTGTACTTAGACTTAATTTGCATGCTATGTATGGATCTAGTCGAATTGGAGACATTGTTGTACTTAGACTTAATTTGCATGTTATGTGTGGATGATTTATGCTATTTTCTATCCGAACATTGATGAATATCAGCCGGTGTGCATGAATTTAAATGCAGTAAATTAAAATGCGTTTTGAAATGTATACGGCTAGTGTTGGATGGCTATCTCCATCATACATGCCTGCGGACTGGTCCTTTTGTTCGTGAACAGATGGGGGAGGATTTTGGCCGGTTGCGGTTGCAGATGCCCTAATGCATCCAACGTCGTCCACCCGCCACGCCGCGTCCCGCATCCTCATGTATGTATATACCTAACCTAACCCCCACTCACCAAACCAAGCAAGGCATCGTCATCTATCACACATAAAATACAATGGCCCCTGAGCAGTGCCTTGTTGGAATAGCACTCCTCGCAGTGCCTCTCCTGTGCTACATGATGATGTACACTAGAAGAGGTGCCTGCCGGTGGCCGCCGGGCCCCCGGCCGTGGCCCATAGTCGGCAACCTGCTCGACCTGCGCGGCGGTAACCTCCACCACAACCTCGCGCGCCTGGCGCACACCCATGGTCCTGTGATGACACTCAAGCTCGGCGCGGTGAGCACCGTGATTGTGTCCTCCCGGGACGCGGCGTGGGAGGCATTCGCTAAGCACGACCGCCGCATTGCGGCGCCTTTATCCCGGACACGAGGCGCGCCGTGGCCCACGCCGACCGCTCCATGGTGTGGCTGCCGAGCTCCGACCGCTGTGGAAGGCGCTGCGTGGCATTGCCGCCACACATCTTCTCGCCGCGCAGCCTCGGCGTCGGCGCAGGCGCCAGTGAGCGCACCGTGAACCACATCCTTTACACCTTCCGCGCCCGAGCCGGGCAGGAGGTCGACATTGGCCACGTTCTGTACCATGGCATGTTCCACCTGCTGAGCAACACGCTCTTCTCCCTCGGCGACCAGGACAAGCTGAGGGGCATTCTAGAGGACATCGTGGCGCAGGGCGGACCCAGGATAAAACTTGAGAGGGGCAAGAATGTATGGCCATATACCAACAAAATAAGCATCCATTATATAAACTAAAACGTTGATATAATTGCATCATTCTCCACATGGTAGCGAATCTTCTATCTATCTATCTATTATCTATTATATAATTAAGACAAGAGACAAATAAGCCATCACGTTCGTCCACATATGTTAAAAATATATTATCCATTGATCTAGATTATAGCGGTTGAGATTAAAACATCTAAAAGCTTACGGAGAACAATATTAGATACAATTTTTAGCATATGACACGTACGAGGCACAACAGAACCCAAATAACACGTCCAACCAAAATAACATGTCCGATCGATGCAAACCAATAGGAATCCTCCGGTGAAAAGCACAATCGAGGCACACACAAAAGGAAAAGAAAAAAAACAATCTGAAAACATCATCCATCACGTCCGATCAGATATAGCAAACCAGTAGCAACCCTTCGATGAAAAGCTCAATCGAGGCACACAAAAAAGAAAAAAAAACAATCAGAAAACATCAGAATCCGTCAGGTAAAAAAACAGAATATCTGCAAAAGGAATAAACGATCCGATGATGGGATCATATCTAATCCGGCCCTACTCTGAAATCTGAACTCTCCCAGAAAAATAGTTCCTTCCTGTATCATCTTCACGCCGCCGCCGCTGCCACATCCAAATCTGGGTGTCCATGCACCATGAAATAGGCAAAGAAATCTGCGATCGAGTTAGGAAGGCAATGAGTCAAACGTGCGCAGGCTGTGGGCTGCAGCAATTCTTATTCTTTAGTGGGCTGATTCTTCAGAATTTAGACTCCATGGGCTCCTAAAAATACACGAGAAAATGGGCTGAGTGGGGGCAGGATGTTGGGCTTAGTGGGGGCATACAAGGTATACGCACGATCGAGTAGGAGTGGACGAGAAAATCGAGTGGGGGCAGCTGCCCCCACAACCTCTCACGTGCGTCCGCCCCTGTCGTGGCGCTCCTCGCCGAGCCCAACGTGTCGGACTTGTACCCGTTCCTCCGGGTGCTGGACCTGCAGGGCCTTCGCCGCTGGACGGCCACACACATGAGCCGCGTCTTTCATGTGCTAGACAAGATCATCGACACCCGGCTTGGCGAGGGCAAGCATGATCAGGACGTCCTGGACGCGCTGCTGGCATTGATGACCGCCGGCAAGATGAGCCGCCGCGACGTTAAGGCCATGCTGTTTGGCGCCCTAGCGGCGAACGCGAGACGACCAAGATCACGGTGGAATGGGCGATGGCGGAGCTGCTGCGGAACCGGGCGTGATGGCGGCGGTGCGCGCCGAGATGAAGGGTACCCTCACGCAGACGCGGGGAGGATGATCACGGAGGCAGGCGTGGCGAAGCTGCCGTACCTACAGGCCGTGGTGAAGGAGTCAATGCGGCTGCACCCGTTGCGCCGCTGCTGCTGCCGCACTTTTGGTGGAGGAGGGCGTGGAGATAGGTGGCTACGCCCGTGCCCAAAGGCGCCACCGTCATCTTCAACTCATGGTCCATCATGCGCGACCGGCGGCATGGGAGAGGCCCGAGGAGTTCGTGCGGGCGTTTCCTGGGGAAAGCGGAGCTTGGCATGTGGGGAAGGAGGTCAAGTTCATCCCACTGGGCACCGGCGAGGCTGTGCCCGGCATTGCCATGGTGGAGCTTCTCGTGCCATTCACCGTGGCGTCCATGCTGCATGACTTTGAGTGGCGGCTGCCCGGGGCATGTCACCTGACCAGGTGGGCGTGACCGAGAGGTATACAAACAACGATATACTCGTAATGGACGTGCCTCTCAAGGTTGTGCCCATGGTCGCCACCTAGTCACCTGCCCATTACCCTATTTTCCACCGTCACTAGCTGCATGCATGGCACTGTATTGGTTGGCATGGCGACGAGCATGCATGCCACTAGCGCCAAACATACGTCTGGCGATGAACTTCGTATGTATGTTTGACAATGATTATAGAATAAAATATCAACATCTGTGGTGTAAAATAAATGAAATATGATAGTAATTTTTATGATGGATCGAATGGTTGAAATTTAGTATTATATGTATTATCATTGTTGTTTGTTTTTTTAAAACACGATCAAACATGCCTTCGTTTGACTTTTGAATAATCTAATACATTTTATTTTTTTAAACAGAGAGAACAATTTGTGCCCTGGAAGACACCCGTCAAGATGTGCTTATGACATATCCAAGTGGAAGATGCGTCCAAATTATGTCTTGACTGGATTGCGTCATGCATCAATAATCGGTTGTCCAAGCGAATGCCCTATCCGTCACGCGGGGTTGCCTCGATAATTAAGATAGAATCAGATAAAAGCATTGGATGTTTAGTAACTACACCCCTTATATCCCCACAGATACGATTCACGTTACCGTATTAAACCTTTCTATCACTGGTATTCAGAATAGCGCTTCACGGTCTCTCTGCTCTTAGCCTCCTTGTGGCTCGAACTCCGTGATCTTGTGTACCTGCAGGGTCGAAGAACACGAGAGAGACAAGACGACAAAAGAACAATTTTATTTCACACATACGAGACGTTAGTTCATAGTCATTCCATTGGTCCCTTCAACAAATACATAGACTTGCAAGGCTATGCTTCAACCCATGACCTTACCTAAGTACTCCCACATGTCGATCGTATCACAAGAAAAAATCATTGAAAAACAGATCAAGGTGAATGCTTTATTGATAATATCTCTTACAATGGTTTCCAGATGCGAGACATAATTACAAAGAATAGAAAACTTGGGGATGAATGTTCCTGTGATGGTGATGGTGGTGGCTATGGAGATGGAGATGGAGATGGGAAGTGTGGTGGCTAGGGTTTGTGGATGATACTGGTGATGAAGATAGAGGTTCTACGGTTGCTCTGATCTAATTCTGGCATTGGCCCTTTAACGAAAGTTGGAGGGTTGGACGCCAAGGTGCCGTGGGCATATGGTACAAGCACTAGTATGAGCACGTGCGCTCCTACCAGACGTCGTCTTGCACTCTTGATAGGTGTCGACGCCTCCCACTTTATCCTTCTTATCTGCTCTTTGCTCCTTTTCATATATGTGCGAGATTTAGTCCATGTAATGCCATTTTCCTGTGGAAACATCATTGAGATAGGATTTTGAATCCTTTGCATTTATTAGTCATTAGTACTAATATTGAAGCGGATATCTCAGTTTTTATGAACTAAACCAGTTTAAACTTAGGTGTGATGAGCGTAAAAGTAACATTCATCAACTCCCCCAATCTTAAATTTGATCATCCTCCAGCAACATAGATACAAATCCAAACCATAAGGAACTCAGTTGTTTAAAGCGAAACGGCGAGAAGGTTTTGGCTCACTTGCAATCGGTATGCCTAGATAGCTCTCCACTTCTTTACTGAAAACATAATATAGTTGTAGTGGTGGCATGGTTATCACGCAAGTGTTAGTGAAGCAAAGATAATCAACATAGACACTTGCTCAACTAGAGAAAATAATAAAGTAGCTTATGTTCCATTTACTCTAGTTAACACTTGCTTGCCGGGAGCGCACGGAAGAGAGTTTTATTTTTTTGAGAAATGAAAACATAAATTAGGGAGTAAAAGGTATGTAAAGAAACATGATTCTAGAGTAACTCGCTAACACACCTACGAGTGTCTCATCATCAAGGCTCTCAAGCACTTTACTTCAATCATTGCTTGCTGAAACTTTTCTTGTCTGGTGATAGGATTATGCCAAAGGAATAATCATGTATTGGGTTTCATAGTGGCATAAGTTTAAGTACTATTGACCAATATGTTGTCTCTTTCCAGCTCTTACGATCAGTACTCTGTTATTACCACATACAGACAATTCATTAGAAAGTTGAATAATATCCGATGTAGTGTTTCCACTATGCATGGTAACAAACTCATAGACAAAATGTAAGCCGAAAGTCAGATGGATTTTTCATTGGCTAGCGGAGTTCTCAGCATAACATCAATAAAGGTGACGAAGTCATATTTACGCACGTGAACGGGCATAGAGTGACAAGGCTATGGCTCCAGCGAGAAGCTTAAGCACCACGTAAAAAGGCAACACAGATTTTGGCATAATCTCATTCACCTTTCAATTAGGTTTCTCTGGACAACTTTATCCAGAAGGGCTATTGAGTCCATTAAAATTAACAATATGGGGTTGAGTATCTCTTACATCATCTTCTCTAGAAATTTTCTCAACACCCGTCTTTCTAGAGAGTTCTCCTATGCATGGTTATTCTTCGTTAAAATCACTTTCTTTTAAAATTGTTCCCATGCCAAGTCTTGCTTATCTGGATTAAACATAACAAATGTTACTAAATTATTTTATCTACAAGAACAAAACATTTGTTATAACTATTAAGACTTACTCTCACTTGAATAGATCACACAAACTACTACTACAACTATTCTGAGCAATTCAAGTGCAAAATTCATAGGACATACCTTCACGAATCATGAATTTCCACACTTCTCTTTCTTAAGGATGCATACCTTGTTGTTTGGCGTAGATCAACTCCTCTAAGAATATAAACAAGAATGCAAACAAAATCCAGGGCATAAGAAAGAACAAAGCAAAGATTATTCTATTTTTGGTTTTTGAAAACTAACTTTGCAAATGAAAAATAGCAATCGGCGAACATGTTTTGTGGGCTATAGAACACCATTTTTGGGGCGTAGTTTTATTTTTCTACTCTGTGAACAAATTGCATGGTGATGGCGATGTCTCGTAAACTCGTTGGTTACATCGTTTCGGGTATGTTTCATGGGCTAAGCACACTGTTTTGTGTGTTTGGGTCGATTTTCCCGCTCTCTGAGCCCGACGTATTGTTATTGAGATGTCATGAAATCTCATTGTTTTTTTTTTGTTTCGTCGACCATAGAATATATTTTTGTGGTCGGGGGTTAATTTTTGTGCTCCTGATCATGATGCACAATAACCGAGACATCACAAAAACTTGTTGTTTATGCCATTTCGGGATCGTTCGTGAGATATAGCACATTATTTTGGCAATCGGGTCGACTGGTCCGGTCCATGAACCCCGCGCACGGTTATCGAGAGATGTTGTGAAAACTCTTTATGATATAAGTTATTACTAATCAGGCAAGGGCCTGGACCTGGGCAAAATACATGCCTAGGGTCCATGTGGTAACCTGAAGTTACGTTCATTTGTCATACAAAATTACAAATAAAGTGGGTTTGCGTACTTCACGAAAAATGTCTCTGGGGTTAGTACACGTGATCTCCGCAACCACACAATGTCAAAATATGGATGATGTTGACACAACAAAATTATTAGAAGAAAAAGGAAAAAACGGAAGCAATCAACAGCAATGGATGGCGTACAACAATGACCCTTGGCTCCAACCATCACACATGTTCGAGACGTAGGTAATGTTACGCAGTTGATAACCAGCAGTGGCGGAGCCAGGGGGGACGAGCAGGGGCCAGCCCCCCAACGATCGGCGATTGTTTTACTACATACGAGTAATTAGCGATAGGATTGGGTTAACGCAGGTATTTGGCCCCCCGTAACTCAAACAGAAAGAGTAAAATATGTGAAAGGAAAGGGCCCATAATAGAGCCCAATCACAGTTATGGCCTCCGCCCTCTTCCTACTACTAGCCCATGTTGCCTCCAAAAGGGTATTAGCACTGGGCGCTGGCGGCTGCTGCTGCCTCTTGCGCTCCCTGCCCATGAGTAGAGATTTGAGTCCGATTAATCAACAGACACCGGCTCCATGAGGAGCGACCTACAGATTACTCCTGTCAATTCTCTAGCGTCCCAGTCAACCAGCCAAGGTTAGCATCAATACTTCTATATCCAATTTTAGTTAATTTAATGGTGATTTACAATGCTAATTCATTTTAAATTTCTTTTGTTGATCTGCTTAGCGCTTATAAAAGAAAAACACTGCTAAACATCACAAAATATTAATTAAATTTTTATGCATGTTGTTTTGAGCTCTCTACCTACTGATTATGTTAATGGGGCTAATGGGCAAGTTATCAATCCCGGTCCAATTGAATCCGTCTGCTGAATTGCATGATAATCTACACTGAGAAGGGAATTATCAAGGAATCAGGTCATCTTCTGATGAAATTATTAGTAATTTTGATCTTATTGGAAATTGTAGGGTAAACTTTAACTAATACAAATTTAACACGTCAATATAGTATTGCAGTAAAAAAAAGCATTGAGTTCTTTTTTCTTGTATCAAGTTTACTTGGCCCTCCCTATACCCAAATCCTGGCTCCGCCCCTGGATAACCATAACGATGAAGACTTTAATGTGGGAGGAAAGTTACCGGCATCGTCAAATTTGTAAATCCGAAATGCTCCTACAGCGAGTAAAAAATACATAACCACCACAATCATGTCATCATTAGCGAAAAATCACCATTTTACAAGACATGGCAAAAATCACCGCACCGTGAAATTGACAGTAGCAAAAACACTTACGGGAAATGCTAAGTGCTTTGCTGACGTCACTAATTGATTAGGCCCACATGCCGGGCTGAGTTTGCAGAAAAAGGTGCCACAAGGGCATGTTGACTCCGTCTTCTTCTTCGCCCCCCCCCCTCCTCTCTCTTTCATGCATTACATCAAACATGTGTCAGGTGCCCACATCTGCAGTGCTCCCGTCTGCTAGTACTCTCGCCGGTCGCCCATGCAGGCACTCAGGTCATGCAACTCCTCCTTGAGCACCTCACACGTGTGTCGCCATGATCGCCCACAGCGGACGCGCTCCTTCCCTACACCTCCTTTGGCTAGCTAACCGTATGGGGCCCTGCATGGTGATCCACAGCGGCGCCACGGGCCGCTATGCCTCTAGCCTCTCCACGGCCGCAAGCGGCTTGCCCATGACCACCACCTTCACCTCCCTTTGCTCATGCGCCCTCCCTCGCCCCCCTACGGTTGCTACCCCTACCGCGACGCCTACGCATACACAACACGCAAACATAGGTACCACCAACAGATCGCGCGAGATCATGCCTCCTCTGTTCGGTCATCAGTTGACTAACTCACCGGCAGCTGCCACATCTTGGCCGTCTTTGGGATCCTCTGGGCGCAGCATGACACCAACCTTGCGGCCCCCTGTGATGCCCCTTGAGCCTTGACATCGGCCACTGCAGGCCACCATGCCCAGCCCCCGGTCTCGTGCTCTAGCTATGCATGGAAGAGTGAGGGGAAAGAGAGGGAGAGGAAGAAGAAGAGGACCAAGTCAACATGTCCTTGTGGCTATTTTTTGCCAATGAAGCCCGATAGGCGGGCCCAGTCAATTAGTGATGTCAGCAAAGCACTCAACATTTCCCGTAAGTGTTTTTTGCCACAGTCAATTTCTTGATGCGGTGATTTTTGCCACGATTTGTAAAGTGGTGGGCTTTTGCTAATGGTTACACGATTGTGGTGGTTCTGTGGATTTTAGTCTCTGGCAGGCCCTCATTAAGTCATGGTTGATGGCAAACCTACACTGCACAACACCACTATACTCCTCCTGCTCTGTTTTTCTCGATTGCCTCAGCAGATCGACCACATATTGGCAAGGGAAAAAAAACTGAAAACGGAGTAGGCACTGTTCTGCCGGGTCTCCATGACCCTAAAACCACATGAGACGAGGCAGATTGACGGCGATGCCGACGGCAGACAGGGAAATCCTAGTGTGGGACTTGCTCATGGAAGGAGCAAGAGGAGAACGTCCCGTGGTTGATCACTTTGGTTGTCGATAACTGTTTAAATGTCTTGGCAGTTAGTACAGCTGGCCTTTGCAAAACCACACGACACAACGAAACTATTTAGAAGAAAAAGAAAGAACGGAAGACCCTTGACTTCAAGCATCGCACATGCAAGCAGCTGCATACCCACATGTTATAGCCGTAGGTAATATCACCTAAAGAAATATAAGGGCGTTTAAATCACTAACAGTGGAAGTTGTTGATAACCTAGCTATTTCGCATAACGACGAAGCCACGTGGGAGAAAAGTTTCCCAAAACCGAAATGCTCCGGCAACCCTTCGTCAAGTCATGGTTGATGGCAAATCACCATCAGACGCCACCACTATACGCCTCCTCTCGCTCTGTTGTTCTTGAGTAAGCAGCATGTATGAGCTATGCATCGTGTTGAGGAAGAGGACAAGAATGAATCAAGGAAACACATGTATGAGCTATGCTTTTCAGATCTCCCCATGAATCTGGTAGACACGGACCGCGTGGATCACGCGCGGACGTGTTGCGCTGCTATGGTACATCAATCGATTGAGCTGGATGGTAATATCATCCATGATAGAATCATATACGTACAAGGCATGTCTGTGCGAGTAGCGACGAAAATCCATCCTGCCATCTGGGTAGTTACCCCACACGTCTCATATACTACCATGTGATAATATATATTCTACCTTAACATTTTAAGTATATTCACATAGTATATATACTAGCAAAAAGGCCCGTGCGTTGCAACGGGAGAAAAAAATACCACACGCTTTTAATTTATAAAAGATGATCTATAATCTGATAATTTATAGTTATGGCCCAAACAAAGATGGTCTGAACCTATAAAAGCGTAGTTTAAGATTCTACAGGTGTCCTATTTCAACACGGCTTGCATGCAGATTTAATCCGTACAAAGAAATGAGCAAGTGATCATGCATTTATTCATGTCATGTTCGGGATGAGGTGCTTTTACGGGTGAGTAAAGAAAAACGACAAAAACAAACGATCTTGTGGTGCGCATCGTCCAACTGGCTGACCCCATTTCAGGCGGCGGAGGACGATGCAGCACTGCGGCTCGTCTTGATGTGGCCAGAACTCGCCGCCTATAGGGAGGAGCGGCTCAACAAAGCTTGTGGTGCGCGTCGTCTAACAGGCGGATCGTGGCGCGCCGGTAGGCTACTGGGTCGTTCGGTGATGTTGGCACCGCACCTACCGAGAAAAGGTAGAGGATCGTACCGCCGCCGGAGATGGTAAACGACGCGACAGGTTGATCGCCAGAGGTGAGGAAGCGTTGGTGTGGCGATTAACATTGCAACTTAGATAGTACATTTTAAATTGTTAGCAGGTAAAATAACATCATATTCAGATTCTATATATTTTTTTAATCAAAATTCATATATAACATGTTAAATTTAAAGTTACGGTTTAGAAGATACGAGTAATTTAAAAAATATTTAATATGTACTATGGGTTCAATGTCAGAAATATTAAAGGGTTTGTCATAAAATAGCATGACGGACTAAGAATATCTATTTTTTTATTAGTAGTTAATAGATAAGATACTTCTAAGTGGGTTACATGAAAAAATTGCAAGTTAACCCATAAATTTTATTATATTTATGAAATACGTATATATTTGTATGTAAAAAGGAGCATACTCAAATTACAATATATACTATCAAAAAAATAATATATATAGTATCTAAACATTCTTATATACTACATACTACGCGTACATACTCTCCTTTTGATAGATATTACATACAACATACCAAATTCAAATGATGGTAGTTATATCATAGATATTACATACAACATACCAAATGGGCCACTTGCTGTTGCGCACAAAGCAGCTATGCCGCCATTGCTGCAACTACTGATGAGAACTATCTATTGTGTAACAGTATGATCCATTTTCTATTGATCGTGGTTGAAAGGAACACCATTTGTGAACAACACGTGAGGTCACAAGGTAAGGAAAATAGAAAGATATTACTTCATTTTTGCCTCCCATTTTCTGTATGACCATGTTGAGATGCCTACATATCACTTGTAGCTTTATATAGAAATTCCAAAGTTACTTCGGCTGGTATGATTAGCTAGAGATGCTTCCTAATGTATATGCATTGTAGTCCGTAGCAATGCACGGGCATTTTCCTAGTTTTTTTTTTTGAGGGGAGGCATTCCCCTAGTTTGTAGGTAAAGTAGCAACTATCACATCCAGTTTTTGGAACCTTCCTAGGAAAGTTCCCTAAACCCGTTATTTGTTTCTTTTACCACTTTTCCCCTTTTTTGGGTTGTTTCTCGTTTTTTGTTTTCCGTTTCATTTTCTTCTTAATTTTCTTTTTATATTTCTATTTCCTTTTCACTTTTACATTTTTCATTCTTTTTATTTTAAAATTTCCTTTCCTTTCCACAAATGCTTTCATTTTTCAAAATGTTCAAAGTTTCAGAAAATTTGAATTTCAAAAAACAAATTGACATTTAGTTTATTGTTCAAGTTTCTTAAAAAAATGCCAATTTTCAAAAAAAGCTTTCCTAAATTTTAAAAAAGGTTTGAAATTTCAAAATTTTGTTCCCTTTATTCAAAAAATGTTTGCAATTTTAGAATTTGTTCGTGTTTTCAGAAAATGTTCAGATTTTCAAAATTTTTGAAATTTTAAATAACTTGGAGATTTTAAAAATGTTTGCATTTCAAAATTTCTTTGTGTTTTCAAAAACTGTTCAGAATTTCAAATTCTGTTCACATTTTTCCAAAATGTTTGAAAGTTTTTTCGAAAATTTGAATTACAAAGTTTGTTATCATTTTTTAAATGTTTGGAAATTTGAATTCTTAAATTGCTTGCATTTCTGAAAATATTCCGTCTTTCAAAAAAATTCACAATTCTCAAGAAATGTTACATTTTTTTATGTCATTGAATCTTGGCGCTGCCATGTTTTCCTAACGTTTATATTATTCCTATATAGTTCTACTGGCTAGGAGTAGGCGTTTTGCAGTACAAGAGCGCGAGTTCGGTACCTTCCCAGAGCAGTTCGTCTTTGGTAATATATTGTCGCGCTAAAAGTCCAACTTGCACACACGCCCCTGTGCTCCCCCCACATCCACCCGGGTTCCCCAGTGCATGCATTTGGGGCAACCCATACGTGGGGGCAGGCAGCCCTATTTTGTTTTCATTTTTCTGTATTTGTTGCTTCTAGAAAACCGTCACTGTTTAAAAACAGTTTTGATCGGCATTTCAACAAAAAAAGTCAAAATTAAAGAAAATATTCATCAGTTGAAAAACCATTGTCGATTTAAAAATGTTCTGATTTCAAAAAGTGTATTGAATTCAAAAAATCTCGGCTTTGATAAAAATGTGTGCGAATTTAAAATATATTCATGATTTTAAAAAATGGTCACTAATTCAAAAAGTCATTATTTTGAAAAAATGCTCACGGATTCACTAATCTTAAATGTTCACGGATTCACTAATTTGTACAAAATTTTCACGGATTCACTATTTTTTTTACAAATTAACGAATTTTGTACAAGAATAAAATTTTCACAGATTCACTAATTTTAAAAAATCTTAAATTAGAAAAATGTTCACAAATTTGTACAAAATTTTCATGAATTTTAGAAATATTGAGGATTAGAAGAAAATGTTCACGAATCTGAAAAAAATAATGGTTTCAATTTTTTTTCAAAAATTGAAAAAGTTGTTCAAGAATTGAGATGTATAACCAAATAAAAAAGGAAAAGAAAAAATGAAGATGAAAAAAATAAAAAATAGAAACATAAAATGGAAAAATGAAGATGAAAAAATAAAGGAAGGATCGAAAACAGAAAAAGAAGAGAATCCGAAAAGGAAAAACACAAAAACCTGGTAAAACAGCTAGTTAGGCCAGCCTAAAAATGTACATTGGAGAGCTAGGGGTGCGTGCATGGACGCTAACCAGCAAGGGAGCTCCTGTTTGACGCTCGTTCCGTCAAATAGACGGCGCCACGCACAGGAGGCAGACAGAATGGGCCGGCCCATTTGGCGGCATCAAACTGAGATATGTTGTGAGAGGAAATAAATGGCAAAACGTGTGACGCACTAGTGAGGAATCATACAGGCGACTAGCCGCTCGTGAATCCATGTTCCCTGCCACACGTGCTAACCAGCACGGTTGAACCGGAATGCGCCACTATAGCGAACCTGCCCATGGTGTGGTGGCAAACAATAGTTTGTTACTGTTGCAAACCTTACTAAAAAAGAATTGAGGAATATATTGGAAAAAGTTGTACATTTTTATGAATATGTATATTTTGAACAAATATATGAAAAACGGGAAGTAATTTGAAAAATCAGAACAATTTTTGGAAGCGCGAATATTTTTCAAAAGAATGGTAATATTCTTAATTTGTTAAATTTTTTTGAAATTCTCATAAATTTTGCATTATTCACCAAAAATTGAAAAAAATTAATATTGTATGAAATTACGAATAAAAATTTAGAACACGAATATTTTTTTCCAAATACCTCAACCTTTTTTGAGACACAAACATTTTTTTCCTTATGACCAACTTTTGAAACCACGAATATTTTTTGAAATTCCTGAATACATTTTTCGAATTTATGATTTTTTCCTGAAAAACGAACATTTTTCTGAATTTGTGAATTTTTTTGGAACCATGAACATGTTTTAAAATTCTTCAATATTGTATAAATTTTTAAACAAAATTTGGAAACTAAAATACTTTTTGACTTGCTGAACAATATTTTGAAATCCCAAAAAAATTTAGAGAATTTGATCATTTTTTGTATTTAAGAACGAAATTTTAAATACAATCATTTTTTCCAACGTTTGATTTTTTTTAAAAACTATAATTTTTTTTGAAATTCACCAACATTTTTTGAAAAGGAAACGTATATCATGAAAAGTAAAAAATTATAGAGGAACAAAAAAGGAGAAAATAAATAAAAAAGAAACAAAGAAGGAGAAATGGAAAAGGAATAGAAAAGCAAGAAGAATAAAGGAAAAGTGGTTCGGTTGTGTGTGCTCTCGACATTTCTACGCAGAGAGCGTCAAATAGGGTTAGCAAACCACCGACTCCCCGCCAAATTGGATTCCCCTTCTATATGACATCAAAATCGTGTCAAGGGTTACTCCTTGCAAAGGTCACTCTCACCTTCTTAGCCGCCACTAGTCGCAACCTGAAAGTTTTTTTTCATTGATTTGTTTATTTGAAATGTTTTATCTCTTGAACACGCGTTCAAATTCTGAACCATTTTTAACATTGGATTTCTAACACCAAGATCTTCAAAAGTAGATCCCATGTAATTGGTTTTGTTGAAAAATATATAAAAAAAAATTGGAGCCGGAGCACTATTTTTTTCTTTTACTTTTTTCCATTTTCGAGTGTTTCTCATGGAAGCAAATCTGTGCCTTCACAAGAAGCAAACATATGCTTCTCACATAGAAACAAATATGTGCTTCTCGGAGATTTTTTCCCTTTCCACTGTGCCTCTATGAGAAGCAAATATGTGTTTCTCGTGGAAGCACACATTTTATTTCCCTCTCCGAGAAGCATAGTTGTGCCTCTTCGTGGAAGTAAATATGTGCATTCACGAGAAGCAAATGTGTGCTTGTGGAAGCATATACTGTTTCCCTTTTCGAGAAGTGCTTTCTCGCGGAAGCAAATCTGTGCCTCCAGGAGAAGCTAATATGTGATTCTCATGGAAGCACATATTTTTTTCCTTTAAGAGAAGCTAATAAAGAATTAGCAAGCTCGTACAATTGAATGGAGCATCCCTGAATATCTGGTATCACTGATTCAATATGCTACTGTCTACTCCATGGCATTTGAGGCATAATTCTGTAACCAAGGCATGTCTAGCAGTCTAGGTGTTGTGCAATGTGTACCTTCTTAGGTGATCTGAATAGTATCGCAATGTCTTCTTAAAGTGTCGTTCTAGCTAGCTGGTAACACTTCTTGTTGGTTGGCATGGGATGACAAGACATTGACCATTTGTCATCTCCTTGTTGCAATGCGTGGTGTGTAAATATCCTAAGAGATAAGTATTTGCATCTTATATTGGACACTGGCAATGTTGGCATATTTTATCATTGATGATATTTTGTGCTTCTAATTTCTAGCCTTTGACATGCAACTTGAGTGGACTACGGTTTAACTCAACTCTTGATTGATAGCATTAGCAAAATCAGAGCAACCACCTTAGGAGGTGGCTTTTGGTCTGCCATGGCCCAAAGTCCACACACTTTTGGCTTAACTACAACCTATATGTCGCACCTTTCCGATACGTTGTTTTTTATGCTTTGGAATTACAAATAGGATGAATTCATGACTGTCGAATTGCTTAAAATCAAGAATCCGATTGTCGATAATTTTGTTTACTCCTTGACTTTTACATATTTTGTTTGTTATGGAGTAGATTACATATATTTGTTGCATGTTAAATCTGATATTTCATTGAATCAATTGATTGATGAGCTTGCTTTACTAGATTTACAAGTAATTAGTTGGATGCTGATACGTCTCCATCGTATCTACTTTTCCAAACTCTTTTGCCCTTGTTTTGGACTCTAATTTGCATGATTTGAATCAAACTAATCCGGACTGACGTAGTTTTCAGCAGAATTGCCATGGTGTTAATTTTATATAAAAATTAAAGTTCTCGGATTGACCTGAATATTACGGAGAATTTTTGTGGAATAAATAAAAATACTGGCGGAAAAATATACGGAGGGGCCACCCGGAGCCACAAGCCACTGGGCGCGCCTACCCACAGGCGCGCCTGCTTGTGTGGGCCCCTGAGCTCCGGCAACCCTAACTCCAACTCCATATATTCCTATTCATGGAGAAAAAAATCAAAGAGAAGGATTCATCGCGTTTCACGATACAGAGCCGCCGTCACCCCCTGTTCTTCATCAGGAGGGCTGATCTGGAGTCCGTTCGGGGCTCCGGAGAGGGGAAATCGACGCCGTCGTCATCATCAACCTTCCTCCATCACCAATTTCATGATGCTAACTGCCGGGAGTGAGTAATTCCATTATAGGCTTGCTGGACGTAATGGGTTGGATGAGATTTATCATGTAATCGAGTTAGTATTGTTAGGGATCGATGCCTAGTATCTACTATGTTCTGAGATTGATGTTGCTATGACTTTGCTATGCTTAATACTTGTCACTAGGGCCCGAGTGCCATGATTTCAGATCTGAACCTATTATGTTTTCATGAATATATGTGAGTTCTTGATCCTATCTTGCAAGTTGTAGACACCTATGATCCACATACCCCAAGGTGACAATAATTGGGATTCTTTCCGGTGATTACCGTAGTTTGAGGAGTTCATGTATTCACTAAGTGCTAATTCTTTGTTCCGGTTCTCTGTTAAAAGGAGGCCTTAATATCCCTTAGTTTCCTTATGAACCCCACTGCCACGGGAGGGTAGGACAAAATATGTCATGCAAGTTCTTTTCCGTAAGCACGTATGAATATATACGGAATACATGCCACTAGTAGAAAAAGGGCCTAATGTGAAGCACATTAATCCCGGTTTGTAACTGAACCGACACTAATGTGCTCATTAGTGCCGGTTCCAACGGCTAGGCGGGCGGCGATCATTAGTACCGGTTCGTGGTGAACCTTTGGTACCGGTTCGTGCCACGAACCAGTACAAAAGACGTGGTGGCAGGCTTGTGTCAGGCTGGGGCCCCACCAGCACCTTTAGTACATGTTGATTATATGAACCGGGACTAGAGATGCACCTTTAGTCCCGGTTTGTATAACCAACCAGGACTAAAGATCATCCTATAAAAACCCCTTCGTCGAGCCCGAGCGCTCTGTTCTTCCCTTTTCCCCTCTCCTCTATTTTCTTCCTCTTCCTCTCGAGCTCACACTCCATTTTTGCCAAAATTTGTGAAGATTTGGAGGCACCCCATCCATCCAAGTGATCACAAAGGTTATCAACTTTGTCCTTTCATCTCTCATTGCTAGATTAGTTCTTGCAATGCTCTATAAGTATAGTGATTTGTGGGTTTTATTTTGGGAGAGGAATTATATGTGGTAGTATTTGATTTATATGCAATTTGAGGTTAAAATTACTCTTAGTTTGCATATGTAGGTGTGGTTTACTTAGTGCCTTCCCGTCTCCGTCCTAACCACCGGCCGATCGCCTGCACCGTCCGTCATGGGCACCACCTTGTGGTGAGCCTCTTGGTCTTATCTTTTTTATATAAAAAAAATCATGTTTGTGTGATTTAGATATATAGTTACTCATATAATTATCTTACCCGTACGTTGTTTTTATACATAGTGCCATGGTTTTGATATCCGTCCTCGTCGGCCCTTGTCCGGGTTATGATTCGGATGTGGTATATTCTCTTCTATAACTATTTGTTGCATTTCGTGTTTATGACAAATTATGCCCATCAAGTTGACATAGATATTTTTATCTAGGAGGTATGTGAACCGAAAATTCCAACCGACCCTATTGTCGAGAGGTTAAATTTAGTTGAAAGAGAAAACGAGTATTTGAAAGAAAAATTGAAAAGAATTGAGGGGGAGAAGATGGAATTGGAGTTGCATGTTACCGATGTCATCGATGATCACAAGATCAAGATGGAGAAAATGCGCTTGAAGATTAGAAAGATTAGAAAATATGCCATTGATAGTGAGGCTTGGTATCATTATGCTGTTGGATCAATTGTTACCTTAGTTGCGATCTTGATCGCATTTGTTGTTGCATTTAAATGCTTTAGCTAGAGAGTTATTTTTATGTTGCATTTAAGTGTTGTATGAACTTTATGTATGAACTTGTATTAATTTGGTTTTTTTGGTGTTGTGTAATGAAGATGAGTCAGCAATGGATGTACGATGACTGATGCTCTCCCCAGTTCATTAATGGCGTGCATACTTTTATGCTTGTGGCTGAGGCAAACAAGCGGGCGGATGGTTTTATGCCTTGTCCATGTGCTGGCTGTAAGAATGATCGGAATTACTCGAAGTTAAAAACCATTCACGTCCACCTGTTTGAGTCCGGTTTCATGCCCCACTATAATGTTTGGACCAAGCACGAAGAAAGGGGGGTTATGATGGAAGACAATGAAGAAGAAGAGGACGACGACAACTATCCTAGACATGGGTTCCCTGAATACGATGGTACAACAATGGGGGAAGAAGCTGAGTCGGCAATGCGGGAAGAAGCTGAGCCGACAATGCGGGAAGAAGCTGAAGAAGAGGCATCAAATGAGCCCGCTGATGATCTAGGTCGGGCCATTGCCGATGCAAAGAAAGCGCAAGTGAAACGGAGAAGAAGAAGTTGCAGCGCATGTTAGAGGATCACAAGAAATTGTTGTACCCGAATTGCGAAGCTGACAAGAAAAAGCTGGGCACCACACTAGAATTGCTGCAATGGAAGGTAGAGAATGGTGTATCTGAGAAGGGATTTGGAAAGTTGCTGATAATGTTAAAGAAGATGATTCCAAAGGACAACGAATTGTGCGAGAGTACGTACGAGGCAAAGAAGGTTATCTGCCCTCTAGGGTTAGAGGTGCAGAAGATACATGCATGCCCTAATGACTGCATCCTCTACCGCGGTGAGTACGAGGATTTGAACACGTGCCCGGTATGCGGTGCATTGCGCTATAAGATCAACCGATGACCACGGTGATGTCGAGGGCGAGCGCCCCAGGAAGAAGATTCCTGCCAAGGTGATGTGGTATGCTCCTATAATACCACGGTTGAAACATTTGTTCCAAAACAAAGAGCATGCCAAGGCGATGCGATGGCACAGAGAAGACCGTAAGGAAGACGGGAAGTTGAGAGCACCCGCTGACGGGTCGCAGTGGGGAAAAATCAAGAGAAAGTACAGAGAGGAGTTTGCAGGTGACGCAAGGAACGTATGGTTTGGTCTAAGCGCAGATGGCATTAATCCTTTTGGGGAGCAGAGCAGCAACCATAGCACCTGGCCTGTGACTCTATGTATGTATAACCTTCCTCCTTGGTTGTGCATGAAGCGGAAGTTCATTATGATGCCAGTGCTCATCCAAGGCCCTAAGCAACCCGGCAACGACATTGATGTGTACCTAAGGCCATTAGTTGAAGAACTCTTACCGTTGTGGAATGGAAAAGGTGTACGTGCATAGAATGAACACAAATAGGAAGAATTTGACCTAAAGGCATTGCTGTTCGTGACCATCAATGATTGGCCTGCTCTCAATAACCTTTCAGGACAGACAAACAAGGGATACCGCGCATGCACACACTATTTGGATGATACCGACAGTATACATTTGGATAATTGTAGGAAGTGTATACCTGGGACATCGTCGATTTCTTCCGAGCAGGCATCCCGTAAGAAAGAAAGGCAAGCATTTCAAAGGTGAGGCGGATCAACGGACGAAGCCTCGCCACCGTACTGGTGATGATGTACATGATATGGTCAATGATTTGAAGGTAATCTTTGGAAAGGGTCCTGGCAGACAATCTGTTCCGAATGACACAGACGGACGCGCACCCATGTGGAAGAAGAAATCTATATTTTGGGACCTGCCCTATTGGAAAGACCTAGAGGTCCGCTCCACAATCGATGTGATGCACGTGACAAAAATCTTTGCGTGACCCTGCTTGGCTTCTTGGGCGTGTATCGGAAGACAAAAGATACACCGGAGGCACAGGAGGACCAGCAACGTATGCACGGAAAAGACGCCATACATCAGGGTCATGCCAGCTACGCTCTTACTAATACGTCTCCAACGTATCTATAATTTATAAAATATTCATGATGTTATTTTATCATTCTTTGGTGTTTTACAATCATTTTATAGCAATTTTATATCATTTTTTGGGACCAACCTATTGACCCAGTGCCAGTTGCTGTTTTTTGGTTGTTTTTTACATCGCAGGAAATCAATATCAAACGGAGTCCAAACACAACGAAACTTTATGTAATTGGTTTTATCAAAAGAAAAATCATGAAAAAGGGAAGAAATCAAAAAGAAATAATGGAGGGAAAAGGGAAAAGGAACAAAAAAGCAAGAAGAATAAAGAAAAAAACTGAAAAACCGGTAGAGGAAACAAAACTGGCTCGCTCCAGTTAAATGGACTGGCCCACTACTCGGGATGGAACGGTTCGCCTATGCGTGCTCTCGACATTTCTGCGCATAGAGCGTCAAATACGGTAAACAAACCAGCAAAACTGAAAAACATCAATATAAAACCCGAAAACATCAATATGTGCTTCTCGCAGAGAAACAAATATGTGCTTCTCATACAAAGTTTTTTCCCTTTTCACTGTGCCTCCATGAGAAGCAAATACGTGCTTCTTGTGGATGCACAAATTTTATTTCCCTCTCCGAGAAGTATAGTTGTGCCTCTTCGCGGAAGTAAATATGTGCCTACACAAGAAGCAAATATGTGCTTGTGGAAGCATATACTTTTTCCCTTTCCGATAAGTGCTTTCTCGTGGAAGCAACTATGCCTCCAGGAGAAGCAAATATGTGATTCTCATGAAAGCATATTTTTTTTCCTTTCAGAGAAGTGCAGCTGTGCTTCTCGTATAAGGAAATCCGTGCCACCACGAGAAGTAAATTTGTGCTTCTCATGGAAGCACGTATTTTCCCATGCAAAAAAGCCCGCAAATAGAATTCTCAAAAACCTAGGGAAACCGGGTGAAAATGTAAAGGCGGCAAAACTGAAAAACATCAATATAAAACCCGAAAACGCATACAGAAAAATAAAACAAAATAATTCATAGGGAGCACTCAGCAACTTGAGATGTGACAGTGGTTAGAGACACCACTTGGCGTGCTCCCTGGGCACCGACCACTGGAGGTTTTGCGTTATACAAGCTGGCGACGCACACGCGGAGTCCTGATTGGCCTGGCCCATTGCGATTGAATCCAGAATGTCTCGCTACCAAGGCAGTGGTACCAATACCACGACCTAACACAGTAAAAAAATTGCAAAAGCTAATCGCCCATGCTAGGAGTGGGGTGTGCAGGTGACTACTAAGTAGCGCGAGTTATCAAGTAGCGGTAGATCCAAAACTGTTTGTAATTTTCGAACATTTGCTGGAAAATTGTGAACAATTTTTTAAAAGGAAAAGAATGTTTCAAAATTTGAACGTTTGCTAGAAAGTTGTGAACAAACATTATCTAGATGATCATTTTTTGAATTTATATTTTTTTGAAAGAATTGATATATTTTTTAAAATTCTAAACAAAAGTTTTTAACCGCGTACAACTTTTTAAATTCCTGACAATTTTTGAAACCAAGAACATTTTACAAAAATGTGCAATTTTTTGAAGTTGGAAAGAATTTTTAAAACCATGAACAATTTTTGAATATATGAACAAACTTTGGAAAACATGAAAATTTTTTGAAATTCTGCCCAAATTTTGGAACCGCAAAATCTTGTTGAATTCATGAACATGTTTTAAAAAACATATTTTGAAATTTCAAACAATATTTGAATTTTTTAAACATTTTTGAAAAGAAAAAACATGAAATAGAAAAAACAAAAAACAAAAAACAATTTTTTTGGAAAAGAAAGCGAAAAATATAATAACACAAGGAAAACCAAATGAAGAAAACAAAACAAGAAAAAATAACGGTTGCAGATAAAAACTGGGTGATAACTTTGACATGTGCGAAATCAGGTACACATTTAAATGGGCCAGCCCAACTGATCGCTAGCTCGGCTTGGTCTGTGCGAAGGTCCGACCTAACGGGCGCCTTTAGCGCCCGTTGGCAGTTCGGGCGCCCACGCGGCTGTGAACTGGGCCGGCCCAGGATCGGCTGCTTCGCTCCCTTGATTGCCTCATTCTTCGCTCCCTTCGATCACAGTTCACCGGTCCACAGCTGGCCAGTTGACCGGTCAACCGTTGAGTTTTGACAAAAAAAATTAAAAGAAAATCTTGAATTCAAAATTATATTTTTTTTGAAAGAAAGTCCAGAAACATGAAAAGTTCATGAATTTGAAAAAAACATTGATTTTGAAAAAGAATCATTAAATATGAAAAAGAATTCATTGATTTTGGAAAAAAGTTCATAAAAAATGATTAATAGTTCAACGATTTTGAAAATAAGTTTGTCGATTTTGAAAAAAGGTTCATCAAATTTGAAAAAAGTTCATGGAATTTAAAAAAATATATTTTCGTTTTTTGTTCGTGATTTCAAAATGTGTTCATAGTTTTAAATTTTGTTCAGTGTACATCAAAAAATGTTCAATGGGTATTTAACTGGTTTTTCAGCGCATATCACAAAATTGTTCAATGTGTAGTTAAAAGTTGTTCAGATTATATTACAAAAATGTTCAATTTACAAAATTTGTTCATCTTATATAAAAAAAATGTATAAATATGTTTTAAATTATTTCAATGTATACCACAAAAATGTTCGCTGTGTAGTTAAAAATTGTTCATCGTACACTGAAAAAATTGTTCATGTTTTAGAAAATTATGTAATTTGAAAATTTTAAAAATTTCACCAATCATAAAAAAAGTTCATCAAGATTAAAAAACAGTTCATCGATTTTCAAAAAAAGTTCATCGATTTGAAAAAGAGTTCACGGGTTTTCAAAAAAGGGTTCACGAATTCAAAAGAAGTTCAATTTTTTTGAAAAAAAAGTTCATAGAGTTACAAAAGGTTCATCGATTTTGAAAAAAAGTTCATCGATTTGAAAAAGATTTCAGGGATATTCAAAAAGGGTTCACGAATTCGAAAAAAGTTCACCAATCATGAAAAAAGTTCATAAAAAAATGGAAAAAGGTTCATCGATTTTGAAAAAAGTTTATCAATTTGAAAAAAGTTCATTCATTTTTGAAAAATTCACATAAAATCAGAAAGTTCTTCAAATTTGACAAAATAACCTCACAAAACTTTCAAAAGATCATCGCTTTTTGAAAAAATGCTCATGTATTCGAAAAAGAAAAAACAAATGTAAAGAAATTAAAAGAGAACGAACAATAAAATAAAAAACCATCACAAAAAGTTGTCCAGAAAAAAACAAGAACGAAAAAACCAAGCTGGTAGCTTCCAAAGACCGAGCTTCCACGAACTGAGGACAACATAAGAAGAAAAACGAAGAGATTAATCACAAGCGTGAAGAAGCCCTGGTGTTTAGTCCCTTTGTTGACGAAACGGGTGGTCATGTGTTCGAATCTTATTGCCCGCACCATTTTTTGGAATTTAACAGAAGAAGAAAATAAAGTTAAATGGGCTGGCCCATGTAGCATCGATGGAAGGAGGCGGGGTGTGCGCCCGTTTGCGCCGACGCCTATAACGGGCGCAACGGGCGTCGTATAGGAAATGCCTTTTCGATACTTCATGTGTTAGGGCATCTCTAAAGCGGATCCGTAAATCTTCCGCAATTGTCCGGACCATGCTGCCCGGATCGTGGAAGCCATCCAACGTCGACCTGCATCGATCCATGGAGCGGTCCGGATGCGATTTCTCTCGCAAATTGGAGACAAAAGTGTGGGTGGTTTGCGGCAGTCCGGACATCCGAAACGTTCGACTCCGACACCCGGGCCCACGCAATTCCTCCTCCCGGTCCCATTTCCTTCCACTCCGCCCCTTCTTCCCCTTGCTTTGCATCCGCACCCTCCACCTTTGCCACCATTGATGTTCGTCTATGGCCGCCACAAATGCATTACCGGACGTCAGCAACCTGTACCGACGTGCTCGCTCGCCGTTTCGACAGAGCATTCAACCCTGAAGCCGTTTATACCCAGGTACACTCCGCCCCTGATGACCTCCATGGTAGACACCACGCCTTGTTGGTGTTCGGTCAAATGTTATGGAGCTTATTTTCAAATGCTATGTCGTTTTTAGAGTACGTAGGATGGTGAGCTACTCGACCATGAAGGATGAGTTGTTGTGCGATGCGTGGCTGGCCGTATCCACGGATTTCATTGACAGGACCAGAGGGTTGTCCTTCTGGGAGCAAGTGCATAAAAAGTTTCATGCATGATAGCACGTTGCGCCTTATAATATGTACATCATTCGATGCAACTTGAGGTCGTTGTCGTATCGCTGGCACGCTATCCAGATCAGCGTCGTCAAGTTTTGCAACTTGGTTAGTTAGCTCGAGGCAAGGTGGCCGTTGCACGCGGACATGGACAACGTAAGTTTTACTCCCTCTTGCTCAACTTGTTGATGATTTATTCACTCAATGTTGGTCTACACATTATATGTAGCACGCACGCGCCGCCGTGGTATACCACAGGACAGAGGGACTGTCATTTACGTGCACACACTTCTATATGAAGCTGAAGGGGTAGTTTTGTGTGGAACGACATGATGTGTTCATGAAAAACTTGATGGACATCCGGGATCTAGTCGAATTGAAGACATTGTTGTACTTAGACTTAATTTGCATGTTATATATGTATGGATCTAGTTGAATTGGAGACATTGTTGTACTTAGACTTAATTTGCATGTTATGTATGGATCAAGTCGAATTGGAGACATTGTTGTACTTAGACTTAATTTGCATATTATGTATGGATGATTTATGCTATTTTCTATCCGAATATTGATGAATATCAGCCGGTGTGCATGAATTTCGTCCGGTAAATTAAAATATGTTTTGAAATGTATACGGCTAGTGTTGGATGGCTATCTTCCTCATACATGCCTGCGGACTAGTCCTTTTGTTCACGAACAGACGGGAGAGGATTATGGCCGGTTGCGGTTGGAGATGCCCTAATGCATCCAACGTATGTCCACCCCGCCACGCCGCGTTCCGCATCCTCATGTATGTATATACCTAACCTAACCCCCACTCACCAAACCAAGCAAGGCATCGTCATCTATCACACATAAAATACAATGGCCCCTGAGCAGTGCCTTGTTTGGATAGCACTCCTCGCAGTGCCTCTCCTGTGTTACATGATGATGTACACTCGAAGAGGTGCCTGCCGGTGGCCGCCGGGCCCCCGGCCGTGGCCCATAGTCGGCAACCTGCTCGACCTGCGCGGCGGTAACCTCCACCACAACCTCGCGCGCCTGGCGCACACCCATGATCCTGTCACTAGTAGAAAAGGGGTCTATTGACCCGGTTGGTGAGGGCCTTTAGTCCCGGTTCATGAACCGGGACTAAAGGGTCGATTAATACTCTGTTCTTTAGTCCCGATTCAATCCGTAACCGGACTGATGGGCCTTCACGTGGCCTGTCCGTTGAGCCCAGCAGGAGGGCCCGGTCCCGGTTGGTGGCACCAACCGGGACCAATAGGCATCCACGCCACAAGATTTTTATGGCTGTGGTTTTTGTTTTTTTTGAAAGGGGGGGGTTGAGGGGTTTTGGGGGTTAATTTAGGTGTTTCATATATTGTGCTATAGCTAGCTAATTAATAGAGAAAAGTGTCCTCTCTTTTGTCCATACTTGGTCGATGCTACGTACTATACATACGTATAGAGAGGACTAGCTAGACACGCTAGCTAGCTAGTAATTAAGCAAACAGAAGATCGTCATGAACATATATGCATACAGAGAGAAGTGATATCGACCACCTCTCCTTCTCCGAGAGATTGGTCGAACAACAAGTTCTCGTATATCTATCCGACACTACCGGCTACATATATACAATAATTATCTTTTACAATACGGACGCGTGGTCCACATAGTATTCTCCGTCTTCAGCGATCACGTGGTCAAGAAAGAATGCCACCAATTCCTCTTGAATTGCCCGCATGCGATCTGGTGCTAGGAGTTCATCCCGCTTCCGAAACATCTAATTTTAAAAAAGGGGTCAATACATATATATATATATATATATATATATATATATATATATATAAATGAATGAATGAAACTCAACACAAATGATGGTAATAAAATAAAATTGTGAATATTTTTATTTACGCACTTCATATTGTTTGTCGGAGTAGCCCCTCTCACAGGTCGTGTGGCGGATGGACTCGCAAACGTAGTATCCACAGAAATCATTCCCTTGTTCCTGCCACAACCACTTTACAAGAAACATAGGTCAATCAAACTGATAATTAGCAAGCATGCTAAATGGTATTGATGAAACTAGCGCTTGAATCACTAGGAGATGCGTGGAATATGCTACTATATAGTACTTACTTTCGGGTGTCTAAATTGCAGCTTCTTTGGTAGTCCCGGAGCTTTTTTGGTGAATTTTCCCCAAGCCCTGCCATACAAAGAAAACAATTACTTGATATCAGAAATGAACAAAGTTGCTGATATGGTGGATAATGATCGATTTAACTTACTTCTCGAGCATTTCAGTCATGTCCGCATACTCCTTGGGATCTTTTCGTCTCGAGTCTAAGACAGTTACTACTCCCTGCTCAAGCTTAATCTCTAGGAGAATATAGTGGTACCTCTTGCACGCATGCATAACTCATCAATATTACATTACTATAACCTGGACTAATAAGGAAACCGAATATACCACAAGACAAGAACACTCACTTGTAGTTGTAAGGAAAGAGTATTATATTTTTGTGTTCATTTATTTCCAACGATCGTAGCAAGTTGGCCTCGGTTTCTTGACACGATATTTAACCTCATTTGCATCTATGAGATATGTGTTAATGAACCCAATATCACCCACTTGTCTTTTCTTCATTTCGGCGATCTTCAATCTGCATAATATAGTGAGGATATTTATAAATACATGCAATGAAAGAGCTGAGTTATATAGAGATACTTAATGATGAAGTAGTACTACTTACAGCATGTAGCAGGTGACCGTTGCTTTATCGAGGGCCAATTGATTGAAAAACTGATAGAACTCCTCAAATGGAATAGGCAACAGTTCAATTCCAAGGAGGTCATGCTCCTTTTTAACTCTCACATACAAAGTACTCCTCCTCTCACATATAAAGTACTCCTCCCCTCAGACTCTTTGCAGGTTTTCATGTACCAATCATGCAATCTTCGCATCATCGTTGATAGAGAGCTTTCATCTTTGACGAGAGGCTTCCCGTACTCGTATCTTTGTATCTGCACCTCCAAGAAATCATAATGTACATCGTCGGGCAGGTAATCTGCAGGATTGCCATAACCGGGCACCATCCTCGGATCGACGATGTCGCTAGCAGGCACCTTGAGCGGGGGGCACGATTGCCCGGCTTGTTCGCAGAGCTGGGCAATTTGTTTCCCAGCTCGTCGTTCTTTCATCCTTTGATCACCGACAGCATTTCCCGACCTCTCCGCCCGGCAAATGCCTTTCCAATAATGCGCTCATAGTTGCCTTTCGGCGGAGACTTGGGTGGTTTTGTCGAGGCAGCGAGTGCGCTTCGCTTTGACCGGATCTACCTTCTCCTCCGGAGGTGGATGTCTCTTTGCTTTCAACCCTTGAAACCAGTCATCCACTTCTGCTGCGCGATCTTCGCGTTTCCTCCTCGCTCCTCTCGTCACGGTAACTTCTCTGGAGTCTTGAGAGAAGGACCGAATCAGAGCTCCTCCCGCCTTTGGCTGTACTGCTAGACGTGGCAGAGCAGACAGAGCGGATGTCTTCTTTCCTTGCTTACGAGGCGGAGGAGAAGGACTACGACGCACCGGAGCAGCCGGAGCGGCGGCGGGTCTCTTCCGCCCTTGCTGACGAGGCGGAGAAGGAGGAGGCTGGCTGCTCGGGCGCCACGGCAAAGCGGAGAAGGAGGCGGAGTGCCGCCACGCGCCGGAAAAGGAGCCGGCCGAGTGCCCTGATCGTCACTCGCCGGAGGAGGAGGCGGTGGAGGAGGCGGAGTGCCCTGACTCACCGGGGGAGGAGGAGTGCCCTGACTCACCGGTGCAGGCGGAGAAGGAGGCGTCCAGTTCGGAAGGTTGATGAGATCCTTCCACCATAGGCATGGGGTCTTCAGAGCAGAACCCAGCCGATACTCCCCTTCACCGGTGTGAGCGCCCTTCGGTTGGCGAGGTTTTCAAATTCATAGTTTTCAAATGAACTCTGAAAAAGTTGGCATAGCATGTGCATGTACAAAACGGACAATGGTATCATACTGCATGTTACAAAGTTGGCATGGTATCATCATAATAGTTGCGGAGAAAGTCTTCACTTTTTCTTCGCTTGTGTCGCTTTGCTTATTGCGCCGTAACCATGGATAATCTTCATCATTTATCAGGATGCTTGGGTCAGCCTTGACTTTGAAGGGGGAATTTCATGAAACTTTTCATACTCTTGAGACATGTCTGTCTTGCCCTCCACTCCCGTGGATGTCCCTTTTCCTGAAAAAACTATGTGGCGCTTTGGCTCATTGTATGATGTATTCGCTTCCTTATCTTTTCTTTTCCTCGGTCTGGTAGACATGTCCTTCACATAGATAACCTGTGCCACATCATTGGCTAGGACGAACGGTTCGTCAGTGTACCCAAGATTTTTCAGATCCACTATTGTCATTCCGTACTGTGGGTCTACCTGTACCGCCTCCCGACAGATTGACCCACTTGCACTTAAACAAAGGGACCTTAAAATCTACTCCGTAGTCAAGTTCCCATATGTCTACTATGTAACCATAATATGTGTCATTTCCCTTGTCGGTTGCTGCATCAAAGCGGACACCGCTGTTTTGGTTGGTGCTCTTTTCATCTTGGTCAATCGTGTAAAATGTATTCCCATTTATCTCGTATCCTTTCCAAATCATTACAGTCGAAGATGGTCCCATGGACAACAAGTACAGCTCATCACAAACAGTGTTGTCACCTCTGAGACGTGTTTCCAACCAACTGCTGAAAGTCCCGATGTGTTCACATGTAATCCAATCGTCAGACCGCTTCCGGTGTTTGGAGCGCAGACTGTTCTTGTGTTCATCGACATACGGGTCACCAAGGTAGAGTTCTCAGAGAATCGTAGTGTGCTTGAGACCAAGAATATCCGTCCTGCATATTATTGAGTCTCTTCCAAGCGTGCCTTTTTCCATTCAGTCTCCCCTCATACCGCGATTTAGGGAGACCTATCTTCTTAAGGCCATGAATGAAGTCAACACAAAACCCGATGACATCCTCTGCTTTGATGGCCCATGGAGATGCTTCCTTCTGGCCTAGCGCGGTTACGAACATATTTCTTTAGGACTCCCATGAACCTCTCAAAGGGGTACATATTGTGTAAAAATACGGGCCCCAGAATGACAATCTCGTCGACTAGATGAACTAGGACGTGCGTCATGATATTGAAGAAGGATGGTGGGAACACCAGCTCAAACCGACAAGACATTGCGCCACATCACTCCTTAGCGTTGGTACGATTTCTGGATCGATCACCTTACGAGATATTGCATTGAGGAATGCACATAGCTTCACAATGGCTAATCGGACGTTTTCGGTAGAAGCCCCTTAATGCAACCGGAAGCGATTGCGTCATAATCACGTGGCAGTCATGAGACTTTAGGTTCGGAACTTTTTCTCCGGCATATTTATTATTCCCTTTATATTCGACGAAGCTAGTCGGGACCTTCATATCGAGCAGGCATTGAAAGAATATTTCTTTCTCTTCTTTCGTAAGAGCGTAGCTGGCGTAACCTTCATATCGCTTCGGAGGCATATGCCCTCTTTTCGCGTAAGCGCTTGTGTCCTCTCGTGCCTCGTGTGTATCTTTTGTCTTCCCATACACGCCCAAGAAGCCTAGCAGGTTCACGCAAAGGTTCTTCGCCACGTGCATCACGTCGATCAAGAGCGGACCTCTAGGTCTTTCCAAAGAGGGTAGGTCCCAAAATATAGATTTCTTCTTTCACATGGGTGCGTGATTCTCAGCGTCATTCGAACAGCTAGTCCGCCGAGACCCTTTCCAAAGATTACGTGTAAATCATTGACCATAGCAAGTACGTGATCACCGGTACGCATGGCGGGCTTCTTCCGTTGATCTGCCTCGCCTTTGAAATGCTTGCCTTTCTTTCGACATTGATGGTTGGTCGGAAGAAATCGACGATGGCCCTGTGTACACATTCTTCCTGCAGCTTCGGTATATACTATCGGTGTCAAGTAAACAGTGCGTACGCGTGGTATCCCTTATTTGTCTGTCCCGAAAGGTTACCGAGAGTGGGCCAATCGTTGATGGTCACGAACAGCAACGCCTTTTAGGTCAAATTCCTCCTTTTGTGCTCATTCCACGACGTACACCGCTTCCATTCCACAGCTGTAAAAGTTCTTCAACTAATGGCCTTAGGTACACATCAATGTCGTTGCCGGGTTGCTTAGGGCCTTGGATGAGAACTGGCATCATAATAAACTTCAGCTTCATGCACATCCAAGGAGGAAGGTTATACATACATAGAGTCACGGGCCAGGTGCTGTGATTGCTGCTCTGCTACCCGAAAGGATTAATGCCATCCGCGCTTAAAGCAAACCATACGTTCCTTGGGTCCTTTGCAAACTCATCCCAGTACTTTCTCTCGATTTTTCTCCACTGCGACCCGTCAGCGGGTGCTCTCAACTTTCCGTCTTTCTTACGGTCCTCACTGTGCCATCGCATCAACTTGGCATGCTCTCCGTTTCTGAACAGACGTTTCAACCGTGGTATTATAGGAGCATACCACATCACCTTTGCAGGAACCCTCTTCCCGGGAGGCTCGCCGTCAACATCACCAGGGTCATCTCGTCTGATCTTATACCGCAATGCACCGCATACCGGCATGCGTTCAGATCCTTGTAGGCACCACGGTAGAGGATGCAGTCATTAGGGCATGCATGTATCTTCTCCACCTCCAATCCTAGAGGGCATACGACCTTCTTTGCTGCGTATGTACTGTCGGGCAATTCGTTATCCTTTGGAAGCTTATTCTTCATTATTTTCAGTAGCTTCTCAAATCCTTTATCAGGCACAGCATTCTCTGCCTTCCACCGCAGCAATTCGAGTACGGTACCGAGCTTTGTGTTGCCATCTTCGCAATTGGGGTACAACCCTTTTTTGTGATCCTCTAACATGCGATCGAACTTCAGCTTCTCCTTTTGACTTTCGCATTGTGTCATTGCATCGACAATGACCCGGCGGAGATCATCATCATCGGGCACATCGTCTGGTTCCTCTTGATCTTCAGCAGCTTCGCTGCTCCGGCACCATCGTGCACATCGTCTGGTGCATCTTGATTTTCAGTAGCATCACCGTATTCAGGGGGGCACATAGTTGTCATCGTACTCTTCTTCCTCGCCGTCTTCCATCATAACCCCAATTTCTCCGTGCCTCGTCCAAACATTATAGTGTGGCATGAAACCCTTGTAAAGCAGGTCGGTGTGAAGGATTTTCCGGTCGAGTAAGACTTCGTATTCCCACATATAGGGCATGGACAACACATAAAACCATTCTGCTTGTTTGCCTCAGCCACTTCGAGAAAATCATGTACGCCCTTAATGTACTCGGAGGTGTGTCTGTCACCGTACATCCATTGCCGGTTCATCTGCGTGCATTATATATAGTTAAGTGTGTCAAAAATCATTACAGAACATCATGAATAGATAATTAAGTGACCAAATTAATAGAAGTTCATCATCACATAAAAACCAAAGTACATACATAGTTCTCATCTAACAACATAAAGCTCTGCAGAGCATCTAAATTAATTAAACCATACATTGAAACTATGTAAAACATTTCAATGCGAAAACAAATACGATCATAATCGGAACCAAGGTAACAACTGATCCAACGGCATAATGATACCAAGCCTCGGTATGAATGGCATATTTTCTAATCTTTCTCATCTTCAAGCGCATTGCATCCATCTTGATCTTGTGATCGCCGATTTACATCCGCAACATGCAACTCCAATATCATCTTCTCCTCCTCAAGTTTTTTATTTTTTCCTTCAAGAAATTGTTTTCTTCTTCAACTAAATTTAACCTCTCGACAATAGGGTCGGTTGGAATCTCCGGTTCAATAACCTCCTAGATAAATAAAATCTATGTCACGTTGGTCGGCATAATTTTTATAAACAATAAATGAACCAATAGTTATGAAAAGATAATATATACCACATCCGAATCATAGACAGGACGAGGGCCGACGGGCGGATACCAAAACCATCGCACTATATAAGATGCAATAATAAAAGTAAGAAAATAATACAAGTATCTATCTAAACAAACAAGTAATAATATTTTTCCTTTCGTAAAGAAGATAAGAACAAGAGGCTCACCACGGTGGTGCCGGCGATGAGATCGGCGCGGGTGATCGACGGCGATGAAGACGGGGACGGCGCGTGACGGACCGCTAAACCTAGATAAATATTGAGGAAAATGGAGCTTGGCGGTCGAGCTTGGAGAGGAGAAACCTTAAGTAGTGTGGCTCGGGCATTCCATCGAACACCTTGTGTGCATAGGAGGTGAGCTAGAACACCACCAAGCCCTCTCCCCTCGGCCGGAAAAAACAGAGCGGTGTGCTCTGCTCTTGCCTTGAGGGGCTATATATAGGCAGCACCATTAGCCCGGTTGGTGGCATGAGCCGGACTAAAGGGAAGCCTTTGGTCCCGTTCATGCCACCAACCGGGACCAATAGTGGTGGGCCAGGAGCCAGGACCATTGGTCCCGGTTCGTCCCACCAACCGGGACCAAAAGGTCCGGACGAACCGGGACCAATGGCCCACGTGGCCCGGCCGGCCCCCTGAGCTCATGAACCGGGGCAAATAGCTCCATTGGTCCCGGTTCTGGATTGAACCGGGACTAATGGGTTAAACTGGTCTGGACGAAAGCCCTGTTTTCTACTAGTGTGTGATGACACTCAAGCTCGGCGCGGTGAGCACCGTGATTGTGTCCTCCCGGGACGCGGCGTGGGAGGCATTCGCTAAGCATGACCGCCGCATTGCGCGCGCTATCGCCCCGGACACGAGGCGCGCGTGGCCCACCACGACCGCTTCCATGGTGTGGCTGCCGAGCTCCGACCAGCTGTGGAAGACGCTGCGTGGCATTGCCGCCACACATCTTCTCGCCGCGCAGCCTCGCGTCGGCGCAGGCGCCCGGAGCGCACCGTGAACCACATCCTTTACACCTTCCGCCGCTGAGCCGGGCAGGAGGTCGACATTGGCCACGCTGTACCATGGCATGTTCGACCTGCTGACCAACACGCTCTTCTCCTCGACGGCCAGGACAAGCCGAGGGACATTCTAGAGGACATCGTGGCGGTCCTCGCCGAGCCCAACGTGTCGGACTTGTACCCGTTCCTCCGGTGCCGGACCTGCAGGGCCTTCGCCGCTGGGCGGCCACACACATGAACCGCGTCTTTCATGTGCTAGACAAGATCATCGACACCCGGCTTGGCGAGGGCAAGCATGATCGGACGCCCCGACGCGCTGCTGGCATTGATGACCGCCCGGCAAGATGAGCCGCCGCGACGTTAAGGCCATGCTGTTTGACGCCCTAGCGGCGGCACGCGAGACGACCAAGATCACGGTGGAATGGGCGATGGCGGAGCTGCTGCGGAACCCGGCGTGATGGCGGCGGTGCGCGCCGAGATGAAGGGTACCCTCACGCAAACGCAGGGGAGGATGATCACGGAGGCAGACGTGGCGAAGCTGCCGTACCTACAGGCCGTGGTGAAGGAGTCGATGCGGCTGCACCCTGTTGCGCCGCTGCTGCTGCCGCACCTTGATCACGGACGCCGTGCCCAAGGGCGCCACCGTCATCTTCAACTCATGGTCCATCATGCGCGACCCGGCGGCATGGGAGAGGCCCGAGGAGTTCGTGCTGGAGCGTTTCCTGGGGAAAACGGAGCTTGGCATGTGGGGGAAGGAGGTCAAGTTCATCCCATCGGGCACCGGCCGGAGGCTGTGCCCGGCATTGCCCATGGTGGAGCTTCTCGTGCCATTCACCGTGGCGTCCATGCTGCATGACTTTGAGTGGCGGCTGCCCCAGGGCATGTCACCTGACCAGGTGGACGTGACCGAGAGGTATACAAGCAACGATATACTCGTAATGGACGTGCCTCTCAAGGTTGTGCCCATGGTCGCCACCTAGTCACCTGCCCATTACCCTATTTTCCACCGTCACTAGCTGCATGCATGGCACTGTATTGGTTGGCATGGCGACGAGCATGCATGCCACTAGCGCCAAACATACGTACGGCGATGAACTCGTATGTATGTTTGACAATGATTATAGAATAAAATATCAACATCTGTGGTGTAAAATAAATGAAATATGATAGTAATTTTTATGATGGATCGAATGGTTGAAATTTAGTATTATATGTATTATCATTGTTGTTTGTTTTTTTAAAACACGATCAAACATGCCTTCGTTTGACTTTTGAATAATCTAATACATTTTATTTTTTAAAACAGAGAGAACAATTTGTGCCCTGGAAGACACCCGTCAAGATGTGCTTATAACATATCGAAGTGGAAGATGCGTCCAAATTATGTCTTGATTGGATTGCGTCATGCATCAATAATCGGTTGTCCAAGCGAATGCCCTATCCGTCACGCGGGGTTGCCTCGATACAAAAGCATTGGATGTTTAGTAACTACACCCCTTATATCCCCACAGATACGATTCGCGTTACCGTATTAAACCTTTCTATCACTGGTGTTCAGAATAGCGCTTCACGGTCTCTCTGCTCTTACCCTCCTTGTGGCTCGAACTCCGTGATCTTGTGTACCTGCAGGGTCGAAGAACACGAGAGAGACAAGAGACGACAAAAGAACAATTTCATTTCACACATACGAGACGTTAGTTCATAGTCATTCCATTGGTCCCTTCAACAAATACATAGACTTGCAAGGCTATGCTTCAACCCATGACCTTACCAAAGTACTCCCACATGTCGATCGTATCACAAGAAAAAATCATTGAAAAACACATCAAGCTGAATGCTTTATTGATAATATCTCTTACAATGGTTTCCAGATGCGAGACATAATTACAAAGAATAGAAAACTTGGGGATGAATGTTCCTGTGATGGTGATGGTGGTGGCTATGGAGATGGAGATGGGAAGTGTGGTGGCTAGGGTTTGTGGATGATACTGGTGATGAAGATAGAGGTTCTGCGGTTGCTCTGATCTAATTCTGGCATTGGCCCTTTAACGAAAGTTGGAGGGTTGGACGCCAAGGTGCCGTGGGCATATGGTACAAGCACTGGTATGAGCACGTGCGCTCCTACCAGACGTCGTCTTGCGCTCTGGATAGGTGCCGACGCCTCCCACTTTATCCTTCTTATCTGCTCTTTGCTCCTTTTCATATATGTGCGTGATTTAGTCCATGTAATGCCATTTTCCTGTGGAAACATCATTAAGATAGGATTTTTGAAATCCTTTGCATATATTAGTCATTAGTACGAATATTGGAGCGGATATCTCAGTTTTTATGAACTAAACCAGTTTAAACTCAGGTGTGATGAGCGTAAAAGTAACATTCATCAACTCCCCCAATCTTAAATTTGATCATCCTCCAGCAACATAGATACAAATCCAAACCATAAGGAACTCAGTTGTTTAAAGCGAAACGGCGAGAAGATTTTGGTTCACTTGCAATCGGTATGCCTAGATAGCTCTCCACTTCTTTACTGAAAACATAATATAGTTGTAGTGGTGGCATGGTTATCATGCAAGTGTTAGTGAAGCAAAGATAATCAACATAGACACTTGCTCAACTAGATAAAATAATAAAGTAGCTCATGTTCCATTTACTCTAGTAACACTTGCTTGCCGGGAGCGCACGGAAGAGAGTTTTATTTTTTGAGAAATGAAAACATAAATTAGGGAGTAAAAGGTATGTAAAGAAACATGATTCTAGAGTAACTCGCTAACACACCTACGAGTGTCTCATCATCAAGGCTCTCAAGCACTTTACTTCAATCATTGCTTGCTGAAACTTTTCTTGTCTGGTGATAGGATTATGCCAAAGGAATAATCATGTATTGGGTTTCATAGTGGCATAAGTTTAAGTACTATTGACCAATATGTTGTCTCTTTCTAGCTCTTACGATCAGTACTCTGTTATTACCACATACAGACAATTCATTAGAAAGTTGAATAATATCCGATGTAGTGTTTCCACTATGCATGGTAACAAACTCATAGCCAAAATGTAAGCCGAAAGTCAGATGGATTTTTCATTGGCTAGCGGAGTTCTTAGCATAACATCAATAAAGGTGACAAAGTCATATTTACGGATGTGAACGGGCATAGTGACAAGGCTATGGCTCCAGCGAGAAGCTTAAGCACCACGTAAAAATGCAACACGGATTTTGGCATAATCTCATTCACCTTTCAATTAGGTTTCTCTGGACAACTTTATCCAGAAGGGCTATTGAGTCCATTAAAATTATCAATATGGGGTTGAGTATCTCTTACATCATCTTCTCTAGAAATTTTCTCAACACCCAAGTCTTTCTAGAGAGTTCTCCTATGCATGGTTATTCTTCGTTAAAATCACTTTCTTTTAAAATTGTTCCCATGCCAAGTCTTGCTTATCTAGATTAAACATAACAAATGTTACTAAATTATTTTATCTACAAGAACAAAACATTTGTTATAACTATTAAGACTTACTCTCACTTCAATAGATCACACAAACTACTACTACAACTATTCTAAGCAATTCAAGTGCAAAATTCATAGGACATACCTTCACGATCATGAATTTCCACACTTCTCTTCCTTAAGGATGCATACCTTGTTGTTTGGCGTAGATCAACTCCTCTAAGAATATAAACAAGAATGCAAACAAAATCCAGGGCATAAGAAAGAACAAAGCAAAGATTATTCTATTTTTGGTTTTTGAAAACTAACTTTGCAAATGAAAAATAGCAATCGGCGAACACGTTTTGTGGGCTATAGAACACCATTTTTGGGGCGTAGTTTTAATTTTCTACTCTGTGAACAAATTGCATGGTGATGACGATGTCTCGAAAACTCGTTGGTTACATCGTTTCGGGTATGTTTCATGGGCTAAGCACACTGTTTTGTGTGTTTGGGTCGATTTTTCCGCTCTCTGAGCCCGACGTATTGTTATTGAGATGTCATGAAATCTCATTGTTTTTTCTGTTCGTCGACCATAGAATATTTTTTTGTGGTCCTGGGTTAATTTTTGTGCTCCTGATCATGATGCACAATAACCGAGACATCACAAAAACTTTTGTTTATGCCATTTTGGGATCGTTCGTGGGATATAGCACATTATTTTGGCAATCGGGTCGACTGGTCCGGTCCATGAACCCGGCGCACGGTTATCGAGAGATGTTGTGCAAGCTCTTTATGATATAAGTTCAGACAAGCAGGATTAGAGTTATTACTACTCCCTCCGTCTAGGTGTGTAAGTCATCTTACGAAAATCAAATAATCCCAAAACACTTAGGCGCGGTACATTAACTCTCATCTCGTTTCTTGTTTCATGACATATCAACCAATAAGAGATGTGGGTCATGCATGCTTTAAATGATTTGAGACTACCAAACACGACATGCATTGGTTAGTTCGTTGCATGCATTATTATTAATTAGCAAAAACACATTAAGTTCTCTCGTTTTCCCCTCCACCTTGGTCACGGTGCGCAACGTAAGATGACTTACACACATAGACGGAGGGAGTAATCACGCAAGGGCCTGGACCTGGGCAAAATACATGCCTAGGGTCCATGTGGTAACCTGAAGTTACGTTCATTTGTCATACAAAATTACAAATAAAGTGGGTTTGCGTACTTCACGAAAAATGTCTCTGGGGTTAGTACACGTGATCTCCGCAACCACACAATGTCAAAATATGGATGATGTTGACACAACAAAATTATTAGAAGAAAAAGGAAAAAATTGAAGCAATCAACAGCAATGGATGGCGTACATCACACATGTTCGGGACGTAGGTAATGTTACGCAGTTGATAACCAGCAGTGTCGGAGCCGCGGGGGGGGGGGGGGGGGGGGACGGGCCGGGGCCAGGAACTTAGTAGCAGGAGGTGCAAAAGTGTATTATAGCCATCACAATGCAGAAACACGGGGGTAAAAAAACCTATGACGTCTTTTTTTCTCATATTTAGATACTAATAAACTATAAATGTTACAATTATGCTTCAAAAAATAAATGTTACAATTATATATTGGCCATGACAGTGGGTAGGTACATGCAGGTGGTATCTACAACCTCGACATTTGGCCAACGAATGCCATGGTTAGCTTCGTCAAATCTTGGACATCATTTGCAAATTATATTTACAAACTGAGAATAAAATGACCCATTAACATAATGCAGAAATTGTTTCAAATGTAAAATATTTGGCACTGAAAGCAGTCATTCTTTCGGATCAAATGACTTTTTTGTGGCAACATTGGTCTATTATCTATCCATAATACAAAAGAAAAGAAAACAATAAATCGCAACATGTGGACGCATTTTTCTTTGTAAGAATTGTTAGAAAATGTCTATATATGTGGTGTATTGTGCCATCTCTCGAATTACCGGCGACGTGTCCAGTGTCCCGGCAGGGTGGAGGAGGCTCCCGTGCACAGGCGATGACGTACCCATCAGCATGACCCACGGAGCGGCACGGCAGAGGATGCGTGGTCGCACCTACCTGTCCGACGGATCATGAAATAGAAGTTGGGGTATTGTTTCAATGCTTTAGCAAATATTATAACCACCTGTAATCAAATGTGTAAAGTTCAGGCTGAGTTGAACAAATCAGTAGCAGCAATAACACGGATCACTTCCTTGCAAGCATGGAGCAGTAGACTTGTGAATAAAGCGAGTAAATAGCATAAAGCTACCAGTTTACAGGTTAGGGTTCCAAAAAACTACCACTTTTTTAATTTTCTCAGAAAGCTGCGTGGGCCCACAGGTCTGCTGTTTCAAAAAATCCAAACCCGCGGTGACTAGCGATTTAACCGTTTTTCTGACGGCCTGGGCCCATCTGTCCATTACGTGGCCACGCAAGGCCACGGCGGCAGTTCACGGTCGTTAGCCGACCGGCCCGGTCGGAAGTGGGGTAAATATACCCGCTCGGTCGGTCGGGATCACACACTCGCTCACTCTCTCGTTGCTCGCTCACTCCTCTGCTCTCACTCCCCTGCTCCAGTACGAGCTCGCCGCCGCGCGCCGTCTTCGAGGCCGGTGGCCGTCGACCTCCTTGCCGCAATGCCTTCCCGGAACGACGAGGAAACCAGCTCGGAGGAGGAGTGCGAGGCTGTCAGCATGGACATGGGACTTATGGTAAGTTCTTTGCCACCTAGGGTTAGGGTTAGGGTTAGGTGCTAGTAGCTTAGGCTACAGCCATGGATGTTGCTTAGTGTAGTGTTGTTGTTGTGTATGTGATACTGTTCTTGATTAGTGAGGGTGCGGTTTGATTGTAGGATTTAGGTAACCTAGGGTTCATCTCTGTACAGTGTTAGGGTTCATGCTGATTTGGGGATTTAATGAACAGTGCAAGTTGATTCTGGTATTGAGTGCAGATTGAAACCAGTTTTTGTTGGTTATTATGGTTGCAGGAGGAACCAGACACCACTGTGGAGCCCTTTTGTGGGCCAACTTGAGCTTGCTTCATCCCAAGTGCGATTCTGCACCAACTAAGGCCTATTAAGCGTGTTGCTTTTGAAGGGCCTGTAACAGTGGAGGCTTTCTATGGCTGCCCAGTCCAGGTTAGATGCCAATTAAGTTTTCTGCTATGGATTTTCAGTGATGTTTGATATGATGCAGCAGTTTGTTTGATATGACAGACACATATGTATTTTTGCCACTTTGGAAACTTACTAATGGCATTGTAATAACTTTTCACATTTACAAATGCAGGAAAATGGTGTGAATTGTGGTGTTGCAGAGTGGGTTGATGGGCCTTGGCCAACTGTTCTTCAGAGATGTTTGTGCAAGCTATGGGAGATGTTCCATGAGCAGAACTTTGGAAGGGTACAGGACAAGGAGAAGTTTGAGCAGGAGTTGGCCAGGCTTAAGAGTGAACATGAAAGGGAGTTGGCCAAGCTGAGGACTGAAAATGACAAGCTTTGCATTGAGTACACCAAGCTTGTTGATGATGTATCCAAGATGTTTGATTGGCAGGATGGTAGGGTGGACAAGAAACAAGTGGAGGAGGAAGAACTTGAGAAGAAGAAGAAGGAGCTAGAGGAGAAAGCCATGTTGGAGGTGCAGATGGAAAAGCTCAAACTTGGAAAAGAGCAGAGGTGCATTTTGCAGAGCCAAGCTGATATCATCAAGAACACTAGGAAGGCTATGAAGGATGTTGAAGTTGTGAGATATTCTTAAGAAGGAGAAGGCAAAGCTTGAGCTTGTTGTTGCTGAGCTGCTGAATGAAGGTTATGGCAGCAAGGAGAAGTTAGAGCAAATCAAGGCCATCCTTGAGTCTTGAACTTGCTGTGATATGTTGGTGAAGTAAGTACATCCAAAGGCCTTTATATAAGGATGTGGCCTGGCATGATTTCAAGTAATTATGGGTGTACATTTTGGGGGAATGTGAAGTTTAACCTAGTGTGTAAGAACCTTATTTCCTATGTTGTTAAGTTGTAATGGATCACCTATGGTATTAAGTGTTGTAATGGATCTCCTATGCTATTAAGTAGTGGAAATGGATCTCCTATGCTATTTAGTGTTCAACTTGATCTTATATCTTTTATATGTTATTTGTTATCCTTCATATATTATTTACGTGGGTAATTGGGCCATCGCCCACTACTCTCTGACCAAATGCAACCCTAGGCCTAGTAACCCCAATCCCCATCCATCTCTCAATATAAACCCCTCCCCACCCCCACACTTTCTCAAATACTCCACCAGCCGCCACCCAAAAGAAACCCTACAGATGGATCCTGACATGGGAGATGTCACAGAGGAAGAGGGGAGGCTGTGGAGGTACTGGACAGCAGCAAAGACAGAGGAGGAGGAGGAGGCGCATGCAGAGGGCACTAGAGGCGGCCCAGGATGAGCAGCAAGAGGAGTTCAACCGCCGACTCTCCAACAAGGTACTGGAGAAGTGCAATGATGAAGAACTAGAGCTGGTTTTCACTGGTGGCGGGAAGGTCATTCATCCAGATCATTAGGTGGGCAAGGATGAGGGCAGTCATGGCTCCTCATCCAGCAACTAGGACCAAGTGGGTCCGTTTCTTTGAGCGCTATGACTGATATGTCAATCTAGCTATCTATCTTGCTATCTATCTGTCTATCTATCTTTCTATCTGTAAGTCAAATTGAGAGAGACTTGTAGTAGTATTTGTGAGATTTGGATGTAATCTATGAGACTATCTATCTATCTATCTATCTATCTATGAGATTTGGATGTTTGTATCTGTAAGGTGTATATCAAGTGTTGAATCCACATATAGATAAAAGTTGCAGATGAATTGAAGTTGCAAACAAGTGCAGAATCCACATACAGTACCATATTACAAACCAAATCAAAGAGTGCAGTATCAAGTACTTAGTGAGGCAATGTTATTACAAACCAAATCAAATCCAGCTAGTGAGGCAATGTTATTACAAACCAAATCAAACAGTATCAAGCACTTGGAGTTCAACAACTTCAGCTAGTTGCCACTTGCATAAAAGTAATCTTTCAGCCTATTAGATGGCTTCTTGACCCTCTTTGACCCATCATGCACTGCACTTGTAGCAGCTCTCCACCGGGCAGCAGCCTGTCTAGGAGCAATGAAAGATCCAGTGCCAGCTCTATTGGCGATGCTGACCTGGTGTTCTTTGTCGGAGAAGACCTTGATGACCTGGTGTTCTTTGGTCGAGAAGACCTTGATCCATTGCCGTGAATAGTTGTGTTCTTCTTCTTGGCAGGTGCTACTACTGTTGCAGAAGATGTGTTGGTCCTGCTCTTCTTGAGAGGTGGTGGTGCTGTTGATGTAGCTGGTGCTGCCCTCTTCCTTGACCTAGAAGCTGTCTGTGTTGACTCATTTGTTACTGGAGGAGGAGTTGGTGCAGGTGCAGAGGCAGCAGGTACCCTTGGTGGCCTTTGTGCAGTTGCAGCCATTGAAGATCCAGCCTCAGAGTAGTTTGTTCTATTTTCCTACACAACAATATTAGTTAGAAGTATTTTCCTACAAATGAAATGAATGTAACAATGCAATGCAATGTAAGTAACCATGGAATCAATGGACATACTGATGCTTGTTCAGCCTCATTTGGAACTTAGGTTTCAAAGGGACACCACAATTGTTGATCATGTGCCCTTGCATCTTGCGATTCTTTGCATGTGACCTGTACCAATCCTAGAAGTGTCTTTTTTAGCTGGCACCTCAAACAGGCCTTTCCTCCTGGCAGTTTGTTTCTTACCTTTCTTTTCTCTAAAAACAGGGGGAGAAATATCATGCCCATTTGTATGAGGCCAATGGTCAGGACCTGGCACAGGGAATATTATGTGCTTATATGTTTCACAATACATGGGTTTCTTGAAGAAAGCAGAAACATAGTCTTCAGGGTGTATCTTCACTTTCTGCATTGCAGCAATGGCATGACTGCATGGGATAGCTGTCATGTCCCACCTCCTGATCCACAGGTCTCATTGTTCAAATTAACACAATATGTGTTTTGAGCTACTTGTGACCTGCCATATCCTGGCCCTGCCATGTATGCTTCACAATATTTAGCCCACTTCTTCCCTCTTCTAAAATCTCTGAATAAGTAGGTGTGATTTCCCATCTGCATCCCTCTGTCTTCTCTCTGATCTTCTGAAACTTAATCATTACCTTTGTTCTTATGCCCTCTAACATAGTCCTGATTGGCTTGTTCCTAACATCCAATATCATTCTATTGAAAACCTCACTAAGGTTGTTTATTACCAGGTCAGTTTTGCACACAGTGTCCATTTTATACCTAGCCTGTATGGTGCAGTATCCGGGACAACCACTTCCAAGCTTCTAAACTTTCTTTTTCAAATTCTCCATGCCTAAATCATGTCCATGTTTGGTAAAGGAATAGGCAGCCTGATCTAAATGTTTCTTAAGTTCCTCTCCTCTGAAACCAGCAGACTGAAAATTGGCATAAATATGTCTAAGACAAAACCTTTGTGGAGAGTCAGGGAATACATCATCTATTGCATTCAACAATCCATGTTCAATATAAGGTAATCTTAAGTGTTACTCATCTACTGAATAACATTTTACTCATTGCAAATGTAAAGGCAAATGTAAAGACTAGGTTCAGAACAATACCTTATGCCTGTCAGACATAATTGTGTATTTGCCAAACTTATTGCCAGTTCCAATGACTGTTCTCAACTGTGTGAGAAACCATGTCCAACTGTCTGTCTCTTCCTTATCAACAACACCAAAAGCTATTGGGAAGATGTTATTGTTGCCATCCCTCCCTGTAGCTGCCAATATCTGCTGACCAGTGCTTAGCTTGATGAAGCAACCATCCAGACCTGCTAACATGATAACATGAGTGCCTAAGTACATCAATGTTTAAAAAACATATATATTTCTAAATACTTGCCTAAATGGCCTGCATCCATTTAGAAAACCCTCCTTGCATGCAAACAAGCAGTAAAACATATAGTGAAACCTTGGGGTAGGAGCTGGGTTAAGTGGGTCCTCATGTGTTGTTACTACGCACCTACTGTCAGGGTTAGTATCTAGCACACACTGCAAGTAGTCCCTTATTCTGTGATACTGGAGTTTGTGATCTCCTTGCACAACCTCAACTGCTTGCTTCCTTGCCCTATATGCCAAGCTTTTAGGCACATGCACACCAAACTTCTTCTTTGTGTATGACATAATTGTGTCAACACCAGCTCGAGGTTGGATCCATTGTATCCTCACAAACCTTAGCAACCCAATTGACTGTCACCTTTGTGTTCTCTCCACTTGCTCCACAAGTGTGATCCAGTTCATCTTCTTGATCTGAAAGTTGCCTCATGAGCTATCTTGGAGGCAACTATGTAAAACTGACATCCATGTTTTCTCTCAGAGCACCAAGCAATAACCCTAGTTGGTTCATTTCTGTGATACTCAAAATTCCTAAGAGTCCTCACATGAAAATTTCTAAGTGCTCCTCTGAACTCAACTACATTTTCAAAGCACAAATGCATTGCAAACTGCTGATGTGCATCAGGCCTTGATGGATCATACCATATCCTCTCCTTCTTCTGCTTCTTCCTACTCTTCCTTCCAGATGGCAGCCTTGGTGCATCATCTTCATCACTTATGCCAAAATCACCTGGAAAACAGTACTCATCAGCTTCAGGGACATAATCTTCAAACTTGATGTGCTCAGGCTTTCTAACTGGCTTAAGCTTTTTGGCTGCATTTGTAGTTCTGATGCAGGATCACTTATGCGGGATCCTCTACTTGTTCATCTTGAAACAACTGGTTCTTCCTCCCAAAACTTCAGAAGGTTACGAGTTTGCTGCCTGTATGCTTTCTGCGATATCGATGCCGATCTCATCTTCACCCCTACACCAAGCTTTGTAAGAAATTTTCTCCCCTCTGTAATCACCCCTAAAGAACTCAAAATCTGAAGATGATTTGTCATCTTCAACTTCATCTTCTTCCTCCGGTACATCTTCTTCTTCCTCATCTGCTGCTTCTTCTACATCTTCTTCTTCCACAACTTTTTCCCCTTGTTAAAATTGCTGCTTTGCTGTGTGTTTATGTAGGGATCATCAGGGGCAGGGTACAGAACACCTTCTTGTGAAACTCTGAAAACAACAGGTTCACCAACATGATCAATGAGGATCTGTTCCTCATCTGCTGGGCTTGGATCAGTAGCTTTTCTGACACTGATGTTCAGTACCTTATTATCAACAAATAAGTCAAGCATTTCCTCTAATGCCTCCTCACTATCCAGGGCCTCCACACCCTCCAGCCCCTTTCCCTCTTCCTTTACATAAGTTAGAAATGCATCCATTCCATAGCCCTCCAACTCAACCAATGCTAATATGGTCAGATAACTGATATCTGAGGACACTGAATACTTTTTCTCCATATTATCTATTCCTTGAAAATGTAGCCTCAAGTCCCAACTCGCATCATCTAAGCTGTAGGATTAAATTGACCCATAAATACAGTAGCACTTTCTTCTAATTTGAACTAAAGCACCCAGAAACATTGAGCAGTGCTTACCTCACTCCACCAAAGGACGACGCCCAATGGTGGCCGCCTGCTGGATCAGCGTGGATGCGCTTCGCCACTGCCCTGGCCGCGCGGACTTCCGGATCTGAGCTCGCCGGATCCACATGAGCCGCGGGCGGTGATGGCTGTTGCGACCGCTGCGCCGGAAGCTCGAGCTGCCTAGCCATTTGTCCACCTCGAGGGTCCACCGCCCTCCTCGCCGGCCGCCTTGGCTCAATCGCCGCCGCCCGGCGAGATTTGGTTGCGCCGCCGCCATCGCCCACTAGGTCGCTGCGGGGAGAGGAGGGAGAGGAGGAGTGAGAAAACAAGAAACCCGACAGCCTACTTTGGTTCCGACCGGACCGCGTCGGCTAACGGCCGTGAACTCCCGTGCCGTGAGCGTGCGTGGCCACGTGGGCTGACAGATGGGCCCAGGCCGTCAGAAAAACGGTTAAATCGCTAGTCACCGCGGGTTTGGGTTTTTTGAAACAGCGGACCGCGTGTTTGGTAGCTTTCTGAGAAAATTAAAAAAGTGATAGTTTTTTGGAACCCTAACCTGTAAACTGGTAGCTTTATGCTATTTACTCGAATAAAGCACCAGCCGAAATACACCCCACAATGGTATGAGATCAACGCCATTGAGACCTGCCAGGAAGGAGACGAACAAATTAATCCCACAGAAGCAAATCCATGGTAGCATGCCATGCCACATTTTGGAATTTAGTTTTTTCATCTAGGGGCTCTGGGGGCGAACCACTCGATTCGGACCATGATTACCTGCTTGAGCTAAGAAGATGCGCTGCAGTACAAAGCATCTGTAGACCTCCCTCCATTATTTTGGACATTGGCGGAGGGAGGATGTCAAGGAGACCAGGTATTTGAAGTAGGAAAGGAGAAGAACGTCACGGAAGTAGATTTACATGGTGGAGGCTATTAATAAAAGAAACTCAAAGGGATGAACCACCTGGAAACCAACCGATGGAAACGGACGCTGCATGGGTCAGTTTCACGTGCATTTGTGGCTGCAGTTTCTCTCGGGAGAATGTGGGTCATGATTGTGGAAGAGAAAACGATGAGACAGTTAATGCGCACGTAGTAATGAAGCGTGGGATAGCTTGGTTCATGGGCGGGTGCTGGCCAAAAAAGTAAAGACGTGAGCTAACGTGGCACATTGAGGTTGCCTTGAATCCGATAGCTCTCAATAATGCATGTCTTACATCGATGGCCGGAACTAATTGAGGTGACGTAGAAGCTAGAGAAATCCTAATAGTAGGAGCTCTTATTTAGATATAGTAGATTAGCGCTGGGCGCTGGCGGCTGCCGCTGCCTCTTGCGCTCCCTGCCCATGAGTAGAGATTTGAGTCCGATTAATCAACAGACACCGGCTCCATGAGGAGCGACCTGCAGATTACTCCTGTCAATTCTCTAGCGTCCCAGTCAACCAGCCAAAGTTAGCATCAATACTTCTATATCCAATTTTAGTTAATTTAATGGTGATTTACAATGCTAATTCATTTTAAATTTCTTTTGTTGATCTGCTTAGCGCTTATAAAAGAAAAGCACTGCCAAACATCACAAAATATTAATTAAATTTTTATGCATGTTGTTTTGAGCTCTCTACCTACTGATCATGTTAATGGGGCTAATGGGTAAGTTATCAATCCCGGTCCAATTGAATCCGTCTGTTGAATTGCATGATAATCTACAATGAGAAGGGAATTATCTAGGAATCAGGTCGTCTTCTGATGAAATTATTAGTAATTTTGATCTTATTGAAAATTTTAGGGTAAACTTTAACTAATACAAATTTAACACGTCAATATAGTATTGCAGTAAAAAAAGCATTGAGTTCTTTTTTCTTGTATCAAGTTTACTTGGCCCCCCTATACCCAAATCCTGGCTCCGTCCCTGATGATAACCATAACGATGAAGACTTTAATGTGGGAGGAAAGTTACCGGCATCGTCAAATTTGTAAATCCGAAATGCTCCTACAGCGAGTAAAAAATACAGAACCACCACAATCATGTCATTATTAGCGAAAAATCACCATTTTACAAGACGTGGCAAAAATCACCGCACCGTGAAATTGACAGTAGCCAAAGGGAAATGCTGAGTGCTTTGCTGACGTCACTAATTGATTAGGCCCACATGCCGGGCTGAGTTTGCAGAAAAAGGTGCCACAAGGGCATGTTGACTCCGTCTTCTTCTTCGCCCCCCCCCCCTCCTCTCTCTTTCATGCATTACATCAAACATGTGTCGGGTGCCCACATCTGCGGTGCTCCCGTCTGCTAGTACTCTCGCCGGTCGCCCATGCACGCACTCAGGTCATGCAACTCCTCCTTGAGCACCTCACACGTGTGTCGCCACGCTTCGACGCGACGCGCTCCTTCCCTACACCTCCTTTGGCTAGCTAACCGTATGGGGCCCTGCATGGTGATCCACAGCGGCGCCACGGGCCGCTATGCCTCTAGCCTCTCCATGGTCAAGCGGCTTGCCCATGACCACCACCTTCACCTCCCTTTGCTCATGCGCCCTCCCTCGCCCCCCTACGGTTGCTACCCCTACCGCGACGCCTACGCATACACAACACGCAAACATAGGTACCACCAACAGATCCCGCGAGATCGGGCCTCCTCTGTTCGGCCATGGCCCGCGCCTACGCCTGCGCTCCTGGTCATCAGTTGACTAACTCACCGGCAGCTGCCACATCCTGGCCGTGATGGGATCCTCCTGGGCGCAGCATGACACCAACCTTGCGGCCCCCTGTGATGCCCCTTGAGCCTTGACATCGGCCATCGCAGCCACCATGCCCAGCCCGGTCTCGTGCTCTAGCTATGCATGGAAGAGTGAGGGAAAGAGAGGGAGAGGAAGAAGAAGAGGACCAAGTCAACATGTCCTTGTGGCTATTTTTTGCCAATGAAGCCCGATAGGCGGGCCAGTCAATTAGTGATGTCGACAAAGCACTCAACATTTCCCGTAAGTGTTTTTTGCCACAGTCAATTTCTTGATGCGGTGATTTTTGCCACGATTTGTAAAGTGGTGGGTTTTTGCTAATGGTTACACGATTGTGGTGGTTCTGTGGATTTTAGTCTCTAGCAGGCCCTCATTAAGTCATGGTTGATGGCAAACCTACACTGCACAACACCACTATACTCCTCCTGCTCTGTTTTTCTCGATTGCCTCAGCAGATCGACCACATATTGGCAAGGGGGAAAAAACTAAAAACGGAGTAGGCACTGTTCTGCCGGGTCTCCATGACCCTAAAACCACATGAGACGAGGCAGATTGGCGGCAATACCGATGGAAGACAGGGAAATCCTAATGTGGGACTTACTCATGGAAGGAGCAAGAGGAGAACGTCCCGTGGTTGATCAATTTGGTTGTCGATAACTGTTTAAATGTCTTGGCAGTTAGTACAGCTGGCCTTTGCAAAACCACACGACACAACGAAACTGTTTAGAAGAAAAAGAAAGAACGGAAGACCCTTGACTTCAAGCATCTTGCATTGCAAGCAGCTGCATACCCACATGTTATAGCCGTAGGTAATATCACCTAAAGAAATATAAGGGCGTTTAAATCACTAACAGTGGAAGTTGTTGATAACCTAGCTATTTCGCATAACGACGAAGTCACGTGGGAGAAAAGTTTCCCAAAACCGAAATGCTCCGGCAACCCTTCGTCAAGTCATGGTTGATGGCAAATCACCATCAGACGCCACCACTATACGCCTCCTCTCGCTCTGTTGTTCTTGAGTAAGCAGCATGTATGAGCTATGCATCGTGCTGAGGAAGAGGACAATAATGATCAAGGAAACACATGTATGAGCTATGCTTTTCAGATCTCCCCATGAATCTGGTAGACACGGACCGCGTGGATCACGCGCGAACGTGTTGCGCTGCTATGGTACATCAATCGATTGAGCTCTCCGTGTACTACTATGGCTCTTTCCGCCATAGAATCATATACGTACAAGGCATGTCTGTGCGAGTAGCGACGAAAATCCATCCTGCCATCTGGGGTAGTTACCCCACATGTTTCATATACTACCATGTGATAGTATATATTCTACCTTAATATTTTATAGGCTCTTTTTGAAATCAGAGTATTTGATATGTACTGCGGGTTCCCGTTGTCGATTTAACAAATGTTCTGATTTCAAAAAGTGTATTGAATTCAAAAAATCTCGGCTTTGATAAAAATGTGTGCGAATTAAAAATATATTCATGATTTAAAAAATGGCCACTAATTCAAAAAGTCATTATTTTGAACAAATGCTCACGGATTCACTAATCTTAAATGTTCACGGGTTCACTAATTTGTACAAAATTTTCACGGATTCACTATTTTTTTACAAATTAACGAATTTTCTACAAGAATAAAATCTTCAGGGATTCACTAATTTGAAAAAAATCTTAAATTAAAAAAATGTTCACAAATTTGTACAAAATTTTCATGAATTTTAGAAATATTGCGGATTAGAAGAAAATGTTCACGAATCTGAAAAAAAATAATGGTTTCAATTTTTTTCAAAAATTGAAAAAGGTGTTCAAGAATTGAGATGTAAAACCAAATAAAAAGGAAAAGAAAAAATGAAGATGAAAAAAATAAAAAATAGAAACAGATGATGGAAAAATGAAGATGAAAAAATAAAGGAAGGATCGAAAACAGAAAAAGAAGAGAATCCGAAAAGAAAAAACACAAAAACCTGGTAAAACAGCTAGTTAGGCCAGCCTAAAAATGTACATGGGAGAGCTAGGGGTGCGTGCATGGACGCTAACCAGCAAGGGAGCTCCTGTTTGACGCTCGTTCCGTCAAATAGACGGCGCCACGCACAGGAGGCAGACCGAATGGGCCGGCCCATTTGGCGGCATCGAACTGAGATATGTTGTGGGAGGAAATAAATGGCAAAACGTGTGACGCACTAGCGAGGAATCATACAGGCGACTAGCCGCTCGTGAATCCATGTTCCCTGCCACACGTGCTAACCAGCACGGTTGAACTGGAATGCGCCACTATAGCGAACCTGCCCATGGTGTGGTGGCAAACAATATTTTTTTACTGTTGCAAACCTTATTAAAAAAGAATTGAGGAATATATTGGAAAAAGTTGAACATTTTTATGAATGTGTATATTTTGAACAAATATATGAAATACGGGAAGTAATTTGAAAAATCAGAACAATTTTTGGAAGCACGAATATTTTTCAAAAGAATGGTAATATTCTGAATTTGTTATTTTTTTAAAATTCTGATCAATTTTTGCATTATTCACCAAAAATTGAAAAAAATTAATATTGTATGAAATTACGAATAAAAATTTAGAACACGAATAAAATTTTCCAAATACCTCAACCTTTTTTGAGACACGAACATTTTTTTCCTTATGACCAACTTTTGAAACCACGAATATTTTTTTAAATTCCTGAATACATTTTTCGAATTTATGATTTTTTTCCTGAAAAACGAACATTTTTCTGAATTTGTGAATTTTTTTTGGAACCATGAACATGTTTTAAAATTCTTCAATATTGTATAAATTTTTAAACAAAATTTGGAAACTAAAATAGTTTTTGACTTGCTGAACAATATTTTGAAATCCCAACAAAATTTATAAAATGTGATCATTTTTTGTATTTAAGAACGAAATTTTAAACCCAATCATTTTTTCCAACGTTTGATTTTTTTTTAAAAACTATAACATTTTTTGAAATTCACCAACATTTTTTGAAAAGGAAACGTATATCATGAAAAGTAAAAAATTATAGAGGAACAAAAAAGGAGAAATAAATAAAAAAAGAAACAAAGAAGGATAAATGGAAAAGGAATAGAAAAGCAAGAAGAATAAAGGAAAAGTGGTTCGGTTGTGTGTGCTCTCGACATTTCTACTCAGAGAGCGTCAAATAGGGTTAGCAAACCACCGACTCCCCGCCAAATTGGATTCCCCTTCTATATGACATCAAAATCACTAGTCAAGGGTTACTCCTTGCAAAGGTCACCCTCACCTTCTTAGCCGCCACTAGTCGCAACCTGAGAGTTTTTTTTTCATTGATTTGTTTATTTGAAATGTTTTATCTCTTGAACATGCGTTCAAATTCTGAACCATTTTCAACATTGGATTTCTAACACCAAGATCTTCAAAAGTAGATCCCATGTAATTGGTTTTGTTGAAAAATATTAAAAAAACAAAAATAAAAAAATTGGAGCCGGAGCACTATTTTTTTCTTTTACTTTTTTCCGTTTTCGAGTGTTTCTCATGGAAGCAAATATGTGCCTTCACAAGAAGCAAATATGTGCTTCTCATATAGAAACAAATATGTGCTTCTCGCAGATTTTTTCCCTTCCCACTATGCCTCTATGAGAAGCAAATATGTGCTTCTAATATGTGCTTCTCGTGGAAGCACACATTTTATTTCCCTCTCCGAGAAGCATAGTTGTGCCTCTTCGTGGAAGTAAATATGTGCATTCACGAGAAGCAAATGTGTGCTTGTGGAAGCATATACTGTTTCCCTTTAGAGAAGTGCTTTCATGAAGCAAATCTGTGCCTCCAGGAGAAGCTAATATGTGATTCTCATGGAAGCACATATTTTTTTCCTTTAAGAGAAGCTAATAAAGAATTAGCAAGCTCGTACAATTGAATGGAGCATCCCTGAATATCTGCTATCACTGATTCAATATGCTACTGTCTACTCCATGGCATTTGAGGCATAATTCTGTAACCAAGGCATGTCTAGCAGTCTAGGTGTTGTGCAATGTGTACCTTCTTAGGTGATCTGAATAGTATCGCAATGTCTTCTTAAAGTGTTGTTCTAGCTAGCTGGTAACACTTCTTGTTGGTTGGCATGGGGTGACAAGACATTGACCATTTGTCATCTCCTTGTTGCAATGCGTGGTGTGTAAATATCCTAAGAGATAAGTATTTGCATCTTATATTGGACACTGGCAATGTTGGCATATTTTATCATTGATGATATTTTGTGCTTCTAATTTCTAGCCTTTGACATGCAACTTGAGTGGACTATGGTTTAACTCAACTCTTGATTGATAGCATTAGCAAAATCAGAGCAACCACCTTAGGAGGTGGCTTTTGGTCTGCCATGGCCCAAAGTCCACACACTTTTGGCTTAACTACAACCTATATGTCGCACCTTTCCGATACGTTGTTTTTTATGCTTTGGAATTACAAATAGGATGAATTCATGACTGTCGAATTGCTTAAAATCAAGAATCCGATCGTCGATAATTTTGTTTACTCCCTTGACTTTTACATATTTTGTTTGTTATGGAGTAGATTACATATATTTGTTGCATGTTAAATCTGATATTTCATTGAATCAATTGATTGATGAGCTTGCTTTACTAGATTTACAAGTAATTAGTTGGATGTTGATACGTCTCCATCGTATCTACTTTTCCAAACTCTTTTGCCCTTGTTTTGGACTCTAATTTGCATGATTTGAATCAAACTAATCCGGACTGACGTAGTTTTCAGCAGAATTGCCATGGTGTTATTTTTATATAAAAATTAAAGTTCTCGGATTGACCTGAATATTACGGAGAATTTTTGTGGAATAAATAAAAAATACTGGCGGAAAAATATACCAGAGGGGGCCACCCCGGAGCCACAAGCCCTGGGGCGCGCCTACCCCCCTGGGCGCGCCCTGCAGGCTTGTGGGCCCCCTGGAGCTCCGGCAACCCTAACTCCAACTCCATATATTCCTATTCATGAAGAAAAAAATCAAAGAGAAGGATTCATCGCGTTTCACGATACAGAGCCGCCGCCACCCCTGTTCTTCATCAGGAGGGCTGATCTGGAGTCCGTTCGGAGCTCCGGAGAGGGGAAATCGACGCCGTCGTCATCATCAACCTTCCTCCATCACCAATTTCATGATGCTAACTGCCGGGAGTGAGTAATTCCATTATAGGCTTGCTGGACGGTAATGGGTTGGATGAGATTTATCATGTAATCGAGTTAGTATTGTTAGGGATCGATGCCTAGTATCTACTATGTTCTGAGATTGATGTTGCTATGACTTTGCTATGCTTAATACTTGTCACTAGGGCCCGAGTGCCATGATTTCAGATCTGAACCTATTATGTTTTCATGAATATATGTGAGTTCTTGATCCTATCTTGCAAGTTGTAGACACCTATTACGAGTTATGATCCACATACCCCAAGGTGACAATAATTGGGATTCTTTCCGGTGATTACCGTAGTTTGAGGAGTTCATGTATTCACTAAGTGCTAATTCTTTGTTCCGGTTCTCTGTTAAAAGGAGGCCTTAATATCCCCTAGTTTCCTTATGGACCCCACTGCCACGGGAGGGTAGGACAAAATATGTCATGCAAGTTCTTTTCCGTAAGCACGTATGAATATATACGGAATACATGCCACTAGTAGAAAAAGGGCCTAATATGAAGCACATTAGTCCCGGTTTGTAACTGAACCGGCACTAATGTGCTCATTAGTGCCGGTTCCAACGGCTAGGCGGGCGGCGATCATTAGTACCGGTTCGTGGTGAACCTTTGGTACCGGTTCGTGCCACGAACCAAGATACAAAGACGTGGTGGCAGGCTTGTGTCAGGCTGGGGCCCCACCAGCACCTTTAGTACATGTTGGTTATATGAACCGGGACTAGAGATGCACCTTTAGTCCCGGTTTGTATAATCAACCAGGACTAAAGATCATCCTATAAAAAACCCTTCGTCGAGCCCGAGCGCTCTGTCCTTCCCTTTTCCCCTCTCCTCTATTTTCTTCCTCTTCCTCTCGAGCTCACACTCCATTTTTGCCAAAATTTGTGAAGATTTGGAGGCACCCCATCCATCTAAGTGATCACAAAGGTTATCAACTTTGTCCTTTCATCTCTCATTGCTAGATTAGCTCTTGCAATGCTCTATAAGTATAGTGATTTGTGGGTTTTATTTTGGGAGAGGAATTATATGTGGTAGTATTTGATTTATATGCAATTTGAGGTTAAAATTACTCTTAGTTTGCATATGTAGGTGTGGTTTACTTAGTGCCTTCCCGTCTCCGTCCTAACCACCGTCGATCGCCCGCACCGTCCCGTCGCGGGCACCACCTTGTGGTGAGCCTCTTGTTCTTATCTTTTTTATATAAAAAAATCATGTTTGTGTGATTTAGATATATAGTTACTCATATAATTATCTTACCCGTACGTTGTTTTTTATACATAGTGCCATGGTTTTGATGTCCGTCCTCGTCGGCCCTTGTCCGGGTTATGATTCGGATGTGGTATATTCTCCTCTATAACTATTTGTTGCATTTCGTGTTTATGACAAATTATGCCCATCAAGTTGACATAGATATTTTTATCTAGGAGGTATGTGAACCGGAAATTCCAACCGACCCTATTGTCGAGAGGTTAAATTTAGTTGAAAGAGAAAACGAGTATTTGAAAGAAAAATTGAAAAGAATTGAGGGGGAGAAGATGGAATTGGAGTTGCATGTTGCCGATGTCATCGATGATCACAAGATCAAGATGGAGAAAATGTGCTTGAAGATTAGAAAGATTAGAAAATATGCCATTGATAGTGAGGCTTGGTATCATTATGCTGTTTGATCAATTGTTACCTTAGTTGCGATCTTGATCGCATTTGTTGTTGCATTTAAATGCTTTAGCTAGAGAGTTATTTTTATGTCGCATTTAAGTGTTGTATGAACTTTATGTATGAACTTGTATTAATTTGGTCTTTTTGGTGTTGTGTAATGAAGATGAGCCAGCAATGGATGTACGATGACTGATGCTCTCCCCAGTTCATTAATGGCGTGCATACTTTTATGCTTGTGGCTGAGGCAAACAAGCGGGCGGATGGTTTTATGCCTTGTCCATGTGCTGGCTGTAAGAATGATCGGAATTACTCGAAGTTAAAAACCATTCACGTCCACCTGTTTGAGTCCGGTTTCATGCCCCACTATAATGTTTGGACCAAGCACGGAGAAAGGGGGGTTATGATGGAAGACAATGAAGAAGAAGAGGACGACGACAACTATCCTAGCCATGGGTTCCCTGAATACGATGGTACAACAATGGGGGAAGAAGCTGAGCCGGCAATGCGGGAAGAAGCTGAGCCGACAATGCGGGAAGAAGCTGAAGAAGAGGCATCAAATGAGCCCGCTGATGATCTAGGTCGGGCCATTGCCGATGCAAAGAAAGCACAAGTGAAACGGAGAAGAATAAGTTGCAGCGCATGTTAGAGGATCACAAGAAATTGTTGTACCCGAATTGCAAAGCTGACAAGAAAAAGCTGGGCACCACACTGGAATTGCTGCAATGGAAGGTAGAGAATGGTGTATCTGAGAAGGGATTTGGAAAGTTGCTGATAATGTTAAAGAAGATGATTCCAAAGGACAACGAATTGTGCGAGAGTACGTACGAGGCAAAGAAGGTTATCTGCCCTCTAGGGTTAGAGGTGCAGAAGATACATGCATGCCCTAATGACTGCATCCTCTACCATGTGAGTACGAGGATTTGAACACGTGCCGGTATGCGGTGCATTGCGCTATAAGATCAACCGCGATGACCCCGGTGATGTCGAGGCGGCGCCCGGAAGAAGATTCCTGCCAAGGTGATGTGGTATGCTCCTATAATACCACGGTTGAAACGCTTGTTCCAAAACAAAGAGCATGCCAAGGCGATGCGATGGCACGAAGAAGACCGTAAGGAAGGCGGGAAGTTGAGAGCACCACGACGGGTCGCAGTGATGGGGAAAAATCAAGAGAAAGTACAGAGAGGACCCTGCAGGTGACGCAAGGAACGTATGGTTTGGTCTAAGCGCAGATGGCATTAATCCTTTTGGGGAGCAGAGCAGCAACCATAGCACCTGGCCTGTGACTCTATGTATGTATAACCTTCCTCCTTGGTTGTGCATGAAGCGGAAGTTCATTACGATGCCAGTGCTCATCCAAGGCCCTAAGCAACCCGGCAACGACATTGATGTGTACCTAAGGCCATTAGTTGAAGAACTCTTACCGTTGTGGAATGGAAAAGGTGTACGTGCATAGGATGAACACAAACAGGAAGAATTTGACCTAAAGGCATTGCTGTTCGTGACCATCAATGATTGGCCTGCTCTCAATAACCTTTCAGGACAGACAAACAAGGGATACCGCGCATGCACACACTATTTAGATGATACCGATAGTATATATTTGGATAATTGTAGGAAGTGTATACCTGGGACATCGTCGATTTCTTCCGAGCAGGCATCCCGTAAGAAAGAAAGGCAAGCATTTCAAAGGTGAGGCGGATCACTGGACGAAGCCTCGCCACCGTACTGGTGATGATGTACATGATATGGTCAAGGATTTGAAGGTAATCTTTGGAAAGGGTCCTGGCAGACAATCTGTTCCGAATGACACAGACGGACGCGCACCCATGTGGAAGAAGAAATCTATATTTTGGGACCTGCCCTATTGGAAAGACCTAGAGGTCCGCTCCACAATCGACGTGATGCACGTGACAAAGAATCTTTGCGTGACCCTGCTTGGCTTCTTGGGCGTGTATCGGAAGACAAAAGATACACCGGAGGCACAGGAGGACCAGCAACGTATGCACGGAAAAGACGCCATATATCAGGGTCATGCCAGCTACGCTCTTACTAATACGTCTCCAACGTATCTATAATTTATAAAGTATTCATGTTGTTATTTTATCATTCTTTGGTGTTTTACAATCATTTTATAGCAACTTTATATCATTTTTTGGGACCAACCTATTGACCCAGTGCCAGTTGCTGTTTTTTGCTTGTTTTTTACATCGCAGGAAATCAATATCAAACGGAGTCCAAACGCAACGAAACTTTATGGAGATTTTTTTCTGGACCATAAGGAACCCAATGGGCCTGAGCTGCACCTGAGGGGTGCCCCGAGGGGGGCACAACCCACCAGGGCGCGCCAGGCCCCCCTGGCGCGCCCAGGTGGGTTGTGCCCACCCAGCCTCGGTGGCCTCCTGCACCCCCTCTTTGCACTATAAATTCCCAAATATTCCAAAACCCATCGGGGTTAACCTAGATCGGAAGTTCTGCCGCCGCAAGCCTCTGTAGCCACCGAAAACCAATCGGGAGCCTGTTTCGGCACCCTGCCGGAGGGGGGAATCATCTCCGGTGGCCATCTTCATCATCCCGGCGGCCACCACGATGAGGAGGGAGTAGTCCACCCTTGGGGCTGAGGGTTTGTACCAGTAGCTATGTGTTTGATCTCTCTCTCGTGATCTATATCATGGGCTTTGTTAATATAGTCGGATCATATGATGTTTCTCCCCTTTATACTCTTGTTATGATGAATTGAATCTTTACCCTTTAAAGTTTTGTCTTGTGGGATTGAATATTCAGATATGAGAACACATGATATATGTCTTGCCGTATGAATACTTGAGGTGACAATGCGGTATCCTATTGATTCACTTGATATGTGTCTTGGAATTCAACTCGCGGATTCCCGCGGTGATATTGGGGTAATCTATGCATAGGGGTTGATGCACGTTTTTATTATCTTTTCTCCGACGGAAACTTTGGGGTCTCTTTATAGTTCTTTGTGTGGATTGAGTATTATGAATATGAATTTTCTTTGGTGTTATTCTAGTACGAACTCTAGGATATATCGAACGGAAAAATAGCTTTGTGTTATTTTAGTACGAACTCTTGAATAGATCGAATGGAAAGAATAGCTTTGAGGGGGTTTCGTGCCCTGCAAACAATTCCTATCTTTTGTTCTCCGCTAATAGGAACTCGGGAGTGATTCTTTATTGCACTTTGAGGGATAATCATATGATCCAACTATGTTAGCATTGTTGAGAGGTTGCACTAGTGAAAGTACAGACCCTGGGCCTCATTTTCAAGCATTGCAATACCATTTTTGTGCCCATTTACTATTTGCTACCTTGCTGTTTTTATTTATTCAGATTATAAAAATATATTTCTACCATCAATATTACACTTGTATCACCATCTCTTTGCCAAACTAGTGCACCTGTACAATTTGCCATTGTATTGGGTGTGTTGGGGACACAAGAGATTTCTTGTATTTGGTTGTAGGGTCGTTTGAGAGAGACCATATTCATCCTACACCTCCCACAGACTGATAAACCTTAGGTCATCCACTTGAGGGAAAATTGCTACTGTCCTACAAAACTCTGCGCTTGGAGGCCCAACACGAGTCTACAAGAATAAAGTTGCGTAGTAGACATCAAGCTCTTTTCTGGCGCCGTTGCCGGGGAGGTTAGGTAAGCGGCACTCGCATCCCGTCAACGAAGCTCTTTTCTGGCGCCGCTGCCGGGGAGGTGAGTGCTTGAAGGTATATCTTTAGATCTTGCAATTGATTCTTTTAGTTTCTTGTTTTATCACTAATTTTGTTTATAAAACAAAAATACAAAAAAATGGAATTGAGGTTGCATCATATTATTGATCATCTTTATAATATCTTTCTTGAAAATGAGGCATTGGAATGTTGTGCTCAATTGTTAGAAGAAGAAGTCAATAAAATGCTTGGCACAAAATATTTGAATGATGAGCATGATTGCAATGTTGTTAGTATGAATTCTTTGAATATCCAAAATGCTAAAGATGATTCCACAAGTCATGATAAAAATGTTTCTTATAAGCATGCCACTTTTTGTGGAGCGAATTGGGAGTGCCTTTGCACACCAAAAAGGGAAGATAGATTTTGTAAGAAGCATAAATATTTAGAAACAAAAAAGTGCAAGAGAGGCTAGATGTTTGTGCTGAAAGATGTAATTTTTTTTCGCCATCCTTGTGAACTTTGCAATGAACGTGGTCATTTAAATCTCCAATGCAAATTATTTCATGATCAAATCGTGTCAAAAAATTGTGATAACTTGATTACCCTTGAGCATCATAAAGAGCTTAGTCTTCTTTTTGGGTATGAAGAAATGAAACGTATAACAAAGGGTTTTCCAAATCATGAGAGGTTTCTTGATTTTGATCTAGAATAAATTTATATGTTTTTGCGGAAAATTGCATTGAGAATCCTTATATTGCCAACTATCTAAAGACAAGAGAACAAATAGAATATTAAGAGAGTACTAATGAAAGGGAAAATATTTCTCAATACCCTCCTAGTGTTTATTATGATGAATCGGGTAACGAGGAGGAGCTTCCTATCCAATCAATCTCTTCAACAAGAAGCTTGCAAAAATTAATTGAACCCACACATGATGTGGTTAAGAAGAAGAAAAGAAGAAATAGTAGAGTTAAAAAGATATCTCTTCCAAATAATGTTGCTCCCATCACTATTGTGCCTCATGAAAATGAATCAAATATATTGATGGAGGATGATGATATTGAGTATGATTTTGTGATACCTATTGCTTGTTGTGATGATTATGATTGGAAGATAATGATACTTCTTATAATCTTGGAAATATTTTTAGCACTTGCTTGGAAGAATATGATAATAATGTTTTCCATACTATTGGTGCCATTCATGCTATTGATAAGAATGATTGTGATGATATGCAAAACCACAAGCTTGGGGATGCTATGTTTAATGAGTATGACATGTTTGAAGATTTATTTGCTGGAAATAATGTTTGTCCTAAGCTTGGGGATGCTTTGCTTAATGAATATGATCCTTTGATTCCTTCTACTTTCGATAAGAAAATTTATTATGATGATAGCATGCCGCCTATTTATGATGATTACATTGATGAAAGTGGGTTTGGAAGAGTGTCAACTCTAGGTAGTAGTGATCCCACTATTTTGGAGGGTGTTGAATCTTATTACAATATTGATGAAGGTGGATTTGGAGAGGTCATGACTTTATTTAGTGATACATCCACTATTTTGGAAGAGGTTTCAATTGATTATGACAATAAAGTTGCTATCTATGATGATTATTATGATGACATGTATGCCATAAAGAGCAAAAAATCTTCTATGCTTGTGCATCATGAAAAGAGTTCTGTATGTGATAGTTATATTGTTAAATCCATTCATGATGCCTCTGAAAATTATTATGAGAGAGGAACTTATTCTTTTACATATCTCAGTAATATCAAGTTTCCTCTCTTTTATGTTGAAAGTTTTGAAGTTGTGCTTGTTTTGCCTTCCTATGCTAGTTGATTCTTGTTCCCATAAGTTGTTTTCTCAAAAAATCCCTATGCATAGGAAGTGGTTAGACTTAAATGTGCTAGCCATATGCTTCATGATGCTCTTGTTATGTTTCAATTCATATCTTTTATGGGAGCATCATTGAAATCATCATGCCTAGCTTAAAAGGCATTCAAGAAGAGCGCTTGTTGGGAGACAGCCCAACACTTTTACCTACTGTTCTTGTGTGTCCACATGATTATTCTATTGTATTTATCATGTTTTATAGCTTTTGTTTAAATAAAGTGCCAAGTAAAACCTTTGGGATCATGTTGGGTGATAGTAGATTTGATCTTGCTGAAAAACACAAACTTTTGCGCTCACGAAAATAAGTCTTATTTTTTACAAATGAGTGCTTTTGAGTTGATTCGTTTTGCATAAGTTTAATATACAAATTTCTCACGTGGTCCTAATTTTTTCATAATTTTTGGAGTAGCAGAAGTATGGTAGTTATCCAGATCATTACAGACTGTTCTGTTTTTGACAGATTCTGTTTTCAATGCATAGTTTGCTTGTTTTCTAGTTTCTATAGATTATATTGCTCAATATAAATTGTGGAAATGATATGCTACAGTAGGAATTGTGTGGAAACAATTATTAATCTTTTCTTTGACAGTACCAAAGTGGAATGGTCTGCTCTTTATCATACTAACCTATCTCACAAAGTTCCCTTAAGTTTTGTGTGATTGAAGTTTTCAAGTTTTGGGTGAGATGTCGATATGAGCAGAACAAGGAGTGACAATACCCTAAGCTTGGGGATTCCCAAGGCACCCCAAGGTAATATACAAGGAATATCCAAGCAACTAAGCTTGGGGATGCCCCGGAAGGCATTCCCTCTTTCGTCTCCAACATTATCGGTAACCTCACTTGGAGCTATGTTTTCATTCGTCACATGATATGTGTTTTTCTTGGAGAGTCAATTTTTTTGTTATTATTTGCTTGCTGTTATTTATAATAATGTTTTTCATATTTTATTTTAATAAAAGTGGCATTGATAGCCTTTACTATGCTTATTTTGCAAGTCTACATGTTGCTGTTTGAAAACAGAAAGTTTACCGATGTTGCAAAAATTTCCTAGAAAATTCAGAGTGTGATAAAATGTTGAAACTTTTTGCATAATAATCTCTGATAAATTTTCTACAATGTGGTAAATTTTCATAATTTTTGGAGTTAGGGAAGTATTGATACTCTTGCATTCTTTACAGACTGTACTGTTTTGGCAGATTGCTGTTATTTTTGCATTGTTTGCATATGTTTGCTTGTTTAATGATTCTATTTGAGGATAGGAGTATTAAATATGCAGAGAAATTTATTATGCAATGTTTAATAATAATTTTAGTGGTTTGCTACCGTAGAGAATGATAAGGTTTTTGCATTGATTTATACTAACTTAGCTCACGAGTTCTTGTTGAGTTTTGTGTGGATGAAGTTTTTGAGATTTAGGAAAACCATGATATGAGAGGAATTAATGAGACACAAAAGCTCAAGATTGGGGATGCCCAAGACATCCCAAGCTATTATTCCAAGAATTCTCAAGCATCTAAGCTTGGGGATTCCCCGGTAGGCATCCCACCTTTCTTCTTCAACGATAATCGGTTAGTATCGGTTGAACCCAAGTTTTTGCTTCTTCACATGATGTGTGCTATTCTTGGAATGTCATTTTATTTTGTTTTTGCTTGCTGTTTTAATAAAATACTTAGATCTGAAATTTTTTGAATAAGAGAGAGTCCTCAAATAGCTACCTATTTACTTAACTACTCACATGATCTTCACTTATATATTTTTGGAGTAGTTTGTCATTTACTCTTGTGCTTCACTTATATCCTTTGAGTAAATAGTTGAATGAATTGAATGTCATGAAGTTGAAATCATATTATGCCTAGTGGTAGCTTCACATTGGGTTTAGAAAGTGAAATCTTTTGAGGCTTGACAATTACAATATTGGTCATACAAGCAATTCAGAAATAATTAGTATAAGGAAGAGAACTTTCACATGCAAATACACTATCATGGAAATCTTTTGTGATTGTGAGCCCCTATCAAAATATTATATGCTAAAATTGTGGACGTTGGACAAGGAAGACAACGTAATGATTTATGTTTGCTCATATTCACATAGAAGTTATATTGTCATAAATCCTTTAACATGTGGTGCTTGCACCCCATCTTTGCTAGCCAAAAATTCCGCACCAAGTAGAGATACTACTTGTGCATCCAAAAACCCTTAAACCCAAATCTTATTTTCAAGAGTCCACCATACCTACCTAAGGATTGAGCAAGATCCTTCAAGTAAGTTGTCATCGGTGCAATAAGCCAATAAAAATTGCTTCTAAAAGTGTTAGATCAATTAGTGTAACAGAAAATTGAGCGTTGTACGAACTTATGATGGCAAGGCAATAAAAGCGACAGACTGCATAATAAAGGTTGCTATCATAAGGGGCAATATAACTTGACATTCTTTTGCACTAAGGGATTGAGCATACAAACAAATAAGCTCATGGCAACATCTGCTTCCCTCTGCGAAGGGGCCTATCTTTTACTTTTCAGTATTTACTTTTATGCAAAGAGTCAAAGTTTTCTCTCTATTCCTTTTTATTTTTCTCTTTTGGTAAGCATCATGTGGTGAGGAAAGATCTAGGCACATATGTCCAGTTGAATATGGGTAGCATGAGTTATTATTGTTGACATCACCCTTGAGGTGAATACGTTGGGAGGCAAAACAATAAGCCCCTATCTTTCTATGTGTCTGGTTGAAACATTTTGATCATGTGTAGGCGGTGAGTGTTAGCAATCATAGAAGACTATATGATGGTTGAGTATGTGGAACTCTTACTTAAACTCTATTGAATAAGTTGAATTGCAATTGCTTGGTGACTGAGAACATAGGTTGTGGAGTTTTAAGAGAGTTCATTCTTTGAACCTTAACATGTGAATTGGTTGCTACTATAACATGAGAAGTTTTAAGAAAGAATTGTTGTTATGATGCTAGAAAAAGTGATCGAAATCATAATTGATCAAACTTATGCACTTTGCTAGCATTTACACTTCATAAATTATTTCTTTTATCATTTACCTACTAGAGAACGAGTAGGAATTAAGCTTGGGGATGCTGATATGACTCCGATGTATCTATAATTTATGAATTTTTTGCTTGTTTTTTACATCGCAGGAAATCAATATCAAACGGAGTCCAAACGCAACGAAACTTTACGAAGATTTTTTCTGGACTAGAAGGAACCCAATGGGCCTGAGCAGCACCTCGGTGGCCTCCCGCACCCCCCTCTTTGCACTATAAATTCCCAAATATTCCGAAACCCATCGGGGTTAACCTAGATCGGAAGTTCCGCCGCCGCAAGCCTCTGTAGCCACCGAATACCAATCGGGAGCCCGTTCTGGCAACCTGCCGAAGGGGGGGAATCATCTCCAGTGGCCATCTTCATCATCCCGGCGGCCACCACGATGAGGAGGGAGTAGTCCACCCTCGGGGCTGAGGGTTTGTACCAGTAGCTATGTGTTTGATCTCTCTTTCTCTCGTGATCTATATCATGGGCTTTGTTAATATAGTCGGATCATATGATGTTTCTCCCATCTATACTCTTGTTATGATGAATTGAATCTTTACCCTTTAAAGTTTTGTCTTGTCGAATTGAATATTCAGATATGAGAACACATGATATATGTCTTGCGGTACGAATACTTGAGGTGACAATGAGGTACCTATTGATTCACTTGATATGTGTCTTGGCATTCAACTCGCGGATTCCCGCGGTGATATTGGGGTAATCTATGCATAGGGGTTGATGCATGTTTTTATTATCTTTTCTCCGACGGAAACTTTGGGGTCTCTTTATAGTTCTTTGTGTGGATTGAGTATTATGAATATGAATTTTCTTTGGTGTTATTCTAGTACGAACTCTAGTATTGATCGAACGAAAAAAATAGCTTTGTGTTATTTTAGTACGAACTCTTGAGTAGATCGAATGGAAAGAATAGCTTTAAGGGGGTTTCGTGCCCTACAAACAATTCTATCTTTTGTGACACCGGGGGTTTTCCGAATAATGCGGGGCGACCTAACCCTCGCCGCCCGCCGCCATGAGCATTATCATTGCCGCTACCGCCGCTGGCCGGGGCTCCACCTCACCGGCGTTGTTTCCATGTGTGCCTCTCGTGCGCATTATTATGGACTGTTGGCGGCCCTGTCCGCCCCGCGACCGCCGGCCTCCTGTGATCGTGGTGGTCACCTTGAAGTTCAGATCGGAAAAGAGTTGGTAGGAAGGCCTATCTTCACACGGGGTACGGATCCCTCCGCCGGCACGATCCCTAATACTTCCCGTGAGGCGAGCAGCACATCGGTTGCGGGACACCTATAGAATCCCAGGGTCTCTGATGGTTTGCTTCTCTCTGAACATGATCTCCCTAATCGCAAAAGGCCTCCTGACCGGTGTCGCCGCCGTCTGCACGCAGTACTGATTTTGATGTTGTCGCCGGGCTGGCGTTGGACACCGCACCGGAGTGTTCCATGGTGATCCTTGGTGCCGGTGGGGGCGCAAAAAGGCCTCCCTTCGTGGATGCTGCTCGTCCGAAGCCGGTGGAAAGGGGAACCGTGGACATTGGGGCCGCTATCCGTGAGGCAGCAACAATTAAGAAGCATGCATATAAAAATGAAAAGGGGGGCTCGTCTGCAACTCCATCCGAGTCTCTAAAGACAGAGGACACCCCCGTGCTGCGAAACCTGACCACATGGCACAATTGTATGGTGGAGGAGCTGAGATGTCAAACGTTGAATCTACATTGGCTAGAAGATGGACAACCACAGTGAAGGAGCAAACAGAGGGCCAAGCTGTTTATGAAAAATCGCTTTTCCCATATGTGAAGAATGCGACTGGAGGTGCACAACAGAAGGGCAAGGTGGATGAGGAGCAGAAGAAGGAGCTGGTGGAATTGGAAGCGACCGGCCCTGGGGCTGCCGGCAACCTGACCGGGACGCGTGTGGCGCCCCGTCAGCAGCAATGATATGCCTAAGCTGGAACTGCCGAGGAATCGGGGGCGCCTCGACAGTTCATGATCTCATCCACAGTTTGTGTTTTTGTGTGAAACTCGGCAAAGTGCGAAAAAAGTCAGCCGTCTTCGTTCTCGGTTAGGTCTTCGTGGTTTTTGTAGAGTTGATAGTGTGGGTCAAAGTGGTGGCCTCGCTCTGCTTTGGAATGAACAATTATCAGTTGAGATAAAGGAGAAGAAAGAGAGGTTTATTGATGCTCATATTCGTGCTTCCTCAACCGATCCCTTTTGGCATTTAACTTGTGTGTATGGTGAACCGCGTCGAAAACCGGCCATCGGATGTGGACCATCTTGTCTGAATCCGAGGGTCGAGCGACCTTCCGTGGATGCTCATGGGGGATTTTAATGAAGCTATGTGGCAGTGCGAACATTTGTCCGCCACCCCACGCCCAGCTAGCCAAATTGCAGCATTCCGTGAAGTTGTACAAGATTGTGAGCTCCATGACCTTGGGTTTGCCGGAGCTCCTTTCACTTATGATAATAGAAGGAGGGGAAGAGCAAACGTGAAAGTGAGGTTGGACCGTGCTCTAGCTGACGATCAGTGGAGGGACATTTTCTTAGATGCTAGTGTGGTCCATTTGGTTTCTCCATGTTCGGACCACCTACCGCTACTTGTCCACCTGCAGAAAGAGGAAGTACTACCTCCAAGGCAGCGACCGAGGCAGTATGAAGTTTTTTGGGAGCGTGCAGGTGAGCTGCATGAATTGATCCAACAAGATTGGGATGCCACACAAACTATAGGTAATTTAGCAGCAGTCACGGCAGGACTGAACCAGGTGATGGATAAATTGCAAGGATGGAGTAGACACAAATTTGGTAATGTCCTCAGAGACCTTGAATGCACACGTAAAAAACTGGATCACCTAGTGCATACCAATGGAGATCCACAAGAGATAAGAAGGTTGTCAGATAGTATGAATGAACTGGTATATAAAGAAGAACTCCTATGGCTGCAGCGTTCTCGTATTAGTTGGCTCAAAGAGGGCGATCGAAACACGAAGTTTTTCCGCATTAGATCCGTTTGGCGAGCCAGGAAGAACAAGATTAAGAAACTGAAAGATGATGATGGTGTATGGCAGACTACACCCTCTGTCATGGAGTTAATGGCCACTTCCTTCTTTAAGGAATTATTCACCAGAGATCCTTCTTCGAATGTTGATGAGATAACTGGCTTGACAGATAGAAAAGTAACGGATGAAATGAATGAATCACTTTGTAGGGATTTTACTGAACAAGAAATAGGTGACGCGCTGTTTCAAATAGGTCCCCTGAAGGCCCCTGGACCGGATGGATTACCAGCGAGGTTTTACCAAATAAACTGGGCGGTTTTAAAGGACACGATTGTTGCGGCCGTCCGGCTGTTCTTTGCCACAGGGCACATGCCATCAGAGACAAACTCAACGGCAGTCGTGTTAATTCCGAAAACAGATCAGCCTGAGACAATTAGAGAGTTCCGGCCTATCAGTTTGTGTTCAGTTCTGTACAAGATTGTGGCTAAGTGCTTGGTGAACAGACTCCGTCCAATCTTTGGGGATATCATCTCTTTGAACCAGAGTGCCTTCGTCCCCGGCCGTATGATTACTGATAATGCCTTGGTAGCGTTTGAATGTTTTCATGCCATTGAGCACTGTAAAAAGGAGCAAGATTCTAATTGCGCTTATAAGTTAGATTTATCAAAGGCGTACGACAGGGTTGATTGGGAATTTCTTAGAAGAATGATGCAGAGTTTGGGTTTCGCTCCGCGATGGGTTGATTGGATTATGTCATGTGTGACATCGGTGAGCTATTCGGTAAAATTTAATGGAACCCTTCTTGATTCGTTCTGCCCATCCAGAGGTCTTCGCCAAGGTGATCTGCTGTCCCGTTTTTTGTTCTGGTTTGTTGCTGATGGCCTTTCCGCTCTGTTGCATCATGAAGCATCCCAGGACTCTATCACGCCGATCAAGGTTTGCCGTCGTGCCCCCGGTATTTCCCATTTGCTCTTTGCAGATGATACCTTGTTGTTCTTCAAGGCAGACAGTGAACAAGCAGAATGTGTTAAACATGTGCTTGAGATATATGCTAAAGGAACAGGCCAGGTGATCAACCCTAACAAGTGCTCTGTCTTGTTCTCTCCGATCTGCCCAACTAGTACCCAAGAGAGCATTAAGGGTACACTGCAAATTATGTAAGCAACCTTTGAAGCTAAATACCTCAGCCTCCCGACACCAGATGGCAGAATGAGTAAGGGTAAATTAAAAATCCTACAAGATAGGTTGGCAAAATGCTTAATGGAATGGGAGGACAACTATCTCTCTATGGGTGGATAAGAAATAAAGATCAAGGCGAACGCTCATGCCCTCTCGATTTATATTATGAGCGTCTTCAAGGTACCAGTGGGGCTATGTGAGGAACTCATGAGAATGATTAAATTAAACCGGTGGGGAGCGGAAAAAGGTAAACGAAAAACACATTGGGTCAGCTGGGACCTTATGGTGAGACCTAAAGGAAAAGGTGGAATGGGTTTTAAAGACCTTCGGACGTTCATCAAGCCCTCTTAGCACGGCAAGCCTGGTGTCTTATTCAGTTTCCGAAAAGTCTCTATGCACAGGTTCTGCGGGCCAAGTACTATCAGGATGGGTCCATTCTTGACACTGTCTTTACCGGGAACGGATCGTCAACATGGAACGCAATTGAGCATGGCCTGCAATTAGTGAAGCAGGGGTATGTTTGGCGGGTGGGGAATGGTACTGACATACATATCTGGCGCGACCCGTGGCTGCTGAGAGGGCCTCCCTTTAAGCCAATCACGCCGAAACGACGGTGCCGACTGAAATGGGTGGCTGACCTTCTGAATTTTGATGGGTCTTGTAACATTTCACTCCTCAGGCAACACTTCTATCTGGCTGATGTTATAGAGATTCTGAAAATAAAAACCTCTCGCTGAGGGGAGGCTGATTCTATTGCTTGGCAACCAGACAAGCATGGTCGTTTCTCCGTGAAGTCGGCGTACAATTTTGCAAGGGATGATATCTTGGCTCAAAAGGGGACTGTTGCGTGTAGTACTCGGCCTAATGGCTCAAGGCCGGGGTGGAAAATGCTATGGAGCTGTGGAGCGCCACCCAAATTCTGTGTGTTTGCTTGGAAAGCTGCTAGGGAAGCACTAGCCACTAGGCTGAACAAGATGAAACGCCATATGGAGGTTGATGGAGTGTGCACCATTTGTGGACAGGAAGATGAATTAGTTCATCATGCACTCGTACGCTGCCCCCACGCTCGAAACTTGTGGAATGTTATGAGGCTAGTTTGGGACCTGCCATCAGAGGAGGTTCTTAGTAGAAGTGAACCAGATTGGTTGCTGCTGCTCTTACACGAATTATCTGAGACCCAACGGATGCTTGTGCTCATGGTGTTATGGCGTGCTTGGCATATACACAATGAGTTGACTCATGACAAGCCACTGATTCCAGTGTAGGTGTCCAAGAGGTTCCTTTGTGATTATGCGCAATCCCAGTTGACAATCAAGCACTACCCACATGCGGATACTATCAAAGGGAAACTGCGGTCTGACAGAGTTAAGCAATTTTGTTCCTGTCACTAGCAGTACAAAATGTTTGGCCAGTCCCGTTGCTTGGGAACCCCCACCGGACGGACATGTCAAACTGAATTTTGATGGCTCGTTCGTTGTCGCCGATGGGTCTGCGGGAGCGGGCATGGTACTGCGCGATCACTCGGGCCAAGTAATTTTTGCGGCGTGTAGATGGTTGTATGATTGCCCTGGACCACTGGAGGCTGAGATTGCTACATGTGCTGAAGGGCTTAACTTAGCTCTGCATTGGTCCCAGAAACCCATCTTGGTGGAAATAGACTGTGCTGAACTTGTGTCCATGATCAAGACTGGACCGGCGGATCGATCTAGTAGCATGTACCTTATTTTAGAAATCACGGAGATGCTAAAGGAGCGACACTCCCAAGTTCGGGAGATCACTCGGGCGCAAAACAAGGTTGGACACGCTATGGCAGCGATAGGGCGTGGACAACAAATGACGGCTTGTTGGCTCGCAAATGTTCCTCAGGAGATTAGCATTGTCGTTATGAATGATTGTAACACTATGATGAATTAAGTAATGAAATGCTTTCCCCCCGCAAAAAAAACAATTCTATCTTTTGTTCTCCACTAATAGGAACTCGGGAGTGATTCCTTATTGCACTTTGAGGGATAATCATATGATCCAACTATGTTAGCATTGTTGAGAGGTTGCACTAGTGAAAGTACGGACCCTAGGCCTCATTTTTAAGCATTGCAATACTGTTTTTGTGCCCGTTTACTATTTTCTACCTTGCTGTTTTTATTTATTCAGATTATAAAAATATATTTCTACCATCAATATTACACTTGTATCACCATCTCTTCGCCGAACTAGTGCACCTGTACAATTTGCCATTGTATTGGGTGTGTTGGGGACACAAGAGATTTCTTGTATTTGGTTGCAGGGTCGTTTGAGAGAGACCATCTTCATCCTACACCTCCAACGGATTGATAAACCTTAGGTCATCCACTTGAGGGAAAATTGCTACTGTCCTACAAAACTCTGCGCTTGGAGGCCCAACACGAGTCTACAAGAATAAAGTTGCGTAGTAGACATCACTTACCAAAGAAGAGAAGGAAATCCTCTTTGATTGCCTGCTCAGTATGAAGGTACCGTCTGGCTTCTCGTCGAATATAAAGGGAATAATAAATATGGCAGAGAAAAAGTTCCAGAACGTATAGTCTCATGACTGCCACATGATTATGACACAACTACTTACGGTTGCATTGAGGGGGCTTCTACCGGAAAACGTTCGATTAGCCATTGTGAAGCTATGTGCATTCCTCAATGCAATCTCTCAGAAGGTAATCGATCCAGAAATCATACCAAGGTTAGAGAATAATTTGGTGCAATGTCTTGTCAGTTTCGAGTTGGTGTTCCCACCATCCTTCTTCAACATCATGACGCACGTCCTAGTTCACCTATGCGAAGAGGTTAACGTTCTGGGTCCTGTATTTCTACACAATATGTTCCCCTTTGAGAGGTTCATGGGCGTCTTAAAGAAATATGTTCATAACCGTGCTAGAGAAGAAGGAAGCATCTCCAAGGGCCATGAAAATGAGGAGGTCATTGAGTTTTGTATTGACTTTATTACTGACCTTAAATCGATTGGTGTTCCTGAATCACGGCATAAGGGCAGACTGGGTGGAAATGGCGCGCTAGGTCCGGATCAAATAATATGTATGGACGGGCATTCTCTAACTCAAGCACACTACACAGTTCTACAGAATTCCACCTTGGTGGCTCCGTATATGGAGGAACACAAGAATTTTCTACGCTCCAAACACCCGGAGCAGTCTGACGACTGGATTACACGTGAACAAACGGGGACTTTCGCCGGTTGGTTGCAGACACGTGCCATGCATGACGCCGCTGTTGAAGATGACCTGTACTTGCTTTCCCAGTTACCATCTTTGAATATAATAACTTTCAAAGGGTACGCGATAAATGGGAATACATTTTACACGATTGCCCAAGATAAGAAGAGCACCAACCAAAACAGTGGTGTCCGCTTTGATGCAGCAACCAAGAGGGGAAATGACACATATTATGGTTACATAGAGGACATATGGGAACTTGACTATGGACGTGGTTTGTAGGTCCCTTTGTTTCGATGCAAATGAGCCAATATTACAGGAGGCGGGGTAAAGAAAGACCCACAGTACAGAATGACAACAGTGGATCTCAACAATCTTGGGTACGCAAACGAACCATTCGTCCTAGCCAATGATGTGGCGCATGTTTTCTATGTGAAGGACATGTCTACCAAGCCGAGAAAAAGAAAAGATAAGGAAGCGAATACATCATACAATGAGCCAAAGCACCACATAGTTCTTTCAGGGAAAAGAAACATCGTGGGAGTGGATGACTAGAAAGACATGTCAGAAGATTATGAAAAGTTTGATGAAATTGCTCCATTCAGAGTGAATATTGACCCGAGCATCCAGCTAAATGATGAAGATTGACCATTTTTACGGCGCAAAAGGACACACACGAAGAAAAAGTTTCACACCCAAAGATCCGACTCTGGGATGTGATCAGCTTGACTGTCATCACTTTCTTCTCTAGTGAGTTTCCGGACTTGTATATCTAGAAAGTCCCACTTTGGACAAACCGTAGGGAATCTTTGTAATAGTTAGGGTGCTTATGTGTTTTGGCACTTGAAACGTATACTTTTGTGCTTCGGACAAACGTGTACCTTTCTGACGTCATTTGCTATTTTTCATGCATTTACTAATTTTTTTGAGCTAAATGACCCTGAAATTGAAAAGCACTACAAATGAACTCAGAAAAGGTTGAAAGTTGGCTTGGTATCATCATATCACCCACATAGCATGTGCAAAAAAGTTTAGAGGGTTACGGCAAAAACTGGATGCACTTCGTGTACAAAATGGACAATCTCTTTCGAAGTATCAGGGTTTCGGACGAAAACTCATCTGTTACGAAGGCATTTCATTTTTTAAACTCATTTCAACTCCAGACTTTTTGTGCGTCCAGTATGCACCATTCAAAGCCACGTCATCAATTTTCAACCCTTTCTGACATCATTTTCTATTTTTCATGTATTTACTGATTTTTTTGAGCTAAATGACCCTGAAATTGAAAAGAACTACAAACGAACTCTGAAAAGGTTGAAAGTTGGCATGGTATCATCATTTCACCCACATAGCATGTGCAAAAAAGTTAAGAGGGTTACGGCAAAAACTGGATGCACTTCGTGTACAAAATGGACGATCTCTTTTGAAGTATATATCAGGGTTTCGGACGAAAACTCATCTGTTACAAAGACATTTCATTTTTTTAAATAACTTAAGTATTACCAAATTTAATATAATGATAAAACACACTAATATTAAACATAAGAAAAAGAATCACTAAAAAATCTATTTTTAAAGTTAAGTTATTCACAAACTAGTGATTCACACAAATTTCAAATGATTCAAATTTAAACTATTAAAATTTGAAAACTACTGGCACTAACAGAAAGTTTGTAATTTTTGTACCTAAAGAAAAAATATTCACAAAGAAAGTCTAAATACAACAAAAAACAACTCAGGAATAAATAAAAGAAATTAAATAAAGCATAAAAGGAAAAAACTAAATAAAAAAGCCCACATACTGGGCCACAGCGGCCTGCATACGACTAGAAACCCAACCTGTAGTTGGGCCAGGATGCAGGCCCGCAAGGCCCAGTAGGCCCACAGGGCAGCGCGGTAGAGTTAGGCCCAGAAGCCTGCTATAGAGAGGAGCTCGAGAGAGCTAATGCACTGGGGCTTATAAACCAGTACGGACGCCCCTCGGCTAGCGAGGTGGGACATAACTTGCCGCACGGCACCTGCGCCAACGCACCCCTTTAGTAACGGGTTGCGGCTCCAACCGGTACTAAAGGGAGGGTCTTTAGTAAGGGTTGGTGCCACCACCACGTACTAAAGGGGTTCGCTTCCCGCCGCTTGGCCTGGCCAAAACAGACCTTTAGTACCGGTTGGTGGCTCCAACTGGTACTAAAGGTCCCTCCTATATATGTAGCACTTATGGAAATTTCAGTTTCCCTCTGTTCTTCATCTGTTTCTTCCTCTCCGCACCCGACGTGCCGTCTGCCCCGATCGACGCTGCCGCCCACGCCGTCGCCCGTGACGTGCCGCCCCAACGCGCCGCCTCGACGCACCGCCCACCGCCCCGTCGCGCCGCCTCCCTCGAGCTCGCCGTTGTAAATGCCGCCGCCTCGACGCCTTCTGTGAGCCCCTGCCGCCCTCCCATAGCTAGATCAAGCCCGCACACACACATGCATTTTAATTCTTTATAGTTTTAGTAATAGAAATGTTAGATGAATTTTCTGTTTTTTATAGTTTTTTATAGTTTTATTTATAGAAATGTTAGATATAGAAATGTTAGATGAATTTTCTGTTTTTTAGTTTTTTATAGTTTTAATTATAGAAATGTCAGTTAGATGAAAAGTTAAGGAATTTGATACTTTTAGTTATGATATATAAATGTTAGATGCATGTTTTTTTGGTTTTTTATACTTTTAGTTATAGAAATGTTAGATGAATTTTAGATATATAAATGTTAATTAGATATATAAATGTAAATTAGAAATGTTATATTTTTAGTTTTTTATACGTGAACGATGCCCGACCCGCATCCTCGACGTCGACCCGTTCGCGACGACGTCCTGCTTCAGAGGAGCCATGTCCGGGACTGGGCTCCGCTGGGCTGGCACTGGGAGGTGCTACCTTCAGGGGTGCGCTGCTTGGTGAGGAACTCGGCCCCGGGTCCCGTCGTCGACCCTGAGCTCCTTTGGTGGCGTTCGCGTGGGCCACATTCGGTGCGGAGGGAGCCGGCCCTGCCGGAGGTGGTACATCGCCGTGTCAGGGAGGAGGACGAGCACGTCCGTCGCTATATGGCTGCTATGGACCTCAGGTTCTCCAATACCTGGCAGGTTCTTTGGGGATCTCACCCGAGCTATGATCCTGTGATGGTTCATTCTCTTTGGGTGTCCACCGCCCGTGCCTCAGGAACTGCGGGTGAACTAGATTATTCTGTAGTATTCGATCTATAGCTTAGCTAGTGATGTATTCGATAATATTCGAGACGATGTATTCGAGATTATATATATTATTCTAAAATATTTGAGACGATGTATTCAAGATTATATATATTATTCGATAACATTTGAGACGATGTATTCGAGATTATATCCGATGATGCATATTATGTACTATGATTCAGTTTTTCCTTATTGATTGCATGCATGCATTGTAATTTGAATACTAAATTGTTTTTATATTTCTTCTGGATTAGTTAAATAAAAGCTATGGCGGACAATACCGACAGAGAAGGAGAAGAGGCCCTGTTCGAGATCATATGCTCCCCTCGCCGGCCAGATGATCAGAATGAAGAAGATGACGGCTCCCAATATCTGAACAATACCGGGGAGGGTGATATGATATTCGATCAAGACAACCAAATTGATGAAGTCCAGAACTATGATTATGATGATGAAGAAAATGTTGATCTTGAAATAACAAAGACCGTCGAGGTATATTTATATAAGCAGGCATCTGGTGATCATCACATATTTTAAATGATTTGTATATATATTAATGAATTGATCTTTCTTCTTTCAGCCCTCCGGATCAAGCAAATATTCTACAGGCAGCAGGACAGTGCGAGGCCCGGCCAAAAAGTTGAAGGAGGGCGTAAAGTACAACATTGATGCCATCAAACCTAATGGTGAACCAAGCGAGCCTAAGAACATTGCGAACAAGTTCGTTCGTCAGTGCGGAGTTCTTGTGAAGGACCAACTCCCGATCTCCATTCAAGAATGGAAAGAGCCAGCAAAGCCACGTCCAGATCTTACTTTTGTCCACCAAAGAGCAAAAGATCAGCTTTGGGAATCACTCATGGAACATTTTACCCTACCAGATGATGAAGCCATGTACCTAGGGTAGGGTCATGGACCTGTCCAAGACACCCTCCCCAAGGACATCTCTTGAAGAAACCACCTTTCAATCGACCTGGAAGGATTCCACTCGACGGACCTGAAGACACTCGACCATGAAGCCAACCACTCGACCGCCGGGAGATCTCTGATCGATCTGCCGCATAAGCGGTCGGTCATTAAGTGGCTTTTACGGTCATCATAGCACTTTATGTGGGACGTTACGGTAACTCCCTATCTTAATGTACCTTAATCCTGCATAATCGAGGGTTGGAGGGTGCAGCGAACTCTATATAAGCCACCCTCCTCGGTAAAGGGTTCGCACCCTCAGTAACTCATACGCGCATAATACGATCGACCGCCTCCGGGCTCCGGGGCGTGGGGCTGTTACTTCCTCCGAGAAGGGCCTGAACTCGTAAAACATCTTGCGTATACAACTACTCCATAGATAGGATCTTGCCTCTCCATTCCTACCCCCATTCTACTGTCAGACTTAGAACCACGACAGTTGGCGCCCACCGTGGGGCAGGTGTCTTAGCGACTTGTTGGAGAAGTTGCAGTTTTTTCCGATCTCCTTCATCATGGTTTCAGGTGGAGTTTTGGTTGAGGGCCACGAGATCCGTCTCGGCGCGCTCACGTTCATCACCGACGACTCTGCTTGGCTGCAGGAGGCTCCACTCGACGTCGACGCACACCCCGTCCGCGGGGCAACACACTTTCGCGCGTGCGTCCGCGGCGTCCTCCTGCGGCAACCGTCGACCCAGTATTGGTCGGCTCCTGTGCCGTCCACCCTCCCAGTCTCTCGTCGGTGCAAGCGCTCCGGTCGGTCGAGGCTTCGGCGGTGGGTGAGGCATGTGGTGACCCGCCAGTCAGCCACCCCCCAAGTCGCGGCAATCGAGCCCGACGAATCTCTCTACGGCCTGTTCGATCTGTCGACTGGCTCCGCAGAGACAAGATCCGAAAAGCGACAATGATGATCCAGCGGCGGAAGTCCTGATGGTCGATGGGCCACGCAGTCCGCCCGGCTTTCCCCGCGCCGACGATGGCGACGGCAAGGGCGATCCGTCGCAATCCCATGAAGAGTACTTGCCCGAGCCACTCACTTCGCTGCAGAGGGAGGAGCTTCGCCGCCGGAACATGGATGCACTTCACACTCCTATCGTTGGAGAAACCTCCGAGGCCCGTGCCTTAGAAGACGCGCGTTTGGCCAACTTGGCTGAGCGCACTCGACTGGAAAATCTTCAGCGAGTGCTCGACGAACGAGCGCGACAACGGGTCCCGTCGTCCAGTCGACGTCAACTCTTTCCACAACCGACTCAGGTATACCGAACTCCAATTCAGAATCTAGCAGCTGCAGCCCGTATAGCAGAGTCCATTCAGCCTTCCCAGTCAGAGGCTGGCAGAGGCTTGCTACAGATCAGAGATTTACTCCGGGCAGCAGGAGATCAAAATTCAGCTGTATCGCAGTCGTGGAATAGGATTCACAGCAGATCCGTTGCTGTGAATACAGTCCAGATGGCTCATAGCCCAAGATCGCCCCCGAGGCGTGAGGGACATGGAGGCCGGCGTGATCAGTATGAGGACCGATTCGATCGTGATGATCGACGTCGAGTGCCCACTCCTCCCCAAGGGGTGGGTCATCTGGCGCCTCGGCAATGAGGATGATGACGCCATCACAGTGTTGGGCGAAGGGTTCCAATCGACCCCAGGGAACCAGGCTTTGATGCGAGATCCATTATCGTTCAAGGTTTGGTCGACAGGAACAGAGCTCACCGAGAAGGCCATGACAGAGATGTGCCCACCAGCAGCAGAGTACACGTCTCAGGACCAGAGTGTTTTAGCAGAGCCATCAGGGCCGCGGTGATTCCTCCCAACTTCAGGTTGGCGATGGAGTCGATAAGTTCCTTTGGTGAGTCCAAGCGGATACTTGGCTTGAGGACTACCGAGTGGCTGTTCAGATTGGCGGCAGCAACAATGAAGTAGCCATGAAACACCTGCCTCTTATGTTGGAGGGCTCGGCGAGCATGGTTGAATCGATTAGCACCCAAAGAGCATTTACACTTGGGAAGATCTTGCCCGAGTGTTTGTCAGGACATTTGAAGGAACTTGCAAGCGGCCGGCAGGGTTGACAGAGTTGCAGTCGTGTGTGCAGAAGTCGAATGAAACTCTGAGGGATTACATCCAGAGATGGATCACATTACTTCACACGGTAGAGAATGTATCTGATCATCAGGCAGTCTGTGCCTTCAAGGAAGGCATTAAGAATAGAGAGTTAAGTTTGAAATTCGGTCGGACCGGAGACATGACCCTGAGTCGAATGATGGAGATTGCCACCAAGTACGCCAATGGTGAAGAAGAGGATCGGCTCGGAGTGGCAAGTACAAGTCAGCCGCTAATGAAACCGGGGAGGAACTCGGTCCGGAGCGAAGCGGAAAGCCGAGCCAGCTGCTCCTGGAGAAGCCTTGGCCGTGACTCCAGGAAAGTTCGAGGGGAAATCCAAGGGACCTTGGAACCCCAACAAGGTGAAAGACCAAGATGGAAACGATGTATTGGACTTGCCATGTCACATTCACACGAAGAAAGATGAAGAGGGTAAACTCATTTACCCAAAACATAACACTCGACAATGTCGGCTCTAGATTCAGCAGTTCCAGGTGAAGCAGCCCAAGGATAAGGAGAAGGAGTCAGACAAAGTTGAGGACAAGGAAGATAGTGATGGTGGATACCCCCAGGTCAATTCCACCCTGATGATTTTTGCTGACGTTGAAAGCAAAAGTCGATTGAAAGTTATCAACCGAGAAGTGAATATGGTCGCTCTGGCGACACCCAGTTATCTGAAATGGTCGCAGACCGCCATCACGTTCGACCAGTCTGATCACCCGACACACATAGCCACCCCTGGGAGGCAAGCTTTGGTGGTCGACCCAGTCGTCAAAGGCACTCGACTAACTAAAGTTTTGATGGATGGTGGCAGTGGCCTGAACATACTGTATGCAGAGACGTTGAAAGGGATGGGCATTCTGATGTCCAGACTCAGCACCAGCAACATGAGCTTCCATGGAGTCATTCCTGGAAAGAAGGCTGAGTCACTCGGCCAAATTTCTCTCGATGTGGTTTTTGGTGATTCCAAGAATTTTCGTAAGGAAAAGTTGACCTTCGAGGTCGTGGATTTCCAGAGCGCTTATCACGCTATTCTGGGAAGGCCGACGTATGCACGTTTCATGGCTCGACCATGTTATGTATACCTCAAACTGAAGATGCCAGGCCCCAAAGGTGTGATCACCGCCATCGGCAATCGGAAGAAAGCAGAAGAGTGTTTTCAGAAAGGCTCTAAGATCGCTGATGCTCAGATGGCAGCGGTAGAGCTGCAAGAATACCAGAAAACTGCAAACCCGGGTGATTTGTTGCTAGCCAAGAAGCCCGCCACGGAGTCAGCATTTCAGTCGTCCGGTGAGACGAAACCGATTCACATTCACCCAACCGATCCCAATGCTGCTCCGACTCATATCTCAATAACACTCGACTCCAAATAGGAAGAAGCGCTCATCCAGTTCCTCCGTGAGAACTGGGACATCTTCGCATGGAAGCCTGCTGACATGCGGGTGTTCCTAGGGGGCTGGCTGGGCATCGTCTACGAGTCGACTCAAAAGTTAAACGTGTCAAAGAGCATCTTCGACGGTCCGCCTTCCAGAAGAGAAAGGCCATTGGCGAGGAGGTGGCTCGGCTCTTAGCAGCAGAGCTTATCCGAGAAATTTACCACTCCGAGTGGCTCGCCAATGTTGCATGGTCCCTAAGAAGGACAAATCACTTCGCATGTGCATCGACTTCAAACATATCAATCGGGCCTGCCCGAAAGATCATTTTCCTCTCCCCCGCATCGACCAAATAATCGACTCGATTGCGGGATGTGAGCGGTTGTCTTTCTTAGACGCCTATTCCGGTTACCATCAGATCCGTCTGTATGGACCCGACGAGATCAAAACAGCTTTCATCACTCCATTCGGGTGCTTCATTATGTCACCATGCCATTCGGCCTCAAGAACGCCGAGCCATGTTCATGAGGATGATTGAAGTGTTTGCTCACTCAAATCGGTCGGAATGTGGAAGCATACATGGATGATATTGTGGTCAAGTCACGGAAAGGTTCCGACCTGTTGGTGACCTTGCTGAAACATTTGCCAATCTCGGGAGGTATGATATCAAGCTTAATCCATCAAAGTGCACATTCGGAGTTCTGGCGAAAGTTACTCGGTTTTCGTTTCCGAAGCGAGGAATCGACGCCAACCCGTAAAGCGTTGGCACTATACTCCGAATGAAACGCATACAATGCGTGTGCACGATGTCCAGAAGCTTAATGGATGCTTGGCCGCTTTAAGTCGATTCATCTCTCGTCTCGGTGAAAAGGCATTGCCTCTTTACCGACTGATGAAGAAGTCAGACAAGTTCGAGTGGACTCCCGAAGTTGATGCAGCGTTTGCAGAGCTAAAAGCTCTGCTCTCTACCCAGCCGGTGCTTGCTGCCCCAATCAGCAAAGAGCCTTTGCTGCTTTACATTGGAGCCACAGGACAAGTCGTTAGTACAGTACTTACGGTCGAGCGGGAAGAAGAAGGAACAGCCTTCAAAGTTCAAATACCAAAGATATTATCTTTACGAAGTATTGACCCCATCAAAGCAAAGATACCTCATTATCGAAGCTTGTTTATGGGATTTATATGACCACAAAGAAGGTTGCTCATTACTTCTCGACCATTCCATTACAGGTCTGACGCCCCATTGTCGAGATTCGCACAACAGAGATGCAACCGGTCGAGTGGCGAAATGGTCGATTGAACTCCTTCCCCTTGATATCAAGTTTGAGGCAAAGAAAGCCATCAAGTCCCAAGTAGTAGCAGATTTCATCGCCGAGTGGATTGAACAGCAACTGCCGACTCAAGTTCACTCGGAGAACTGGACCATGTTCTTTGATGGTTCCAAGATGCTGAATGGTTCCGGTGCTGGGGTAGTGTTGGTTTTCCCCCGAGGAGATAAGCTCAGATATGTGCTCCAGATTCACTTTGATTCTTCCAACAATGAAGCAGAATACGAAGCACTGTTGTATGGGTTGCGTATGGCCATTTCACTCGGTGTCCGTCGCCTCATGGTCTATGGCGACTCAGATCTAGTGGCTAATCAAGTGATGAAGGAGTGGGACGTCAGAAGTGCAGCCATGACTGGTTATTGCAATGCAGTGAGGAATCTAGAGAAGAAGTTCGAGGGGTTAGAGCTTCATCATGTACCCCTATTGAAAAATCAAGTTGCTGATGATCTGGCGAAAATAGGGTCCAAGAAGGAAGCCATTCCCAGTGATGTGTTTTTGGAGCACATCCACACACCGTCAGTTCAAGAGGATCCTTTCACTGAAGAAGCCCCACAGCCAAAAAGTGCCACTGATCCGACTGAAGTTGAGGTCCCAGCCATGGTTGACCTGATCATGGAAGTCGTGGTCATCACTCCCGACTGGACAGTGCCATACATCGCGTATATCCTAAGGAAAGAGCTCCCGGAGAACGAAGAAGAGGCTTGACAGATCGTCCGCCGATCCAAGGCCTTTACTGTGATCAAGGGACATGTGTACAGAGAAAGCGCGACTGGAGTCGGCCAGAAATGCATAACACCAGAAGAAGGTTAGATAATTCTTGATGATATCCACTCGGGGACCTGTGGTCATCATGCGTCCTCTCGGACCATTGTGGCTAAAGCATACCGAGCGGGATTTTACTAGCCAAAGGAAAATGAAATGGCAAAGGAAATAGTCGACAAATGTGAAGGATGTCAGTTCTATTCCAATATATCACACAAACCCGCCTCAGCCTTGAAGACCATTCCACTCGTCTGGCCCTTCGCTGTTTGGGGATTGGATATGATTGGACCACTGAGGACTGGCAGGATCGGCTTCACTCACTTGCTGGTGGCGGTCAACAAGTTTACTAAGTGGATCGAAGCTAAGCCTATCAAGAATCTCGATGCATGCACTGCTATCAGTTTCATCAGAGAGTTGATATTTAGATATGGAGTTCCGCATAGCATCATCACTGACAATGGGTCAAACTTCGATTCCGACAAATTCAAAGCCTTTTGCGCCTCTCAAGGCACGCGAGTCGACTATGCTTTGGTTGCTCACCCCCAGTCGAATGGACAAGAAGAACGTGCAAACGGTCTAATTCTCAAAGGATTGAAACCCCGGCTGATGCGTGATCTCAAGCATGCAGCAGGAGCATGGGTCGACGAACTTCCATCAGTTCTTTGGGGATTGAGGACCACTCCTAATCGGTCGACTGGAAGAACTCCATTCTTTCTGGTCTATGGAGCTGAAGCAGTTCTGCCGAAAGTGACCTGCTTCACAATGCACCTCGAGTCAAACTCTACTCACGAAGATGAAGCGGAACAAGCCCGGCAAGATGCGATCGACCTCCTAGAAGAGGAGAGAGAGATGGCCCTGATCCGCTCGACCATCTATCGCCAGGACTTGCGTCGATTCCATGCAAGGAATGTGAAGAGCGTAACCTTCCAAGAAGGAGACTTGGTCCTCGAGTGGATCAACAGAAACCACACAAGCTCGCTCCCACTTGGGAAGGTCCCTTCATCGTCACCAGAGTTCTCCACAATAGAGCATACCATCTTTACAACGTCGATCGCCAGATTGATGAGCCTCGAGCTTGGAATGCGGAGCTACTCCGCCCCTTTTATACTTAAGTACTCACTCGGATGAGATGTAATAAAAGTACCTCTGTAGTTTGTTTATCGAAGACAAGAATGTTATAATTTCCCCAGTGATTGTTATTACTTTTTGTTTACATGAGAAATCCCCCCCCCCCCAGTGGGTGGCTTAGCTGCGAAACCGTTTCGCCTAAGTTTGTAAAAATATCCCTGCCGAGTGGTGAACCAGCCTCCCACTCGAGGGCTTAGCTGCGAATCCGTTTTGCCTAAGTACTTGAAAATCCTACCGAGTGGTGAGCCAGCCTCCCACTCGGGGGCTTAGCTGCAGTCCAAGAACTCGCCTAAGTATTGAAAAAATCCTACCGAGTGGTGAGCCAGCCTCCCACCCGGGGGCTTAGCTGCAGTCCAAGTACTCGCCTAAGTGTTTAAAATCCTACCGAGTGGTGAGCCAGCCTCCCACTCGGGGGCTTAGCTGCAGTCCAAGTACTCGCCTAAGTATTTAATACAATGTGCGCTTTGCAAGGACGGCCAGGTGCAGGTCGACTGTTGCCTTCCCCTTCAGAGCTACGACACAAAAAAATCCTCCCGCTCGGGGGCTTAGCCGCAGTCCAGTACTCGCCTAAATATCTGAAAATCCTGCCGAGTGGAGAGCGAACCTCCCACTCGGGGGCTTAGCTGCAGTCCAGTACTCGCCTAAGTATCTGAAAATCCTACCGAGTGGAGAGTGAACCTCCCACTCGGGGGCTTAGCTGCAGTCCAGTACTCGCCTAAGTATCTGAAAATCCTACCGAGTGGAGAGCGAACCTCCCACTCGGGGGCTTAGCTGCAGTCCAGTACTCGCCTAAGTATCTGAAAATCCTGCCGAGTGGAGAGCGAACCTCCCACTCGGGGGCTTAGCTGCAGTCCAGTATTCGCGTAAGTATCTGAAAATCCTACCGAGTGGAGAGCAAACCTCCCACTCGGGGGCTTAGCTGCAGTCCAGTAATCGCCTAAGTATCTGAAAACCCTACCGAGTGGAGAGCAACCCTCCCACTCGGAGGCTTAGCTGCAGTCCAGTACTCGCCTAAGTATGAAATCCATTCCGATCCGCAAGGGCTGACGAGGTGCAGGTCGATTGTTACCGTCTCCTTCGGAGCTGCGCCACAAGTACAACGTGCGCTTCATTTCGATCCGCAAGGACGACGAGGTGCAGGTCGACTGCTACCTTCTCCTTCGGAGCTGCGCCACAAGTACAACGTGCGCTCCATTTTGATCCGCAAGGACGACGAGGTGCAGGTCGACTGCTACTTTTTCCCTCGGAGCTGCGCCACAAGTACAACATGCGCTCCATTCCGATCCGCAAGGACGACGAGGCGCAGGTCGACTGTTACCTTCTCCTTCGGAGCTGCGCCACAAGTACAATCTGTGCTCCATCCCTACCTGCAAGAACAATGAAGTGCAGGTCGACTGGATTTTTCACCTCAGAGCTGCATCTCAGTCACTTAATTATATTCCAAGTGAAGAACAAAGTTCGCTCGAAGGCAAATGAAAGCATATTCGATGATAAGCCAAGTTCAGATAACATCCTACGGATTCAGAAGTACTCAGGCGTCAAGCCTGTTAAAGTTTATCGGTTACAAGACCACTCGGCATTCCGAGGCAAATTTAAGACGAAGCATAGAAGTTTTTTACTCCTCAGGTGGAGGACTGGAAGGCGCGACAAACTGGTCCAGGTCGATCCCGTCAGCGATCCGAGTGGCAGCATCAATGAAAGTCTCCATGAAAGATTGGAAGTCGTACTTCTTGGTATTGGCAACTTTGATGGACGTAACTTTTCCTCTCGCGCCTCCTTGCGGTGAACGCGGACCAGGGATGAGCAACATCGGCACCACACCGCGTAAGACTTTTCCATTCCTGCACTCGACTTTGAACGTTATCTACCGAGTCATTAAAGACTCGAGATCATTTTGAAGCGTCTCGCCCGCCGAGTGTCGAGTCTATTCGCGACACCGCAACCTTCAGTCGAGCGAGGTAGTCCACCACACCAGCAACACGAGACTCCAGTCGGAGCACGTTCATAGCGACTTCATCTTTCACAGGAGAGTTAATGGGGTCCAGGCTTGTCTCCACTCGACCAGTCTCTTCCTCGAAGTTCTGACAGAATTCTGTAAACGCAACTCGAGTTCAAGCTGATGGTTCTATGATGAGTCGGGGATAACAAGTCAGTCGGATAGGAGGGATTACCTTCAAGCATGAGGAATAACTTCTTGGCGAGCCCTCCCAGATAAGCCTCCAGATCGTTCCTCTACCCCGCAAGTTCGCCAGCCTTGTCACTCAGAGCTATCTTGTCATTCTTGATCGGCTAACCTCCTTGTTGGCGCGTCGAGAGCAACTTTCAGATTGGCGTTCTCTTCTTCAAGTTTACCGATCGAAGACAACTTTTCTTCCATGAGCTTTGTTTTGTCCAAAGCCGCTCATACGCTTCTCGGCAAGGTCATGGTCCTTTTTCTTCAGAGCCTCCTCCATTTTATCTGCAAAATGACGATGAGATCAGAATTAGGAATGGGCAGAAAGACAAAGACAGTCGTCAAGTTCTCACCAGCCATACCTTTTGCTTCGTCTCTCGCCTTCTGCAAGTTCTCTTGAGCAAGCTTCAAGTCAAGGTTGAGCTGGATCTGTTTGTTTTCCAATTCAGTATAGCGAGCCACAAGCTCGCAGGATTTCTGCAAAGAGTCAATTGACAGACATCAAAGATAGGTTGCTTCCGAGTGACTAAGAAAAATCATTGCGTTTCTAAGACTACAGCCGAATCAAAATATTCGACAGTAGTCTCGGGGACTACACCCAGTGGGTGCACTCAGCGTGCCCCCACTGGTTCTACCGACTCGGTTCGATCAGTCGAACGAAAGAGACAAAAAGGTTATGATCCTAAACCATAGCTAACTGTCATCAGTCAGCCTCGGTATCATCATGATCTAAAAAAAAGGAGTTCTTCAGACTACGGTCGACTACCAGCAGTCCACCATAGTCTCGGGGACTACACCCAGTGGGTGCACTCAGCGTGCCCCCACCGGTTTCAAGATTCCATTCGACATGGTCCGACCAGACCGAGTGAAGAAGTTAGCAAAGAAATTCAAAGTATAAAAACTACGGTCGACTGCTAGCAGTCCACCATAGTCTCGGGGACTACACCCAGTGGGTGCACTCAGCGTGCCCCCACCAATCCAAAAGTTCAATCGACACACCCAGTGGGTGTACAGATACGAAGATCTTCAGAAAGAAGAGTTTTCAGGTATCATATCCTAATGTAACAAGTGGTGACCAACTAACACGGACGTTGCTCGAAGAGCTGAGCTAGCATCATAGGCCGCTTGGCTGGCCTCCGGACCACCTTCACTTGCTCCATCATGATCCCGCTTTGGCGTATAGCTTCCTTAGCAGCACCGACTTGGTCCTCTGGGACGTGGTGTGTGGCGAAAAGGGAGGGCGGATCAGCAGTCGACGATGAAGGCCGGATACTCGTCAGCGAGCGGCACAACAAAAGACACATAAGTCCGAGTGATGTTGCCACCCTCATGAACCAGCGTCTCGGGCACTGATACAACCTGAGCAGTCTTGCCAGCAGGTGCCTTTTTATTCCTCCTCCGCCTCAGCGGCGCCTCATCGTCATCATCAGGGAGATCAATGACATGAGGAGGGACTACAGGAAAGATTCAAAGTTAGAAACGGAAATCCAATCGACCAAAAGCGAAACTACAGCGATCATACCAAGGTTAGAGGTAGCAGCATCTTCCATTTCCTGGTCTTTGTTCCTGGCTGAGGTCTCGGAGGTAGCGGCGCTGCAGATTTCAGAAATCAGTTGATCAGTCAACAAGTCGACCAAATGTATGTCCATGCTAAACAAGAAAACACAAGTTCTGCTGTACCCGAAAATGGTGGGAATGGCCATCCTCATCTTGGGCAAAGCCTTCATCGGCTTTGATGGTGTCTCTCGGGGTTGCTTTGGCGCTTTTTCAGTCGGCGTCAGAGAGGTCGTCCGAGGGCGCTTCGTCGACTGCCCGACATGCGCGATAGCCTTGCCACGCTCGACCGCGGGGTCATGGGTGAGCTTGGATCGCCTTTCCATGCGAGGAGGGTCGACTTCTTCCTCCTCTTCCTCCTCCTCTTCGCCGGAGTTGTCGTCGTCTTCGTCCTCCTCACCATCAGATTGCTATTCCTCCTGGCTTTCACCTCCGCTCCTTCCTCCTCCTTGACTGGTTCTTGCGCCCCGTTGGGCATCGAGTACATCTCAGTAGTGGCCTGGAAGACAACAAACAAGACAAAAGTCAATCGACCGATTTTAAGCAAACAAGATGGAGAAAGCGGGATCACAGTCAAAGATGCAGGAATGGACCTTGTCTACTTCGTATGACTGGTCGAGTGGAGGGATCCTTCTGGCTCCTCGAGGGTTGTCCTTGTTTCCCGTGATGCCCGCAAGACACCTTTCCAGCATGGCATCCTAGACCTCCTCCGGGTGGATCCGAGTGGTGTCCTCAGTGCCAGAGTACAACCACATCAGATGGTCTCGGGCTTGAAGCGGCTGGATGCATCGTCGAAGGAAGACCTCCAAGAGATCCATTCCAGTCACCCCGTCTCGGATGAGTTGGACAACACGTTTGACCAACACCTTCACCTGCGCCTTCTCTTCCGGGATCACCTTCAAAGAAGATGGCTTTCTCACTCGGTCCATGGAAAAACGAGGGAGTCCAATCGACTGCCCTGGCGTTGGCTGGTCCTTGCAGTAGAACCAAGTCGACTGCCATCCACGGACTGACTCGGGTAAGATCATGGCGGAAAAGAACTTTTCCTCTCATTTGAACCCCAAGACCCTCACACATCTGAATCACTTAAGTTCTCTCACACTCGGATTGGCCTTTTTCACCGTCTGGGAGCGACAAGTGAAAATGTGCTTGAAAAGACCCCAATGAGGCCGGGTAACCCAAGAAATTCTCGCACAAAGACACGAAAGCAGCGAGATACACGATGGAGTTGGGAGTGAAGTGGTGAAATTGTGCCCCAAAGAAGTTCAGAAATCCCCGAAAGAAAGGGTGAGGCGGCAGAGAAAACCCACGGTCGACATGGGTGGCCAAGAGAACACACTCACCCTCCTGAGGTTGCGGCTCCGACTCCTTCCCCGGAAGCCGCGCTGATCCATGGGGGATCCGTCCCTCATTGGCGATGTCGTTGAGATCCTTCTGACGGATCATCGAGCGGATCCAGTCGCCCTGGATCCAGCCCTGCGGCAAGCTGGCCCTTGACGAAGATCCGCCCGACCGTCGCCTTCCCTTCGCCTTCGCCGTCACCTTCTTCGCCCGCTCCAAAGCCGCCGTCTTCTCTTTCACCATTGTCGCCGGCGAAACACGCACAGAGCAGCAGTGTTGAGGTGGAACTGCACGCGGCGGATGAATCTGGGGAAGGGAGGAGGAAAGGGGAGCGCACTGTTCAAAAACCCGCACCCGGGGCTTTATATGAGGTTGCTTCCGAGTGATTGACTGGTGGGCCTGGGCGATCCTGTCAAATCCCGCAACAGTCGCCCGCACGATACATGGCGAAAAAGGTGGTGCGGAGATCGAGGCATCCCTGCCTTATCCATCCGATTACTGCGGCTACCTCCGCCCCGCTCACTTCCCGAAATTCGAATCCCGCTAAATCCGCACGCCACAGAGCAAATCGCCAGACAGAAGATTTCCTCCGTCCTGTCATTCGGAGTTCTCCAAGTACGAAAAACACACTCGACGGATACAAAGAATGGGTCAAGGCGACTGAAAAAGAAGTTGAAGCCGTCACTTAAGCTCGTTGATCCAGAACAAGACATGCTCATCGCACGAAAAGTGGGTCGGAAGAGTTCTCAACTCCTTCCCCACTCAAACCTCGATCCATTCGGGGGCTACTGATGAAGCCATGTACCTAGGGTAGGGTCATGGACCTGTCCAAGATACCCTCCCCAAGGAAATCTCTTGAAGAAACCACCTTTCAGTCGACACGGAAGGATTCCACTCGACGGACCTGAAGACACTCGTCCATGAAGCCAACCACTTTCGACCGCCAGGAGATCTACAGTCGAAGACGCATAAGCGGTCGGTCATTAAGTGGCTTTATGGTCATCATAGCACTTTATGTGGGACGTACCAGTAACTCCCTATCTTAATGTACATTAATCCCTGCATAACTGAGGGTTGGAGGGGTCTGGCGAACTCTATATAAGCCACCCCCTCCTCAGTGTAAAGGGTTCGCACCCCTGTAACTCATATGCGCATATAATACTGATCGACCGCCTCCGGGCTCGAGACGACGAGCTGTTACTTCCTCCGAGAAGGGCCTGAACTCGTAAACATCTTGCGTATACAACTACTCCATAGCTAGGATCTTGCCTCTCCATTCCTACCCCCCATTCTACTGTCAGACTTAGAACCACGACACCAGATGCTTTCACAGATGCAGATGTGCAGAAAGTCAGGGATGCTGCTCTTAGGAAGATGGCAATTGCATTCAACACCCACAAGAAAAAAATATGGGCGAAGTACTTCGATGGAGGAAAGAAGAGTCCAGAATTCAAGGGAACATTGGAGAAGCAAAGAGATCACTGGCCTGCTTTCGTGAAATTTAAGGAATCGGAATTATCTAAGGAAGGTCGAGAATAAACAAGGCCAATGCCACAAAAAAAGGAGCATTTCCATATGCTGGGCCAGGTGGCTACGCAGTGGCCCGGCCTAAGTGGGATAAGTCTGAGCAACAGATGGTGGATGCAGCGGTCATTCCAGTTACATTGAGCTGGCCCCCCAGGTGCAGGACTTGGTTCTATGCGCATGGGGGGGGGCATTGGACCCGAAGACAGACTAGGTTTCGAAGAAGGCAAGTCTTAAAGGAGCCGAAGACAAGTTACTTGTTGCAATAGAAGAGGCTCGAACGGGGGTGTTCACGCCCAATAGAGAGAACAACGAGCTCCCGCGCGCCCTGGGAAATCCTGAACACCCGGGAAGAACACGAGGCAAAGGCGTTGTTCCATGGTATGAGGGGTTTGCGGACTGGAACGCCAACTACAGAAGTCATGCGAGAAAGAAGATGGAGGAGGAGAAGAAGAGGAAGCTGGAGGAGGAGCAGAGGAAGCAGGAAGCATAACGCCTTAAAGGCCTAGAATCAGCGCACGCAGAGTTGACACTCCAATTCCAGCGGCAGCAGCAGCAGATCAACTCACTTAGCCAAGAAAGGGGGTCTCAGCAGCGGCAGCAGCTAGCGGTTGATCCAGCATTGGATAGCACCGTCCCATACATGCCGAGAAGCAGCATGGGTTCCACCCCAGGCGATGCACTGTTGGATACATACCCTGTGGATGGCATCATGGAGAACACTAATTGTGAGCTACACTTCAAAATGAAGAACATATCCATGAAGGTGGCGGACACCGTTGCTTATACAAATCCCCCTGAAGCAACCTTCCATTGCAACCCGATTCCAGTTGGCTATGCTCGTGTCGTGGTTGATGAAGTGGTGGCACAATATTCGGGGCTAGAGATTGACATTCCTGGAGGTGACGGCGAGCACACACTGGGAGAGGCCATACATCGTATCATCCTATGGAGAAAGGATTGCATCATCTCTCCAAGGCCACCGACACAGCGTCAGCCGACTCCTTCTCGAAGTTCGCCACCGCGTCAGTAGACTCCCGCTCCTCGAAGTCATCAGCCACCGCCTCAGCAGAGTCCTGCTCCTTCAAGTCCGCCAACGCGCCAGGCCACTCCTCCTCCTCCTCCAAGTCCGGCGCCACGTGAGGCCACTCCTCCTGCTCCAAGTCCGGCACTGCGTCAGCCCACTCCTCCTCCTCCAAGTCAGCCATGTCAGCCATCTCCGCTGCCTCAGCAACAGCGGAAGAGAGCCACCGCAGCTATGGTGCGTAGCGGTACAAGTAAAGGTACAGGAGATATAGGAGGCAAGCGATTTCAATATGGTCCTCCAAGCCTCGCGCCTCTTCCGAAGAGGGCTTACGACATGACTGACGAGGAAAACAAAGCCGAAGTGAGGGCCCAATTGGACGCCCATTTTGGACCAAAACCGCCACCGCCGCCAAAGGAGAAAGTGCCTAATAAAGTCGTTGACCACTTTATTCGTATGGCTAAAGCACCAGCTCCCAAGCCTGTTGACTCAGACTATGAGCGCCAAATCAGGAAGGCACATCGAGCACAACAAAAGAAGGAGTCGAGCTCGAGCTCGAGCCAAGCAGCTGCGAAAAAAGCGGGAAAACCGTTCTACAGCTGGGAGAACAGGCGGTGCAATCGATCCCCCCGCTCATTGTACCAACACATGCGAGTACTGGCGCCGATCAGCTGGTAATAACCGACGAGCATAGAAGGCAGACTGCAGAGCTCGGTATCATTGTTTATCAACTCCTAGAGATGGAGCCCATGGATATGCTTAGAGAGGAGGACATAAAACGGAAATATGTCCGCGGCGAACCTTTGGTCAAGCCTGGGGAGGTCAAGAAGCTCTCAACGAGAATGTATGAATTGCATGAATGGTACATGAAAATTGCCAAGGCTACCAATCGACAGTCCCTCATGGTGAAAGTCAAGGTAGAGCATTACTTCCATGAGACAGCTCTGTCCGTTGAGTATATAGAACTGTTTCAGTTATTCAATCAAGACGCACTCGACAAATCTATCGTCAGTTGCTATTGTCTGTAAGTGATTTTTTCTGTAATTTAAGTCTTGAGCTAGCTGCAGTGTTCGTTGATCATTACCTGTAATTATCCTCACTATATTCTTTTCTGTGGTATTATGTAGGATGAAATGAAAAAAGTTGGACGCTATGGCATTGGGTTCATTGACCCAAATACCATTAATGAAGAGACATGGACATATGAATAGTATCGAGATGAAGTAGATAAAAACATGCTAGAGTTCTTGAAGCGCCTCAATACCAATGGAGATATGCTACTTCCTTACAACTTCAAGTGAGTCACACTGTCTTGTACTACAAATTCTATTTTTTGCTTACTAGCTAGATGTTAATAATTAAGTGTATAGGGTTTAGGGTAGTTGATGAGTGTTATGCACATGCCCGCTTAATTTATACATGCAAACATGTGCGGATGCAGTTACCACTGGATCTTGTTAGTCATTCAAGTTGAAGAAGGAACAGTTGAAGTGAATTTCAGCTCACACTTTCGGAAAGCTCGATAGTATCGTATTCCGCTACTGACACTTGAAAAAGCTGCTTTCAAGGGTCAGCACCGATCAGGCAGGAAGCAGACAGTAAGCTAAGAATACTGGAAGAAGGTGGTCGCTCGGATCAATTGAGTGCGAGCCCTTTTATCTTGAGCTGATTCTCCTTATTTTAGAGCTGTGGCGAAGGTAAATAAAACCCCAATCCCTTTTGGGGGCCAAATACATGTTTCGATTTTCTCTCCGAGAAAGATTTCTTTTAATGGATCTCCTCTTGTTCCTCAATCCTGGTTTCTCTTCCGCTTTGGCCCAATTGACCCACTTATCTTACAAAGGGCGAAGCCGGACTCACTACTTAAAGACTCTAGTGACTACTTAGTCGTGAAGGGGATAGTCAACAGGTAATTTCAATCATTATTGAACTATATGTCGGCCTCTTTAGTTCGTCATTTCCTGATATCAACTATTTAATAAATCCTTTATTCATTTTCTTTGCCGGCGGGCAGGGCTTGGCAAAAGTTCATCAACGTTGTTCCAGGCGAATGGAAACAAAAGCTGTATTGGTATCGACCCAAGGTAAGTAATTAAGTAGTACTAGCTAGCTACCATCTCTTTAATTCTAGTTTCAATACCATTAATTATGATGCTTGATTAATTATTATCTGATTGAATTCTATTCTCATAAAGGCCGTGAGGCAGGCGCCGGGACTGATTTATGTGCATACCACGTTTGCGAGAACATTCGCATGATGGCGTCCGAAAGGACCAAATCTGCTAGACAGCTATGGGACGTTTGCCAAAACACTATTCACAATTTTTACATCATTATCGATATCTAATCACACAACTAATACATGCTTATTGATCTCCTTCTTAAAAGTCCAATGAGGTGCGGGATAAGCTCCTACCAGAGGATCGCGTACGAGCACTTCAAGAGGAAATAGCGGGATTTTTGCTCGACCAGGTCATAGATCCCAAAGGAGAATACGATTACCCGCTACCGCAGTAATGCCTCCATGTAGGAGAAATTGTATATACCTAATTGTATATATATACATGTGTGTGTGTGTGAATGGTGGTGCGAGACATTCAATGATATATATGCACATGTTTGGATGGAGAGGTCATAGATCTAAACAAAAAGAGATTACTGAAACTAATGAAATTATTGAAACTGAAGATTATGATTCTCCTCCTAGATATGAATTGCCTGATATACCTGAGGGTTATGTTATGGATGGAGAGGTAGCTAGGGATTTTCTTGCTTGTAAAGATAGAGAGGATCTTAAGAAACTACTAGTCAAGTTGAAAAAAAAATCTTTGAATGCTAGAATGAAATATAATCCTAAGTTTGATACTTCACCTATTTTTGTTACTGATAAGGATTATGAATTCTCTGGCAATCCTGAGTTAATTACTTTGGTTTATTCTGATCCTTTCCAGGGTTATGAATCTGAAACTGTTGTGGCACATCTCACTAAACCGAATGATATAGCCATCCTATTTACTCATGAGGAAAAAATTCGCTACTATCATATTCTTAAATTGTTTCCTTTCTCTTTAAAGGGTGACTCTAAGATATGGTATAACTCTCTTGCGCCTGGTTGTGTGCGTAGTCCCCAGGATATGATATATTACTTCTCTGAAAAATATTTTCCTGATCATAAGAAACAAGCTGCTCTACATGAAATATTTAACTTTGTGCAAATTGAAGAAGAGAGGTGTGGCACCCCGATCCGCATGGAGCAGGGGGCCTTCGCACGTCAGCCCAGGATAACACCTAACGCACGACAGGTCCATGATATAGCATTCCGGGTACAAGAATATTCATCAAATACATGTGTATATGATTACATTAGTGATGAATATAATCTTCTGGCATAGCCCTAAGGCTATTTACATGGCAGCAGAAGTCTATTAAAATGGCGGCGGAAGTCTTGGCAGTATATCACTCTGGCTGGGCTCCACAACTCACATGACTGGCAAGGTTACGGCCTAGCACGACGGAACAAGTGAACGACCCACAAAACTGGCATGACACGCCAGGTCAGTACATTGAATGTACTTGCAAGACAACCAAATACATAGCATCCAAACCAGCAGAAGACAAAGCAGGAACCAAGCGAATGCAACAACCTATCTCATATCAGAAACTAAGCATGGCATGATATCAACCAAAGACATAAATCAAACTAACATCATGGCATCCACTAGCATGGCAACAACATGGCATAGCAAATCTATTTCTAACATGGCAACAGCTAAACATAACATATCATCTCGATCATATCAATCAAAGCCTAGCATGGCATCATGAAACTATGCTGAAAATAAACTACCAATCATATCAAATGCAGACATAGCATGTTAACTGTATGCAACAATCTCATGTTCTACCATGGTTCTTTAAATGCAAACATATTACTCATGCAATGCAACCAAACTTGTGCACTGAGACCCTCGAGCTCCCTTACCACGGTGATCACCTTATTTCCTGGTCACAAACAGAGACAAACGCGTGATCCTTATGGCGGTCACAACCCGACCAATAAATGGCCCGTGATCCTTACGGCGATCACAACCACATTAATCAACTTAATTATTTCCGGTTTGTCCTCCATTTCGACCAAGACCAGATAGTGTACCCTACTATGAACTTATGCCCATGACCGAGGACGCGGCTATTGATAGTTTAAATACACTCTGCAGAGGTAGCGCACTGTACCCACACCACAAAACCCATGGCCTCGTCATCCCATTCGGGTGGACCAATGGCATTCCTACAAAATCGATCTACTGCCATGACACTCTCCCAGCCACTCTGACTCACTCCCCTCTGGGCTAAGTCATGGGTGGCCCCGTGTCTACTGAAAGTGCGTTATATCGACTAGAGGGGGGCTGAATAGGCGATTTTTATGAATTCTTCACTGAGGAATTTGCTGGTGAGGAAATTTCTTAGCGAAGAAATACTTGCAGCGGAATAAGTACTCAGAAGTAAGCATAACAGATTACAAGCATAGTCATCATGATGAAATGAAGACAATCACAGAGTACAGAAAGCGTAATCATAGGATAACACAAGATGAAGACAAACAGATCAAGAAATTGAACTGAGGAAATTGAGAAAGTCTTGACCAAAGTCTTCAAACACAGATATGACAAACACTCAACATGCTTATGAGGAAATGAAAGGGTTGAGGAAATAGAACCAGTTAGGTTGGTGAAGACAATGATTTGGTAGACCAGTTCCAACTGCTGTCTCGGTTGTACGTCTGGTTGGAGCGGCTGAGTATTTAAACTCGTGGACACACAGTCTCGGACACCCGATCCGAGCACGCAGCTCAGGACACCAAGTCCTCTCCTTGAACTAAGGTCACGCAGACCTCGTCCAAACACTCGTGGTAAGTCTTGAGCGACTTCCAAACCTTCACATACTTGGTCACCCGCAATCCACAATTCCTCTTGGATGCTCTAGACCTTGACGCCTAACCGTCTGGAAGAAGCACAGTCTTCAAAGGTAAAAAGCGTCGGATCCACGCAGGATCAATTTCTTCAGTGATGCTCAATCACTTTGGGTTTGTTGGGGTTTGGTTTTTGGGGTTTTCCTCACTTTTGGGTTTTTCCTCACTTGATGATTTTCGCTCAAAGTCCTCAGAGGATGGGTTGCTCTCAAATGACAAGTGTCAAGTTCTCTCGAGCAGCCAACCAGCTAGTGGTTGTAGGGGCGGCTATTTATAGCCAGGGAGCAGCCCGACATGATAAGACATAAATGCCCTTCAATGATATGACCGTTAGGTGGATAAGATATTTTGGGACAATAGCAAAGATAAAGAACGATCGGAAATTTGACTCTCAAATTCCTCGGGGCTATCATGTTCCTCACGGTGTAGGCAATTCAGATTTGGCGAATTCCTAACTCCTCGATCAGAACAAATTCCTCGGTGATCGGAAGAGCTTCGTCTCACATCAAGAAATTGACTGAATCGTATGAGATTTCCAAAAGCTTCACTCAAGGGTTTGGTAGGTGTAGGATTTTGAGTTGAGCATCAAATGGAAATTTTCCCTTAGTATTTCCTCGACCCTTTAACAAAGACGGTGTTTCCTATGACTCAAGAAAGAGAAAATGAAACTACGAAAAAAAAAGTCTTCACGCTTCATGTTCCTCAAGCGAATACCAAGTCTTCAGGATCACACCAATTTCTTCACTTTCAAAGTCTTCAGAAAGTCTTCAGAATATCAAAGTCTTCAGTTGAAGAACTTCATTTTTAGGGGTCGACTTTTATGTAAATATCAAAACTCCTCATAGACTTATAGACCTGTGTACACTCAAAAAGCGCATTAGTTACTTAACCTATAAGTCTTCAATACACCAAAATCACTAAGGGGCACTAGATGCACTTACAATCTCCCCTTTTGGTGATTGATGACAATATGGGTTAAGTTTTCAACGAGGATAAACATATGACTTGTAAATACTGATAATGAGGAATTTGATTGCAAGATATAGAAGAACTCCCACGAAGATGTGCATAGTGAGGAATTTGCTTTTGAGGCAATGCACACTTGAAGAATTGAATCATGGAGATCTCCCCCTATATCTTGTAATTCATACACGCATTTGACATATAATATGAAGAATTTGAAATGCATGATGAAATATGGTGCTTGATGAAATTCAGCATGAGGAATCATAGCACATAAAATATCAGAGCACAAGTAGATTTGCTATGAAGCATAGTGCAAAATCATAATGCATCAAAAGTATCGAAGCACCATAGGGTTTAAGATTACAACTCGATCCAATAAAAGTTTCAGAAGAACGAGAGTTGTAACTTAACAAAAAAACTGTATATAGGCAATAAACTAGACCCGCTTGAAGACTAACTCAAATTTCTCCCCCTTTGTCATCGAATGACCAAAAGGATCGAAACTGAGGACTAACGCTCTTGAGGAATATCAAGTTGAAAACGGAGCGACAGCATTGTCGGGGTTGTTTGTTGAAGTAGGACCAGCAGAAGTTGTCTTCCAAATCTTCATTTTCATCGATTGTCGCGAGATGAAGAATAGGAGCTGGCCACCAAGGAAGGAACTTTGACCTTCTTGAATTTCTTCGGAGGAGGTGCAGACCAGTCAAATTCTTCCTTGAGACCCATTGATGTCAGTTCTTCTTCATTATAGACATGTGAAAGAACAGCCCAGGTGCGCTTGAAGGTTTCATGAAGGTAGTAGTGGTTTTTCTTCACTGCATTGTGAGTAGACGTCATATTGTAAAGAAGAGTACCAAACTGACGTTTGACCCACTTATGATTGCGATCAACCTTCTGATGAAGACTGAGGAGTAATTCACGATCGATCATCACCACGGGTGCGATTCCTTGAGGATTTTGCTTTCTTGAGGTATTTGCTGCGGAGTCATGTGTGGCGAGTCATCATTGGTGGAGTAAGATGCTGCTTTGCTAAACTGTCCATCCAATGGACGAATACCTTCATCTATCACAGCAGTAGCCTTGCCCTTTTCATCACCGAGGCAATTGGCCGCTTGAGGACTTCAATCGGGGCGTGTAGCTGCGGTGGTTCAAAGTATCGACTTTGTAATTGAGTGAGGACCTTGACCTGATGAATCTCGTAATCCAAGGTATAAGGCTTCAGCTCAAATGGTGACATGGCAATGTTAGCGAGTCCTCATGAAGAAATCATGGAAATTGACGGAACGCCATGGATGATATTGAAAAGCATATTCTTCATGATGCCAACGACTTCTTCATCGTTCGAGTCGTGGCCTTTGATAGGACTCATAGTCTTCGTCAAGATTCGATAGACGGTCCGAAGCACATATAATAATTCCTTGACGAGGAATTTGGTTCTTGGTGCCCGCTTTGGCTTCAATGGCTTCATCAAGACTTGCATATAGTGATTTGAAAGTTCCTTTTCTTCATAGATCCGACGTGCACCATCAAGCGGAGGATCGAGTGGTAGAGCACGAAGCAATTCAATTGCAGGTGCCTTGTAGTGAGTGTTTTCACTCATCCAATCTAAGACCCATGAATTGACGTCTTGGCGTCTCGGTGATATCTTGAGGTTGCATAGAACTGAAGAATTAGCTCTTCGTTCCACCACAAATATCGGTCAGAAGTTTAGAAGTCCTGTCGTGAAGAACACTGAGGACTGGCTCATAGCCTGGCAGTGACTCCATATCCACATGAGGAATATGAGCATGATCGAAGATTTTATCCTTGTTGAAAAGCACTGAGGAATAGAAGTTGGCTTGACTGGCAGTCCAGAAGCGCCTCTTCCTAATTCGAGCAGAATCATAAGGATTATATTCGATGAAGAACACGTGCTCGGCAAAGAAATCTTCAGCCTTGAACTTTTGCTTGGTTGAGAACGGATTCTTACGCTTGGGCAGAGGGTTGTCGATGAGTTGCATCACCACCTCGGGAATCATAAGTTCAGGTTCATCGCCTTGAGGAATTTCTTGGTCCTCAACTTGTGCCCCGAGGATTAGCAAAGAAGCAGTTTCATCGGCACTAGTGGCTGGAATTTCTTCATGCATGTAACCCGTGGGTTGATTTTCTTCGAGTCTATTTGGACAGTCTGTGCAGGGAGTGAGGAACTTGTTGGAGCGGGTGAAGAGAGGAGTATTGGGATCTTGACTTTCCCAAAAGTCATCATTGATAACTGGTGTGGTGCATCCAATATCCACATCTTCATCTTCAATTTCTTCAAAGACCACCGAGGAATTTCATAGTCCGATGAGGAAATTACTGGGGTTGAAGGGATAGCTTCCACTTCAATTTCTTCATCCATTTTCTCCGATGAAGCAGCAGATTGATGTTCTTCATCGATCCGGTTGGCACCTCATATTCTTCTCCAAAAGGAACTACTTCCTTTGAAGGTATGGAGGAAATTGGAACAGCATCAATTGGGTTTTCAATGAGCTGGCCATTTGCTTCATTTTCTTCGCAGTCAAGAATCTGACGCGGTGATGCTTTCCTTTTCTTCACAGCAGCTCTTTCCAAGCCTTGGGTTTCTTCACATCGTAAGCAGATGGAAGAATTGGAGTTGGAGTTGGCGAGAGGAGCCGAGGAATTTGGTTCAGTTTCTTCAGAGCAACTGATGCAGTTCCTGCTTTTGAACAATTTCTTCAGCGCACCACTAGTGGGTGCCCGGCAATTTCTTCACCGGGCTGGAATGGGATCATCAGCCTCGAATCAGCATTTTCATCAGCAGTTGAACGTCATCGGTCTTGGCATTTTCTTCAAGAGGGCTGAGCTGAGGCTACAGCCTGAGAAATTTCATGTTGCATTGGGACAGCAACATTTGTGAGATTCTTCGTCAGATTGACGAATCTGTCCTTGGCTCCTTGCCAATCAGCATTGAATGAATCGAAGTTTTTGCTGAGGTTTTGAATTTCAGTCTGAATCTGGAGAAGCTCCTCAGGTGTCATCTTGACAACGTTTTTCTTCAGGAACTTCTCCTTCCTGTATTGAGCCCTTTTGATTTCCCTCGCCTTATCAAACTTCCATTTTTCTTCAGCTATGAAGTGAGTCAACATATGACTTTGACCAGGTGTCAAGTGAAGATCAGGCAGAGGGTATTGGGATCATTGTGCCGAGATCAATAAAGTCGAGGACTATCTTCGGTCCAATAGCAAAGTGGCACAGATGTACCTTTGGCTCTAGCGGCCCTTGCTTGTCGGTCTCTGATGATTTCTGCGAGTTCTTCATCAGATGCCTCATCATCAGATGGCACATGGAATGCAACCATTTTCTTCGTCGGGCTAGGCCGAGGACCTCGACCAGCTGTTGCTTTGGTCTTCAGCTGAGTCGGACCTGTTGAGGAAGTTGGAGCAGCTGAGGAACTTGCAGAAATGCCTGAGGCAATTGAGAAACCAGTGGTTCTTTGACAAGTCGCCAGATGCACAGGAACTGAGGGTTTTGACGGAGCAGTTGAGGACTTTGATGGAAAAGCAGTGTGAGGAATTGGCTTGGATGGTGCTGCTGAGGAACTTGGCCGTGAGGGCGTAGATGATGAAGCACTTGGCTTATGAGCAGGCTTCTTTTGCATTGATTTCCTCGGTTTGACCGAGACCTCGATGGCGATAGCGTGGCAGAATCCTCATTGAATTTCTTCACCGCTTCCTTTGCTTGCTTAGCCAATTTTGCTTGGCGTTTAGCCCATTCATCGTGAAAGTCCTCACGCGTTTGACGCTAGTGGGATCAGCTATTTGGCCAGTGCCAAAGGAGCTCTTGGGCATGGAGGATTTAAAGCGAATTTCTTCATGTACTTAGGAGTTACATATCTGTATTCCTTCCATTCCCTTGCCCATCTCCGTTCAATCTTATGAATACGCACCTTGCGTTGGTTTTTGGTTTCCTCATCTGGTGTACAGTAATCAGCATATATTTCCTCAGGGATTTCAAATGATGTCATGACCTCAGGTTTCTTTCCTCCCTTCTGCGGCTTCTTACCATCTGCCATTTTCTTGATTGAGGAAAAGAACAATTGAGTTCTCTGAAGAAGTGTGCAGTTTTTCTTCGAGGAACGCTGCAAATGAGTTAAGTTGATGAGAACCTAGGGATTCAGAATGGGACATTTGTACCTGTGAACAGAGTATAGGTGCGAGGAATTTGGAGAGGTCATATGCGTTCTCGTAAGGTTTTTCAAAAGAACAAGTTTTGAGGATTTTGACCAGATCGAGCCTTGAAGAATTTCAATAAGCGTTCTTTGTCTTAGGTTCCAGAGTTGTACGGATCGAAGATCCACACAATTGAGGAATCTTGAAGAAAATCATTGCTTAGAGAAATGAGTCAAGAGATTTAAGGTGTTCATATGTGTGAAGATTTGAAAACACCTTTGAAGAATTTGAAGAAAAATTGAGAATCAAAGCGAGTAATAAAAGTAACTTTTAATTTACCCGAAGTGAAGAACACGACGAACTGAGATGAATTAGAAGTTCGTCCGTTCAGATCTTCCCCGCCCTAACTTGGCAGAGGAAATCAGCTACGGCGACGGCGGAGTGAAGATATTCCACGGTCGGTAGCGAGTACGTCGGGCGAAGAGGTCAAGGCGGTGAAGCTTTTCCTCACCGGTGACGACGGAGAAGCGGCGGCGCTTAGGGTTTTGAGGAGCACGAAGCGAGAGAGAGGTTGAGCGGAGTAAAAGAGTGAGGAAGGGAGAGAGGGTATTTATAGACACGGTGAAAAGCGGATCGTCCAAGATTTAGGACGAACATGCCCCTGACCACTTCCCTTTCACGACATGTGTCACCCACGCATCTTGTGTAGTGGAGATCGTGTCACGATCGTGGGTGAATATAATAATGCATCGTGGGATGCGGAGCAGTTTGAGCGGTAAAAGCGAAGGTTTGAATAAGATTCGCTTTTAAAGTTCCGTTGCAATTTCTTCAGCTATCAAGGACACAAGAAGAATTTGAACGTTTTTCAAAGCAGAACGACCATGAATAATTTGTTAATGGATTGGGTTGATTATAGCAAATAGGGGGATGGGTCCGATCACATTCACTTAGCATAAAAAAGCGACTTGAAGAAATAGCCATAAGTGAATGCTGTAGAGGACATAAATCCATATATATATATAGCCAATGAAGAAAGGCAGCGAAAATAGTGAAGAATTTGCAAAGTCGAAGAATTTGAAAAACTGAAGAATTTCAAAAATTTGAGGAAAAACTCAAATTGAAGATTTTCAACTTTGGTGGTGGCGTGACCCAATCGTATAAGAATGATGATTTCAGACACCGCGTACAATTGTCGAGGGTTACGAGAATCAAATTCTTCATTAATTTCTTCACACTTAGAGTGTTATTCTTCATTGATTGAAGAAAACGTTTCTTCATGTGTTGCACATCTAAGTCATCAAATTTGCATAAGTGTTAGGATGTGTGTCCTTTTCAAAGAACATTCGAAGATTCTAAGATATTTAGCTCACACCGCAACTTGCTAAATCTCTTCTCATCCAAGGGCTTAGTGAAGATATCAGCTAGTTGTTCTTGGTCTTCACGTGCTCGATGGAGATGTCGCCCTTCAACACATGATCACGAAGAAAATGATGATGAATTTGAATGTGCTTTGTTTTCGAGTGCTGAATCGGGTTGTGAGCAATCTTGATGGCACTCTCATTGTCACGATGAGAGGCACATTCTTCACGTTGATGCCGTAGTCCTTGAGAGTTTGCTTCATCCACAGTAATTGAGCACAACATGAGCCAGCAGCAATGTATTCAGCTTCCGCGGTAGACAGTGATACGCAGTTCTGTTTCTTCGAGGACCAACAGACCAAAGATCGTCCGAGGAAATGACAAGTACCAGATGTTGACTTGCGGTCCACACGATCACCAGCATAGTCAGAGTCGGAATATCCAATGAGATCAAAAGTAGAACCCTTGGGGTACCATAATCCTAGTGTTGGTGTGTGAGCTAGATATCGAAGAATATGCTTCACAGCCTTATGGTGTGATTCCTTCGGTGTAGCTTGAAATCGGGCACACATGCAAACACTAAGCATTATATCTGGCCTAGATGCACATAAGTACAATAAGGAACCAATCATGGAGCGGTATACCTTGTGATCGAAGTCAATACCATTTTCATCGATTGCATAGATGGCCATTTGTGGGCATAGGAATTTTGACACCTTTGCAATCTTGCATGCCGAATTTCTTCAGGACATCTTTGAGGTATTTCTCTTGAGATATGAATATGCCATTGTGTTGTTGACGAATTTGAAGACCTAAGAAGAATTTCAACTCTCCCATCATAGACATTTGATATTCTTCACTCATCATATAGGCAAATTCATCACTATAACATTGGTCAGTACAGCCAAAGATAATATCATCAACATATATTTGGCACACAAAAAGTTCACCATCATAAGATTTAGTAAAGAGAGTAGGGTCGAGTGAACCGGAGTGAAGCCATTCTTCACGAAGAATTCCTTCAATGTATCATACCACGCCCGAGGGGCTTGCTTGAGGCCATAGAGAGCCTTATTTAGTCCGAAGACTTTGTCGATTCTTTGGATCTTCAAAACCTGGTGGTTGAGCAACATATACTTCTTCCTCAAGCTTACCATTGAGGAATGCACTTTTCACATCCATTTGATATAAAGTGATATTGTGATGGTTAGCATAGGCGAGTAATATGCGAATAGACTCAAGTCTAGTGACAGGTGCAAAAGTTTCATCGAAGTCGATTCCTTCAACTGCGTGTAGCCTTGAGCTACTAGTCGTGCCTTATTCCTCACCACAAGACCATTTTCATCTTGCTTGTTGCGATAGATCCACTTTGTGCCAATGATATTATGCTTGCGAGGATCTGGACGTTTGACCAGTTCCCGGACATTGTTGAGCTCGAACTGATGTAATTCTTCTTGCATGGCCTGAATCCACTCGGCTCGTAAAATGCTTCATCTACCTTAGTGGGTTCTGTGATAGAGACAAAAGCATAGTGCCCACAAAAGTTAGATAAATGTGAAGCTTTTGAGCGTGTGAGAGGACTGGCGCTTCAATGTCATCGATGATCTTGTCAACTTGTACTTCTTTTGCAACGCGAGGATGAGCTGATTGTCGTCGAGGAATTTGATTATTTTCCTCGGCACCATTTTCTTGAGCATTATCTTCAGTGCATCAGCTCGACGTTCTTCACGTGACAGGAATGAATTCTTCAAGAGTTTCTTCAAGAGGAATGACATCCTCGGTTGCCTTGAATCTGATAGAATCCTCGGTGCTGGTTCATCTAACACAGAAGGTAGGTGCTCTCTTTGCGAGCCATTAGCTTCATCGAACCGCACATCTACAGTGTCAACAATCTTGTGTAGAGTGATGTTGAAGACTCTGTAGGTGTGCGAGTCCTTTCCGTAACCAAGCATAAAACCTTCATGTGCTTTAGGTGCAAATTTAGAGGTGTGGTGAGGATCTCTAATCCAGCATTTAGCAATCAAGACTTTGAAATAACTTACATTGGGTTTCTTGTCCGTGAGGAGTTCATAGGCAGTCTTTTGAAGAATTTGTGAAGATATACTCTGTTGATGATGTGGCACGCGATGTCAATTGCTTCAATCCAGAAGCGACTAGGCGTTTTGTATTCATCAAGCATAGTGCGAGCCATCTCAACAAGAGTTATGTTCTTGCGCTCCACGACGCCATTTTGTCGCGGAGTGTAGGGAGCAGATAACTCATGAGTAATACCAAGTTCATCAAGATAGTCATCAAGACCGAATTCTTGAACTCGGTTCCATTGTCACTCTGATGTGCTTGATCTTCACACCAAAGTTGGTTGAAGCCCTCGAGGAAAATCGTTTGAAGATTTCCTGCACTTGATTTTGTAAGTAACAATGTGTACCCAAGTGTAACGAGAGTAATCATCAACAATAACAAAGCCATATAGTGATGCTTCATTAACGCGACTGAATAATGATTGGGACCAAAGAGGTCCATGTGAAGCAATTCGAAGGGGCGAGTAGTGGTCATGATAGTCTTAGCTGGATGCTTGGCCTTGGTCATTTTTCCAGCTTCACAGGCTCCGCATAGGTGATTCTTGAGGAATTTGACATTCTCGATGCCAATGACATGCTTCTTCTTCTAAGCGCAGCAAATTCCTCATGCCTGCATGACCAAGTCGTCGATGCCATAGCCAGCCTTTCCAAGCTTTTGCAAGTAGACACACGGCTGGTTGTGGTCCCGTGGAAAAATCAACAATATACAAGTCTCCTCTCCTAAAGCCTTCGAAGACTTTGGAATTGTCAGCTTCCATAATCACAACACACCGATACTTGCCAAAGATAACAACCATATCAAGATCACAAAGCATTGAGACTGACATGAGGTTATATCCTAAAGACTCAACAAGCATGACTTTGTCCATGTGCATGTCCTTAGAGATAGCAACCTTACCAAGTCCCAATACACGACTTTTGCCTTTGTCAAAGAAAGATGATATGCTTCAGATGTGACGGTGATAAGGTAGCATCCATCAATAGATTCTTGTCACCAGTCATGTGATTTGTACATCCACTATCGAGAACCCACTCGGTGGCTTTGGGTTGATCATCCTGCGAGATGAATTAGTACAACTTACGATCTCATATACTTCATCGATGAAGAATATGATATCAAGTTCATCAGATGAATTTCATCGGTCAAGATTATCTGAGATAAGCGATATGAGGACGTGTGAAATGAAAGTTCATTTCATCATGATTAGCTGCGTCCTTTTCGTGCAATTTGTCGTGCCCCAAAGAAATTCTTGGGACGTTAAGGCACGCGTCTGAGACCTGACCTGCAGAAGAGATTAGTTCTTTTTCTTTACCACCCACATCTGAAGGGGTGGCAAAGAGTTCATCATTCTGCGAGCACCATATGAGAATGGTGGCATAGAGGCCAAACCATTTCGTTTCACATAAGAGGGGTTAGGGTAAGTGTATGAATAAGCAGAGAAATTCTTCGAGGACTTATGGACATATTGGTTTGAAGAATAATGCACATATTCATAGCCCTTAGCTCTACCTGAAACAGAGTTATTAGCACGATGATAATCATATGAGGACTTTGATCCTTTTGAGGAATTTGATCCACGTGAGGAATTTGGTCCGTATGAGGACTTGGATCCATATGAAGAATTTGGTCCATATGAAGAATTTGATCTGGGGTTCCTTTTCTTCACAGGTGGTGTCATGAGGACATTCACCGAAGACTTTCAAGGCACTTCTTGGGAACCCAGATTTTCTTCATAGGGGAACCGTTCTCGCGATTAGTGCCAACATATCTAGCAAATACTTCACCATTCTGATTTTTGAACATTTTATAGTTTGAGTCGAATGACTCATCAGCAGAATGAGGAAATTCACATGTAAAACCAGATAAGGTAGATGGATCAACTGGAGGTCCTTTGCAGCAACCCATGAGGTTTTGGGGTACTGCTTTCGGACTTTCCGTATGTTCCATCGGCATTTAATTTCCTCTCAAATCGATACCCTCTTTCCTAGGGTTTCGTTGAGGATCTTCTTTTTAAGCACATCACAAAGAGTCTGATGCCCTTTGAGGCTTTTGTACATGCTGTCATGTACAATTCCTTCAATCTGCATCGTCGGTGATACTAGCAATGTCCTCGGATGAGGAATTAGTGATAGCAGAGGCAGGTGAAGAATTTATAACAGTTGAAGCATTTGAACATTCAGGTGAAGAATTAAGCAGATTCACGTTCAATGCACTTTAAGCATGGAGGAACAAATTCTTCTTGAGAAGCGCTGATTTGTTGAGCAAGTAATGAATCGCGCTCCTTAAAGTTCTTCATAACTCGCTCTTAGCTTCTCAAGATCTTGCTTTCTTTGAAGAAATTCATAAGAAAGTTTCTCATGATCGAGATAAGAGAGTGTTATGATGACCTTGAAGGTTATCAAGCTTAGACCGAAGTCTCTGAAGATTTTCGATCGGGGCTTGAGGCGATCCATTTCTTCACCTAACATATCATCACTCTTATCTAGCATGTTTTGAACCTTTTCAAAAGCCCTTTGTTGTTTTATAGCAATCTTAGCAAGTTTAGAGTAGCTGGGCTTGAGATCCTCATCGATTCATTTTCCTTTGGACTCGGAGGAGGTGAAATTGAGTACCTTGGCACCTTTTGCCATGAAGCAATAGGTGGGGCGTAGTCATCGTTTTCCTCATCAGGTTTGTCGGTGGAGTCGGTTTCTTGGTGTTGAAGATGGACTTGCTAACATAAGCGGTAGCAAGAGCGGACTAGCCACACCAGATTCGGATTCTTCGGACTCCTCATCTTCCTCATTTTCCTCGATTCAGCTTGAGTCCATTTCCTTGCAAATGAATGCGAGCCCTTTTGGAGCTGCTCTTCTTGTGAGAAGAAGGTTTTGAGGATTTTGATGATGAAGATTTTGATGATTTCTTCTTCTTCTTCACGTCATCAAAACTGTAATCCTTGTGTTTCTTCTTTCTTAATTCCTTTTCCCACTGAGGACAATCTTGGATATAGTGACCAGGTTTCTTGCATTTGTGGCAAAGTCTTCGCTTATAGTCACTAGATGAGGAATCACTGCTTCTTGAGGATTTTCCAAAGCGACCACGTCTTGAGAATTTCTGGAATTTCTTCACGAGCAGTGCTAGCTCCTGGCCAAATTCTTCAGGATCTCCAAGGCTACTACCAGAGTCTTCACTCTCAGATTCAGATTCAGCCTTGGCCTTGAGGCACGTGTTTTTCCATAGCGAACCATAGAGATCTCTCTTTTTAAAATTTGGAACTCGTGAGTATTTAGCCTTCGAGGATATCGGCAGGATCAAGAGACTTGTAGTCAGCTCGTTCTTGTATCATCGATTGCAGAGTGTCAAATGAGGAATCAAGCGATCTTAGCAATTTCTTCACCACCTCATGGTCGGTGATGTCGGTGGCACCAGTGCTTGAAGCTCATTTGAGATGCGGTGAGGCGATCGAAGGTTTGTTGAACATTTTCGTGATCGAGTCTTTTGAAGGCGGTTGAAGAGATTAGAAGAACATCAACTCGAGAGTCACGCTGAGTTGAAACACCTTCATTTACTTTGGACAGCCTGTCCCGGATGAGTTTGGCAGATTCCAAAGCACTCACTCTTCCATATTGACCTTTGCTCGAGATGGCCACATATGATATTCTTCGCTTGAGAATCGAGTTGCTTGAATCTCTTCACATCAGCATCATTCGGAGAGGGTGTGGTGAGGAAACACCTTTGTCACAACATACCAGAGATCGTTGTCAATTGCTTCAAGATGCATTCGCATTTTGTTCTTCCAGTAGGGTAGTCCGTCCCATCGAAGGTAGGACACCGAGACCTTGATCATACTGCGGTCGACATAACTAAAACTCCGGTGGTTAAACCAAAATCACACGAACAAGGGAGTACCTTGCTCGATACCAATTGAAAGTCGTTATATCGACTAGAGGGGGGTGAATAGGCGATTTTTATGAATTCTTCTTTGAGGAATTTCTTTGGTGAGGAAATTTCTTAGCGAAGAAATACTTCTGTGAATAAGTACTCGAAGTAAGCATAACAGATTACAAGCATAGTCATCATGATGAAATGAAGACAATCACAGTGCGAAGCGTAATCACGAGGATAACACAAGATGAAGACAAGCGGTGAAGAAACTGGGCTGAGGAAATTGAGAAAGTCTTGATCAAAGTCTTCAAACACGATATGACAAACACTCAACACGGTTATGAGGAAATGAAAGGGTTGAGGAAATAGAACCGATTAGATTGGTGAAGACAATGATTTGGTAGACCAGTTCAACTGCTGTCTCGGTTATGCGTCTGGTTGGAGCGGTGAGTATTTAAACTCGAGGACACACAGTCCGGACACCCGATCCTTGAGCACGCAGCTCGGGACACCAAGTCCTCACCGTATTCTCCTTGAACTAAGGTCACGCAGACCTCGTCCAAACACTCGTGGTAAGTCTTGAGCGACTTCCAAACCTTCACATACTTGGTCACCCGGCAATCCACAATTCCTCTTGGATGCTCTAGACCTTGACGCCTAACCGTCTGGAAGAAGCACAGTCTTCAAAGGTAAAAAGCGTCGGATCCACTGAGGATCAATTTCTTGATGATGCTCAATCACTTTGGGTTTGTTGGGGTTTGGTTTTTTGGTTTTTACTCACTTTTGGGTTTTTACTCACTTGATGATTTTCGCTCAAAGTCCTCAGATGATGGGTTGCTCTCAAATGACAAGTGTCAAGTTCTCTCGGAGCAGCCAACCAGCTAGTGGTTGTAGGGCGGCTATTTATAGCCCAGGGAGCAGCCCGACATGATAAGACATAAATTCCTTCAATGATATGACCGTTAGGTGGATAAGATATTTTGGGACAGGTGTAGCGCCTTACAGACCATGATCGAAATTTGACTTCTCAAATTCTTCAGGGCTATCATGTTCCTCACAGTGTAGGCAATTCGCACTGGCGAATTCCTAACTCCTCAGTCAGGACAAATTCCTCAGTGATCAGAAGAGCTTCGTCTCTGTCACTGAAGAAATTGATTGAACTGTATGAGATTTCCAAAAGCTTCACTCGAAGGGTTTGGTAGGTGTAGGATTTTGAGTTGAGCATCAAATGGAAATGTTCCCTTAGTATTTCCTCGACCCCCTTTAACGATACGGTGTTTCCTATGACTCAAGAAAGAGAAAATGAAACTACGAAAACAAAAAGTCTTCACGCTTCATGTTCCTCAGCGAATACCAAGTCTTCATGATCACACAAATTTCTTCACTTTCAAAGTCTTCAGAAAGTCTTCAGAATATCAAAGTCTTCAGTTGAAGAACTTCATTTTTAGGGGTCGACTTTTATTGTAAATATCAAAACTCCTCATAGACTTATAGACCTGTGTACACTCAAAAACGCATTAGTTACTTAACCTATAAGTCTTCAATACACCAAAATCACTAATGGGCACTAGATGCACTTACATCTACCTCAAGACACAACGAAAACCGTCGTGGCCCGATCCACTCTAGGACCTGCGCGCAAAATCAAACTATTAAAACCGGGCACACTAGGCTTTTGTCCGCCTACCTGATCAGGGTAGCGCGCGCCCATAACCTTCCCTCGTTAGAGGCACTGGCGAGAGGCACGACAATAGACCGCATTAGGGCCGTCCCATACCGACAAATGTGGTTGCACTGGAAAAGTTCGATTTGGCGGCACTATGACTCGATCAAATCGATGACGGAGGGGGTTTGTTATTAAGTCATATTATTATCTCATGCATCATTGTAAGTGCATCTAGTGCCCCTTAGTGATTTTGGTGTATTGAAGACTTATAGGTTAAGTAACTAATGCGTTTGTGAGTGTACACAGGTCTATAAGTCTATGAGGAGTTTGATATTTACAAAGAAAAGTCTAATTCTAAAAATGAAGTTCTTCATCCAAGACTTTGATATTCAAGACTTTCTCAAGACTTTGAAAGTGAAGAAATTGGTGTGATCCTCAAGACTTGGTATTCGCTGAGGAACATGAAGCGTGAAGACTTTTGTTTTCGTAGTTTCATTTTCTCTTTCTTGAGTCATAGGAAACACCGTGCATCGTTAAAGGGGGTCGAGGAAATACTAAGGAAAATTTCCATTTGATGCTCAACTCAAAATCTCTACACCTACCAAACCCTTCGAGTGAAGCTTTTGAAATCTCATACAGCTTCAACAATTTCTTCAAAGGATGTAGACGAAGCTCTTCCGTCACCGAGGAATTTGTTCTGACCGAGGAGTTAGGAATTTGCCATGTAATTGCCTACACTGTGAGGAACATGATAGCCCCGAGGAATTTGAAAGTCAAATTTCCGGATCGCTGTCGTATGCGCCACCTGTCCCAAAATATCTTATCCACCTAACGGTCATATCATTGAAGGGCATTTATGTCTTATCATGTAGGGCTGCTCCCTAGGCTATAAATAGCCGCCTCTACAACCACTAGTTGGTTGGCTGCTCCGGGAGAACTTGACACTTGTCATTTGAGAGCAACCCATCCTCCGAGGACTTTGAGCGAAAATCATCAAGTGAGGAAAACCCAAAAGTGAGGAAAACCCAAAAACCAAACCCCAACAAACCCAAAGTGATTGAGCATCATCAAGAAATTGATCCTGCGTGGATCCGACGCTTTTACCATTGAAGACTGTGCTTCTTCCAGACGGTTAGAAGGCGTCAAGGTCTAGAGCATCCAAGAGGAATTGTGGATTGCCGGGTGACCAAGTATGTGAAGGTTTGGAAGTCGCCTGAAGACTTACCACGAGTGTTTGGACGAGGTCTGCGTGACCTTAGTTCAAGGAGAATACGGTGAGGACTTGGTGTCCTGAGCTGCGTGCTTAGTGATCGGGTGTCCGGAATGTGTCCTCGAGTTTAAATACTCAGCCGCTTCCAACCGCACGCATAACCGAGACAAAGAAGCTTGAACCGGTCTACCAAATCATTGTCTTCACCAACCTAACTGGTTCTATTTCCTCAACCCTTTCATTTCCTCATAACTGTGTTGAGTGTTTGTCATATCTGTGTTTGAAGACTTTGATCAAGACTTTCTCAATTTCCCCGCCCAATTTCTTCACCGCTTTGTCTTCATCTTGTGTTATCCTCGTGATTACGCTTTTCAGACTGTGATTGTCTTCATTTCATCATGATGACTATGCTTGTAATCTGTTATGCTTACTCGAGTACTTATTCCGCTGCATGTATTTCTTCGCTAAGGAATTTCCTCACCAAGAAATTCCTCGCTGAAGAATTTGTAAAATTCTAAAAATCGCTTATTCACCCCCTCTAGTCGATATAACGACTTTCAATTGGTATCGCAGCAAGGTACTCCCTTGTTCCGGTGATTTTGGTTTAACCACCGAGTTTTAGTTATGTCGACCGCAGGTATGATCAAGGTCTCAGCAGGGTGTCCTACCTTCGATGGGACGGACTACCCTCATCGGAAGAACAAAATGCTAATGCATCTTGAAGCAATTGACAACGATCTCGGTATGTTGTGACAAAAGGTGTTTCTCACCACACATTCTCCGAATGATGCCGATGCGAAGAGATTCAAGCAACTCGATTCTCGCTTAAGAATATCATATGTGGCCATCTCGAGCAAAGGTCAATATGGAAGAGTGAGTGCTTTGGAATCTGCCAAACTCATCCGGGACAGGCTGTCCAAAGTAAATGAAGGTGTTTCAACTCAGCGTGACTCTCGAGTCGATGTTCTTCGAATCTCTTCAACCGCTTCAAAAGACTCGATCACGAAAATGTTCAACAAACCTTCGATCGCCTCACCGACATCTCAAATGAGCTTCAAGCACTGGTGCCACCGACATCACCGACCATGAGGTGGTGAAGAAATTGCTAAGATCGCTTGATTCCTCATTTGACACTCGCACCGATGATACAAGAACGAGCTGACTACAAGTCTCTTGATCCCGCCGATATCCTCGAAAGGCTAAATACTCACGAAGTTCCAGCTTGCTGAAAAGAGAGATCTCTATGGTTCGCTATGGAAAACACGTGCCTCAAGGCCAAGGCTGAATCAATCTGAGAGTGAAGACTCGGTAGTAGCCTTGGAGATCCTCAAGAATTTGGCCAGGAGCTAACCGCCGTGAAGAAATTCCAGAAATTCTCAAGACGTGGTCGCTGGAAAATCCTCAAGAAGCGTGATTCCTCATCTAGTGACTATAAGCGAAGACTTTGCCACAAATGCAAGAAACCTGGTCACTATATCCAAGATTGTCCTCGATGGGAAAAGGAATTAAGAAAGAAGAAACACAAGGATTACATTACGATGACGTGAAGAAAAGAAGAAATCATCAAAATCTTCATCATCAAAATCCTCAAAACCTTCTTCTCACAAGAAGAGCAGCTCCAAAAGGGCTCGGGCATTCATTGGCAAAGAAATGGACTCAAGTTGAATCTGAGGAAAATGAGGAAGAGGAGGAGTCTCAAGAATCCTAACTGGTGTGGCTAGTCCGGCTCTTGCCATCGCTTATGTTAGCAAGTCCATCTTCAACATCAAGAAACCGACTCCACCGACAAACCCGATGAGGAAAACGATGACTACGCCCCACCTATTGCTTCATGGCAAAAGGTGCCAAGGTACTCAATTTCACCTCCTCTCAATCCAAAGGAAAATGAATCGATGAGGATCTCAAGCCCAGCTACTCTAAACTTGCTAAGATTGCTATAAAACAACAAAGGGCTTTTGAAAAGGTTCAAAACATGCTAGATAAGAGTGATGATATGTTAGGTGAAGAAATGGATCGCACTCAAGCCCTCGATCGAAAATCTTCAGAGACTTCGCCTAAGCTTGATAACCTTCAAGGTCATCATAACACTCTCTTATCTCGATCATGAGAAACTCTCTTATGAATTTCTTCAAAGAAAGCAAGATCTTGAGAAGCTAAGAGCGAAGTTATGAAGATCTTCGTAAGGAGCGCGATTCATTACTTGCTCAACAAATCAGCTTCTCAAGAAGAATTTGTTCCTCCATGCTTAAAGTGCATTGAACGTGAATCGCTAATTCTTCACCTGAATGTTCAAATGCTTCAACTGTTACAAATTCTTCACCTGCCTCTGCAATCACTAATTCCTCATCCGAGGACATTGCTAGTATCAATGACGATGCAGATTGAAGGAATTGTACATGACAGGCATGTACAAAAGCCTCAAAGGGCATCAGACTCTTTGTGATGTGCTTAAAAGGCAGATCCTCAACAGAAACCCTAGAAAAGAGGGTGTCGCATTTGAGAGGAAATTAAATGCCGATGGAACACACTGGAAGCCTGAGCAGTACCCCAAAACCTCATGGGTTGCTGCAAAGGGACCTCCAGTTGATCCATCTACCTTATCTGGTTTTACATGTGAATTTCCTCATTCTGTTGATGAGTCATTCGACTCAAACTATAAAATGTTCAAAAATCAGAATGGTGAAGTATTTGCTAGATATGTTGGCACTAATCGCAGGAACGGTTCCCCTATGAAGAAAATCTGGGTTCCCAAGAAGTGCCTTGAAAGTCTTCAGTGAATGTCCTCATGACACCACCGTGAAGAAAAGGAACCCCAGATCAAATTCTTCAGATGGACCAAATTCTTCATATGGATCCAAGTCCTCATACGGACCAAATTCCTCACATGGATCAAATTCCTCAAAAGGATCAAAGTCCTCATATGATTATCATCGTATAATAACTCGTTTCGCAGGTAGAGCTAAGGGCTATGAATATGTGCATTATTCTTCAAACCAATATGTTCATAAGTCCTCAAGAATTTCTCCGCTTATTCATATACTTACCCTAACCCCTCTTATGTGAAACGAAATGGTTTGGCCTCTATGCCACCATTCTCATATGGTGCTCGCAGAATGATGAACTCTTTGCCACCCCTTCAGATGTGGGTGGTAAAGAAAAAGAACTAATCTCTTCTGCAGGGTCAGGTCTCCGTGACGTGCCTTAACGCTCAAGAATTTGCCGGGGCCCGACAAATCGCCTCGAAAGGACGCAGGCTAATCATGATGAAATGAACTTTCATTTCACACGCCCTCATACCGCTTATCTCAGATAATCGATCGATGAAATTCATCCGATGAATTTGATATCATATTCTTCACCGATGAAGTATATGAGATCGTAAGTTGTACTAATTCATCCGCAGGATGATCAACCCAAAGCCACCGAGTGGGTTCTCGATAGTGGATGTACAAATCACATGATCGGTGACAAGAATCTATTGATGGATGCTCCCTTATCACCGCCGTGATCTCAAGCATATCATCTTTGGCCGACAAAGGCAAAAGTCGTATTGGGACTTGGTAAGGTTGCTATCTCTAAGGACATGCACATGGACAAAGTCATGCTTGTTGAGTCTTTAGGATATAACCTCATGTCAGTCTCAATGCTTTGTGATCTTGATATGGTAGTTATTTTTGGCAAGTATCGTTGTGTTGTGATTATGGAAGTCGACAATTCCAAAGTCTTCAAGGCTTTAGGAGAGGAGACTTGTATATTGTTGATTTTTCCACAGTGACCACAACCAGCCGTGTCTCTACTTGCAAAAGCTTCGTAAGGCTGGCTATGGCATCGACGACTTGGTCATGCAGGCATGAGAAATTTGCACACGCCATGAAGAAGAAGCATGTCATTGGCATTGAGAATGTCAAATTCCTCAAGGATCACTTATGCGGAGCCCGTGAATCTGGAAAATGACCAAGGCCAAGCATCCAAATAAGACTATCATGACCACTACTCGTCCCTTCGAATTGCTTCACATGGACCTCTTTGGTCCCAATCATTATTCAAATCGTTAATGAAGCATCACTATATGGCTTTGTTATTGTTGATGATTACTCGCTACACTTGGGTACACATTGTTACTTACAAAAATCAAGTGCGTGAAATCTTCAAACGATTTTCCTCGAGGGCTTCAACCAACTTTGGTGTGAAGATCAAGCACATCAGAGTGACAATGGAACTGAGTTCAAGAATTCCGGTCTTGATGACTATCTTGATGAACTTGGTATTACTCATGAGTTATCTCGCTCCTTATACTCCTCGCCAGAATGGCGCCGTGGAGCGCAAGAATGTAACTCTTGTTGAGATGGCTCGCACTATGCTTGATGAATACAAAACGCCTAGTCGCTTCTGGATTGAAGCAATTGACACTGCGTGCCACATCATCAACAGAGTATATCTTCACAAATTCTTCAAAAGATCGCCTATGAACTCCTCACGCATAAGAAACCCAATGTAAGTTATTTCAAAGTCTTCGGTGCTAAATGCTGGATTAGAGATCCTCACCACACCTCTAAATTTGCAATCGAAAGCACATGAAGGTTTCATGCTTGGTTACGGAAAGGACTCAGACACCTACAGTAGTCTTCAACATCGCCTTCACAAGGTTGTTGAAACTGTAGATGTGCGGTTCGATGAAGCTAATGGCTCGCAAAGAGAGCACCTACCTTCAGGTTAGACTTAACCAAAGACCGAGGATTCTATCAGGTTCAAGGCAACCGAGGATGTCATTCCCATCAAGAAACTGCTGAAGAATTCATTCCTCAGACGCCAAGAACGCCGAAATGATGCACCAAGATAATGTCAAGAAAATGGTGCCGAGGAAAATGATCAAATTCCTCGGCGACAACCAGCTCATCCTCGCGTTGCAAAAGAAGTGCAAGTTGACAAGATCATCGATGACATTGAAGCGCCAGTGTCCTCTCACACGCTCAAAAGCTTCACATTTATCTAACTTTTGTGGGCACTATGCTTTTGTCTCTATCACAGAGCCCACTAAGGTAGATGAAGCATTTCGAGCCGGAGTGGATTCAGGCCATGCAAGAAGAATTACATCAGCTCGAGCTCAACAATGTCTCGGGAACCGTCAAACGTCCAGATCCTCGCAAGCATAATATCATTGGCACAAAGTGGATCTATCGCAACAAGCAAGATGAAAATGGTCTTGTGGTGAGGAATAAGGCACGACTAGTAGCTCAAGGCTACACGCAGTTGAAGGAATTGACTTCGATGAAACTTTTGCACCTGTAGCTAGACTTGAGTCTATTCGCATATTACTCGCCTATGCTAACCATCACAATATCACTTTATATCAAATGGATGTGAAAAGTGCATTCCTCAATGGTAAGCTTGAGGAAGAAGTATATGTTGCTCAACCACCGTGTTTTGAAGATCCAAAGAATCTCGACAAAGTCTTCGGACTAAATAAGGCTCTCTATGGCCTCAAGCAAGCCCTCGGGCGTGGTATGATACATTGAAGGAATTCTTCGTGAAGAATGGCTTCACACCTGGTTCACTCGACCCTACTCTTTTTACTAAATCTTATGATGGTGAACTGTTTGTGTGCCAAATATATGTTGATGATATTATCTTTGGCAGCATCGACCAACGTTATAGTGATGAATTTGCCTATATGATGAGTGAAGAATATCAAATGTCTATGATGGGAGAGTTGAAATTCTTCTTAGGTCTTCAAATTCACAACAACAAAATGGCATATTCATATCTCAGGAGAAATACCTCAAAGATGTCCTCAAGAAATTCGCATGCAAGATTGCAAAGGTGTCAAAATTCCTATGCCCACAAATGGCCATCTATGCAATCGATGAAAATGGTATTGACTTCGATCACAAGGTATACCGCTCCATGATTGGTTCTTTATTGTACTTATGTGCATCTAGGCCAGATATAATGCTTAGTGTTTGCATGTGTGCCCGATTTCAAGCTACAATCAAGGAATCACACCATAAGGTCAGTGAAGCATATTCTTCGATATCTAGCTCACACACCAACACTTGGATTATGGTACCCCAAGGGTTCTACTTTTGATCTCATTGGATATTCTGACTCTGACTATGCTGGTGATCGTGTGGACCGCAAGTCAACATCTGGCACTTGTCATTTCCTCGCATTTATCTTTGGTCCGTTGGTCCTCGAAGAAACAGTAACTGCGATCACCGTCCAATCATGAAGCTGAATACATTGCTGCTGGCTCGTGTTGTGCTCAATTACTATGGATGAAGCAAACCCTCAAGGACTACAGCATCAACGTGAAGAATGTGCCTCTCTACTGTGACAATGAGAGTGCCATCAAGATTGCTCACAACCCAGTTCAAAGCACTTTCGAAAACAAAGCACATTCAAATTGGCCATCATTTTCTTCGTGATCATGTGTTGAAGGGCGACATTTCCATCGAAAGCACGTGAAGATCAAGAACAGCTAGCTGATATCTTCACTAAGCCCTTGGATGAGAAGAGATTTAGCAAGTTGCGGTGTGAGCTAAATATCTTAGAATCTTCGAACGTTCTTTGAAAAGGACACACATCCTAACACTTATGCAAATTTGATGACTTAGATGTGCAACACATGAAGAAACGTTTTTCTTCAATCAATGAAGAATAACACTCTAAGTGTGAAGAAATTAATGAAGAATTTGATTCTCGTAACCCTACGACAATTGTACGCGGTGTCTGAAATCATCATTCTTATACGGTGGGTCACGCCACCACCAAAGTTGAAAATCTTCAATTTGAGTTTTTCCTCAATTTTGAAATTCTTCAGTTTTTCAAATTCTTCAACTTTGCAAAATCTTCACTATTTCCGACGCCTTTCTTCATTGGCTATATATATATATGGATTTATGTCCTCTACAGCATTCACTTATGGCTATTTCCTCAAATCACGCTTTTCGCTAAGTGAATGTGATCGGACCCTTCCCCTCTATGCTATACTCAACCCAATCCATTCACAAATTCCTCATGTGCGTTCTACTTTGAAACTCGCTCAAAATCTTCACCGTGTCCTTGATAGCTGAAGAAATTGCGAACGGAACTTTAAAACGAATCTTTTCAAACCTTCGCTTTTATCATTAAACTGCTCCGCATCCCACGATGCATTATTATATTCACCCACGATCGCACACGATCTCCACTACACAAGACGTGTGTGACACATGTCGTGAGAAGGGAAGTGGTCAGGCATGTTCGCCCTAAATCTTTGACGATCCGCTTTTCACTTTGCCTATAAATACCCCTCTCTCCTTCCTCACTCTTTTTACTCCGCCGACCTCTCTCTCCCGCCGAGTTCCTCAAACCCTAGCGCCGCTTACTCCATCGTCGCCGGTGAGGAAAAGCTTCACCGCTTTGACCTCTTCGCCGACGCATTCGCTACCGACCGTGGAATATCTTCACTCCGCCGCCGCCGTAGCTGATTTCCTCTCGCCAAGTTAGGGCGTGGAAGATCTGAACAGACGAACTTCTAAACTGTTCATCTCAGTTCGTCGTGTTCTTCACTTCGGTAATTAAAAGTTACTTTTATTACTCGCTTTGATTCTCAATTTTTCTTCAAATTCTTCAAAGGTGTTTATTTCTCAAATCTTCACACATATGAACACCTCAAATCTCTTGACTCGCTTTCTCTAAGCTATGTTTTTCTTCAAGATTCCTCAATTGTGTGGATCTTCGATCTATACAACTCGAACCTAAGACAAAGAACGCTTATTGAAATTCTTCAAGGTTCATCCGGTCAAAATCCTCAAAACTTGTTCTTTTGAAAAACCTTCCGAGAACGCATATGACCTCTCCAAATTCCTCGCACCTATACTCTGTTCACAGTGTACAAATGTCCGCCGCTGAATCACTAGGTTCTCATCAACTTAACTCATTTGCAGCGTTCCTCGAAGAAAACTGCACACTTCTTCAGAGAACTCATTTGTTCAATTTCCTCAATCAAGAAAATGGCAGATGGTAAGAAGCCACGAAGGGAGGAAAGAAACCAGAGGTTATGACAGCGCTTGAAATCCCCGAGGATATATATGCCGACTCATCGCACACCAGATGAAGAAAGTAAAAATCAACGCAAGGTGCGATTCGTAAGATTGAACGGAGATGGGCATGGGAATGGAGGGAATATAGATATGTAACTCCTAAGTACATGAAGAAATTCGCTTTAAATCCTCCATGCCCAAGAGCTCCTTTGGCACCTGGCCAAATAGCTGATCCCACTAGCGTCAAACGCGGTGAGGACTTTCCTAAGGAATGGGCTAAACGCCAAGCAAAATTGGCAAAGCAAGCAAAGGAAGCGTGAAGAAATTCAATGAGGATTCCGCCATGCTATCGCCACAGAGGTCTCGGCCAAACCGAGGAAATCAATGCAAAAGAAGCCTGCTCATAAGCCAAGTGCTTCATCATCTGCGCCCTCACGGCCAAGTTCCTCACAAAGACCTTCCAAGCAAATTCCTCAAACCGCTGCCCCACCAAAGTCCTCAACAGCTCCGTCAAAACCTTCAGCCTCGTGGCACCTAGCTACATGTCAACGGACTGCTGGATTTTCAATTGCCTCAGGCATCTCTCGCAAGTTCCTCAGCAGCTCCCATTTCTTCAATCGGTCCGACTCATTTGAAGACCAAAGCAACAAATTGGTCGAGGTCCTCGCCCTAGCCCGACGAAGAAATTGGTTGCATTCCATGTGCCATCTCGAGGATGAGGCATCCGATGAAGAACTCGCAGAAATCATCAAAGACCGCCAAGCAAGAGCCGCTTAGAGCCAAAGGTACATCTGTACTAATCGCTATTGGACCAAGATAGTCCTCGACTTTATTGATCTCCGCACGATGATCCCAATACCCTCTCGCTCGATCTTCACTTGACACCGGTCAAAGTCATATGTTGACTCACTTCATAGCTGAAGAAAAATGGAAGTTTGAAAAGGCGAGGGAAATCAAAAGGCTCAATACAGGAAGGAGAAGTTCCTCAAGAAAAACATTGTCAAGATGACACACGAGGAGCTTCTCCAAGTCCAGACTGAAATTCAAAACCTCAAAGAAAACTTCGATTCATTCAATGCTGATTGGCAAGGAGCCAAGGATGATTCGCCAACCCGACGAAGAATCTCACTAATGTTGCTGTCCCAATGCAACATGAAATTCCTCAGCCGGAGCCTCACTCAGCCTATCGAAGAAAATGCCAAGATCGCTGATGACGCTCAAATTTCACTGATGACAACACCGATTCTGTGGCTGATGAAGAAATTCCAAATTGAAGAAATTGCCGTGGCACCCACTAGTGGTGCGCTGAAGAAATTGCTCAAGACAGGGAACTGCATCGCTTGCTTCTCAAGAAAATGAACCAAATTCCTCGGCTCCTCCTGCACCAACTCCAACTCCAATTCTTCCATCCGCTTTTGATGTGAAGAAAACCAAGGCCGCAGAACGAGTCATTGTGGAAGAAAAGGAAAGCATCACCGTGGTCGATTCTTCTACCGTGAAGAAAATGAAGCCAATGACCAGCTCATTCAAAAACCAATTGATGCTGTTCCAATTTCCTCCATACCATCAAAGGAAGTTGTTGCTTTTGGAGAAGAATACGAGATCCCAATCGGATCCGATGAAGAACATCATCACGCTTCGCCGAGCAGCTTGATGAAGAAATTGAAGTGGATGCCATCCCTTCAACCCCGCTTATTCCCTCATCGGACTATGAAATTCCTCAGTGCCGGTGCCGAGGAAATTGAAGATGAAGATGTGGATATTGGATGCACCACACCAGTGTTCAATGATGATTTTGGGAAAATCAGCATCCCAATACTCCTCTCTTCACTCCGCTCCAACAAGTTCCTCACTCCCCGCACAAACTGTCCAAATAGACTCGAGAAAATCAACCCACTGGTTCTGTGCATGAAGAAATTCCAGCCACTAGTGCCGATGAAACTATTCTTGCCGCTATTCCTCACCGCACAAGTTGAGGAGCAAGTAATTCCTCGGGTGAAGAAACTGAACTTGTGATTCCCGAGGTGGTGATGCAAATCACAGACACCCCTCCCCAAGCGTAAGAATCCGTTCTCAACCAAGCAAAAGTTCAAGGCTGAAGATTTCTTTGCCGAGCACGTGTTCTTCATGAATATAATCCTTATGATTACGCTCGAATTAGGAAGAGGCGCTTACGACCGCCAACAAGCCAACTTCTATTCCTCAGTGCTTTTCAACAAGGATAAAATCTTGATCATGCTCATATTCCTCATGTGGATATGGAGACTACGCCAGCTTTGAGCCAGTCCTGCATGTTCTTCACGACGCAGGACTTCTAAACTTCAGACCGATATTTGTGGTGGAACGAAGAGCTAATTCTTCGATTCTATGCTACCCTGCATATCACCGGAGATGTCAAGATATCAATTCATGGGTCTTAGATTGGATGACTGAAAACACTCACTACAAGGCACCTGCAATTGAATTGCTTCGTGCTCTACCACTCGATCCTCCGCTTGATGGTGCACGTCGGATCTATGAAGAAAAGGAACTTTCAAATCACTATATGCAAGTGCTGATGAAGCCATTGAAGCCAAGGCAGGCACCAAGAACCAAATTCCTCGTCAAGGAATTATTATATGTGCCTCGGACCGTCTATCGAATCTTGGACGAAGACTATGAGTCCTATCAAAGGCCACGACTTGAACGATGAAGAAGTCGTTGGCATCATGAAGAATATGCTTTTCAACATCATCCATGGCGTTCCGTCAATTTCCATGATTTCTTCATGAGGACTCGCTAACATTGCCATGTCACCATTTGAGCTGAAGCCTTATGCGCCTTGGATTATGAGATTCATCGGTCAAGGTCTTCACTCAATTACAAAGTCGATACTTTGAACCACCGCAGCTACCGCCCCGATTGAAGTCCTCAAACGGCCAATTGCCTCGGCAGATGAAAAGGGCAAGGCTCTGCTGTGATAGATGAAGGTATTCGTCCATTGGATGGACAGTTCATAAAGCGACATCTTACTCCACCAATGATGACTCTGCTACACATGACTCAAAGACAAATACCTCCGTAAAGCAAAATCCTCAAGGAATCGCACCTGTGGTGATGATCGATCGTGAATTACTCCTCGGTCTTCATCGGAAGGTTGATCGCAATCATAAGTGGGTCAAACGTCAGTTTGGTACTCTTCTTTACAATATGACGTCTACTCACAATGCAGTGAAGAAAAACCACTACTACCTTCATGAAACCTTCAAGCGCACCTGGGCTGTTCTTTCACATGTCTATAATGAAGAAGAACTGAAATCAATGGGACTCAAGGAAGAATTTGACTGGTCTGCACCTCCTCCGAAGAAATTCAAGAAGGTCAAAGTTCCTTCCTTGGTGACAAAGGGGGAGAAATTTGAGTTAGTCTTCAAGCGGGTCTAGTTTATTGCCTATATACAGTTTTTTTGTTAAGTTACAACTCTCGTTCTTCTGAAACTTTTATTGGATCGAGTTGTAATCTTAATCCCTATGGTGCTTTGATACTTTTGATGCATTATGATTTTGCACTATGCTTCATAGCAAATCTACTTGTGCTCGATACTTTATGTGCTATGATTCCTCATTACGAATTTCATCAAGCACCATATTTCATCATGCATTTCAAATTCTTCATATTATATGTCAAATGCGTGTATGAATTACAAGATATAGGGGAGATCTCCATGATTCAATTCTTCAAGTGTGCATTGCCTCAAAAGCAAATTCCTCACTATGCACATCTTCGTGGGAGTTCTTCTATATCTTGCAATCAAATTCCTCATTATCAGTTTTACAATTCATATGTTTATCCCGTTGAAAACTTAACCCATATTGTCATCAATCACCAAAAGGGGAGATTGTAAGTGCATCTAGTGCCCCTTAGTGATTTTGGTGTATTGAAGACTTATAGGTTAAGTAACTAATGCGCTTGTGAGTGTACACAGGTCTATAAGTCTATGAGGAGTTTGATATTTACAAGAAAAGTCGACCCTAAAAATGAAGTTCTTCATCTGAAGACTTTGATATTCTCAAGACTTTGAAAGTGAAGAAATTGGTGTGATCCTCAAGACTTGGTATTCGCTTGAGGAACATGAAGCGTGAAGACTTTTGTTTTCGTAGTTTCATTTTCTCTTTCTTGAGTCATAGGAAACACCGTACTGTTAAAGGGGGTCGAGGAAATACTAAGGGAAAATTTCCATTTGATGCTCAACTCAAAATCCTACACCTACCAAACCCTTCGAGTGAAGCTTTTGGAAATCTCATACAGTTCAGTCAATTTCTTGATGTAGAGACGAAGCTCTTACAGTCACTTGAGGAATTTGTTCTGACCGAGGAGTTAGGAATTTGCAGGCGTAATTGCCTACACCGTGAGGAACATGATAGCCCGAGGAATTTGAAAGTCAAATTTCCGAATTCTTGTCATCTTCTTGGCCACTGTCCCAAAATATCTTATCCACCTAACGGTCATATCATTGAAGGGCATTTATGTCTTATCATGTAGGGCTGCTCCTAGGCTATAAATAGCCGCCCCTACAACCACTAGTTGGTTGGCTGCTCGAGAGAACTTGACACTTGTCATTTGAGAGCAACCCATCCTCTGAGGACTTTGAGCGAAAATCATCAAGTGAGGAAAAACCCAAAAGTGAGGAAAACCCAAAACCAAACCCCAACAAACCCAAAGTGATTGAGCATCAGAAGAAATTGATCCTGCGTGGATCCGACGCTTTTACCTTTGAAGACTGTGCTTCTTCCAGACGGTTAGGCGTCAAGGTCTAGAGCATCCAAGAGGAATTGTGGATTGCCGGGTGACCAAGTATGTGAAGGTTTGGAAGTCGCTCAAGACTTACCACGAGTGTTTGGACGAGGTCTGCGTGACCTTAGTTCAAGGAGAATACGGTGAGGACTTGGTGTCTGAGCTGCGTGCTTAGTGATCGGGTGTCCGGACTGTGTGTCCTCGAGTTTAAATACTCACCGCTCCAACCAGACGCATAACCGAGATGCAGTTGGAACTGGTCTACCAAATCATTGTCTTCACCAACCTAACTGGTTCTATTTCCTCAACCCTTTCATTTCCTCATAATCGTGTTGAGTGTTTGTCATATCTGTGTTTGAAGACTTTGATCAAGACTTTCTCAATTTCCTCAGTTCAATTTCTTGATCTGTTTGTCTTCATCTTGTGTTATCCTGTGATTACGCTTTCATACTCTGTGATTGTCTTCATTTCATCATGATGACTATGCTTGTAATCTGTTATGCTTACTTCGAGTACTTATTCCGCTGCATGTATTTCTTCGCTAAGGAATTTCCTCACCAGCAAATTCCTCAGTGAAGAATTTGTAAAATTCTCTAAAAATCGCCTATTCACCCCCCCTCTAGTCGATATAACGCACTTTCAATCATCAATGATCATGCAAGCATTTTAACACGAATGCAACATTGAGCATACATCATACAAATGCTTTAATAACATATCGAACTGCTCAAGTGAACAACTACATCATAAAGAACATAACAATACCAAGTACTAACTTATCCACGGTGTATCAGAGCATTTTATAAAGATGACATGAAAATAAAGTAGAGTAGTGACATTGCATTATCAATATCAACATTCTAACTAGCATGGCAAGATATAGCATAAAAACACAGGCATGCACGGTAAACATAACGGAATAACTGCAGATAAAACGATAAGCAACAACTGCAACTACACACATGCAAGGTGCAAGCAAAGTCAACATGCAAGTTCGGGGCTCATGATAAGAGGTTGGCTTGCCTGGGGGTCGACAAATACTCCGGGAAGAAGTGAGAAACGACCGCGGAAATATTTGCCGGAAACAGTTCTCTCTCGGAGGGCTGTTTACGGACAAGGGAAAAATGGTCATTTTTTATATGTCAAGCCATAGTGAAAATGATGGGAACGGAACGGGCTCGATGAGACGAAGACGTGGGCGTTGGATTTACCTCAATCGGAGTTACGGTTGAAAAGATACGAAGGGTTGAAGTTCAGGGACCTATCGGTGAAAATTTCTCAGCCAACAGGCCCCTGGAGGAAAAACTGAACTCGTATTTCCCGAAATACGCCTTCGATCAGGGAAAACGGCTATCGGTGGGGCGCCTCCACTAATCTGACCTGGCAACGACCGGGTCAACATGGGAGCAGCGGGGCCGGGCGCCTGGGCCGCTGCCAGGTAGGGCCGCGGGACCCGCCTGGCCCGCCTGGCCCGCCTGGCCGGGTCAACGCTCCCGCCCGGCCGCTTCCTTCTTCTCCCCGACGCGCGCCCGCGGGACAGAGGACGGCTGCGCTCCGACGACGAGCACCGGCGACACGGGCCACCTCCGGCGAGGCTCCGGCCACCGGAGTGCTCCCCGCGGATTTGCGCACCCATTCCCCCACTCCATGGACTCCAAAAACTACGGGAGTGACGGCGACCACGAGCATGGCGGACGGCGGGGAAAACCTTCGGGCTCGGGCGAACTAGGGGCTCCAGCGAGGGAATGAGGGGGCTGAGGCTATGGGGAGGCTCGCCGGACCTTGGGGAATGCACTGGTGGTGGAGTAACAGCGAGGGGAGGCCCTGGTCGCCGGAATCAGAGAAGACCGAGGCGGCGGCCATGGCGATGAGGAGAGGATGGGGAGCTCCGAGGCGAGGGGGAAGAACTGGGAGGAAGGATGGGGACTGCGAGGGAGCTCGGAGCTTGCTATTTATAGCCGCGGGGAGAGCTCGGGAAGGAGGGGAGGAGGTGGCACGCGGCGGGCGACGTGTCCGCGCGTCGGCGACGGCGCAGCGTCGGCAGTCGCGGCCAAGGCTCACGGGAAGGGACGGGAAGGCGACGAGGGGAATCACGACGAGCAGAAGAGGCTCACGGAGACGAGGGGCGCTTGCGGACGAGAGGAAGAAGAAGACAGAAGCGAGGAAGAAGATGAGCTCACGGGCGCGCACTGCTCGACCCTTGGCACGGCTCGTCGGAGAATAAAACGGAGGGTAGCGGGGTCCAGGCGAACGGCGACGACGATTAGGAGCTACTGGACATGCGGGGACGAGCCAAAACCAGCTGGAGCAACGATGCCGAAGCCAACAGTGGCTAGACCACCGTTTTGGCTGGCTGCCCTCGTGATCACCACGGACATGGCGTGCTCTGGGATTTTTACTGATGCCATCTCATGTCTAATGTGTAGTCCTTCCAGCTTGGAGTATTGCCACGGTAAATAGACAGGCAGATCCAAAGAGAGCTTAGTAAATCAAGCTCCACAAGGTTTCTGTTGCAAACTTGGCAACATGCTGGAGATAAAACCAGTGAGGGTAAAAGGTAAACTTGATGTCTATGAGGCTTATGGTAGGAAGGTCTACGGTCCTGGGAGTTTTGAGGTCATTAGGACAAATATTTAGCATAGTTGCTTAACAACTGCTAAAAGTTGTCCAGAAATCAAATGATGATGAAGCACTCACACCAAGTCCTGGGTGTTGGATTGAGCTATAACTTGGCAAATCCTCATGATTTGGTCGTATGTAGATTCCGTAAAAATATCACACCAAATGGACTCACAAAATTGGTACTTGCTTCACAAGCATCACTTTGGACCAGAAACTTGGGAAAATTCTAGGACAATATTGGCTAAATAAAATTATCCAAACTCTTGGGTAGGTGGGTTATATGGATAGGGGAAGGCTCGGAATTATGTTCAGACATAATGGAGCAAGATAAAATATACTTGCTTCACAAACTGAAAATTTGGCCAGAAAACAAGAATTGCTCCTGTGCTCACATAGCTCAATGAAATGAGCTGAATGTGGGTAGAGGCTAATGATTTAGGATACTTGATAGGATGGAAAAGTTTCATCCCATTTGGAAACTCTATAAAGGTACTTCCTTCACAAAGTGACAATCTGGTCAGAAACTTTGAAAAATTGCACAGGGAGCTAGGATGATTGGATTGAGCTCATCTTTGGTATCCATTTGTGGTTTATCAATATTAATCACCCTGCCAAATTTCAGATCAAATAGAATTAGTAATAAAGCACTTCCTTTGCAACATTTCAGAGAAGGCAGAAACTTGCATTGGATCATGTGCCCAATTTTTTATCCGAGGAGCATGAGATAAAGATGGAACTAGTGATTATATAGGAAGGACAAGCTCCACAATTTATGTGGGAATTTTCCCTGCTATAAAAATAATAGTTCCTATAGAAAATGGCAGAAATGCAATATTGGTATTAAATAGGAAAAGACAATTTTCCTTATTTAATTATGGCCAATATAATTGCCAGAGCTTGGATTAGGCATAAATATCAACTCCACAAATTCACATGAATTTAGGAGATGGCGAGATATGCCTTTGGATTTTATTCCTCAGAAAGGCAAGAAAAGGAATAAATCATAATTAAAAGGATAGAAGGGTCTCTAGGAACAGATGGGATGATCAACAGATCAAGGAAAATGATAACCCCTTTGAAATCACACAGGGCATATTCAAATCCCAAAAATTTGGAATTAGGGTTTGAGAGGGTTTAAGATGATGCAACTGAGGTCTTGCCCACTGAAAAAGACATGAGCAAGTTTTGAAAGGTTGGAAATGACAAGAATCCTCAGGGCCATCCAACAAATTCAGGAGAAAGATTTTGAAAATGAGTGCCAGGAAGGAATAACAACACAAAAATTGATAACCCAATTTTGGGGCTGTTACAAGAGTCTCCCCAAGCTTGGGGGAGGCTTCTCCAATTACTTAATGTTTTGCCTGATCATCCTCTTAAGAAAAATTAAATACTTGATATCTTTTATAATGGACTAACCGATGCTTCTAGGGACCACCTAGATAGTTGTGCTGGTTGTGTTTTCAGGGAACAAACTATTGAACAAGCTGAAGAATTATTGAATAATATATTAAGGAATGATATTGATTGGACTCTTCCCGAACCACCGCCTAAGCCAACTCCAAAGAAGAGAGGTATTCTATTTCTCAGTCCAGAAGATATGCAAGAGGCAAAGAAATCTATGAAAAAAAGGTATTAAAGCTGAAGATGTTAATAATTTACAACCTATTGAAGAAATACATGGTCTTAATATGACGACACAGGTAGTAGAGGTAAATTCTCTTTATAGATTTGATGAAGGTGATATTCCTTATACTAAATCTTCTCGTCAATGCTTGGATGAATTTTATAACTTTATTGTTAAACAAGAAAACTTCAATGCATATGTTGGTAGACAATTGAAACGAAATGCTTATATGATTGGACGCTTGAGTGACTATATGTTTAGAACTGTTAATGATCTCAAGGTTGTTAGTAAACATGCTTCCATGGTAAAAACTCAAGTAGAACAAGTCCTCAAAGCACAAAATGATTTACTTAATGAGATGAATAATAAGATGAATGATCATGTTGTTAGAGTTATGACTAGGGGAGGTAGAATGACTCAGGACCCCTTGTATCGTGAAGGCCACCCGAAGAGAATTAAGCAAGATTCTCAAAGAATTTATACTGATGCACCTAGTCCATCTAAAAAGAAAAGAAAGATGATAGGACCTTGCATGCTTCTATTGAACCTACTATAGAAACACCTGAGAATCCAAATGATATTTCTATCTCTGATGCTGAAAATCAATCTAGTGATGAACATGAACCTTGTAATAATGATAATGATGATGTTCATGTTGATGCTCAACCTAGTAATGATAATGATGTGGAGATAGAACCTGTTGTTGATCTTAATAACCCGCAACCTAACAATAAAAGATATGATAAGAGAGACTTTATTACTAGGAAACATGACAAAGAAAGAGAACCATGGGTTCAGAAACCCATGCCCTTTCCTCCTAAACCTTCAAAGAATAAAGATGATGAAGAATTTGAGCACTTTGTTGAAATGCTTAGACCTGTCTTTTGGCGCTTATGCTTGACTAATATTCTGAAAATGTCTCCTTGTGCTAAGTATATGAAAGATGTTGTTACCTATAAAACAAAGATACTCCCTCCATTTTTGTATACAAGGCCACAAACCCATATTACATGTACCAAGGTAGAAATTAATGGCTACTTAAACCAATGTTGCAAATTAGTCTTTCCTCCTTGCTTGACGTGTTAATTAATATGTATTTTTCTCTCCAACGCACAACAAGACAACTCTCTCACTCCTCGTTGGTTGATTAATACGGTGCATGCAAATCAATTTTCTCACTCCCGCATGCATGCATGAGGAATTAATGTCTTCGGTTGCCAGTACGAGGCAAACCTCATTAATTTTACATCGATTTGTGTTAGTGGCCTTGTATAGTTGCACATTGTAATTTTGATAGTGGCCTTGTATAGAAAAATGGATGGAGTACATGAAGCTAAAATTCCCACCATGCTTGCTAATTATACATTTAAAGGTGGAATACGAAAGAAACTAGGAGACCCTAGAATACCAACTATACCATGCTCCATTAAAAGAAACTATGTTAAAACTGCTTTATGTGATCTTGGAGCCGGTGTTAGTGTTATGCCTTTCTCTTTGTACCGAAGACTTGATTTGAATAAGTTGACACCAACTGAAATCTCTTTGCAAATGGCTGATAAATCAACTGCTATACCCATCGATGTTTGTGAGGATGTACCTGTCGTAGTTGCAAATGTTACTATCTTAACAGACTTTGTTATTCTTGATATACCCGAGGACGACAGTATATCGATCATCCTTGATAGACCTTTTCTGAATACTGCAGGGGCTGTTATTGATTGCAATAAAGGAAATGCCACTTTTCACGTCAATGGTAATGAGCATACGGTGCACTTTCCGAAGAAACAACCTCAAGTGAATAGTATCAACTCTATTGGAGACATTTCGACAATTGTTATTGGAGGTTTTAAATTACCTATTCCTACTGTCAAAAAGAAATATGATATTATTATTGTTGGTGACATGCATATCCCCGTTGAGGTAACCTAGTGTTATTCAAAAATTCTCCAGTTTCAGGTTAGTCGGAAGAAATTTGTTAATAAGACGTGATCAACCTTATTAATGGATTCCTTTTGATGAGCATGTGATGGATGAATTTAGGAGACACAACCTTCTGTACCCACCTTTTACTTTCTGTTATTTAGAATTAATAAAGTAGAAATGCCATCATTTTACTATTTTCTCAATTATCCGTGCAATAAAAAATGACCAGAAAATAAAAGTTCTCCAAATGCCTTGAAAATTTTATATGAATTTCTATGCAATATTTGAAAATTTGGCACTAAACACACCCTAGGGGGTGCACCTGTGAGCCACAAGCTCATAGGGCGCGCCTAGCAGGCTTGTGGGGCCCATGTAGGCCCCCTCACTTATTCGAGCCGCCCATGCACTTCGTCTTCCACCAAAAAAAAAATCACACCATTGCTCAAACCCATGTTCTTACTCATCTTGTTGCCAATTTTGATCTCCTTGCTCGTAGCTCCATTTGCAAAACTGTTTTGGGGATTGATCATCGGTATGTGAATCCTCCAATGGTCCAATTAGTTTTTGTTTTAGTGCTTTATATTGCAAATTTGCTGTTGTGGTGACCATGTTCTTGAGCTTGCATGCCAAATTTATATGATCCAAAGTAGTTTTGCTGCATGATATAGCCTTTAGACACTTGTAGGAGTAGTTGCTATAAATTTGGTTGAGTTTTGTTCACTTTTATTTCGAGTCACTAAATTTTTTAGAAATTTGCAGAGGAAGAAAATCTTTAGGAAGATGTTCCAAGGTGGTTCCTCGAAGAAGAAACCCGCAAGGCTCGCTATACGGGAGCCGGACCTTGAACCACCCGGGAAGCTCTAGTGCAACCTTGCGAATGGCCGTTGGCTCACTTCATGACTCGTGCAGGTTTCAAATTAGAGTTTGATATGTATGTGAACAACGCTGGCCTGACAGACTTCATGTCAGATAAGTGCTTGCAATATTCCAACCTTACTAAAATGATGTATACTGGGCCTCCTTGACCATGAGCGGGAATGGAACAAAATGATGTATCAGGACCATCACACTGCTGCGCCTAGAGGACGAGTGGCATCATAACATATGTATGTGCTCAGGTGCATAGCATTTACCGATGATGTGGTGAGGAAAGGTTGACAATCCGACTTTTATCTCTTTATGTACAAACTTTGTAACACAGTGTTACCTCAAATTAGTATTTTAGTCCCACGAATTGAGTGTGTTACTTTTGAGTTCATGCAACAAAACAAACATAAAAGATAAAAAAAAGATATTCAGGCAGCCAATACAGTGACTCTGAGTTTGCTCCTTCCTCGACTGTCTTGAAAGCACATAGAGCACGCTACATATGCATGAGTTGCTCTTAGAGCCAAGCTTAGGGTTGGGCTGGGTTGAGATGATACGGGTGAGAACCTATTGGGTGCGTATACATCCATGAAGACTATGTGTCCACTATTGCGAGCGCTAAGGAGCGGTCGACTACAGGCGACCCGGCATGAGCAGTAACCCGTTAACCATAGCGAATGGAGTTTTTATTCTGGTTTGAACCAATCAGACAAGCAACATATTGATTTAGCTCTTGTTTTCTCCTTCAACAATTTTGGCTGGTTTTTTGGTCTTCTACAATGTATGGTAGTTTTTTGTTTGGTTCTATTTTCGTTATTCCACTTTCTCTCTTCCATTCTTTTTAACCTTATTTTTACTTTTAAAATACTTTTTACTATTTCAGTCTTATAAGTTTTTACTCTTTATTTTCTACCACTTTGCTTCCCCCCCCCCCCCCCCTCCAAAAAAAATTCTACCAATTTGGCTATTTATAAGTATGGTTTATAGGGATATCTTTTCAAATATATGGTGAACATTTTTAGTTTTACGCGATGAATACTTTATAAATACATGATGCACATTTTCTATTATATGATGAATATTTTTCTAATAAATGACAAACATTTTCAATACTCACTGAAACTATTTTGTCAATACATGTTGAAAAAATATTTAATACTATGTCACTGATTTTTTTAAATACATGACGAGCATCTTTATGTATACTCATTTATTTCATATGTGAAGATTTTTGAATAAATGGTGGACATTTTTTAATATGTGACAATTTTTATACAACATGAAACTTTAGCTAAACACGATAAACATTGTTTTAGTGCGTGATGAACAATATTGTAATACGTGATGAAAATATTTCATTTTTATGAATATTTATGTTTTATTAAATACATGATGAACATTTCATAAATATATCTTATAATAAAAAACATTGAGCTTTTGTAAAACATGTTAAACTTTTCCAGAAAATATTGAATATTTATAATATATGATGAACCTTTATTAATTGCACATGAAAATTATTATAAATACATGTCAAACATTTTTATATAAGATGATCAACCACTTAAAAATAATGTTGACTATTCAAATACACACTGAGCATTCTCTTTTTTTGCGAGAAAACTTTCAATCTATTCATCTTCCATCACGACAGTACAACGAACACTACAAATAATAAAAATTACATCCAGATCCGTAGACCACCTGGCGACGACTACAATCACTGAAACGAGCCGAAGGCACGCCGTCATTATCACCCCCTCCTCGCCAGTAGTCGGGCACAACTTGTTGTAGTAGGCGGTCGGAAATCGTCGTGCTAAGGCCCGTGGGACCAGGCGCGAACAAAGAACCGCACCGATGAAGAATAACGTAGATCGAAAGGATCCAACATGAAGACACACGAACATAGACGAACCACAACCAGATCCGAGCACATCCACCGAGGATAGATCCGCCGGAGACACACCTCCACACGCCCACCAACGATGCTAGACGCACCATCGGAACGGGGACTAGGCGGGGAGACCTTTATTCCATCTTCAGGGAGCCGCCACCGTCTCGTCTTCCTGAGTAGGACACAAACCCTAACAAATTTTGAAGAAACGACTAACAACGGAGCCCTCCCGCCGGCCCTTGCCAGGATCCACCACGCCCCCATGGCCCTAGGGCCACCGGAGACGAGGCGGACCTGCGGCGGAGCCGACAAGAGACACGAACCCTAGCTTTTCTTGGAGGAGGAGGCGGCGGCTAGAAAGAGGCTCTATGCGACTCCACACTGATCTCTCTTAAATATAAGATTAAACAATTTCTACAATATTTGTGAGTTTTTTAATTTGATAAACAGTTTTATAATACATGACTAACATTTTTTTAATTAAACATTGCATTTATTATAAACTTAAAAGGTAAATATTTTTTAATCAAATTTTATTTATTCAAAACCAAAGAAACATTAGCCGCTCTCAGCAGCAAATATTCACAACTTTGCACCTTTGCATTTCCTATCGCATTTCCTATTCGCCGCTCTCAGCAGCAAATATTCGCAACTTTGCACAGGCGAGAGAGCACCGAAGCTGACATGGGAGCCATACGGGTGTGGGAACCTTCTGAAAGGTTCTTGATCATTTTGGGAATCCTTTCAGAAGGATGCGAACTGTTCTTTCTATTTAACTTTTTCGTTTTTATATATTTTCTTTTTTTGTTTTTTCCATACATTTTTTTCTTCTTTTTGATTTCTTTTCTCCTCCCAGTTTTCATATTTCAAAAAATCAGAATTTTAAAATATCTTCAAAATCTTCAAACATTATCCATATTTTCAGAAAAAATTTGGATCAAACAAATGGCTCACATTTTCCAGAATTGTGCGTAGCCTTCAATTTGTTTTCAATTTTCAAAGTAGGTCCAAAAATCCAAATAATATTCAGAATTTCAAAACAAGTCACAATTCCAAAACCACCCACATATTCCACAACAATACTACTGATTTTTCTAACAAGTTCGAAATTTCAAAATTTGTGGTTTAAATCGCAATAATTAATAAAACAAAATTTCAAAATTTGTTCATCTTTTTAATAAAATATTATTGTTTTTCAAGTTCACGATTTACAAAAATTTCGAAATTTCAAAATTTGTTCATGTTGTTCAAAAAATGTGTGTATTTTCAAGTTCTATTCGCCTTTTAAAAAATTGTTCACTATATCCAAGAGATGGTCGAATTTTTACATCGCTCTGTTGCACACAGTATAAGTGCAGGGTGATCCACTCACTACTACAGTGCACACCAACGGACGAACCCACTCGGGCCATGTGTGTGCATCACGACCTTATTTGATGCAAAATAAGTTAAATAGGAGGTCCCAAATCGCGATTGATATGTATCGCTCTCTGCGGTACAAATCATGTCGCTCGCCACGTCCTAGTATTATCGCGCTGGCCAATTTTAGCACGGAGGACAACAGTTCCTGATCAGTATTGGGGACCTTCTAGAAAGTTCCTGAACCAGTTTTTTTCTTTACTGATTTATTTTGTATTCATTTTCATTTTTTTTATTTTTCCATATTATTTGTTTCTGTTTTTCTTGTATTCCTTTTGTTTCATGTTTTTTAATTTCTAAATTTCAAGCTAAATCCATTTGTTTTCTAAATTTCATAAATTTTGGCTTTTTATAAAGTAGATTTAGGATTTATAAAATTGTTCATTATTTTGATATTTTCATTGACATTGCAAAAATAGTTCCAGAATTAAAAAATTGATCACTTTTTCAAAAAATATTCGGGTTTTTAAGAATTAATCCATTTTTAAAAAGGTTGGTAGCCATTTAAAAAAAAATTGATAGTATTACTTGTTGCTCGCTATTTAAATGTTGCTCTTCTTACAAAGTCGTTCGGTATTGAATTTACTAGCACTTTTTATAGTTGGGAACTTTTTTTAAATTCATGAACAACTATGGAAATCAATGAATTTTTTATTTTGCAAAAAAAAGAATGTGCCAACATTTTTAAAATTTGTGAATGCATTTGAGAATTTGAGAAACCTTTTCAAATTCCTAACAAAAATTTGAATTTATGAATATTTTTTGAAATTACCTTTTTTTTAATTCGTGAACAATTCTTTAATTCAAGAAACATTTAAAAAGAAATTCAGAGGGAGCATCCAGCACTTGGCGTGGTTCCAAGGCACCAGAAATGACAGCTAAAGGTCCCCCAGAAAGGGTAATTTCCAGTCTGTAGCATCGCCCGTCCTAAATCCTACTGCACACCTATGCCGGGGGGTAGCAACCAAACGGTTACCCCCGCATATTAATGGGCTGGTCCACTTGGGCCTTAAGTGTTGTTTGGTTCCCACGATTTTTTAGAATGGTTATAGAACTAGTTTTTCCATTTTCCTTTTAAATTTTTTGCTTTTGGCCATTTTATCCCTATGCATAGTTTTAATTTCATTTATTTTTTTAATTTTGATAATATTTTTTAGTTTTGGAATTTTTCAAATTAGTGATCTTTATTTGAATTCACGAAAAAAATGGAAACCGAAAATATGAATAAAAACAAAAAAATTCTTTAAAAAGCTTTAAAAAAGTAGCAACTGAATGCAAAGGAAAATGGATAAAAAAGTAGCAAATATGTGCTTCTTGTGGATGCATACCACGAAAAAGACCATGACTTTTTTTTATCGAGAACCTAGAAACAACAGGCAAAAAAAATAAAAAGACCTACCCCCCCCCCCCCCCTCCCATTTAAAACCAGAAATTGCGTAGAAAAAATCAGAGGGAGCGCCCAGTGCAACATGTGGCAGGAGCTTGATGTACCAGTTGGCGTGTTCTCAAGGCGCCAAAAGTGACCCTTAAAGACCCGCCGCAAGGGGTAACCTCCAGTTAGTCGCTCTCTAGCATCGTCCGTCCCAAAACCTATTGCACAACTATGCGAGGTGTAGCAACCAAACCGGCACCCCCACATAGTAATGGGCCTGTCCAATTGGGCCTTAAGTACTGTTTGGGTCCCACTTGTTTTAGAATGGTTACAAAATCAGTTTTTTCATTTCCCCCTTTTTTGCTCTTAGCCATTTTATTCCCTTTTCCTGTTTTTATTTTTATTTTATTTTTCGTTTTTTATCTTGTTTGTTTTCATTTTTCATTTGTGAACATTTTTTACTTTAAGAAATAGTTTTCCAATTCTTCATCTTTCTTTGAATTCATTAATATTTTTTAAATTTCTAAACTGTTTCTTTATTTCCTCAATATATTTATATATCTCAAACAAAAATTTTGAATTTCTGAAAAAGATATATTTAGTTCATTTTTTATTTCAAATTCTTAAACATTTTTTAAACTTGTGACCATTTTTTAATTTCACAAACATTTTTCTAATTCACGACCATCTTTTTAGATCTACCGACATTGATAGAATCCATGATCATTTTCTAAAGTTGTAAAAAATAATTATATTCGGTATCTCTCCTAATTCACGAACATTGCTAAAATCTAGAGAGTATTTTAATAGAAAACAAAGAAAGTAAAAAAGACAGCATTCTTTTTTTGCAAACTCGCCTGGCTTTATTGATTTAGAGCAACGTTCATAGGTACAATAGTTGGGTCATGGTGATATGAACAACATCGCTAGCACTATGGTAGTGCTGGTTGCCCACCTATGAGCCGGCCTACGCGAGCTTGCGCATGATGCGTGTTTTCTCACTTTCCAATGCATTTGGCTCATATTAGTGGACGTGCTCGTTGTGGGCCAAGCGGAAGAAGCTGGATTACCGACAGTCTAGGTTGACATCAGAAGGGTGAGAATATGCTTGGTAGAATGTCGACACATTCTCAAATCTCGACATAAGCTAAGATAATCCTATTCTAAAAATTGTCCAAGATAATCTTGGCTAATTATTAAATACAGCCCTAGAGTGAACAGTTCGTCGCCATATTTTAACTATTATTTCAACTTTCAACCTTATTGACATACATATTAACGCAGGTGTTGCAAGCATATGTTATCTTTTTCTATATTTCAGACGATATAAATTTATCAGAGCAAGTCCGAGTTAGTTGGAGGCTAGGAATATCCTTTTGCACATTCGATCCATGCTAATTGTAGTTTACATTGTACGAAGGTACGTGTGACAGTGTGAGCACTATTCTTCAAACATTGTTGTGGTCAGATGGCTACTATATATGTTCCTCTTCGTTCCAAATGGTCAAACCAATGTATATTACTAGCTAGCAGTATGTTTCCATTGTAGAAATTAATTCCCTTATTTGCTGGCTTTTGGTCAAATGGTATTGTAGTTAGCTCTTATTTGGTTCCTTTTCATGGACGTTGATGCTGATGCAAGTCCCTCTCCCGTCCGTGTCTTTCCGTCCCAACTACCCGTACGTTCCCACTGCCAGGGAAATTAAAATGCTCCATGGGAAACTGCCGATCACCTTTTTCATAACTGCCACATGTGTGGCATGGACGGGAACCCGCCCGCACGCCTCGTGTGGCTTGGACGGGAATCGGCCCGCACGACCACGTCCGCGCCAAGACAAACCACGGCCCGCACGGGCTGGTGCGTGGCAACCCCGCCTCAAGATTGCCCGTCTGGGCCACACGACCACCCGCGTCAGACGACCCTGTTCCTGGCCCCTCCGCCGATCGCCTCTCTCGACCGCCGCCATCGCCCCCACCTCTCGATCCCCTACCTTCGCCGTTGCCTTCTCTGGTTGCCATGGCAACCAGAGCAGATCCGTAGGGCAAACACACCGCAAACCACACCCCAACCCTCCCCCCCCCCAGCCCCCCACTCCAACCCAGCCTTTCAGAGACGATCAGCTAAAATCAGGTGAAAATCTCCCTATCTCATCCTTCTCATCCTTCAGGCTGAAAATCTCTCCGATCTTGTACTGGACACATGCTATAAGGGGGTGGCAACACCAGAGTTACGAGATCCATGAGTTTTGTGATCTACGTGTTGAGATTAACTTAAGTTCCTAGTTTAATTGACGCAGGTAGTTGCGTATGAAATGGATGAGTAGGAATCCCTAAAAAAGGACAGGAAGGACAATTTTTGGAATGAAGGTGTTGGGAAAAATTAATTGCCACTTGTGTATAACAACATTTGCCACCTTTCGTTGTCAGTAGCTGTCACCTATTTTGACCTGTTGTTTGGCATCTCTATCTTCTATGTGCAATTAGCAGAAGAATACAATTCTTGTGGATTGTTGATGCCTTCTTGTTCATGCAGTGATTGAGAGCACATCGAAAAGAAGCGAGACACGGAAAGAATGAATCACGAAGATGGCGCTGATGCTTGGGGTTCTCAAAGGCCAGAAACGCCCCCTTGGGATGCATCAGAGTACAGTCAACTCATTTCTGCAGGGCCGTTGCTGCCACTACTAGAACAGTATGCAGGCGTAGGTATGATGCGTGATAACAAAAGAAGAGAACAGTTGCCATCTTCTAAGCGATGAAGATGACATTCTACTTATGTCATACACTCTCATTTTTCGCAGGTTCTTATGACCAAAACACTCTTAGGGGCCCCGTGGCAAGTTCGATCACAAGGTGCTAACACCGACAAATGTGCGGGCAGCCAACTTCAACTAGCTAGTATGGCTAATCAAGGTAATGCAAAGCGAAAAAGAGCACATACTGCTGTGGACATGAAAAATGAACATGCAAAAAGCGGCAAAAGGACTCACGAGTTATCACGGGTGAAAATGCAGGCGTTCATGCAGCACGTGGCATCGAGCAACACCCATGTACTTGCCATCGACGTCATACACAGGTGAGTTCATAAAAAAAGTGAAGTTGCGGATGCTCAATTAGCAGAAGGAGCATAGTTGACATCTACAATTGCCATGACTGGACATCTACAATTGCCATGAATCAAAACTACACTTGTCATCCCTGGGCAACTGTTGTTGCCATCCATAGACACCTGCAGTTGCCATGGAGGAACAACTGCAGTTGCCATGCCAGTGCAACTACATTTTCCATGCCATGGCAACTGCAGTTGCCATGAAGGAACAACTCCGGTTTCCATACCGATGCAACTTCTGATTGCCATGCGATAAAACTGCAGTTGCCACATCGAGAACAGCTGCAGATGCCGTGCTAGCATAAACTGCATTTGCCATGAATTGACCAACCAATACTATGCTTACAGGTTATTACACTGGTGGTAACCCGGCAAACATCTCGTGGCAAGCTTCACAAACTGCAGGTGGAGCACGTCATTTTGGTGTCACAGACCACACAAGATGGTCAAATGCAGCACAACAAGGCAAGGAGAAAAACTGAACCACAAAAACAGCACTACATTTGTTATTTGTAGTTATTTGTAGGCAAAACAGTAGTTGCCATGTTTGGTGAAACGAGAGCTGCCATGATCGGGCGATTACAGCTGCCATACATGTCCACGCCAGCGACCTCACGGCGTGCTGTTTGAAATGATGTCATGCCAACTCACTCGAAGATGGTGTGATCCGTTGAGATACACATGTTATTCAAACAAAAATCTTACTCTCGTACCTGTTTTTTCTATTACAGGGCCTACAACTACAGTGAACAGCGGCGCAGGGAAATCTACTGCGGGGAGCTCTGAGCGCACGGAAGACGCGTTCCACCAGCCAGCAGACAATCATGCCGCAAACAATTTCGAGTCAGAGTCGGGAATGGCAATCATTCCAGCAATGCCGACAAGCACCCCTTTGAACACAAGCACTGCCAACACTCAAGTAGATGGAACTGCCGATGCTGCAGTTGAATGATGAAACTGACGATGACGCACAAGGGGATGAAGATGGTGGGCAATCAGAGATCATGGTACCTCAGCCACCGTATGTTGGGCAGAGATTTGAATCGTTCGAAGAAGCAAAGGAATTCTACCAGACATATGCAAAGTTCCATGGATTTGCGGTCAACACCGAATACCATAGAAAAATTAAGAAAACTAACGAATACAGCAGAGGTGAGATGAGGTGCCACAAGGCACGGAGGAACAAGAAGGGGAAAGGTGTTGCGCCTGTCATTCCGAAACGAAAGAGAGGTATCATTCTCAAGACTGATTGCCCTGTCCGGTGTAAGCTAAACGTAGATGGTACACAGTGGGTGGTCATTGAATATTTTGATGAGCACAACCACCAACTCATAAAGAAGTTCGACCTGGTAAAATTTCTGACCGCCCACAGAGGGTTCACCCCCGTCGAAAGGCAATTCGTAAAGCTGCTACATGATTGTAACGTCGGTCCATCAAGAATGGTACAGATACTATCTCTCATCCACAGCAAAAAGGGGAAACTGAGTAGCATGCCGTACATACCAGCTGACGTCACAAACCTAGGCCAAGTACCGTAGAGAGAGCAAGTTGGCAGACATAGAGGCCACAATTGCCTACTTCGATGAGAAAGCGAAGGAAGATCCAGATTTCTTCTACAGGATAAGGTTGGACGATGAGGACCGTGTCAGGAACATGTATTGGGTGGATTGTGCTGCAAGGAGAGCCTACAAACATTTCTGAGATTGCATTTCATTCGACGCGACGTACCTCACCAATATGTACAAGATGCCATGCGCTCCGTTCATAGGAATAAATAACCATAATCAGTCGTTGCAGTTCGGCCGCGGGCTCGTCCGGAACAAAGACACGGATGGGTACGTTTGGCTGTTCAAGACCTTCTTGGAGTGCATGGATGGACTTGCTCCGATGAACATAATAACAGACCAAGATTTCAGCATGCGTGCGAGCATAGAGGAGGTTCTTTACATTGGCGGTGCACGCACCTGCAGGTGGCCTGATATAAAGAAGGCTGAGGAGACGCTAGGACCGTTCTTTGCTGACCATCCAGATCTGCACAAGGCATTCGAGCTGTGCGTGGACCACAGCTTGACGGTGGAGGAGTTTGAAAGGAGCTGGATGGCCATGATTGAAACACATCAAGTCCAAGACAACGAGACGCTTGCTAACCTGTGGGAGAAGCGAATGTACTGGGTGCCGGCCTACTTCATGCAGTGCTTCTTCCCATTTCTGCAGACTACGCAGCGCAACGAGGGGTTCAATGCTGTTTTGAAGCGGTACGTCGGCCCTGGCAACTCATTGCTACAATTTGCCAAGCAGTACACAGCTTTGCAACAAAAAATTCTGGGATCTGAGCTACAGCAAGAAGCGACCACTGCACTAAAGCAGCCAAAATTGCTAACGTATTTACCGATGGAGAGGCAAATGAGCAAGATATACACCAACAAGATCTTTAACAAGTAAGTTGCGTTACAATCTTATTTGCAGAAAAAGCACATAGGCGGTAGGTGCCTTATAGAGTGCAATGCACGATTGCCATGATATGCGATTGCCATGTTTAATGAAATACTGTTTGCCATGCGTACTCAGCTGCGGTTGCCATGTTCAATGAAAATTACATTTTGCGGTGATTGCTCGGGTGCATTTTCCTCGTTGTATGATGTGCAGTTGCCATGTTTCATGCATTGTGCTTCCATTGTGGAATGTTGGCATGCATGTGCCAATTTCAACTGGAACAATGTTATATTGGCGACACATATGCAGAAATGCGATTGCCATGTTTAATAAAGTGAATACGCCATGTTTGTTGAAATGCAACTGCCATGTTTAGCCAAACTGTAGATGCCATGTTTAAACAAAAGGGCAGTTGCCATGTTTTATGCAATGTGCTTCCATTGGGGAATGTTGGTGTGGAAAATGACGATGTCCAGTTGAAAATGTACTACAATTGCCATGTCTGCTGTGCTCCAGTGCCATGTCTAGTGTACTGCATTTGCCATGTTCAACGTACTATATTTGCCATATTCAATGAACTATGTTTGCCATGTTCAATCAAAAATGTATTTCTATTTACATGACAACATAAGGTGGTACAAGAAAAAAGCACGATAGTTTAACAGAAAACACACAAAACTTGCAGATTCCAGGAAGAAATAAAGCGTGCCAGCATGTTCACGGCTTTCCAGGTGGACGAACATACATTCAAGGTGTGTTCTATTTTGGGCATGTCAGATTCAGAACCTGAAGACCCGGACAAAGGAAGGAACTACTTCGTCAAAGCCTCGATAGGCGAAGGCGAGTACTACTGCCAATGCTGCAAGTTCGAATGGGACGACATTGTGTGTTGTCACATACTAAAAGTAATGGACATGAACGCTGTGACATGGATGCCCCGCCATTTCATAAGGCGGCGATGGACTTGGGACGCTGACGACGCGTTGGCGCCACAGACAACACACGCAGTTCTGGCTGTGCATGACGAGAGACCCGAGTCAACCATGGAAGCCGTGAGGCACGTTGCCGACAAAGAACTATCTTTGAGCTAATTGATGAAGCGTGCAAGAGTGATGAGACAGCGAGAGTCATGGAAAAACACAGGAAGGCACTAAAAGAGAGCTTGATGAGATCAAGAAGAGGAAAGGCGAGGAAGCCTTACACCGATTCCCCGCACATCAAGTGTGCCTTCATCCACAGGGCCATCATCTGAAAACTTCGGAGATAGGATCTGGAACAGCAAGCTCGCAGACCCAGGTCAGGAACCCACCCCGTTCCATCACAAAGGGTCGTCCAAGAGAGATAAGGTACAAGTCGGGATTAGAGATTTAAGCAAAACACAAGAAAACGAAGAAAGGGGCGGGTAATCCATGAGCAAAAGTTGGGGCGACGTGACATGGTCCTTGTGGACATTTTGTTTTGTACCCTAGATGATGAGAATTTTTTTAAGATTGCGAGAATGACTCCTGAGGGGCATCGGAAGTGGAAGGAAAATTCATTGAGTGGATAAATGCAGTTGCCATGTTATGGGTACTTAATCTGCCATCTTATGTGTAGTTAATCTGCCATGTTATGTGTAGTTAGTCTGCCATGCTATTTTATACTAAATATGCCATGCTATTTTATACTAAATATGCCATGCTAGTTGTCTTTGCATCGCCATTTCAGGTTATCTTGGATCTGCCATGTTAGTTGTAATCATGTCGCCATGTTAATTATGCTAGATCTGCCATGTTGTTTGTCTTGTATCCGCCATGTTAATGTATCTGAAAATACGCCATGGTATTTGTAATGACTCTGCATGGCATATATTTCCATGACAATACGACGCGGTTTAGAGACACATAGTGTATTGTGTGCAATGTATAGGAAACAAGTTGGAAAAGGCGTAACGTGCATAAACCTCAGCAAAGGTTGTGGCTACATGATCAAACCTACCATGCTAGCCGGTGAAGTTAGTGATGAAATAGAAGAAGCAAGACATCCAAATGAACAACGACAATGACGTTCGCTAACCATGTCTGATGAACTACATTTGCCATGTTTTAAAACATCGTGACGCATTCGAAACAACAAACGGGTGATACAAACGATGAAACCATAGTAATAATGATAAACATAAAAAACATATCTGCTGTCACGCCTAAGTAGGTTCACATCCACACATATATTACAGAAACTATTCAAATGTCGCTCACACACCACCACTACATAGTAGCCTACGCGGGGTTGCAGTCATAACATAGCACACGAACATAGTTTTTGACGAGAACAAAAGAGATAGTACCTTACATTCCTCGGCAACAGAATGTAAGGTATCGTCCGTGTGTATCGCGGCGTGATCACTTGTACCTCTTGATGACTTTCTTGACAGCTTCCTCCACAAACTTCGCGTGCTCCGGACCGCTTGTTGAAATCTTTATTCACAACCAGTTCCATGTGTGGATTTTCCGGAGCTCAACGACCGTTGCATTTGTGATAGCGGGGACAATTCTGCCTTCCCACTTTGCAAGGTATTCGGTAGCGTGAAAGCCACGGTCAAATCTGCACGAGAAAAATAGTCAGGTGAACATGCAAAAAGGACAGATGTAGCAAAATATAGACTTCAATTCAGATGTAGCAACAAAAGAGGGGTTGGATTGATGTAAATGTCACATGAAGGAGGGGGTTAAGAAATTACGTGTTCCCTTGCTTCGCAGTCGCCACATACTCAGTCAGGAAATGCCTGATCTGGACCTTTGAATGTTAAGTAGTAGCGGTTCCATGTCTATTTGAGGTTGTTGATGAAGTATTCGGCATGCGTAGTAAGGTCTGCATCAGCTTCATAACGGATTGAATCAAGCACCTCAAAACTTTGGTTCTTCAGGTCAAGACAGATGGCATAGTGGTGACCACACTTGTCTTGTTGGTCATGTGGTGCAAGCTCCTGGAACATGGGGAACATGACCTGCATTTAAAAATTGAAGGAAATGAGAAGCAGAGTTCACATAAAAAACAGCAGAGGGACAAAAAAAATTAGAATCACGTAGAATGTTTGGTTATGGGCGGGGGTAGTTGAAAGAAAGTTGCCGTCCATGTATGAACAAAATTTGCCGTGTATTTTACTATCAAGTTGCCACATAGTTTGCACGGGATGCAAAAATCAAGATGACAGTGTGCACGGCAGCTGTTGCCACATGAAAACATCTGCCACATAAACACAAGTGCAGATGATGGCAAAAAACCACACCATGTGACAAAACAGTGCGAGAAAGGGGAGGAGTACTCACATATTTCTTCAGTGTGAGTTTGAATTCACCGTGTTGAGCAAAATTCTTCCTCAGGATTTTGTGGTGGAAGTCACCATCCCATATTTTGCAGGTCACACTATAATGCATGATTATCTTGTCGGCACACACATCCATATGATTGTTGATGTAGTCGATCCCGCATGCAACTACATTCGTCGACATTTTACCGTTTGGCCTCACGGACTCGGCAAGATCACCCAGGTCGACGTACGTCGCTCCGCATTGAATGACTTTGGTTCTGTCCAAACATGAGCTATATGAAAACGATATAACATGGAAGGATCATGCCTACTAGGTAGAAAAATGAAAGAAGTAAAACGTAAGCGAATCATGTATAGAAAGTACAAAAAAAGAAGATGAATGGTAAAGAAGGAGCAAAGCAAAATGAGAGATTATGGGGTGTGGTCATTTACGCTTTCAGCTCCTTCATGTGCTTGCTGCTGGACCTCGCATTTCCAAAACGCTTGACAATATCATACAGCTGGGTCTGTTCCTTAGTGGCCCTGAATTCGGGCTCGTAGTCTTCCGCGGGAGGTGGGTGAACTACCCTCTGCTGCCTCACAGAACCAGGGGTGGCACTCCTAATGGTATCCTCAGATACCGTATCTGCAGGCACGTTGGAACTTGATTGCCCTTGCCCTCGTGAGGACCTCCTCTGCAATGCTGCCTCCTCGATCCTGCGGTAAGCTTCATCAAGTGACGGTGAAATCTCCTCAGGGGTGGCTGCAAGGATTAAAAAAAGTGGATTAGGATACCTAGAAATCAAAAACAGATGGATTGAGAGAAGACAAGTTGCATGGTGTGAGATGTAGGTACAAAAAGTGGGCAGTTGCCATGCGTGGTCCAACTACAGTGGCCATGTCATAGCAACTACAGTTGCCATGTAGTTGCATTGTAGTTGCCATCTAGTTGGCCTGTAGTTGCCATGTCACAGCAACTACAGTTGCCATGTTGTGTCAACTCCACTTGCCATGTGCTTGCCGTATGAAAAAATGCAGCATGGAAACAAAAAATGCAGGTGACATGGTGCGGCAAATCCGATTGCCATGTGTGATGCCTTGTATTTGCCATGTGACAGCAACTACAGTTGCCATGTTGAATCAACTTGATTGCCACGTGGTTGCCCAAATGTTAAATGCAGCATGTCGGCCAAAAAAATGTATGTGACATGGTGCATCAAATCCGATTGCCATGTCATCACATGTCAGTTGCCATCACAAGTGAGAACCCCCAAAAATATGATTGGGACAAAAGTCAAACTACAAAGATGTATACAAGAAAATCATAAGGACATGATAAGTGTACCTTGCACTATCGGCTCTGCGAACTTGACAGCCTTCCTGCCCTCGACCATTGGCTGCGCCATCATTGCGGGCATGCCTCCCGGGAAAGCAAAGGCAACTGGCATAGGATCTTGCACTACCGGTTGATCTTGACTGATGCCAAGGCTGAAGCTCGGTGGGGTGAAGGCCATTGGGTGCCTCTCATGCCTACTGGCCGGACCACGAATGACTTGCGGGGCAGAATCCAAGGGTGAAAGATCGACAAACATATCTGAATCGGCCGCTTCTGAGAATGATCGGGCTTATTTGCGAGGCGGGCGTGTTGTCGGTGGTATCGGCCGCAGCTTTCATGACAATCTTCTTGTTTGGGCTGTAGGGGACACCCACATTGTTGGGAGCTGGAAGTGCACAGATTTAAGCCGGGATTTCCACTGCGGGTAAAGGCGCGATCTGCCCGGGCGTTCACCTGCGTCACTCGTGCCCGGCTTGACACCTGCATCAGTTGTCCTCCGGTCTTCCGGTTTCTCCATCACATTGCTTTTGGCAGGTGGCGGGAACAGTGTGGATGCAGGAACATAACAAGACTCGTCTCTCCTGCTCCTAGGTACAGCCGGTGCGTTGGGTATGTCTGTTGGTTGCTTGCGGGGGCTACGAAGCCTAGGTGGAAGACCAAGATGCAAAAGCCGCTTTAGCGATATCTACACCGGCAAGAGCTGGAGCTGTTGTGCCAGGACTCTCACCTGTAGATGGCATATCATTGTGAACTGCCGCCTCAGCCGCTTCTGTCGTGGACACAGGAGTGCCACCACGCACGTGCTTGGAATCAGTGTCAGATGAGCGGGAATCTTCCTTGCTTAGGTTCGTCTCGGGGGCGTCCACTTCAACGCTTACTGATGGGGTGGCATGGCTCCCAACAGCATCCTTCATTGCCAAAAGAGTTGGCAATATTTCAGCTGTCCTGGCAGATACCGACTCGTCACTCCCCGATGTCACGGATGCTGTTGTTCTAGCTCGCACATCTACAGCGGCGGAGATGGTCGACCACTTGCATCAGAGTTGGTGGAGCGTTTGACGGTGCAGCAGCAATATTGTCGCTGGCGCCTCATGTACATCTGAGTTGCCCCTCGTTGACAACTTTGAATGCGGTCGTTCGGCGGGTCCTTACTGATATGCTTGGCCCCGCGCGTAGTAGTCTTCTTCACCCTGCAAAAAAATAGAGCACATGAAAAAGGTATTAAAAATGAACAAAAAATATGTTTGCCATGTTAGAAATCTTAAAAAAATGAAAAACAGGTGGAAAAGCTGTTAGTTGCCATGTAAGGGGAACGTGAGTTGCCATGTGTCATAGTTAGCGATTGCCATACAAAATCCGGCGAGGTGCCATGTTAGCCCACTTGAAGAATGATAAACATGTACGATGCGCCATGAATGCAATTTCAAACCTAGGTGTGGGATGAGCTCACAAGCCAGCGGTAAAGATGGCAGTTGCCATTAGGTGCGATAAGAGTTACCATTTGGCCTAGATGCGGTTGCCATGTAAAAACCAATAGGAGTTGCCATACACTTAAAAAGGAAGGAAAAAATCAGTTGGAAAACAACAGTTTGCCACGTGGGCGATGACGGAAGACAATGTGACAAGCTAAGCGGATGCATTGGAAAATCAAGAAAATATAGCGCTATGTCAATGAAAGCGCATGGAAAAAACCTACTTCTTGATTGCCTTCCTCAGTGCGGCAACACAGCAGGATCCCGGTGTTGGTCGTAAATGCGAGGAGATGACCTGGTGGAAGGGTGTCACCGGCAATGGGGTGCCTTTGTTCAACCGAGTAGAAACACGGGTTGGCGTTGGCGCTGTTTCTTCAGAATCTTTCGTCCACCGGTATCATTTCCGCTGCGTATGAGATGGAGGAAAAAAAGGTGGCAATTGTCAGATAGCAAACTCGTTGCCGCGCTTGACAAAAACAAGTGCAAAAAAAGGATGAGTCCGTTCCAAGAAAATAGACAAAGCAAAAAACTAAAATTAAAAGTCGAACCTCTTCCTGGCAGCTACGGGATCGGTCCTAGACCTCTTGCCGGAGAACCCTGCCCAACACCCTCTGGAGCCCTCCCCTCTTTGATGGCATCACCCCCTCGCCTCTCGCAGCCGTATGTTCTTTGACTTTCTCCGGTTGGGGGACATCTGTTGCATCCTTGCCCTTGTTGCCACCTGCACGAACTTCAGCATGTTCATCATCATCGGTGTCATGTTGAACATTCTCCGTGTCATCGTCGTCATCCTTGCTGAGACCAGCCTCACCACCTAGTTCATCTTGTGTGTCAGCAGGCTCTTGGGAACTATTGTAGTTACCGGCCACGGCAACCGGTTGGCCGATGTGTACGTTCTGGGACAAATGAAGTGAACTGCCTCGCAACCGCGTCGCTGTCAGAGCCACTGAGGGACGTCCACCCCTCAACCAACTTCCCGAGCAAGCCGGTCATTCCGGATGCAAACTGCCCTATTAGATGCTCAACAGGTGCCCTCGCCTGTGCACGAAACAAAGAAGCATCAACAACCACCCGTATTGCAATCACTTGCACGACATCAAAAAATACTCCACGGCAAACCATAGATGTAGATCTTTTGATTACCTCGGCAGGGCAAGACGGAGCTGAGTGCACGTCCATCCACTTTCCAAAGTTTTGAGGCCCCCAAACATCTTTGTAGTCTATAGCATGCTTGGCCATCATTTGGAAAGAACAAAAAAATAGGTAGGACGTAAGAGAGAGAATGTAAGTTTCAAAGACGAATGAAAAGAGTTGCCATGTGGAGTGAGACATGGATACGATACTCGGACAGCCATGGACAACAAAGGTAGTCATCTCTTATGAACCACAGACGGTTGCCTCATGCCAAATTGTAAGCATGCCGTGTGGACAAAGAAACCAGAACTAACCTGCAGTTTTCCATATGTGGTGTCCGTAGCCTTGTCTGCGGCAAGCACAGCCTTGACAGCATTGATAGTCCACGCAGAAACAACAAACTTGTGCGCAGGCGGCGGTCCTCCTGTCCCAGTGTAATCCACGGTGGACAGATCAAAGACGATCGGCGATACATGAGCTGATGCAAAACAATTTTAAAAGAAAGAAATATCGGTTGCCATCATGGGTACTGTGTGGAAAAAACAGGATAATATATGTTCCCATGATAATCAAGTTGATGTGCATGAAGAAGAGAAGAAAAGAAAAAGTTGCCATCTGCATGTGCTAATTGCCATCATTGTGTGATAGCAGTTGCCATGTTGCTATGATGGCAGTTGCCATCATAGTATGATGATAGTTGCCATAATAATATGATGGCAGTTGCCATATTGTCATTATGCCAGTTGCCATATTGTCATTATGGCAGTTGCCATCTTATTATGATCAGGTTGCCATCTTGTTATGATCGAGGTTGCCATGCATGAATAAAAGTGTGTTAAAAAAAAGTGTTCACGAAAGAACTGGTAAAAATACCATTAAATGCAGTCGACTACCCTTTTGGTACATCTTGCTTGAGAATGCATCATGTAGGAAGTCGGAGATAAACTTACACCAATTCATGTTCTTGACATTTTACAGATCCGCCTGCACCACACAAAATTTCAGGACAAAAAAGGTTGCCGATCGTAAATCAAATGGAAAAAACATTCAAAAAACACTGGCGGTCATTAGCTTGACACATGACATCGGAGCCAAAAGATTGAAGGAAAATAAAGTAGTAAAGATGGATCATTCACGGGATGGGGAAGCATTTGTTGCTTGGGCGAAGAGAAGTGGTCGGCGCGAAAATAGCTGAGATGAGGTGCATGAGTAGCTTCATCTTGAAAACATCTCCATGCGTCGTCATGGCCTGCAGCGAATCTGCCACTACAGACGTGTTCGGCATGGATTCCAACCCAGGAAACAAACGGGGGAATAGTGCTTCCTCGATCTCATTATTGACCTCGTATGGGACTTTGATATGTCCACGAGGCACACCCAAAGTGCAGAACACATATTCATCGTTCAACGGTAGTCTTCCACGTCCCGGAATCACGAATTCCCTGGAGGCGGGGTCGTAGATCTCACCAAGCCAGTCGCATGCAGGGTTGACAAGGTTCGTGCACCGGACATCCATCATAGCCTGCATAACCATCTCAGCAGCAGCTCCCTTCTGATCGTCGATGAATCTGTCAGTCAACACAGTCAGTCGTTCTTGGGTGTTGCGAATACGTTTCTTCTTCTGCAAAAAACAGACAAAAAGTGATCAGTTGTTGCCATGTTTTGCAAAAAAGTGATCAGTTGTTGCCATGTTTTGCAATGTCATGAAATTTTAGTTCGTGTCAGACGACTGCAAGCTCGAGGTGTCAACCGGTAACATAAAGCAGGAGGAGGAGGGGACGTGTGGACATTTACCTCATCACCCTCTTTTCTCCGTCTGATTGCGATTACGCTGTGGTGGATCCATGAAATCATCATCATCGTTTTGATGATCGCCACGAGCCATTCTACTGAGATAGGAACAGACCAAATTGTCATGGTGGAAATGTAAATGCAATAGGTAAGCATCTAATCAAGAACCTGAAAAAATTGCCACAGAGATAACTGCCACGGCGGCAGAAATGTGCTAGGGTGAAATTGCCGTGCTGAAATGCAACACATACTACAACAAAGCGATGAAAGCACATCTAATCAAGAACCTGAAAAATTGCCACATTGTGTTCAGATATCACAAAGTCGTTGTGGCAAAAACAAAAAAAAATTGCGCTTGCAGTACAATGAATTTGCCACATTGTACTGACTGTAGCCATGGCAACAGACATGATGTGGTCAGCCAAAAACTTGCCACATGCAAAGCATATGTCACTATAGGAAACAGGAAATTTGCCGTCTGTGGATCACAAACGGCAAAGACCTAAATCCAGACGGCAAAGAATTTGCCGTCAGGAAGCAGACGACAAAGTCAGATGGCAAAGATAATTCGACAAAGAATACTTTGCCGTCAGCTTTTTATCTGACAGACGGCAAAGAATTTGCCGTCAGCCGGAACTTCTTCGCCGTCTGTCTTATAAATCACATACGGCAAAGAAAAGTAGTTTTGCCGTCAACTAGACTACATCTTTGCCGTCAGCTATTCGCGTCTTTTCCTTCAGCCTCGCATATCACAGACGGCAAAGAATGGGATCAAATTAAAAAAAAACACAACCGCGTTGCTCCCCCCAACGATGCGGTCAACGCATGCAAGTGCAGTGCCATATCTAATATTTCTGGCATGTCCGTACCTAGTGCCTTTCATTCATCATTAGTAAGTACAAAGTGTAAACAGGACCACCGGAGAACTAAAGTTAGAGAATAGCCCTTCAAATTTACACAAAGGACCCTAATTTACACAAAGGACCCTAAAACACAAAATGGAAAAGCAATCGGGTCCTCCTTCTTTCTTTGTAGTGGCACCTGCTCGCCCAAACTTCCAGCCCTGACGCCCGCCGCGCCACTCTGCCTCCAGTCCTGCTCGTCGCGCTGCCTCCAGTCCTGCTCGTCCACGCCGCCTCCAGTCCTGCTTTCGTCGCGCCACCGTCTGGACTCGCTTCGGCCAGCAGCGCGCCCGTGCAGACCCCGGCCAGCAGCTCCGTCCCAGCCACACTCGGGAGGCATGCAAGGGAGGTCATGGATGGGTGGTGCTTGCGAGGCGGAGTCCCCGGCTGTTGTCGCCATGGAGCTCGCGAGGCAGAGCATGCGACCTCGAGGCAGGGAGGTCCGGCGGGGTCACGCACATCAGATCCGGCGGTGGCTGCTCGCCTCGATCGTATCCGCAGGTCGCGCTGACAGCGAGCTCGATCGGTGGTAGGGTCAACGACCTCCATGGCCAGCTCCTGTAGATGGTGGAGGGACAGAGAGAACTTCGGGTCAGAGGGAAAGAAACGAGGAAAGGAAGAAGAGCTCGGGCCGTCCGGTGGGAGTGCGGGGTCAGCGGGCGATGGGCGCGGACGGATGCTTTGACGGGAAGGTGGTGCGGAGGCCGCGAGGTCGGCGCAATCGAGGCGGCGGGCGGCCGTGCAAAGCGACGCCGCCGCCGGGTCGGCATGGCGGAGGCGATGAGCGACGCTGGCCATGCCGGGCGGCGGGGTAGGGCGGCAGCCGGAGGCTCTTGGAAGCGGCCGCCGCCTCTCCGCTCCCGATTCTGGCGCCCGGCCATGGATCGATGCGTGGGTGCGTTGTGTGGTGTGTGGTGTGCGTGGACGGGTGGGGTGTGGGGTGTGGTTGTGGGTTAGTGGGTGGGTGGGGCTGTAGGCGTGGTAGTGCGTGTGTTAGGACAGGTGGGTGGGGCTACGTGGGTTGGGACGGGTCGTGTAGCGACCCGACCTCAGACGGTCAAGCCTCTGTGTATCTGTGCCATCCCTGGATCAGTATGCTGGCACACACAGTACATCAATGTATATATCAAAGTGCAATCACATGTATAGATAACGTAAAATGATATATACCTCGTAATACTCAGCGGAAACAAATCAAACGGGTGTGGAGTCCCATCAACGCCATCGGCAGGTTGAGTGTAGACCGTAACCCTGTATCGTAACTCTTACTCGTCGAGGAAATATCTGCAACATGATACGTTGCAGCCGTGTAGGTTAGTACATTGAATGTACCGGCAAGATCACATTAAGAGAAAACAGATGATAAACTAGACTATATGCAGTATGGCTTTGTGGCTCTGTATCTGAGTTTTATTTGCATAAAAGCTGATTTTAATTTTCCCTACAACAAAGGAATAAATGAAGTCTCTACTATGGAGTTTTCTATCATGACATGGTTCCGCCAACCGATGTCTCATAGCCCAAAATCATCATATGTTGCCCACAATTAAATTTTCAATCCGGTGTTGAGAGTTCCGAGATAGATCCAAGTCCAGAGGCTCAAATTGTCCGTAACCGGGGACACGGCTAATCGATTAGGTTTAAACCCTCTGCAGAGGTTTGTACACTTTACCCGCAAGATTCGATCCCTCTCTTTACGTTCTCGCACTTCAGGGTGTTTGAGAACAAGATGACCAAGACATGGTCTTCCGAAGAGTTCCTCTGACCACTGTCGGTGCTCATCCCATCCTACCGTAGTTCTACATCTGCTAGCACCGTCCCAGCCAGAGTCACAACTAAGGTCAACCAAGCCAGAGCCCATATTGACTTGCGGTTGCACAGGTAAGCTTCCGATCATGAAGTATTCTTCCGTCTCTTTGAGTCTGGGTGAAGCTTTCCGCAAGATGTCATGGCACTTCTCCATGCATCCCGGCCAACCACTGGTTTCTCCAGGGTGCCCGTCAACCGTCCTTCACCCAGTAGTGTGTATTGAATTCTTGTCTCGAGTCTTGAAATCTTGAGGCTTTGAAGATGCAGTCCTTGCAGGTTCCATCATGGAGTTGTCGTCATTGACGTAGAGTCCTCCTTCTTCACACCACTCTCGAACACTCATACTAAACCCCGTCTACTATAGCGTAGCATTAAAATAAATAACGTCCCGGGCTTGGTAACAGGGTGATGGGTTCCTACCTCATGCATACTACTCAACTACAAGAATTTCAATAACACTACTGAGGGGTGGTTGCAAAGATGCCACTAAATGCAATAAAACATAGGTATGAAAGCATGGTCAAAGTGAACTTGCCTTGGCGGCGATCTTCAAAAACTAGGGACTCGTGGTAGCAAACTTCGCACTCCGGAGATTCTACCGAGGCAAACAATAACCATAATAAGCACATAGCATATGATCACTTAACACAATAGCATAGTTACATAACACATCTAAACAAACGAATCAAAACCCAATAGAAAACTAGAAATCCAACTCAAAGTTTTCCTACTTCAAGCCACAACTAGAAATAGTTTTTACATAACAAAATTTTTCTTAACAGAACCTAAGCAAGGGTTTATGATACCTAACAGAAAAGAATCCATCATGCAACTAGGAACAAAAGAATCATCTTAAAAGCTATTTTAAAACTCCTATTAGGCCTAATTCAAATTCTATTAAGAAAATTAAAATAAAAGTTTTATTTATTATAAATAAAAGTTCATCCTATAAAGTGACAGAAACTATCCTAGAATAATCAATCCCATGTGAAAAATAAATTTATTTGCTAATTAAAATAATAGGAAAACAGTAGCTAGTTAATTAATTAAGAATAACATGATTCTGATTAAAACTATTTTTTATTAATACTAAAATTACCAAATTAATTCCTACGGTTTGGCAATGACAAAACTAAGTTGGGACAAAAAGAATCATATAAAAATAATTTTCCTAACTCATTTTATAGCAGATTTACTATTCTGACTAAAATTAAAATAAAGAATCATTTGCAACTATTCTACAGAAACTATATGAAATTTGCAAACCAACAAAAAAAGAATCATTTAAAAATATTAAGTAAAATAAAAGTTATGAATTTTTCAAATCTGGAACTATTCTGTTAAAACAGAAAAACGAAATTAAAGAAAAATGGCTAAATGGGCCTAACTAACGCCTTGGCGTAATATAACTAAAACGGCCTACGGTTTAAACAAAACGGGCCGGTGCTAAATAAAAAAAAACCTAACTAAACTAAACCGCAACGAACCGGTGAAAAACCCGGTTTATTTTAAAAGAACATAGCCCTTCGGGGGTTCTAATCCTAGCCGTAGGATCGGGATTGGACGGGGAGAAGGAGCTCCGGCGGCTTACCGGCGTTAGACGGCGTCGGAGTCTCGGGCGGTGAGTGTCCCGCGTCTCCGGTGGTGGGCGTCAGTGAGTGGTCCGGTCTTGAAGGCGGGCTCGGGGGTGGTCTGGTGGAGTCGGTGGAGCTCGGGGTGGGCTAGGGTGGCGGCCGAGGGAAATGGCGGCGGTGGTGAGCTCGGGCTCCGGCGGCGTGTGAGGAGGGAGGAGAGGGTCGGAGAGGGGCAAGGGGAGCAGGGGTGCGGAGGAGGGTTTATATAGGGGGGTCTCAACTTGGCGAGGGGGCAATCGAGAGGGGATCGGATCCGGATCCTTCGGGATCCGGCGGCAGCGCGGTGAGGTGGCGTGGGCGGGGTTGAAGGAGGTGGGGCCCACCCGTCGTGAGTCTTGAAGTGCGGGTCTCGGTCGGTCGACCGAAACCGGTCAGGCGATGGGGCTAGTTTGGCAGTGGGCCGTCATTTGTGTAATTTGGGCCGCTGGTAGGCCTTTGGCCTTCCAGCTGGCTTGGCCGGGTCGGTGGGCCGCCTGGGATGTTGGCTGGGCCGGTTGGCCTGGCCGGCGCCCAGGGGTTTTATTTTTCTTTTTCTAATTTATCTTTTTGAAAAAAATAAAACAGAGATAGAATATAAAATATAAATATTTTATATAGGACCTATATATATCAAAATGATCAGGGAATATTCCTATCATTTGAACATTTTTCAGGGCAAAATCCCAAGTTTATAAAAAATCATTTTTTTAAATTCCGATAAAACTCAAGTTTGAATTCAAAACTTTTGGCAAGGTTTTCCTCTGATATTTTTGGAGTGTCATGTTTACTCCTCTCATACTTTTTCTCAAGTATTTATCAGGCATAGTTTTTGAAATGATTCCCACTTGCCAAGGTTTGAATTTCAAATTCCAAAACTCAAAATCTTCTAGAACTCCAAATGGCACTTTCAAATGACTTTCAATTTGATACTTTTTAACTTCCAACTCATATTTCATATATTTGAAGAAGTCATTTTATCTTCCCTCATGAAAATCATTGAGTTGCATAAAGCTTTGAATTTGAAATGTTCTCAAATGAAATTCAAATCTTTTCAAAACCCTTTTCATCCCAAATGGAAGAAGTCATGTCATCTTCACTCTAGGGTTTTGGTGTTGGAATGGAATTGAATTCATTGAGATCCAACAAGGGCAAAGGGATAGTTTTGGGAAAGTCATTTTATTCCCTCTCATCCAAATTTCAAAATTTCAAATTCCACTCAATTTCACTCAATCACTCAAACAAACAATCAGACAACAAGCGTAGTCATTTATCTAATATAACATTCCAAAATTTAGAATTTTGGGATGTTACAAACCTACCACACTTAAAATGAATCTCGTCCTCGAGATTCGAAGAGGCTAGCAAGAAAAGGTTAGGGGTTGGGGTCTGCTAGCAAATGTTTGGTCGGAAGTGTAGGGGTGCTACCACACTTAAAACAAGGTTAAGGTTCCAATAAGCTCATATATTTCCTGCAGGGTGCCGACAATGTATGTCTCTTCACATATCTTACAATAGCTCCTTCATTAACGCTCTTACATCGAAGCATAGAGTTTTCCTCAAAATCTTGGGTCGGTGTGTCAAAGTTGAAGTTCGTCCGAGACTGGATCTTCTTAGCTGATAGGTCTGTGTCCATTCTAGACAACTATCAAAACACTCATGGTGGTCTACCATTAATGGTTTCTCCTGCAGAAACGGGCCTGTGTTGAACCTCACCGTATAACCTACGATTGGAAACGGTTGCCTGTAAAGGGTTCCATCGTACTACCATTCTATGGTTTTATGGATTATCGCGTCGACACTCTTCTAAGGTTTTCAAGGCTCTCTGATTTTCCATCAACATATGATAGTTCATGATAGAAGTCTCCGGTATGGGGCCAATCCATCCCGTACTTGAATCATTACCACATACGTAATATCGAATCACGTATTCTAACACTTGGGCACTCTCACAAGCATTGCAGATTTCTCTTGGCGACGAACCAAGTTCGTATAAATCCATGGTTTCTGCAAGCTGAACAAGACATCTATCGTTCTTCACAATCCTCGGGTTTTCGTATCGTCCTAAAATTGTTGGATGATTAAACTCGGAGTTTTCTTCCGGAATATGCTCCTATAGCAAGAGTGTGCTTGCTTATTATTATCTCCTGTAAATCCAATAGTACTTCTTCCTTCATACCCTTGTGGCGACGATCATACAAAACTCCAACTTATTTTGTCCAGCTTCCTGCTATGGGCCGTCATGAATAACACATTTATTTCTTCATTGATCCTGTGGCTTTACAGAGTACTATGACCAAAAGAAATGCACAAGTTTATCCATAATATCTCATTATTTTTCATATCAAATCTTTTATTACATCCTTAACCATTTTTCGTAAATCCAAATTCCGAAAAGTTTATTACAAATGCTGCCACCCACATGATTCGGTATGGTCAGACATTACTTCCAACTTTATTCATTTTTCCTCCTTGAGGATTCTTTAGTCCCGCTGGAATTGTGCGACGTGCGCCTTGAAATCTTCAATCTTCTGTTTCATCGTGGTGGCCTTGAGCTTCACCTCCATCATCTCTGCATGCACTTCTCTGAGGTATTCCTGAGCATAACGGAGTCTTGCTTCAAGTATTTCTCCGATCTGGCGTATGGCTTCCATGGCTGCTTCACGAACAGCGTCGAAGAAAGTTGCTTGTGGCACACTTGACATGAAAAAGTACTGCCCCATCATCTTTGGGTAAACTCCTTTCGAACGGTGGAGGTGTACCTCCACATACCAAAGTTCCACTCCCTTTTGCATGAAGGGGTAGCCTTTGTAGACTGCATCTCCTTCAAGGTGAATATGCTTCATCGTGTCCTTCAGGATCTTGGGTAATCATGATCACTTGTCGTGGTCATGATCGTTTGAGCCCTTAAGGAAAGACTCATAAAGGGTTGTCATCTGCATGTGTAGGATAAGAGGGGTGCTCGAGAACAAGGAATGTATCTCCATGGGGAAATTGCAATGGTCTCCAGAAAAGTTTGGTGTTCGATTGTCCATGGGTTCAAGATTTGAGGTGCAGTTGAGATAGAAAGAGAAAGCAAATACCCACCCATCAACAAAATAATCCTAGCTCAAAAGTACCGTTTGTAATGGGTCGTTCTACTATGGTTTCGTTTCTAAGTCCTCATTTCTTCAGGTCTTCAATGCTCGGGAGTTTCCAATTCCTGATGCTTTTCCCATATGAAGGCCTTCTACCATTCTTCCGTAACTTACGTCTCTCATGGTTGAAATAAATACAAGCCTACGAATATCGCATCTATCCAACCATTCAATAAACACAAAAAGAAATAATAGTAACCAAGCATTCATTTATTCAATCAATTCTACAGTATCGCCACGCACATAAATTGGTATGGTCAGATACTTAAATTGAGAAGGCGTTCATCTGTATTTCTCTCATGGTGGGATACTACTAAGCTAATTTCTTAGGAACTTGATCATTGTCCCCACTGGGGCTTCTTCTGTGTGGACTTGATCTCCTCCAGTTTTTCTGCTAGATTTTCCCTGTCGACGCGGAGTTTCTTGTGACGACCTTGTATGTCCTGAAGTTGTTCCTTGAGCTCGGATTTCAACGTCCTTGGCATGAGACATGGTCCTGCTGCTTTTCAGTTCTCGACGCATTCTCGAGATCTCGAGGTTCTCCTCCTCCAGCTTGTTTACCTTGAGCCTCTGAGTCTTGACCTCTTCTCGTAGTGCTTCATTGTCAAACAGGGCTTCCGGAGGTCCATCGAAGATTCTTGATGTATTGTTCTAGATCCTGATTGTATACTAACGGTGGGGAGAACTTCATCTTTTGCACTTCCGTCAAGGCAATAGTTGCTCCATCAAACTTCGCCATCCAATCCTTCCAAAGAAGTGTGGGTTTAGTGCAGCACGATGACGATAGCATAAGCGTGCAATAGCATCATGGACGACAGTGTTGATGCCCATATCACAGTCACCATTTATAGTGCCGAAGCGGATGTCTGCAGTCTTGGGGTCTTCTTTACGGCCGAAAACTTGGGTCTTGACTCCCCATGATCTAGACTTCCTCTTAGTTGCCTTGATCTGAGGTGTCGGTAACTTCAGCAGCCTGACTAGCTCCACAAGGAAGGGGTCTCTAAGAATCTTCTCGTAGTGTTCTCTTTTGTTCAGAATGTAGCTCTCCATCTATAGTTTGGAATAAGGAAGGTTCAGTAAAAGAAATCAGGTGTTACGAGAGTAGTAACAAAACAAAGGTCATTCCTATTGGGGTCTTCATATTACTAAGTCATTTCCTAGGGTCACGTCCTACAGTCAACATGTGCTCTGATACCATCTCTGTAGCGACCCGACCTCAGACGGTCAAGCCTCTGTGTATCTGTGCCATCCCTGGATCAGTATGCTGGCACACACAGTACATCAATGTATATATCAAAGTGCAATCACATGTATAAATAACGTAAAATGATATATACCTCGTAATACTCAGTGAAACAAATCAAGCGGGTGTGGAGTCCCATCAACGCCATCGGCGGAGTTGAGTGTAGACCGTAACCACATGTATCGTAACTCTTACTCGTCGAGGAAATATCTGCAACATGATACGTTGCAGCCGTGTAGGTCAGTACATTGAATGTACCGGCAAGATCACATTAAGAGAAAACAGATGATAAACTAGACTATATGCAGTATGGCTTTGTGGCTCTGTATCTGAGTTTTGTTTGCATAAAAGCTGATTTTAATTTTCCCTACAACAAAGGAATAAATGAAGTCTGTACTATGGAGTTTTCTATCATGACATGGTTCGCCAGCCGATGTCTCATAGCCCAAAATCATCATAAGTTGCCCACAATTAAATTTTCAATCCGGTGTTGAGAGTTCCGAGATAGATCCAAGTCCAGAGGCTCAAATTGTCCGTAACCGGGGACACGGCTAATCGATTAGGTTTAAACCCTCTGCAGAGGTTTGTGCACTTTACCCGCAAGATTCGATCCCTCTCTTTACGTTCTCGCACTTAAGGGTGTTTGAGAACAAGATGACCGAAACATGGTCTTCCGAAGAGTTCTCTGACCACTGTCTGGTGCTCATCCCATCCTACCGTAGTTCTACATCTGCTAGCACCGTCCCAGCCAGAGTCACAACTAAGGTCAACCAAGCCAGAGCCCATATTGACTTGCGGTTGCACAGGTAAGCTTCCGGTCATGAAGTATTCTTCCGTCTCTTTGAGTCTGGGTGAAGCTTTCCGCCAAGATGTCATGGCGCTTCTCCATGCATCCCGCCAACCACTGGTTTCTCCAGTGGTGCCCGTCAACCGTCCTTCACCCAAAGAGTGTGTATTGAATTCTTGTCTCGAGTCTTGAAATCTTGAGGCTTTGAAGATGCAGTCCTTGCAGGTTCCATCATGGAGTTGTCGTCATTGACGTAGAGTCCTCCTTCTTCACACCACTCTCGAACACTCATACCAAACCCCGTCTACTATAGCGTAGCATTAAAATAAATAACGTCCCGGGCTTGGTAACAGGGTGATGGGTTCCTACCTCATGCATACTACTCAACTACAAGAATTTCAATAACACTACTGAGGGGTGGTTGCAAAGATGCCACTAAATGCAATAAAACATAGGTATGAAAGCATGGTCAAAGTGAACTTGCCTTGCTGACGATCTTCAAAAACTAGGGACTCGTGGTAGCAAACTTCGCACTCCGGAGATTCTACCGAGGCAAACAATAACCATAATAAGCACATAGCATATGATCACTTAACACAATAGCATAGTTACATAACACATCTAAACAAACGAATCAAAACCCAATAGAAAACTCAAAGAAATCCAACTCAAAGTTTTCCTACTTCAAGCCACAACTAGAAATAGTTTTTACATAACAAAATTTTTCTTAACAGAACCTAAGCAAGGGTTTATGATACCTAACAGAAAAGAATCCATCATGCAACTAGGAGCAAAAAGAATCATCTTAAAAGCTATTTTAAAACTCCTATTAGGCCTAATTCAAATTCTATTAAGAAAATTAAAATAAAAGTTTTATTTATTATAAATAAAAGTTCATCCTATAAAGTGACAGAAACTATCCTAGAATAATCAATCCCATGTGAAAAATAAATTTATTTGCTAATTAAAATAATAGGAAAACAGTAGCTAGTTAATTAATTAAGAATAACATGATTCTGATTAAAACTATTTTTTATTAATCCTCAAATGCCCAAATTAATTCCTATGGTTTGGCAATGACAAAACTAAGTTGGGACAAAAAGAATCATATAAAAATAATTTTCCTAACACATTTTATAGCAGATTTACTATTCTGACTAAAATTAAAATAAAGCAATTCTAAATAATTTTAACATAGCTAATTATATTTTCTGCAGAAACTATATGAAATTTGCAAACCAACAAAAAAAATAATCATTTAAAAATATTAAGTAAAATAAAAGTTATGAATTTTTCAAATCTGGAACTATTCTGTTAAAACAGAAAAACGAAATTAAAGAAAAATGGCTAAATGGGCCTAACTAACGCCTGCAGCGTAATATAACTAAAGCGGCCTACGGTTTAAACGAAGCGGGCGGTACTAAATAAAAAACCTAACTAAACTAAATCAAGAACGAACCGGTGAAAAACCGGTTTATTTTAAAGAACATACCCCTGGGGTTCTAATCCTAGCCAGAGGATCGGGATCGGATCGGAGAAGGAGCTCGGCGGCTTCGGGCGTTCGACGGCGGCGGAGGCTCGGGCGGCGAGTGTCCCGACGTCTCCGGTGGTCGGGGGCGTCGGCGGAGTGGTCCGGCGGGTGCGGGCGGGCTCGGGGGGTGGTCTGGTGGAGTCGGTGGAGCTCGGGGTGGGCTAGGGCGACGGCGGCGAGGGAAATGGCGGCGGTGGTGAGCTCGGGCTCCGGCGAGCGCGTGAGGAGGGAGGAGAGGGTCCGGCGAGGGGGCAAGGGGGGAACGGGGTGCGGGGAGGGGGTTTATATAGGGGGGGCCTCAACTTGGCGAGGGGGGCAATCGGGAGGGGGATCGGATCCCCGATCCTTCGGGATCCGTGGTGATGTGTGGCGCAGGTGGCGGGCGGGGGTTGAAGGAGGTGGGGGCCCACCGTCGGTAGTCTTGAAGTGCGGTCTCGGTCGGTCGACCGAGCAAAGCCGATTCGGCCTTGAGGCTAGAAGTGGCCTTGGTGGGCCATCGGTGTGATTGGGCGCTGGCTGGCCTTTGGCTGGCCGGTCGGTGGGCCGCCTGGGCTGTTGGCTGGGCCGGTTGGCCTGGCCGGCGCCCAGGGGTTTTCTTTTTCTTTTTCTAATTTATTTTTTTGAAAAAAATAAAACAGAGATAGAATATAAAATATAAATATTTTATATAGGACATATATATATCAAAATGATCAGGGGAATATTCCCTATCATTTGAACATTTTTCCAGGGGAAAAATCCCAAGTTTATAAAAAATCATTTTTTTTAAATTCCGATAAAACTCAAGTTTGAATTCAAAACTTTTGGCAAGGTTTTCCTCTGATATTTTTGGAGTGTCATGTTTACTCCTCTCATACTTTTGCTCAAGTATTTATCAGGCATAGTTTTTGAAATGATTCCCACTTGCCAAGGTTTGAATTTCAAATTCCAAAACTCAAAATCTTCTAGAACTCCAAATGGCACTTTCAAATGACTTTCAATTTGATACTTTTTAACTTCCAACTCATATTTCATATATTTGAAGAAGTCATTTTATCTTCCCTCATGAAAATCATTGAGTTGCATAAAGCTTTGAATTTGAAATGTTCTCAAATGAAATTCAAATCTTTCAAAACCCTATTCATCCCAAATGGAAGAAGTCATGTCATCTTCACTCTAGGGTTTTGGTGTTGGAATGGAATTGAATTCATTGAGATCCAACAAGGGCAAAGGGGATAGTTTTGGGAAAGTCATTTTATTCCCTCTCATCCAAATTTCAAAAATTTCAAATTCCACTCAATTTCACTCAATCACTCAAACAAACAATCAGACAACAAGCGTAGTCATTTATCTAATATAACATTCCAAAATTTAGAATTTTGGGATGTTACAGGTCGCCACGTCATCGATCCGTGGGATCTATCCGCGTGGTGTGCTTCTTGATTTGCCGTCTGCGTTTTTTATACAGACGGCGAAGAGTGTATTTTGCCGTCTGTAATATAAAACGCAGGCGGCAAAGATCTTTGCCGTTTGCCTTTTATATTACAGACGACAAAGTATCTTCTTTGCCGTCAGTAATATAAAAGGCAGACGACAAAGATCTTTGCCGTGTGTATTTGGTTTTACCGACGGCAAAGTTAGCTCTTTACCGTCTGTGTTTTTTGGGTAGATGGCAAAGGCTATTTTGCCGTCAGCTTTTCTTTGCCGTCTGCAAATGACGGCAAACCTTTTCTTTGCCGTCTGCCCCGACGAAAAGCTGGCGGCAAAGACGACCCCTGACGGCAAATTAGCAGTTTCCTGTAGTGCGTATGGCATCTGACACAATTGATATGCAAATTTGGTTGCCACATTATGCAGCCAATTTGCCACACTGTCTTATCTGTAGTATGACAGCACATGCATATGCACATGAATATACTATGAGCGGCATGCAGATGTGCACATGCTATGTCATTCAGTTGGCTGCTGAAACTGCATTGAGATTGTGGCAACTATCACGTTGGTTATACAATCGTAGTTAAAAATTAGTTGCCAGAAAATAGCTTTCAATGTTTGTTGCCACATCGTTTGCCACTGACATCGTTCATGCAGTATCGCCGTGTTTTGTGATGTTGTTCGAGGCACGCACTAGTCTTGCCTATGGATTGGGCATTGTTTGATGCGCATTGGTTCAATTTGTGTTTGCAATCAATTCGGGGTGAACTTTGAGGGTGAATTTGAGGTCTAGTTGCCATTGAACCCTAGATCTAGTTAGTTGGGTTTGAAACTGTAGTATGAGGCTAACTTGGTAGTTTGATTAACTATCATGATTGTATGGCAACCAACTTCCTGTGATAGTTGCCACAAACGTGTTTTCCCAATGCGCAACAAATTACTGAATGCGTGATAGTTGCCACAAATAAGCTTTCCCATGCGGCAACTATTTTATTGAATGATCGTGATAGTTGCCACACACACGCTTCTTCCATGTGGCAACAAAATTTGCTGAATTACTGTGATAGTAGCCACAAACATGCTTTTCATTGTGGCAACTAATTTTTCTGAATGATTTGTGATAATTGCCACACCGTGATAGTTGCCACAATCGGTAGTCAATGCAGTTTCAGCAGCCAACTGCACTGACGGCAACTAATGTGCACATCAAGTGCCTGTTGCCACTTGGATAGTATATTCATGTGGCAAATAGAATGTGAACACACTGTCTGTTGCCATACTACAGATAGTACAGTGTGGCAAATTGGCTGCATAATGTGGCAACCAAATTTGCATATCAATTGTGTCAGATGCCATACATATGCTTTGCATGTGGCAAGTTTTTGACTTACCACATCATGTCTGTTGCCATGGCTACAGTCAGTACAATGTGGCAAATTCATTGTACTGCAGGCGCAATTTTTTTTGTTTTTGCCACAACGATTTTGTGATATCTGAACACACTGTGGCAAATTTCCAGGTTCTTGATTAGATGTGGTTTCATCGCTTTGTTGTAGTATGTGTTGCATTTCAGCACGGCAATTTCACCCTAGCACATTTCTGCCGCCGTGGCAGTTATCTCTGTGGCAATTTTTTTTGCATTGAACTATGTGAGCTTTATTATGAAATCAACATCCGATTACAATCCACCAACAAGCTAGGAGCTAGGAAGCTAGGGCTTATATCTAGCCAACTATCCGTTCTTGCCAACGTGCTAGCACGCTTCGCACAAATATCAGCAGGAACATTTTCACATCTCCTAATATGCTGAACACAAAAAGAAGCAAAAACAGCAGCTAAATCCCCAATTTCCTGAATGATAGGTGCAGCAACAGACCGGGTATTGATAGTCATCTACTTTATTTACTTATGTTTATCACTATTCATTACTGATTTTTTTCCATACTGCGCAAATTAATTTACGTTTGAACATTTTTGTGAATAGTCTTATGTTTGAACTTGAAATGCTACATGTTTATGTAACATGAACTTAACAACATATTGTCTTTTTGAGGAATGTCCTAAAGCTTTTAGAGATGGTTCTCGTGCAGATTTTCATTGACTTTTATTCATAATGCTTCCACTGGAAATTATTCCATAAAATAGGCAGCTACTAACATGCATTCTATTTTCGACACACACACACACACACATACACACACACACACAGAGAGAGAGAGAGTACCAGTTAGCAGGCTAATGACGCGTTTACTGTGGTGTCAGAAGTAATTAATCAGGGATACTGTAACCTCAAACTACAGCTAGCTCTGCAGCTACCTAGAGTCAACTCTTAATTTGTACTTAGCGTAGGATCGAGTGCTTTTCCGGAATATCTCAACCTGCAAGTTTTGCAGTCAGATCGAATACACCTTACAGCTAGTGTCAACTCTTATGCACGGCCTTGTACGTACTTGCAACAGTTAATGCCCTGCCACTGCATATATATTATCTCCATATAAGTAGCTTGGCAGCCCTGATAAGTTCAACAAGACAGATGTACGATCCTTGTGAATCTCTTCATTAGTTGGACAATTTCAAAAATTAAGAAACAAAGGAGAACGTCAAACATATAATTAATGGAGTAATGGTGTGCATTAATTTGAGCAAATCAAAGAAAAATTAATGGAATATTGGAAGGATCTAGACGAAAGGAAACGTCGGGAGCATATGCCAAAGAATATGCCAAACTGAAGTGGTTCAAGCATGCTATAAATACATGTATCCTTCTCATCTTTTCGAGCACAAACACCACCATTACAAAATAGAGAGTTAGCTACTAAGCACTTGCCTCTCAGAGCACATTGCAGCTCTGAGAGCTCCAAGGAAACAAGGAAGAAGAAGCTTTCCTCCCTCAGCACAAGAGGATATGGAAATGGAGGTCCCTCCACTCCCACCACCCCAGCGCCCATCAACTTCTTGCTGCCGGTGGACTCTGAGCACAAGGCCAAGTCCATCAAGATCTTCTCCTTCGGCAACCCACACATGCGTGCCTTCCATCTCGGATGGATGTCCTTCTTCACCTGCGTTGTCTCCACCTTCGCTGCCGCGCCGCTCATCCCCATCATTCGCGACAACCTCAACCTCACAAAGGCCGACATCGGCAACGCCGAGTCGCCTCTGTATCCGGCGCCATCTTCTCAAGGCTGGCCATGGGCGCCATCTGCGATCTTCTAGGCCGAGATACGGATGTGCATTCCTGGTCATGCTCTCGGCACCGCTGTGTTTTGCATGTCCGTCATCGATGGTCCTAGCGGATACATCACTATCCGCTTCCTCATCGGTGTCTCACTTGCCACCTTCGTGTCCTGCCGATCTGGGTGAGCACCATGTTCAACAGCAAGATCATCGGGACGGTTGGCGGCTTGACGGCGGGGTGGGGAGACATGGGTGGCGGTGCCACACAGCTCATCATGCCTCTTGTCTTCGATGCCATTTTGGCATGTGGTGCAACGCCTTTCACAGCATGGCGCCTCGCCTACTTCGTACCAGGAATGATGTTGGTAGTGATGGGTTTACTCGTGCTCACCATGGGGCAAGACCTTCCTGATGGCAACTTGAGGAGCCTGCAGAAGAATGGAGGCATGAACAAGGATAAGTTCTCCAATGTTCTGCGTGGCGCAGTCACCAACTACCGCACGTGGATCTTCGTCTTCATATATGGCTACTGTATGGGCGTCGAGGCTCACCACCAACAACGTGATCGCCGAGTACTACTCGACAGCTTCCACCTCGACCTTCGGGCCGCTGGAACCATAGCTGCGTGCTTTGGCTTGGCCAATGTCTTCGCGCGCCCCATGGGTGGCTATCTCTCCGACCTTGGTGCCCGGTACTTCGGCATGCGTGCCCGCCTCTGGAACATCTGGATCCTCCAGACCGCTGGCGGAGCCTTTTGCCTCTGTCTTGGTCGCGCAACTACCCTCCCCACCTCCATCACATGCATGGTCCTCTACTCTATATGCGTCGAGGCCGCGTGCGGAGCTGTCTACGGCGTCATCCCCTTCGTCTCCCGACGCTCCCTCGGCCTCATCTCCGGCATGAGCGGCGCAGGCGGTAATGTGGGCGGCGGGCTCACACAATTCCTCTTCTTCACGTCGTCCCAGTACTCCACCGGCAAAGGGCTCCAGTACATGGGGATCATGGTCATGGCATGCACCCTCCCGTCGCTTTTCGTGCACTTCCCGCAGTGGGGATCCATGCTCCTCCCACCCACCGCCGGTGCCACCGAGGAGGACTACTATGCCGCTGAGTGGACGGAAGAAGAGAAGTGCAAGGGCCTCCACAACGCGGGTGTTAAGTTCGCCGAGAACAGCGTCTCCGAGCGTGGCAGGCGCAACGCCATCCTTGCCGTACCTGCCACCCCACCTCACGACACGCCCCAACACGTATAAGACTCGAGGTTTTTTTACCTCCCTACGGTGCACGGATATACACTGCATATGTACGTGTAGGCCCCCCTGGGGCCTAGGTGTGGCCCTATTAGGACGGTGTGATTTTCCACGCCACGTGACTTTGTGGGCGCTAACCCAACCCCTTAGAGGAGGGATGTAGTCTGTAATTAGAGTCTTGTAATATGTTAGGACATGATGAGATATATGAGAAAATGTTTCGTGCCTTCATCTTCCTCGGAACGTGTCTCCTTCATTTTCAACATTGTATTGTACTACTAGTACTTTTGCTAATTAAAAAAATGGAAGATGATGCGACGGTGCGTGTGACTTCCTCGGAAGGTACTGGTGCTCCGTACATGTTGTAGCATAACTGTTCTAGTATAACTTGGCCTTGTCCTTGTCATCCAACTACTTGTCCGATCTGGTAGCATGCAGCTGGCGACCGATGAAGAGGACATGCGTACAACTAAAACATATTTGTTGCTAGCAATCGTTTTCGCTAGCTGCTGGTTATGTTGCTAGCAATCGGCTACATGCTGAAATAATACCATGATACATTGATACATGGAGTAGCTAGGGTCAGACTTTAGATTATCGATGATGATCGATGCAGCCAGAAAATAAGCAACCACCCTACTCCGTACCCGATGATCTTGCATGTGTACGGCCGTATTGCCAGGCGCGATTTAGTGTTATATTTGCTGTCAAACATTTATATTCTTCTTCTAGACCCCCAGTCGTATACATCTAGACTAGAGTTGTACAAGTAGATACTCCCTCGTGCCAAAAACGCTCTTATATTATGAAACGGAGGGAGTAGTAATTGATGAGTCGATGCCAACTAATGAAGGCTTAGGACTTGAGACCACGAATTCGCACGGTCTTTTAAACTCATCAAAAGATGCGTCTACGATCTTGCGTGTCCTGATACCCAGGCACGTCACAAGGCGCTCGTCTAAATCTGGTTGCTTAATGCACGATTAATTGCTTTCTCTAACTAACGGGCTCTCCAAAACAAAAGAAAAACAAACAGTTATGGGATCTCAGGCTATAGATCACCCATCGATCGATATTTGCAGCCAGAATAGCATATCATATACTAGCTTGCATATATAGCAACTATACTGTACTCCGATCTTGCATGTGTACGCAGCCGTAGGGTCAACTCTTTGTGCAGAGTCTTCAAACTTCTGTACCGTGGAAGAAGTACTTTAATTAGACGCTACGAATTAGTGCGCAAAAACAGGATCAATGGTAGCCCACAAGGTATGGAAAATCAGACGTGTGCGCAGAAATGCATCAGAGTTTTCACCAACATATGCTATTACGCAGTCAGAGAGTTTCAATGGACTCTTATTCCAAGATATCAATCGTTTCATCTTGTGAATCAGACGAAGTATAAACCTACGGAGAGAAAAGTGCCACACAAACGAAGGAACGTATATGTGTAATTATAATTAGCGCTCACCAAACTTGCATCAGCTCCTAACTTTCAGGGGGTCAAATCGTAGTGCAGTAGCATGCAAGTAGACACTATCTGTGGAGTGAGAAATAACGCTTTTCGTATTTTGCACGGGAGTCAAACTTTTGAAACCTATAGTGGATTCTGCCCGGAGGCCGAGGCCAAAGGTGGCGGCGCCGCTGCTGTGAGCGCTAGCGAGGCACAGGACACCCGTAATGCCTTGACCAGGAACGACCTAGAGCCGGCAACGAAGGGGCAACTTAGAGGAGGAAAAAGGTAGGATAACACTTAAATCTCAATCGGACGGCTGTGAAGAAACTGATTGACACATTTTTTTTTATTTTCAGACGCGTTTGTGGCATAGACGGTCCTGAAAAATAACCGTGCTGTGCACTCAACAATCTTGATCATATGTTATATAGCTTGTCAATCCAAAAACATTTTTGGTTTGCATCCCTATAAGTTTCAAGAGGAGATACCCCGTCTCCACATGATCCCGCGTTAGAATCCCCATATCTAGTTAAGAAAGATACACAAGCTTCATAAGCGAAAGCAAATATCCACTAAGTAACTAAACGTCACTTCATGCCGACCCTTAATTTTGCCTTAGTGAAGACACAACGTTGTCCTCTTTTCGCTAGAAGTGACCTTTTCGCCATAATTTTATTTGTAGTACGTGGCGGTGACACCTTAAGACATGGAAGACGTCACACCATTAATTTGAAAAGCCCGCTGCCGATTGTTTTCACAAAAATGGATAGTTAGCACGAATAAATTAATTTGGTCAATTAGGCATACGTAAGATTGTTTGAAAATTGAAACGCTGGCGTCCTAGCACCAACAAGTGAAGCTTGGACTTTTGTGCGCTGGTGATCAATGCATGTACGGCCAGAATCCATGCTTAGCTGCATAGAATATTGCATCCCGTACGCTTCCGTAGCAACCACCGTACGCTTGCTGTGTAAGATAGAGACTAGTGGAGCCAAGCATGAGACAGATCGTATACAGATGCAACCAGCTGTTGGTATAGGTCATGAATCTCCGTGCCATCTCCGCGTTTGGCCGCAGTACTGTGGAGGAGTGTTGTAGTAGTAGGGGTAGAGCATCCACGTTGCTGCAACGGTCGATGAACCTTGAACCTCACATGCGTGTCTTTTGTTGCAAGAAGGGTTTTCTATAAAATTACCTATAAATGCGATATCTCACCTACTGAACGGTTTTCCTCCAATTTTGTTCAAACCCTAACTCGAGCTCTTCTCTCCCTGCTTTCTCTCCTGTCGTCCCAACGCGCGCACTGGTGCAATTGTGGTTGTGCTCTGATGTGCCCATAGTCTCTTTTTCTTCGTTTTTCTTTTCTTTTCATTACTTAACTGTAGTGGAACCTTTGTTACTAGTACTAGAAAACAGAGAGAAAAGTCTGTTTCAGAGAAAGATAGAATGGTCCCCTTGTTTAGTAAAAGCAAGAATTTTCTTAAGAGCATAATTTTTAAAACCGGACAGGACTATCTGCCATAAAAACAGTGAATAGGTAAGTCTGGTGGATCGTCGGACCGGAAAAAAAAAAAGAAATCCGGTAAACCTGGTGGTTTATTTAGATTCAATGACTGTTCCACCACATAGCAAAACAGCACCCAACTCTTTTTTCCAAGGAGGACCCTGAGTTTCAGCCAGATAATAAAGTGACGAACGTGCTCTTAAAAATATATTCACTTTCCTTGCACTGAAGTAAAGCATATAGTCTTGCTGTTATATCTCTAGCACATATTGAATAGGGGCAAATCCCAACCCGAGTACTGTTTTTTTACCAGTTGGAACCAATTTTGTTCCTTCATTTTTTTGGATTTTTGCCGATTTTGTTTGTTTGTTTTGTTTTCCTGTTTTTCTTTATTTATTTCTTTTTACCATGTTTTTATTTTTTTCATTTAAAAATTCATGAATATTTTACAAATTAGTGAGCCTTTTTAAAATAAGGAATTTTTTTAATTCAGAAAATGTTTTTCATATTGTTGAATATATTTTAAATTTAGGAACTCGTATTCAAATTCATGGCATACATATTAACCTAAGTGTTGCAAGGATATGTTATATTGTTTGTATACTTCACACGAGAAGAAGTCATCAGAGCTTGTCCCAGTTAGTTGGAGGTAAGGAATATCCTCTTGTACATTCGAACATGCTGATTCTGGTTTACATGTGTACGAAGGTACGTGTGACGGTGTGAGCACTATTCTTCAAACTTTGTTGTGGTCAGATGGCTACTATATATGTTCCTCTTTGTGCCAAATGGTCAAACCATATATAATGCTATGTTTTCGGTGTTGAACTTTGTTTACTTTTTTGCTAGCTTTTGGTCAAAAGGTATTATAGCACTTAATATTTGGTTTATTTTACATGGACGTTGATGCTGATGCGAGTCGTTCTCCCGTCCGTTTCTTTCCTTCCCAACTACCCGTACGTTGCCACCACTAGGGAAATTTAAAAGCTCTGTAGGAAACTACAGATCACCTTATTCACAATTTCATAGTTTTTGCATGTTTCTTTATGTAAAACTGCATTGTACTCCCTCCAAATTGAATAGCATAAACCCACCAAAATTGAGACGTTCATTACCGAAAACCATCATTTTAGAAAATAGATATTCGGAAACCCACCTATGGACTTTAATCACGTTACCAAAAAAAACTCCGATGGCTCTCTATCCACGGTATGGCGCTCATTCTGACATGTGGGGATAGCCGGGGTGTATGTCCAAACACTGTATGGTGGGTACTTTAACTTAAGACGATGATCAACATAATGATTCTTTTTCTTGAAACAAAACAGTACACATATCATTGATTCAAGCCTCTAGATGATTCGCTCGATGTCAACTAATAACTGATTTTGAACAGAAATCTGCGGACACCAAGGTATCATTGCATGTGCAACCCTTGCAACTAGTCCATTCTTAATCCATGGCTTTTGTAGTTAGCGAAGGACAAATTACGTTTGGAATAAATCCTGTACGTACAGGGGGTCAACTCTTTGAGGTCTGAACCGACGGCAATGAACTTAACATATAGCTTATCTCGTATAAGTTGTTCAGCAGCCCAGATAAGTTATTTTTGACGGGGACAGATCAATGCAACTTGATTCTGCCAACCAGTTTGTTAATGAACAAGAGCCTGACTTTTGAACACAGTGATGACGACGACCCATCAACCGTACAGTTGCAGCATGTGCCGGAGTTTTTGGTGTCAACTCTTTGTACGGTTGTCTCTTGTAGTTTCGTTTTCACCACCTGGGTAATTGATTAGTTACCGTTAGCTACTGCACTTGTCTGGCCGATTAACCATGCATGTAAACTTGTCTAACAATAAACATTAAGGAACAGTAGGGCAAGTTAGTAGTGCTTCTGGCTAGTTACATCGTTTGCATACTTCACTTCAATTTGGTAGGCTTGTATTCTGAGTTTCTGATATAGTGAAGATAACAAATTTGACTTCCACACAATGTACTACGGGGAACCTTACAAAGTTGACTTATACACAGCTAGCTAGGCGACGTGCAACACGTCGTTCTGACTAGATCATCTAGCCCTGATAAACATGAAACGAAATACACAACGATCTTGTCGATCTCTACATAGATCTCGATCGATCGACATGCCAACTAATTAGCGCGTTGGAGAACAATTATATAGTTCACGCCGATGGATCGATGACGAGGCAGCAACACTAATCCGTACTGTTGCCTGTGCAACGCCTGGGCTAGTGTTTGTGCTAATGGATGGAGAGTCAACTCTTCCATCCATCGAATGGCCTTGGTTGTACCTGGTCGTGTTATCGGGTACATTGGAGTTATACGTTTGCATTGCAACTCTATGGATAGCTTCGTGTACACCTCCCCAGATACTCCTACGTGCTCTGCACTTAGTTTACCTATCATATATAAGCTTATCATAGATATAGGTAGCTTGGCAACCTAGCTGATAAGTTCAACGTATGGGGACACAAATCTCTTCAAGTTGCCAAGCTGCCAACTAAATGGCCATTACTTGCAAGTAATTATCACTTACGCTCCGTTGATTCAGAAACGCACAAGGCACACACATGAAAGAAACAATTAACAAAGAGATTTGTACAGCTAGGCTTTGGTTTCACCAACCGTCCAGCATGTACATATATCACTGGTTAATTAACTTTGGTCAACTAGTCCCGATCTTAATTTGATTAGGGCTGTCATAAACCTTAAACAAGCCCTGATCTTGATTAGGTGAGAAAATATAGTACGCGCCAAGAATATTACTGTCACCAGCTCCTCCATGTGCAACTGCAACATCGAGGCTAAATATTTCTCCACAGTCAACTCTTTGCACAGTTTTCATAACACCATGAAAAAAGTTTGCCCGAATGAAAACTGTAAAGAGCTGGAGCCAAGTAAATTATGGTGCCGGCAAATTAGGACGGAATGTGTCTAGTGTGCTCTTAAATTGTTCAATATGTAAATTTAGCAGCATAATTCTTATAGGAAATGTGCCACTAATAAAGTCTGTTAGGAAGATGATATTCAATAAATACATGAAATTGCAAATCTAAAATAATATTTATTATGGAGGAATGTAAACAATAAATTAAATATGATAGTCATCTACTTTATTTACTCATGATTGTCACTATTCATTACTGAGTTTTTCCATACTGCCCAAATTAATTTACGTTTGAACATTTTTGTGAACAGTCCTATGTTTGAACTTGAAATTTTACATGTTTATATAACATGAACTTAACAATTATTTTTGTGGAACGTCCTAAAGCTTTTAGAGATAGTTTTTATGCAGATTTTCGTTGGCTTTCTTCATAATGTTTCCACTGGAAATTAACCCATAAAATAAGCAGCTAGTAACATGCATTCTATTTTTGACACACACACACACACACACACAGAGAGAGAGAGTACCAGTTAGCAGGCTAATGACGCGTTAACTGTGGTGTCAGAAGTAATTAATCAGGAATACTGTAACCTACAGACTACAGCTAGCTCTGCAGCTACCTAGAGTCAACTCTTAATTTGTACTTGGCGTAGGATCGAGTGCTTTTCCGGAATATCTCAACCTGCAAGTTTTGCAGTCAGATCGAATACACCTTACAGCTAGTGTCAACTCTTATGCACGGCCTTGTACGTACTTGCAACAATTAATGCCCTGCCACTGCATATATATTATCTCCATATAAGTAGCTTGGCAGCCCTGATAAGTTCAACAAGACAGATGTACGATCCTTGTGAATCTCTTCATTAGTTGGACAATTTCAAAAATTAAGAAACAGAGGAGAACGTCAAACATATAATTAATGGAGTAATGGTGTGCATTAATTTGAGCAAATCAAAGAAAAAATAATGGAATATTGGAAGGATCTAGACGAAAGGAAACGTCGGGAGCATATGCCAAAGAATATGCCAAACTGAAGTGGTTCAAGCATGCTATAAATACATGTATCCTTCTCATCTTTTCGAGCACAAACACCACCATTACAAAGTAGAGAGTTAGCTACTAAGCACTTGCCTCTCAGAGCACATTGCAGCTCTGAGAGCTCCAAGGAGCAAGGAAGAAGAAGCTTTCCTCCCTCAGCACAAGAGGATATGGAAATGGAGGTCCCCTCCACTCCCACCACCCCAGCGCCCATCAACTTCTTGCTGCCGGTGGACTCTGAGCACAAGGCCAAGTCCATCAAGATCTTCTCCTTCGGCAACCCACACATGCGTGCCTTCCATCTCGGATGGATGTCCTTCTTCACCTGCGTTGTCTCCACCTTCGCTGCCGCGCCGCTCATCCCCATCATTCGCGACAACCTCAACCTCACAAAGGCCGACATCGGCAACGCCGGGGTCGCCTCTGTATCCGGCGCCATCTTCTCAAGGCTGGCCATGGGCGCCATCTGCGATCTTCTAGGCCCGAGATACGGATGTGCATTCCTGGTCATGCTCTCGGCACCCGCTGTGTTTTGCATGTCCGTCATCGATGGTCCTAGCGGATACATCACTATCCGCTTCCTCATCGGGCGTCTCACTTGCCACCTTCGTGTCCTGCCCGATCGGGTGAGCACCATGTTCAACAGCAAGATCATCGGGACGGTTGGCGGCTTGACGGCGGGGTGGGGAGACATGGGTGGCGGTGCCACACAGCTCATCATGCCTCTTGTCTTCGATGCCATTTTGGCATGTGGTGCAACGCCTTTCACAGCATGGCGCCTCGCCTGCGCATTACCAGGAATGATGTTGGTAGTGATGGGTTTACTCGTGCTCACCATGGGGCAAGACCTTCCTGATGGCAACTTGAGGAGCCTGCAGAAGAATGGAGGCATGAACAAGGATAAGTTCTCCAATGTTCTGCGTGGCGCAGTCACCAACTACCGCACGTGGATCTTCGTCTTCATATATGGCTACTGTATGGGCGTCGAGCTCACCACCAACAACGTGATCGCCGAGTACTACTACGACAGCTTCCACCTCGACCTTCGGGCCGCTGGAACCATAGCTGCGTGCTTTGGCTTGGCCAATGTCTTCGCGCGCCCCATGGGTGGCTATCTCTCCGACCTTGGTGCCCGGTACTTCGGCATGCGTGCCCGCCTCTGGAACATCTGGATCCTCCAGACCGCTGGCGGAGCCTTTTGCCTCTGTCTTGGTCGCGCAACTACCCTCCCCACCTCCATCACATGCATGGTCCTCTACTCTATATGCGTCGAGGCCGTGCGGCGGAGCTGTTCACGGCGTCATCCCCTTCGCCTCCCGACGCTCCCTCGGCCTCATCTCCGGCATGAGCGGCGCAGGCGGTAATGTGGGCGGCGGGCTCACACAATTCCTCTTCTTCACGTCGTCCCAGTACTCCACCGGCAAAGGGCTCCAGTACATGGGGATCATGGTCATGGCATGCACCCTCCCCGTCGCACTCGTGCACTTCCCGCAGTGGGGATCCATGCTCCTCCCACCCACCGCCGGTGCCACCGAGGAGGACTACTATGCCGCTGAGTGGACGGAAGAAGAGAAGTGCAAGGGCCTCCACAACGCGGGTGTTAAGTTCGCCGAGAACAGCGTCTCCGAGCGTGGCAGGCTAACGCCATCCTTGCCGTACCTGCCACCCCACCTCACGACACGCCCCAACACGTATAAGACTCGAGGTTTTTTTACCTCCCTACGGTGCACGGATATACACTGCATATGTACGTGTAGGCCCCCCTGGGGCCTAGGTGTGGCCCTATTAGGACGGTGTGATTTTCCACGCCACGTGACTTTGTGGGCGCTAACCCAACCCCTTAGAGGAGGGATGTAGTCTGTAATTAGAGTCTTGTAATATGTTAGGACATGATGAGATATATGAGAAAATGTTTCGTGCCTTCATCTTCCTCGGAACGTGTCTCCTTCATTTTCAACATTGTATTGTACTACTAGTACTTTTGCTAATTAAAAAAATGGAAGATGATGCGACGGTGCGTGTGACTTCCTCGGAAGGTACTGGTGCTCCGTACATGTTGTAGCATAACTGTTCTAGTATAACTTGGCCTTGTCCTTGTCATCCAACTACTTGTCCGATCTGGTAGCATGCAGCTGGCGACCGATGAAGAGGACATGCGTACAACTAAAACATATTTGTTGCTAGCAATCGTTTTCGCTAGCTGCTGGTTATGTTGCTAGCAATCGGCTACATGCTGAAATAATACCATGATACATTGATACATGGAGTAGCTAGGGTCAGACTTTAGATTATCGATGATGATCGATGCAGCCAGAAAATAAGCAACCACCCTACTCCGTACCCGATGATCTTGCATGTGTACGGCCGTATTGCCAGGCGCGATTTAGTGTTATATTTGCTGTCAAACATTTATATTCTTCTTCTAGACCCCCAGTCGTATACATCTAGACTAGAGTTGTACAAGTAGATACTCCCTCGTGCCAAAAACGCTCTTATATTATGAAACGGAGGAGTAGTAATTGATGAGTCGATGCCAACTAATGAAGGCTTAGGACTTGAGACCACGAATTCGCACGGTCTTTTAAACTCATCAAAAGATGCGTCTACGATCTTGCGTGTCCTGATACCCAGGCACGTCACAAGGCGCTCGTCTAAATCTGGTTGCTTAATGCACGATTAATTGCTTTCTCTAACTAACGGGCTCTCCAAAACAAAAAAGAAAAACAAACAGTTATGGGATCTCAGGCTATAGATCACCCATCGATCGATATTTGCAGCCAGAATAGCATATCATATACTAGCTTGCATATATAGCAACTATACTGTACTCCGATCTTGCATGTGTACGCAGCCGTAGGGTCAACTCTTTGTGCAGAGTCTTCAAACTTCTGTACCGTGGAAGAAGTACTTTAATTAGACGCTACGAATTAGTGCGCAAAAACAGGATCAATGGTAGCCCACAAGGTATGGAAAATCAGACGTGTGCGCAGAAATGCATCAGAGTTTTCACCAACATATGCTATTACGCAGTCAGAGAGTTTCAATGGACTCTTATTCCAAGATATCAATCGTTTCATCTTGTGAATCAGACGAAGTATAAACCTACGGAGAGAAAAGTGCCACACAAACGAAGGAACGTATATGTGTAATTATAATTAGCGCTCACCAAACTTGCATCAGCTCCTAACTTTCAGGGGGTCAAATCGTAGTGCAGTAGCATGCAAGTAGACACTATCTGTGGAGTGAGAAATAACGCTTTTCGTATTTTGCACGGGAGTCAAACTTTTGAAACCTATAGTGGATTCTGCCCGGAGGCCGAGGCCAAAGGTGGCGGTGCCGCTGCTGTGAGCGCTAGCGAGGCACAGGACACCCGTAATGCCTTGACCAGGAACGACCTAGAGCCGGCAACGAAGGGGCAACTTAGAGGAGGAAAAAGGTAGGATAACACTTAAATCTCAATCGGACGGCTGTGAAGAAACTGATTGACACATTTTTTTTTTATTTTCAGACGTTTGTGGCATAGACGGTCCTGAAAAATAACCGTGCTGTGCACTCAACAATCTTGATCATATGTTATATAGCTTGTCAATCCAAAAACATTTTTGGTTTGCATCCCTATAAGTTTCAAGAGGAGATACCCCGTCTCCACATGATCCCGTTAGAATCCCCATATCTAGTTAAGAAAGATACACAAGCTTCATAAGCGAAAGCAAATATCCACTAAGTAACTAAACGTCACTTCATGCCGACCCTTAATTTTGCCTTAGTGAAGACACAACGTTGTCCTCTTTTCGCTAGAAGTGACCTTTTCGCCATAATTTTATTTGTAGTACGTGGCGGTGACACCTTAAGACATGGAAGACGTCACACCATTAATTTGAAAAGCCCGCTGCCGATTGTTTTCACAAAAATGGATAGTTAGCACGAATAAATTAATTTGGTCAATTAGGCATACGTAAGATTGTTTGAAAATTGAAACGCTGGCGTCCTAGCACCAACAAGTGAAGCTTGGACTTTTGTGCGCTGGTGATCAATGCATGTACGGCCAGAATCCATGCTTAGCTGCATAGAATATTGCATCCCGTACGCTTCCGTAGCAACCACCGTACGCTTGCTGTGTAAGATAGAGACTAGTGGAGCCAAGCATGAGACAGATCGTATACAGATGCAACCAGCTGTTGGTATAGGTCATGAATCTCCGTGCCATCTCCGCGTTTGGCCGCAGTACTGTGGAGGAGTGTTGTAGTAGTAGGGGTAGAGCATCCACGTTGCTGCAACGGTCGATGAACCTTGAACCTCACATGCGTGTCTTTTGTTGCAAGAAGGGTTTTCTACAAAATTACCTATAAATGCGATATCTCACCTACTGAACGGTTTTCCTCCAATTTTGTTCAAACCCTAACTCGAGCTCTTCTCTCCCTGCTTTCTCTCCTGTCGTCCCAACGCAGCAAGACTGGTGCAATTGTGGTTGTGCTCTGATGTGCCCATAGTCTCTTTTCTTCGTTTTTCTTTTCTTTTCATTACTTAACTGTAGTGGAACCTTTGTTACTAGTACTAGAAAACAGAGAGAAAAGTCTGTTTCAGAGAAAGATAGAATGGTCCCCTTGTTTAGTAAAAGCAAGAATTTTCTTAAGAGCATAATTTTTAAAACCGGACAGGACTATCTGCCATAAAAACAGTGAATAGGTAAGTCTGGTGGATCGTCGGACCGGAAAAAAAAAAAAGATCCGGTAAACCTGGTGGTTTATTTAGATTCAATGACTGTTCCACCACATAGCAAAACAGCACCCAACTCTTTTTTCCAAGGAGGACCCTGAGTTTCAGCCAGATAATAAAGTGACGAACGTGCTCTTAAAAATATATCCACTTTCCTTGCACTGAAGTAAAGCATATAGTCTTGCTGTTATATCTCTAGCACATATTGAATAGGGGCAAATCCCAACCCGAGTACTGTTTTTTACCAGTTGGAACCAATTTTGTTCCTTCATTTTTTTGGATTTTTGCCGATTTTGTTTGTTTGTTTTGTTTTCCTGTTTTTCTTTATTTATTTCTTTTTACCATGTTTTTATTTTTTTCATTTAAAAATTCATGAATATTTTACAAATTAGTGAGCCTTTTAAAATAAGGAATTTTTTAATTCAGAAAATGTTTTTCATATTGTTGAATATATTTTAAATTTAGGAACTCAGATTCAAATTCATGGCATACATATTAACCTAAGTGTTGCAAGGATATGTTATATTGTTTGTATACTTCACGAGAAGAAGTCATCAGAGCTTGTCCCAGTTAGTTGGAGGTAAGGAATATCCTCTTGTACATTCGAACATGCTGATTCTGGTTTACATGTGTGCGAAGGTGCGTGTGACGGTGTGAGCACTATTCTTCAAACTTTGTTGTGGTCAGATGGCTACTATATATGTTCCTCTTTGTGCCAAATGGTCAAACCATATATAATGCTATGTTTTCGGTGTTGAACTTTGTTTACTTTTTGCTAGCTTTTGGTCAAAAGGTATTATAGCACTTAATATTTGGTTTATTTTACATGGACGTTGATGCTGATGCGAGTCGTTCTCCCGTCCGCTTTCTTTCCTTCCCAACTACCCGTGACGTTGCCACCACTAGGGAAATTTAAAAGCTCTGTAGGAAACTACAGATCACCTTATTCACAATTTCATAGTTTTGCATGTTTCTTTATGTAAAACTGCATTGTACTCCCTCCAAATTGAATAGCATAAACCCACCAAAATTGAGACGCGTTCATTACCGAAAACCATCATTTTAGAAAATAGATATTCGGAAACCCACCTATGGACTTTAATCACGTTACCAAAAAAAACTCCGATGGCTCTCTATCCACGGTATGGCGCTCATTCTGACATGTGGGGATAGCCGGGGTGTATGTCCAAACACTGTATGGTGGGTACTTTAACTTAAGACGATGATCAACATAATGATTCTTTTTCTTGAAACAAAACAGTACACATATCATTGATTCAAGCCTCTAGATGATTCGCTCGATGTCAACTAATAACTGATTTTGAACAGAAATCTGCGGACACCAAGGTATCATTGCATGTGCAACCCTTGCAACTAGTCCATTCTTAATCCATGGCTTTTGTAGTTAGCGAAGGACAAATTACGTTTGGAATAAATCCTGTACGTACGGGGTCAACTCTTTGAGGTCTGAACCGACGGCAATGAACTTAACATATAGCTTATCTCGTATAAGTTGTTCAGCAGCCCAGATAAGTTATTTTTTGACGGGGACAGATCAATGCAACTTGATTCTGCCAACCAGTTTGTTAATGAACAAGAGCCTGACTTTTGAACACAGTGATGACGACGACCCATCAACCGTACAGTTGCAGCATGTGCCGGAGTTTTTGGTGTCAACTCTTTGTACGGTTGTCTCTTGTAGTTTCGTTTTCACCACCTGGGTAATTGATTAGTTACCGTTAGCTACTGCACTTGTCTGGCCGATTAACCATGCATGTAAACTTGTCTAACAATAAACATTAAGGAACAGTAGGGCAAGTTAGTAGTGCTTCTGGCTAGTTACATCGTTTGCATACTTCACTTCAATTTGGTAGGCTTGTATTCTGAGTTTCTGATATAGTGAAGATAACAAATTTGACTTCCACACAATGTACTACGGGGAACCTTACAAAGTTGACTTATACACAGTTAGCTAGGCGACGTGCAACACGTCGTTCTGACTAGATCATCTAGCCCTGATAAACATGAAACGAAATACACAACGATCTTGTCGATCTCTACATAGATCTCGATCGATCGACATGCCAACTAATTAGCGCGTTGGAGAACAATTATATAGTTCACGCCGATGGATCGATGACGAGGCAGCAACACTAATCCGTACTGTTGCCTGTGCAACGCCTGGGCTAGTGTTTGTGCTAATGGATGGAGAGTCAACTCTTCCATCCATCGAATGGCCTTGGTTGTACCTGGTCGTGTTATCGGGTACATTGGAGTTATACGTTTGCATTGCAACTCTATGGATAGCTTCGTGTACACCTCCCCAGATACTCCTACGTGCTCTGCACTTAGTTTACCTATCATATATAAGCTTATCATAGATATAGGTAGCTTGGCAACCTAGCTGATAAGTTCAACGTATGGGGACACAAATCTCTTCAAGTTGCCAAGCTGCCAACTAAATGGCCATTACTTGCAAGTAATTATCACTTACGCTCCGTTGATTCAGAAACGCACAAGGCACACACATGAAAGAAACAATTAACAAAGAGATTTGTACAGCCAGGCTTTGGTTTCACCAACCGTCCAGCATGTACATATATCACTGGTTAATTAACTTTGGTCAACTAGTCCCGATCTTAATTTGATTAGGGCTGTCATAAACCTTAAACAAGCCCTGATCTTGATTAGGTGAGAAAATATAGTACGCGCCAAGAATATTACTGTCACCAGCTCCTCCATGTGCAACTGCAACATCGAGGCTAAATATTTCTCCACAGTCAACTCTTTGCACAGTTTTCATAACACCATGAAAAAAGTTTGCCCGAATGAAAACTGTAAAGAGCTGGAGCCAAGTAAATTATGATGCCGGCAAATTAGGACGGAATGTGTCTAGTGTGCTCTTAAATTGTTCAATATGTAAATTTAGCAGCATAATTCTTATAGGAAATGTGCCACTAATAAAGTCTGTTAGGAAGATGATATTCAATAAATACATGAAATTGCAAATCTGAAATAATATTTATTATGGAGGAATGTAAACAATAAATTAAATATGATAGTCATCTACTTTATTTACTCATGATTGTCACTATTCATTACTGAGTTTTTCCATACTGCCCAAATTAATTTACGTTTGAACATTTTTGTGAACAGTCCTATGTTTGAACTTGAAATTTTACATGTTTATATAACATGAACTTAACAATTATTTTTGTGGAACGTCCTAAAGCTTTTAGAGATAGTTTTTATGCAGATTTTCGTTGGCTTTCTTCATAATGTTTCCACTGGAAATTAACCCATAAAATAAGCAGCTAGTAACATGCATTCTATTTTTGACACACACACACACACACACACAGAGAGAGAGAGAGTACCAGTTAGCAGGCTAATGACGCGTTAACTGTGGTGTCAGAAGTAATTAATCAGGAATACTGTAACCTACAGACTACAGCTAGCTCTGCAGCTACCTAGAGTCAACTCTTAATTTGTACTTGGCGTAGGATCGAGTGCTTTTCCGGAATATCTCAACCTGCAAGTTTTGCAGTCAGATCGAATACACCTTACAGCTAGTGTCAACTCTTATGCACGGCCTTGTACGTACTTGCAACAATTAATGCCCTGCCACTGCATATATATTATCTCCATATAAGTAGCTTGGCAGCCCTGATAAGTTCAACAAGACAGATGTACGATCCTTGTGAATCTCTTCATTAGTTGGACAATTTCAAAAATTAAGAAACAGAGGAGAACGTCAAACATATAATTAATGGAGTAATGGTGTGCATTAATTTGAGCAAATCAAAGAAAAAATAATGGAATATTGGAAGGATCTAGACGAAAGGAAACGTCGGGAGCATATGCCAAAGAATATGCCAAACTGAAGTGGTTCAAGCATGCTATAAATACATGTATCCTTCTCATCTTTTCGAGCACAAACACCACCATTACAAAGTAGAGAGTTAGCTACTAAGCACTTGCCTCTCAGAGCACATTGCAGCTCTGAGAGCTCCAAGGAGCAAGGAAGAAGAAGCTTTCCTCCCTCAGCACAAGAGGATATGGAAATGGAGGTCCCCTCCACTCCCACCACCCCAGCGCCCATCAACTTCTTGCTGCCGGTGGACTCTGAGCACAAGGCCAAGTCCATCAAGATCTTCTCCTTCGGCAACCCACACATGCGTGCCTTCCATCTCGGATGGATGTCCTTCTTCACCTGCGTTGTCTCCACCTTCGCTGCCGCGCCGCTCATCCCCATCATTCGCGACAACCTCAACCTCACAAAGGCCGACATCGGCAACGCCGGGGTTGCCTCTGTATCCGGCGCCATCTTCTCAAGGCTGGCCATGGGTGCCATCTGCGATCTTCTAGGCCCGAGATACGGATGTGCATTCCTGGTCATGCTCTCGGCACCAGCTGTGTTTTGCATGTCCGTCATCGATGGTCCTAGCGGATACATCACTATCCGCTTCCTCATCGGTGTCTCACTTGCCACCTTCGTGTCCTGCCAGTACTGGGTGAGCACCATGTTCAACAGCAAGATCATCGGGACGGTTGGCGGCTTGACGGCGGGGTGGGGAGACATGGGTGGTGGTGCCACACAGCTCATCATGCCTCTCGTCTTCGATGCCATTTTGGCATGTGGTGCAACGCCTTTCACAGCATGGCGCCTCGCCTACTTCGTACCAGGAATGATGTTGGTGGTGATGGGGTTACTCGTGCTCACCATGGGCCAAGACCTTCCTGATGGCAACTTGAGGAGCCTGCAGAAGAATGGAGACATGAACAAGGATAGGTTCTCCAATGTTCTGCGTGGCGCAGTCACCAACTACCGCACGTGGATCTTCGTCTTCATCTATGGCTACTGCATGGGCGTCGAGCTCACCACCAACAACGTGATCGCTGAGTACTACTACGACAGCTTCCACCTTGACCTCCGGGCCGCTGGCACCATAGCCGCGTGCTTTGGCTTGGCCAATGTCTTCGCGCGCCCCATGGGTGGCTACCTCTCCGACCTCTGTGCCCGGTACTTCGGCATGCGTGCCCGCCTGTGGAACATCTGGATCCTCCAGACTGCCGGCGGGGCCTTCTGCCTCTGTCTCGGTCGCGCAACTACCCTTCCCACCTCAATCACATGCATGGTCCTCTACTCCATCTGTGTCGAGGCTGCGTGTGGTGCCGTCTATGGTGTCATCCCCTTCGTCTCTCGGCGCTCCCTCGGCCTCATCTCCGGCATGAGCGGTGCGGGTGGTAATGTGGGCGGCGGGCTCACACAGTTCCTCTTCTTCACGTCGTCGCAATACTCCACAGGCAAAGGGCTCCAGTACATGGGAATCATGGTCATGGCGTGCACCCTCCCAGTCGCGCTCGTGCACTTCCCGCAGTGGGGCTCCATGCTCCTCCCACCCACCGCAGGTGCGACCGAGGAGGACTACTACGCCGCCGAGTGGACCGAGGAGGAGAAGAGCAAGGGCCTACACAACGCGGGCATCAAGTTCGCCGAGAACAGCGTCTCCGAGCGTGGCAGACGCAACGCCATCCTCGCCGTACCTGCTACCCCACCTCACGTCACCCCCCAACACGTATAAGACTCGAGTTTTTTCTACCTCCCTACCGTGCACGTATATATGCATATGTATATACACTGTGTATGTACATGCACGTTCCTCTAGGTTCTAGGTGTTTGATGCCCTATTAAGACGGTGTAATTTTCCACACCACGTGACTTTGTGGGCGCTTACCCAAACCCTTGGAGGAGGATTGTAGTATGTATTTAGGGTCTTGTAATATGTTACGAGATGGGATATAAGAGAAAATGTATCGTACCTACACATTCCTCGTGGATCCATTTTCTTCGTTGTTTTGTACCTTTGCACATGTTTGATGCTTCAAGCAGGTGACAATGGAAACCGACTGCCTTCAGTCAGTCGACCTCTGGAAACATCATGCTCTGTGGTGACGCTGCTCTCAGATGAACTAAGAGCTAGCTTCTCAGTTTAAATCTTTTGTAATTCAGCATGTGTACAGATCGGCCAACCATCCAACTCACCTTTATGCAAAGTTTTCTTGCACTCAATGAGACTCCAGCTTCCTGCTCAGCAACATCTTGGCTGCCCGGACCAGGAATGCATTAGTTGAATAAAGCTCTTAAGTTTCCCGCAATTATTTTTTTGAAGATGCTGCCACGCTGCGAGCGACTTCCTTGGAAGGAACTAGTGCTCCCTGCGTATTGTAGCATAACTGTTCAAGTACAACTTTCCCTTGTGTGGTACAACTATATAGTAGCAGCTGGCGTCGAAGGCGGCGATGGATGAAAAGGACATCATACAACTATATAGTTGTAGAATAGCAATCGTTTTCGCAAGCGGGGCGCAAGCCTGTTTCGAGGATGTAGCTAGCTAGCAAAAGTAGCTAATAACTGAAATAAGACCTTGATACATGGAGAAGGGTAAGACTTTAGGTTATCGATGACGATCGACCCAACCCCAATGTAAGCAACCACCCTATTCGGTACTCAGATGATGATGCATGTGTACGGGCCGTACTGCATGCCAGAGATTCAGTATTATATTTGCTGTATAATATGTTAGACATTTATATTTTTCTTCTAGACCCGAGTTGTACATATAGCTAGACTACTAGAGATAGTTGTTGCTGAGTCGATGCCAATTAATGGAGGGTTTAGACTTTAGACTTTAGACCTCCAATGTATGCAGCACGAATAGCGTAGTACTCCTACTGATTAAACTTGTACAGCAACCACGTACCTAACCGTACAGTTTTCCAACTGATCAAAAGATGCGTTCGTAGCTACGGTCAACTGTTTTGCATGCGTGTCCTGACAGCCATTAAGGCATCTAAACCTGTTTACTACTCCCTCCGTTTTTCTAAATATAAGTCTTTGCAGAGATTCACTATGAACCACATACAGAGCAAAATGAATGAATCTACACTCTAAAATGCATCTATATACATCCGTATGTGGTCCACGGTGAAATCTCTACAAAGAGGAGGGAGTAGTAATGAAAGGTTACTTAATGCATGATTAATTGCTGATCTCAGTCTTGATGTCTAACTAATGAGCACTTCATTTCAAAAAACAAAACTAAACTAATGAGATCCCAGGCTATAGATCACCCGTCGATCGTTGTGTGCAGCCAGAATATCTTAAACAGGATGTACTATTGTACTCTATCTTGCATGTGCTCGCAGCCATAGGGTCAACTCTTTTCGTAGTGTCTTCAAACTTCTGTAATCGTAGAAGAAGTACTTTAATCAGGTGCTATGAATTTGCGCGCAAAATCAGGATCGACGGTAGATCTCATATATAGTGGCTAGCAAGTTATGTAAAATCAGACGTGTCAGAAAAATGCATCAGAATTTTCACAACATACGCTATCACGCAGTCAAAGAGTTTAAATAGACTCTTTTCAAGACATCATTCGTTTCATCTTGTGAAGCAGACAAGGAAGAAGATGGATAGGGGAAACAGTTAGGGGAAGAAGGTACGAGACCACTTAGATCTCGATCGGACGGTTCTGATGGGACTGATTGCCACTTTCTTTTTGTTGCAATGTTTGTGGCATATGCAGTCCTGAGAAATAGCCATGCAATGCACTGAACAATCCCGATGATATACTATTATATAGAATGTCAATCTAAAATCATTTTAGTTTTGCAACCCTATATGATTCAGCAGAGGACACCTCGTCTCCGTGTGATCTCCGCGTTAGAATCCCCGTGTAGTTAAGAAAGATATACAAGCTTGGTAAGCAAAAGCAAACGTCCACTGATCAACTCAACGTCACTTCATGCAAACACTTGATTGTATCTTAGCGGAGAAACAACTTTGTCCTCCTTTCGCTGGAAGTGTTGTTTTCACCATAGTTATATTATTTTTTGCGGGGGACCATAGTTCTAGTTGTACGTGAAGATGACGCCTTAAGACATCAAAGACGTCACACCATTAATTTGAAAAGCCAACTGCCGATCGTTTGCACAAACATGGATAGTTAGCACGATTAATTAAGTTGGTCAATTTGGCATATGTAACATTGTTTGAAATGCACTTACAACAGTCGCTTCCAAGAACTTGCTTGCCTGCCGATTGAGGACTTTCGGGAGCTGTGATGATGCATGTACGGCCAGAATCCACATATGATAAGGCAACCGGTACACCAATCGCTTTCACCAACGTTTGTTGATACTATATGCTGAGCTATGGCACCTAAGTAAACTGGCTAACAAAACGTGAAGCAAAACATCCCTCATATCATTAACACAGTGCATATAGTACGGGTATTAGGTTGCTTATGATGATGCAGGTACCGTACTACACCGGCAGTACTTGGAACCAGCTGGAGCAAACTCTTTGCATGGTAGCTGCCCATGAGTGATGGTAGCTGCTCATGACTGGAGGTTTAGAATACCCAGTTTGTATCAACCACCGTACGTGACCAATCCGTACAACGGCGTGCCTGATGTCAGCTCTCTATACAAAATGCACTTGTCATGCCGGATCTCGATGCTAGCTAATGAGATTTCAGGTTATACTAGATCACCCACCTTAATTTGAAGCCAAAATATTGCACTCCGTACGCTTCCGTAGCAACCACCGTACGTTTGCTGTGTATAAGATGGAATATTAGAGATTAGCAACCTGTCATTGGCAGCCTAGCAAATTTATTTGGGACAGGTCACAAATCTCAGTGTCATCTCCGAGTTTGAAGACTTTTTTGTTTTCTATAAACAAGTTTCTGATCGCACTGCGTAATCAGAGCCTGTTAACTTAGAAACATGAGATACATAAACAAAATCCTACGCCACAAAATCATTGCGTACGGAGCGGGGTGGTTGCATGCTATGCATCAAATTCCTGTCAAATCCCTCCCTAGGGTTCATGACGAGATCAGAAGTACCGGGATGGAGTCTACACACACAGTTTATCCGGGTTCGGGCCTCCGAAGAGTAATACCCTACATCTTGCTTCTTGTTATTCATGGTGAGGGATAGCTCGTGCAGAGGATTACAATGGTGTATGGGATATCTACCGAGAGTTGGATCTAAGATTGGGTGATGAATGAGGACCTAGGCCTCCCTTTATATCAACAGGAGAGGCCTAGGGTTTCATCATGTGAAGCAGACGAGGAAGAAGATGAATAGGGAAAATAGTTAGGAGAATAAGAAGGTAAGAGGCCACTTAGATCTCGATCGGACGGTTCTGATGGGACTGATTGCCACTTTCTTTTTGTTGCAATGTTTGTGGCATATGCAGTCCTGAAAAATAACCATGCAATGCACTGAACAATCCTGATCATATACTACTCCTGTTATATAGCTCGTCGATCTAAAATCATTTTAGTTTTGAAACCCTATAAGATTCAACGGAGGACACATCGTCTCCGTGTGATCTCCGCGTTAGAATCCCCGTATAATTAAGAAAGATATACAAGCTTCATAAGCAAAAGCAAACGTCCACTGATCAACTAAACGTCACTTCATGCAAACGCTTGATTGTATCTTAGTGGAGAAACAACTTTGTGCTCTTTTAGCTGGAAGTGACCTTTTCACCATAGTTTAATTTGTACGTGACGATGGCACCTTAGAATACGCGAGACATCACACCACTAATTTTGAAAAGCCCGCTACCGATCGTTTTCACAAACATGGATAGTTAGCACAAAATATTTAAGTTTGTCAATTTATCATATGTAAGATTGTTTGAAACGCACTTACAACCGTCGCTTCCAAGAACTTGCTTGTCTGCCGACTGAGGACTTTTGGGAGCACTGGTGATGCATGTACGGCCAGAATCCACATATGACAAGGCAACGGGTACAACAATTGCTTTCACCAACGTTTGTCAATACCACATGCTGAGCTATTAGCACCTAAGTACTCCCTCTGTAAATTAATATAAGAACGTTTAGATTACTAAAATAGTGATCTGAATGCTTTTATATAAGTTTACGGAGGGAGTAATAAACTAGCTAAGCAACAAAATGTGAAGCAAAATGCCCCTCCTGTCGCTAACACCAACGCATAAAGTACGGGGATTAGGTTTCTGATGATGATGCAAGTACCGTGCTACACCGGCCGTACTTGCAACTAGCTGCAGCAAACTCTTTGCATGGTAGCTGCCCATAACTGGAGGTTTAGAATACCCGGTCCGTATCAACCACCGTACGTGACCAATCCGTACTCTTGCTCTTGTACGGCAGTGCCTAATGTCAACTCTCTGGACTCCTAAAGACAAAATGTATTTGTCATGCCAGATCTCGATGCCACCTAATGAGAGTTCAGGCTATAGATCGCCCATCTTAATTTGAAGCCAGAATATTGCAGTCCGTACGCTTCCGTAGCAACCACCGTACGTTTTCTGTGTATAAGATGGAATATTTAGATACTAGTAACCTGTCATTGGCAGCCTAGCAAATTTATTTGGGACAGGTCACGATTCTCCGTGTCATCTCCGCGTATGAATATTTTTTGTTTCTGATCACACTACGTAATCAGAGCCTGTTAACTTTGAAACACAAGATACATAAACACAATCCTACGCCACAAAATCTATCCGTACGGAGCGGGGTTGGTTTGATGGTATGTATTGCATCAAAATTCTAACTTCGTATCGTCATCGGAAACCTAAAGTTTGATCATATCCTTATATGTTTATCCACATCCACATCGGAGTACAAGGTGTAATTTGTCTCGGCATATTTGCTTACTGGAGAAGTAAACCAGTTGAGAGGCCAGTCACTCATTGACAAATTTGTAGAACTCCTGCTAACCAGCAGATGGTTGGATCTCTCTGAGGAGGTTACATATGTCCTCTTTGTCGGCTTCGACCTTGCCAACAATGTGACAAAGACAAATTGTACTACTACATGTACGACATATCGAGGCACTTCGACAATTCAATACGACACAGTTGGCAATAAATCAAGGTTGGACGACAGAAGATCGTGAACCACTGGTAGAGAGCTGACCACCCAACCCAACTAGCGTCCATTCGAGAGTGTAGAAGATGATCTCCATATATCAAGGCTGAAAAGTAACCCCTTCGCTCCCGCGTTGCCTCTCTCCCGAGCGGCGCCCGCCCGCCGTAGCCAATGGCCGACTTTTCATAGGCCCCTTTCCCTCGCCGTCTTTTGTCAGAGTCGCTAGGTTAAAGCCCCTTGCGGCACAGTGGGGATGAGTCTGCAACGTCCCTCCTGCGCCTCCTCATGGTGTGTCTAGCGTAAAACCTAGCTCCCACCGGGCATTTTTCTGCAATCATCATATTAGATGACATGTCTTCCCTTGGCTCGTGATCAAGCTGCAGCATGGGGTCCCGATGATGTGGCTAGGGGGTTGGAGGGTACTCCATGCCTAGTGATGGGATGATGACTGCCGCCATAAGCTTGTCCCTGCTAAACCCAACCGACAAAATCTAGGGATGTCAGCGTGGGCGATTCTTCGCCAGAATTGCCATGGCCACTTGAATACTATCGTGCTAGGGTGTAGATGGAGTACCTTATCGCCGTACCTCTAGCCGACCACACCCATGAGTTAGGTGGTGGAGATGGGGCTCAGGATCTTTGATGGGAAGACGGTGGCCCTGGAAGGTTTGTACTCCAGCAAGCCTCCGTGAAGTGAGTGTTGGCGACTCCCCTTGTCCATGTAGTTTGCTATGGGAATTCTAGTGGGTCGTCCTGATGAGGGTAGTACCAGTGGCGGTAGACAAGCTCTAATATCGATCTAGAGGCTCTGATCCGGCATGGTGGACCCATCCTCGTAGTGGGCTTTGGTGGCTTCAGAGGTGTGAGGGAGGTGGTGAGCGAAAGCTTCGCTCTTCGTCACTGGCATCGTTGAAGCATTCAGGCCTCACATTCCTATTAGGGGCGCTCCCTTAGGTGCGTGTTTGGTTCCCTGCTTAGCTTTAGGCTGCATCGTATGGGGGGTCCTGGCTGAGTGTGGCCTGGCTGAATTGATGCAAGCATGAACCGAGATGGATGTTTGGTGAACTTGCATGAGATAATTGCACGAGTAGCAGATTCGTTCAAATGTGGCTGAAATCAGTGAGGAACAGGGATAATGTGGCACCACGGGATGACGGGATCCGGGGCTTGATGGATTCGGAGAAATGGGATCCTCGCTTGCGGCGGCGCGAGGCGCCAGATCCGGCGTGCGGTGGCTCTAGCACGTACCTGTAGGATCCTTGGCGGATGCCGGTGGCAGCGCTCGGTGAAGGGAAAACGAGGATGGCATCGGTTAATCTTGGTTGGCGGCGACGGCGGCGGCACCGGCACTTGGTCGAGGACGGCGGCCGCGACGACACTGGCACTTGGTCGAGGGCGGCAGCGGCGGCACCGGCGTTTGGTCGAGGGCGGCGGGACCGGCGCTTTGTCGATGGATGCCCTGCCGCCGGCGCTTGGTCTATGGATGCGAAGAGACGTGAGGGAGAGGAGATAAACCGCAGGACGGAGCCTGCACGGGAGATACGCCCAAAACTTGCGTTTCCCTCAGCCTGGCTGAGGGGGCTCGTTTTGCATCCACTGGGCCAGGCTGAAGAGCCCATACAACCTACCAAACATCCTAATTTTGCATGGTGGGTGCGAGCCACATGCAGTGCAGGGAACCAAACACCCCCTAGATTTCCTCCCTCCCACTCTTCGATGACTGAGTGAAAACCCATGTCTGTTCTGGGGGACTCGGTGATGGTGGCGCTTTAAGTCGTGACTACGTTAGGAGTATCCTTATTGTGTATGTCTCCTCCGGTCGTGTGGCATAGGCTTGGATCGTTACTTAGAGCATCCTTGGCATTGGCATATAGCGGTCACGCTTACCTCCTATCTGTTACATGTGACCATGTTGGCTTACCTGTCGGTCCCGCCTTTGGAAAAACAAGTTTACATTATAGTTTTTGACATTATCATCGGCCTTATCTTTCATTTTGAGTACCAGTTTGCTACTGATGACATTATGTTATGCAGTAAAGGGACGAGCGTCCAAGTGTCGTTCTTCTCGAGAGCAGTGAACTCAGCTCCATCTGTAACCAAGGTTGATCATTCATATTGGAGCAACAGGCGGTAGGTGTCATGAGATATGCACGATGGCGTGGGTCGTAGAGAACCTTGCCATTAGTAGGCACCTAAGATTGACGATGTTATTACTGGGGCAGGTAGTCACTCAGTGCAGCACAGTCGGCCGAGGAAGTGAACAAGCGATGACTTCCACTTCTTTCCTCCAAGCTCCCATTCTCCACCGGTAGAAACATTAAAAGCACATGTTACAGTCATTGTTGTCGTGTGGGGAGGTGGTACCACCATCGTACTTTCTATAACCCCACCCCTCCCCGCGGCTCTATTGCTTTGAGAGTGTCAACCGTGCTTGATCCTCCTTTATAATGGATATGATTGACATCGGTGCCGGTTGGAATGCTTGGCGGTGGGTACGGTCTTGGTTGATCATTAGGTTGTCACCATCCTCGGCCCGAAGCAGTGGGCACACATGGTGCACATCGGAGGTGATCCTTGTGTCGTTTAAACCGCGTGACTGGGAGCTGCAACTTGCTGGTAATTTCACTTTTACAGGGTTTTTTTTTTCATGCAAAATCAGGATTACATTTTTTCGAAACGAAATCAGCATTACGTTGACTTTTTTCACTAGTAGCTTCACCCAGGACACTTGCTTGAGGAAAGCCGGCCCTTGTGGCGTGCCCATATGGCCAGACTTGTGCAAGTTGCAGCCTGGTTCGCTTCGTGTTGCAGTACTACTTTGCTACCTTTTGTTGGAGTACTACTTTCTTAAACTTTGTTCAATGATGGAGGAGACTGCTAAACTAGTTTCTGTAACAAGAAGGACAAATCGTGCGTATCTCTGGCTAAACTAGTTCTTGATGCCAACTGAACAAACTGATCAACCGAGAAACCTGTACCTGCAGGCACCACCAGCGGTGCTCTTGCATGTGCAACCGCCGCAGCTAGCAAGTTATTAATTTCCATGGTTTTTGTACTACTCCCTCCGTTTTCAAATAATTGTCTTTCTAGCCATCTTAAATGGACTACAACATACGGATGTATGTAGACATGTTTTAGAGTGTAGATTCACTCATTTTGCTCCGTATGTAGTCACTTGTTGAAATCTCTAAAAAGACAATTATTAGGAACGGAGGGAGTAGTTGTTAGCGCAGTAGTTGTCAGTTTTGCAGCCAGATCGAATCAGAGAGTAAGCCTTGAATACGCAGTGTCAACTCTTTGCACGGCTCTGTACCCGCAACAACTGTGCATGCACTTAATGACCTAACGTGCAGTCGCATTCAAATACTTCCTTCGTCCAAAAATACTTATCAAAGGAATGGATGTATCTAGCGAAAGTGCTATTGTGAGCTCGAGCTCACAGGCACCCTTTGCTACAGTACAAACAAAAAAAATATTTAAAAAGTTCAAAAAAATCTGAATTTTTTTGTAACAAACATTGATATATTTTTCACATGTGTACAAATTTTCATGACAAAATGACATTCATGCAGGTCTCAGCAAAAAAACAAAATCGATGCTCCAAAATGCTTCCAAAAACAGTTTTTTTGGAGCATGATTTTGTTTTTTGCTGACACCTCCACAAATGTCATTTCATCACGAAAATTGGCACGCATGTAGAAAAAACATCAAAGTTTCTTGACAAAAAAGTTCAGATTTTTTTGAATTTTTTTACTATTTTTTCGGATTTTACTGTTCATCCGGGATCACTGGTGCCCGGGATCAATTCCTCCGCGTCCTGTATCTAGACGTATCTTAGTTTTAGATACATTCATTTTTATTTCATTTCTCCGATAATGTATTTTGGGACGGAGGGAGTATATAGCTTATCTGGTATAAGTCGTTGAGCAGCCCAGAGATATGTAAGCTCAACGGCGGCGATAGTTAATGAACGGAGCATGAGATTTGGCCATTCACACTGATGAAGACGCAGCCAGCCACCGTACAGTTGCGTCCATGTGGTGGTGTTTTCCGAGAGTCAACTCTTGTGGTACGGTGCACATACAATTATAAATAGACCCACTTGGTCGATAGCTTTGGCTTTCAACTACTCAATAACTACTCCATGCAAAAAAAAAACTACTTGATAACTACTGTAGTTAATTACTCCCTCCTTCTCAAAATATAAGGCGCGATTGACTTTGCACGGTCTTTGATGCACGACTTTAGCCACTAATATATATCAAAGTACATGAAATTGGATATGTATAAATGGCATCGTTGTATTTGTCTTACAAAACAATTTTATTCCATATGTCCATATACTAATTTTATAGAGATGCAATACGTGAAAATCACAGTTAAAGTTGTACAACAAAGATCAAAAAAGTCAATCCACGCCTTATATTTTTGGGAAGGAGGGAGTACCAGTTTACACTAGGAAGCTGTGCCCCGTACACTCTTTTGGCAACTAGTTAACCGTACGTAAGCTACTGTTAATTAAGTAGTGACACTTTTACATCGTCGTTTTACAATCTGCCGGCCGGCTTGGTATCGACCGATCCTTGTTTCATTGGCTCAAAATACATGATCTACAGTACAGAGTAACATTTTTTCTCGAAAAGAAATGTTCTCGTACGTGATCTTGAATTCAACGTGCATGCATGTGCACTGACTCAAGCTTCCAAATTTGACTTTCACACCGGGCGGGAATCAAGCACGGAAAACACGTCGTAGACTTACTCAGCAAGCTACTACACGACGTGCATGCAACATCACACGTCCTGCTGACTCAGCTACTTAACCTGCTCTGATAAATTAAGGTGAATAAGATACGTATCTTGACGTTCTCTAGATTGATCTCGGTGACAGCTAGTATATGGAAGGATCGATCCAGTTTGATCAAGTGCCGATGACGAGGTACCAACACAAGATTGATCCGTACTCTCGCATGTGGTTCTATTCGTACCTGGTTGTATGGTTAGGAATTATACGTTTGGTTGGATACAATCTCTTGTACACACCTGGAAATGAGATCGATGCACTTGATAAGCTCAACCACATACAAAAGCTTATCACACACTCCCTACGTCCCAAAATTCTTGTCTTAGATTTGTCTAGATACGAATGTATCTAACAAGAATTTTGGGACGGAGGGAGTACGTTGCTTGGCAACACTGATAAGCTCAACGAATTTCTTAGGTTAGCTGACAAGTCGCCATATTATTACTTGCAAGTTTTTTTTTTCTGAAACAAGGCAAAAGATTTGCCATTTCATTGATCAAGAAAGGAGTTATCGAACAAGGGCCGCAAGGCGGCAAAATAAAAGGCCTACTCTCGCGGCATTACAATACTCATGTGCTTCACACCTGCAACTGCCCAAAGAGACACCTCCTCTTTGATCTTACAGATTAGGACCATGGAAGGGATGGTCGTGTTTCGAAACACCCTAGCGTTACACTCTGTCCATATCTCCCATGAGATAAGCATCATTAAGGAGGCTAGCGCCTTAGAGGAGCCAAGGTGAATCTGAAGGTTGCCGTTCCACCAGTCTTTCACCGAAGTCCTCGTCTGCCATATTGCCGTAGAAATGTGATGCATGCCAAGCCACGTAAGAATATGGTTTCAAATGCGGATGGTGAAGCGGCATTGGAAGAGGAGATGGGCCGCCGACTCCTGGCATTGTTTATAAAGTGGGCAAAGGCCACAGTTTGGCCAGCCGCGGCGTATGAGACGATCCGATGTTCAAATCCTGTTTTGAAGGACAAGCCAAGCAAAGAACTTGCACCGAGGGGTGGCCCAAACCCTCCATACAGAGTGAACGAGATCGGACGATGTGAGTCCCTCAAACTGTGCATGTAAGGAGAGGAAGCAGAGTACACCCCATCCTCGGTGAACTTGCAAGTTATTACTTGTACATTGTTCGCTTTCACTAACAGCGTCCAGAAAACTTATTTTGGTCAATTGGTTCTCTCCTAAACTTAAGCTAATCTTGATTACCAGCTACCAAGAAGCTAGATCTTGATTACACCACCATACTCACAGGCTATTACTGCTACGTACATGTGCGTAAGCACAACAGTGCAATAGGCTATTCTCCACAGTCAACTCTTCGCACGGTTTTCAGCAGCACACACGTACTGTAGCTAGCTGGCTCTGCAGTTAGTAGAGCCAATTCTTATATCTGTAGTTCTGTACTACGCAAAAAGAAAGAGCTCTTAATTTGTACTTAGCATAGGATGAAGAACATTTAAGGTATATCTCAGCCGGCAAGTTTTGCAGTCAGATCGAATAAACCCAGCAGTGTCAACTCTTGCACTGTCATGTAGTACGTACTTGCTACAATTAATGACCTGCACATCATATACTCCCTCGGTTCATAAATACAAATCTTTTTAGGAATTCCAATATAAAGTACATATGGATGTATGTAGACGTAGTTTAGAGTGTTGATTTGCTCATTTTTCTCCGTATGTAGTCCATATTGGAAGAAAGACTTACATTTAGGAATGGAGGGAGTATATTCGTATCATATAAGTAGTTTGACAGCCATGATAAGTTGAACAGAATAGATGTAAGATCGTTGCAACAATTACCCGAAAAAAGAAAAAGATCGTTGCAACAAGTGTTTAACTAAACCAGTACTGCTATGCTAATTATCAAACATATAACTAATGTTCTGCATTAATTTGAGCAGATACGAGACAAACGAAACGCGAGCAGCATATGCCAGCGAATATGCCAAACCGAAGCTGTTCCTGGTCTATAAATACAAACCTTCTTGTAGTCTCTCGAGCAGAAACACAAGCATTACAACCTTGATAGCTAGAGCCACCTTTATAGTCAGCTACCTCTTGCCTCCCTTAGTCCACAGTACAGCTTAGCTCCAAGGAGCAAGGAAAGCGGAAGCCCTCCTCCAGCCTCAACACAAGAGGATATGGAAACGGAGGTTGGCTCCCCGGCCGCCGCCACTGCGGCGCCCATCAACTTCTCGCTGCCGGTGGACTCTGAGCACAAGGCCAAGTCCATCAAGATCTTCTCCTTCGGCAACCCACACATGCGTGCCTTCCATCTCGGATGGATGTCCTTCTTCACCTGTGTTGTCTCCACATTCGCCGCTGCGCCGCTCATCCCCATCATCCGCGACAACCTCAACCTCACCAAGGCCGACATCGGCAACGCCGGGGTCGCCTCCGTCTCCGGCGCCATCTTCTCAAGGCTGGCCATGGGCGCCATCTGCGACCTTCTCGGCCCGCGTTATGGTTGTGCCTTCCTCGTCATGCTCTCCGCACCAGCGGTGTTCTGCATGTCAGTCATCGATGGTCCCGGAGGATACATCACTATCCGCTTCCTCATTGGTGTCTCTCTTGCCACCTTTGTGTCATGTCAGTACTGGATTAGTACCATGTTCAATAGCAAGATCATTGGGACGGTCGGCGGCTTGACGGCGGGGTGGGGTGACATGGGTGGTGGTGCCACACAACTCATCATGCCTCTCGTCTTCGACGGCATCCTGGCATGTGGTGCAACGCGTTTCACAGCGTGGCGCCTCGCCTATTTCGTGCCAGGAATGATGTTGGTGGTGATGGGCTTGCTTGTCCTCACCATGGGGCAAGACCTTCCCGATGGCAACCTGGGGAGCCTCCAGAAAAATGGTGACATGAACAAAGACAAGTTCTCCAAGGTTCTCCGGGGCGCCGTCACCAACTACCGCACATGGATCTTCGTCTTCATCTATGGCTACTGCATGGGCGTCGAGCTCACCACCAACAACGTCATTGCCGAATACTACTACGACAGCTTCCACCTCGACCTCCGTGCTGCCGGTACCATCGCAGCTAGCTTCGGCTTGGCAAATATCTTTGCACGACCAATGGGAGGTTACCTCTCCGACCTTGGCGCTCGCTACTTCGGCATGCGTGCCCGTCTTTGGAACATTTGGATCCTCCAGACAGCCGGTGGAGTGTTCTGCATCTGTCTTGGTCGTGCATCCAGTCTCCCCACCTCCGTCACATGTATGGTCCTCTACTCCATAAGCGTCGAGGCTGCATGCGGTGCCGTCTACGGTGTCATCCCCTTCGTCTCCCGACGCTCGCTCGGCCTCATATCTGGCATGAGCGGCGCAGGCGGGAATGTTGGTGGCGGGCTCACACAGTTTCTCTTCTTCACGTCATCGCAGTACACCACCGGCAAAGGACTACAATACATGGGCATCATGATCATCGTGTGCACGCTTCCCGTCACACTCGTTCACTTCCCGCAGTGGGGCTCCATGCTCCTTCCTCCGAGGGCCGATGCCACCGAGGAGGATTACTACGGTTCCGAGTGGACAGAGGAGGAGAAGAGCAAGGGCCTCCACCTCGCCGGAGTCAAGTTCGCCGAGAACAGCGTCTCTGAGCGCGGAAAACGCAATGCCATCCTCGCCGTGCCTTCCAGCCCACCAAACAACACGCCGCAGCACGTATAAGCCTTGTATTATTTTACCGCAGTGTATACCTCTTGAGTATACACACACACACCGTGTATATACGGACGCACATGCCTCCCTGGGACAGAGACGGTGCATCCCATTAGGACGGTCTGGTTTTCCACACCGCGTGACTTTTTGGGCACTTACCCAAAATCCCATCAGAGGAGGCCTTAGTCTACAATATGGGCTTGTAAGATGTGGTACGAGAAGAGATATTTTGTGAACATGCATCGTTCTCACATCATTGTGTCTCCTTAATCCTTGTTGTACATTTGTACTCCTACTTGTGTGCGCTTGTAGTTTGATTCCGCTTTGCAGCTTGTAGTAGTAGCACTTGTTTTCTTATAGCGGCTCCGCAAGGGACGGTGACTTTGGAGTCGCATGTCACAAACTACATGGCACAGAGCTGCTACTGGTTAACTAACACTTTGGTCAATGAGGTAGCTACTAGCAGAGCTACCTGCCGAAATGGAATACACCTTCTCTCACTAGCTAGCGGGCTCTTGATGCCCTAATTAGGTTACGATCGATGGTGACACAGCGCTGACACCGCTCTATTAGAAATAAGGGCCGTCCAACACGGGAATTAATCACAGAGATTGATATTAGCTATGAAACCTGGATACGTACTTATTTTGTTGGGGTCTATCTGTCTATATGTTGGTGTTGAGGTTTAAGTGTTGTTATACAAAAGCGTTGCTAAATATCTGTTACTATTAAGATATATATGAAACTCCTCTGCCATTGCGCTTTCCAGGTACGCTCGGCGATCCTTCTTTCCAGGCTCCACCTCCTTGTACATACTTCACCAAAGTCCAAAGTGCAGAACCATTCGAAGATTTGACTCTAGCTAGCTCCACTTGTCTATATCTTAAACAGGCAAGCGTACGGAGGTGCGGTGCGGGGTTGCTATGGAAGCGTACGGAGAACCGTACAATATTCTGCCATGAAGGTGGGTGATATATAGCCCGGGCTCTCATTAGTCGGCATCGAGATCTGCTACCTATGGAGTATCTATCTAGCCACAGGACAAATGCATTTTCTCTAAGCAAATCAATACAGTTGGTGGGTTCGAGAGCAAAAAGAAAGTCAAGTTTGCCACCAAATACGAGACAAAACGTCTATAGAGTCAGTGATCAAAACGAGCACTCCACTCTAAGGTGATAAATATAAAACTATGCAAAGAAGCAAAGGGTTGACATTAGCTGAGGCCGTACAAGCACATGCAAGAGGTAAAATTAGCCTGACCTTACAAGGTGCACATTAGCTCAGGTCGATAAGTACCGGATTTTTCCTTTTTCTCGATGAAAGGCAATACCTGATCTTACACGGGTGGATTTTTTCGCTCTGGAGGATCACATGAAAATTTATAAAAGACTAGCTTGTACGTAATAAAGTGAGTTGCATGCCAACAAGTTTTTACGGACAAATTATTGCTTTCTTGTCTAGGTGAAAGAAAAACGAGTGGGAGCTAAGTTTTCCAGATTTTGAAAAAGTAATTGGATCGATTTTTTTCCACAACGCACAAATTAGTTATGGTTCTCGTGAAACTTGAAATCTGTAAACTATATTGAAATTCATTTGCATGCAAGTTTTTAAAAAAATATTTGGATTAGAGCAATATTTCTTAAGACGGATCACATGATCCATAGCACCATCAATAGGTTCGCCATCAATAGTTTTGTGGGAGCGCCTCTTACTTTTAGATATTTAGCATGGCATCTTACTGAGATCAGTGCATTTTGCGTGTTTATAGAATTCATTACTGCATAATGTTTTGTTATGAAATAATATATTTCTAGCGTGTACATGTTCTTGCGTGCTCTAAGCATTTTCCAAGACAAATTCATGGGTATGTTTATATGTAGTCACATCCAAGGTGTGACATGTAGATTTGACTTTATTCATATTTCAATTAGAATACGCCAAAATGATGATGACAGAATCATGGAGGCCCTATTACTTAGCAGAGGTATCAATTAATATTTACCCTAAAAAATCAATATATATAAGGCGCTGCTATACACACACGATATACTAGCGCCTGATGCGTGAACAATCCTACATGGCAGCTTCATAGTGAGCGTGAAAGCACGATATTTGGACGCGAAGGAACTACCATTCGCTGATCGTGCAGAACATATTGTCTGTGTAGAAATTTTGTATATATAACTACCCAAAATCGACAAGTTTTGACATTAGAGAACTAACAAAAACATCCTACTACGCATAAGTGTGTGTTACTAGGGAGGGTCTTCTGAACATAGAAAGGGTTCTCGATTCTGAAAGTCTATTCAGTCGATCAAGCATGAGATTCAGCTTGGTCTTTCCGTTTCCATAAGAAATGGAAAGGAGACCCTCTTCTAGCTAGATCCATGGCTGGGCAAATCTCCCTTTTGCGCTGAGTTCTAAGACTTGTTTGATATCTGCGCAGACCCGATGATGTTGGTATCCTCGGGCGCTCAACGTGGGAATTGGAATGTGTGGCTCCTACGGATATTTGGGCTCGAGGAAACCGTTGCTTGGGCCAACCTTTGGGCGGCCCTCCGGCCGATGCTTCTCGACTATCCAGACACCATATCTTGGCATTTGACCCCTTCTGATCTCTTCTATGTTGACTCGGCATATCGCGACTTATGTCATGTGTTGACTCTTCTGCGGGCAACTCGTTTGTGGAAATCGCTACTCAATTTGAAAACCAAGATCTTCATGCGGCAGCTTTTGTGTGATCGCCTCCCAATAGGGGCAAAGGATATCAAGTAGAACCGGCCTGGGGATGGGGTATATGCTGTTTGTGGTGTCCCGGATACTGGGACCTACATCTTCTTCCCTTGCCATGCTGCCCGTTAAGGGATGGCCAAAGGCCCCCGGTGTACGGTTTTTTTTTTTTTTGCATTGCTTTTCATAGTAGTTATCATAGAGCCTGGATGCATATTATCTAAGGTGCTACGAATACAAGCCAAACTCAACTTGCATCCAAGAAGTTAACTCCAGGTGCAAAAGTACATGCACCATGGCCCCGTGCATACACATGCAAAACAAAATAAAATTGAGACATACGCATGCAATTAATAGTATGGTATGGGTTCTCAAAAAAATATTAAAGTACGGTATGGTACTGACTGCTACATATAAAACGTATGTAGAACTCTCGCTACATCAGAATCAGCAACCTAATATCCGTGTACTTTATATATTGGTGTAAGCGACAGGAGGGTATTTCAGTTTTTTTTTCTTGTTCACCTGAGGGTATTTTGTTTCTTCCACCACGTTTTGTTGCTTAACTAGTTCAATTTGGTGGTTGCTCAGCATTGACCAACGTTGGTGAAAGCGATTGTTGTGCCGCTTCTTATGAATTCTGGCCGTACATGCTTGCACCCTAAAGTCAGCAAGTTTTAGCTAGCGACCAAAGAAGGACTCTCAGCATGCCATATGTAACAAGTTTGACGAAAACTATCGGCGACGGGCATATATATACTTGCGGAAATGTAAAGGTGTCTGAAATAGAAGAACATGAAATGGGGACTTTCGGCGAAAAGAGGACGAGCCTGAATCTTAGATACAAACTAAACGTTGTCATTAGTCGAAGCTTAGTCAAATAATTGACGCATGCTTTTGCTTATGAAGAACTTGTACGTTTCTTGATTATACTGGTGTTTAACGTATGCGTTAGTCAAACAGAGAGACACATTCCCCGTTGGAATTTCCATGGCTGCAAAACTATGTATACTACGATAAGCTATATATCCGTGTGATTGAGATTGTCAAGTACGCTGCATGCATGATTACTTCAGAACCCAGAGATAACTTCAAAAGAGATTGTATTGATGCTATTTGGCATACGAAAATATTGGTCAAAAGCCATGGTTTGAAAACTATTTTGGTGACTTGATATCCAAAACATGGTAGACTTTGTGCAAGGGGTTGTTGGCTCTGGCTGCAATCACATGCAAGCGTATGAACGTATTGTGGTTGCTTCGTGCATGGAGTAGCATGATATTTTGAGTTCAAAGGCTGACGCGTGATCTATAGCCTGAGCTCTCGTATTGTTTGACAGCAAGATCGATCGACCGTGTAGGTGGTTCGTGAGCCATGTGAAGTGCATGGCTAGTCCCGTGCAAGCCTACAATGGCTACAGTTAGAAGGAGCAGCTGTAAAAGGGCAAAAGAGAAGTGGGTGTTTGTGTGTGTGTGTGTTGGGGGGGGGGGGGGGGGGGATGAGCCGAAAAATTGGCGGGAGAAAGAGAGTGGAAAAGAAGCGACGAGGAAAAAAGGCTAGAGTGGAAGCACAGAAAAAAAAAACGGCGGGAGAGAAAGGAGGGAGACTACATACTTAATGTAAATATTTTGATTTTATTACTACTGGTAAAGTATTTTAACTACAAGTCCCGAAAAAACTTCTAATTTAACTACGTGGCCACAAAAGTCTTCCATCAAAACTAGTGCCTCGTCAAAAAAAAAAATAGAAAAAGAAGTTTACCTAGCACGAGGAAAAACATTTGGTAAAGATGAACAGTTCAAATGGCTGCAATATTTTGAGTAAATTGCACTAAACCACCACTTTGAAGGCTAGCTTTGCGAAAAACACTATAATACATTTTTTTTCTTCAGAAACACCACGTCTACGGTAATCTTTTTGCAAAAAACACTGATTGACGGATCGGGCTCAGTTAAGTGAGTTTATGACAAATGGGGCCCGCTAGCAGGCTGACGTGACACCAATTTCTCACACCGTTACATGAAAACGTTTGCTGGATGTGGGGCCCGCTTGTCAGCCTAACAAGCCTCTCTCTGGCATTCCATCGAACAGTTCGAGTGCAGCGCATAGGCCGGCGGACAAAGGCCGATGTCGCGAGCCTCAGCCAGGCGACGAAGGTCAAGGACGCTGGCGCCGGGATGCGGCAGCCGGCCGAGGCAAAGTCCGCCATCGCCGGCGCTGTGGCGAGGTGTACGCAGGGTCGTTGCCCGTCCCGACCGCGTCCATGGCAGGGGCTGCCGTCGCCCGTCCTGAGCCAGGCTGTGGCAGGGGCTGCCGTCGCCCATCCCGACCGCGTCCGTGGCAGGGGCTGCCGTCGTCGTTGCCGCACCGGGGAGCGAAGGACGCCGCCGTCGCCGCCCGGCCGTGGGGCGGCCTTCCGCCACACGTCGAGGACGCCGTCGCCGTCGTTGTTGACTCGGTGCGGCAACGATGATGGCGGGCTCTGCCTCGACGGAGATCTCGCGAGGGCGCAGGGATCCCGTTGCCCCTCGCAGTCCTCAACTCCTTCCCCAAGCTCGGAGCTCCTCACCCGCCCAATGGCCGAGGTGCCGCCGCCCGCCCCCTTGGCCAGATTCCCCGTCCCGCAGCTCTTCGGCCGCCGCGGCCTGGCCCATGGCGGCGATGCTGCATGCCGTCCAATGCGACCCTGCAGCCACCCCAGACGCGCGCGGAGCGCTTGTTCCAGAGCCGTCGCGGGCGAGCTCCCTCGGGCCCCAGTCTACGCCAGCGTCGGCGGCCACAACGCTCCTCTGTCCAGCAGCGGGAGGTCAATGAGCACCAGTTTTTTTTCTTTTTTCTTTCAATGACAGGTGGACCCCACAGGGCCACACATGATGATAACGTTAGCCAACTTCACCATTACTTAGGCGGTGCCACGTCAGCCTGACTAGCGGGCCCAATCTGTCATAAACGTGCTCAATCGAGTCAAATCCGCCAATCAGTGTTTTTTGCAAAAAGATTACCGTAGACGTGGTGTTTTCTGAAAAAAAATATTATAGTGTTTTTCACAAACTTAGCCTTTAAAGTGGTGGTTTTGTGCAATTTACTCCAATATTTTTTTCCAAATGATAACGCCCACACGTGTGGCACGAAGGAACATGGCCCAAAAGCCTTCATTACCATTCATTTTGCCACGTCAAAACAGATGACATCAGCGGCAATCTTGCCACTTTCGTCTCCTGCCAGTATTGGGTGAGCACCATATTCAATAGCAAGATCATCGGGACGTTCGGTGGCTTGACGGCGGGGTGGGGTGACATGGGTGGCGGTGCCACACAACTCATCATGCCTCTTGTCTTTGATGGCATCTTGGCCTGTGGTGCGACACCTTTCACGGCATGGCGCCTACTTCGTGCCAGGCATGATGTTGATAGTGATGGCGCTCACCTTGGGGCAAGACCTTCCCGATGGCAACATGAGGAGCCTTCAGAAAAATGGTGACATGAACAAAGATAAGTTTTCCAAGGTTCTTCGGGGTGCCGTCACCAACTACCGTATATGGATCTTTGTCTTCATCTATGGCTATTGCATGGGCGTCGAGCTTACCACCAACAACATGATAGCCGAGTATTACTACGACAGCTTTCACCTCGACCTCGGAGCCGCCGTCACCATCGCTGCTAGCTTTGGTTTGGCCAATATCTTCGCACGACCGATGGGAGGCTACCTCTCCGACCTTGGCGCATGCTACTTTGGTATGCGTGCCCGTCTCTGGAACATCTGGATCCTCCAGACAGCCGGTGGTGTCTTCTGCATTTGTCTTGGCCGTGCATCCAGTCTCCCCACCTCCGTCACTTTCATGGTCCTCTACTCCATCTGCGTCGAGGCTGCATGTGGTGCGGTCTATGGTGTCATCCCCTTCGTCTCCCGACGCTCCCTCGGCCTCATATCTGGCATGAGCTGCGCGGGCGGTAATGTCGGTGGCAGGCTCACATAGTTCCTTTTCTTTACGTCATCGCAATACACCACCGGCAAAGGACTACAGTACATGGGCATTATGATTATGGTGTGCACACTCCCCATCGCGCTTGTGCACTTCCCGCAGTGGGGATCTATGCTCCTTGCTCCAGCGCCGACGCCACCGAGGAGGACTACTACAGCGCCGAATGGACGGAGGAGGAGAAGAGCAAGGGCCTCCACCTTGGCGGCCTCAAGTTCGCCGAGAACAGTGTCTCTAAGTGCGGCAAACGCAATGCCATCCTGGCAGTGCCTTCCAGCCCACCTAACAACACGCCCCAGCACGTATAAGGTTTCAGTATTTTTACCTTAGTGTATACCACACATATACATACAGACCGTATATATGTGTATGTACATGCCCCTGGGATTGAGGTGGTGCACCCCATTAGGACGTTGTGGTATGCTTCATACCCACATCGCGTGACTTTTTGGGCTCCTATCCAAAATCCCATCAGTGGAGGCGTTCGTCTGCAATAGGGGGCTTGTAATATGTTATGAGAAGAGTTCATATGTGAGCATTCATCGTTATTGCATACTGTCTCTTTAATTTTCATTGCACACGTGTGCGCTTGTGCTGATTGAGTTTTGCAACTTGGACTACTATTTTTCCTGTCCCATATAGCAGCTTTGGCGACCGACGGTGACTTTAGAGTATTACATCAAACATATGCAAGATCACATGTCAGTATGTCACACACCAAATGCTAGGGAGCTGCTACTCGTTAACTAACACATTGGTCCATGAGGTTGCTGGTCCCCTAAACTTGTTTACTCCAGCTAGCTAGTAAAGCTACCTGCCGAAATAGAATACACCTTTCTGTCACTAGCTAGACAGCTCTTGGTACTATAGGGAGTACGGGCAGACTTCAGTTGCCATGGCGATCCTGCTCTAACGCGGTGCCATTTAGATAAAAAGGATCCAACACACGCGGAGTTCACACGGAGAGATCCGTAATATTTCCCACTGAATTTGTTGGGGCTGCCAAACTAGCTAGTACTCAATTACTCCGATATTGGACCAGTGTGTAACTGTAAGCTCTGCTCCACAATATTTGGGCCTCGAATTGGAGTGAGAGTACATAGTCTATCTGTCTCTTTCTGTAAATTGTTGCTTGTTGCATTTCCAGGTAAGTGCGGTGATCCTGTTTTCTAGGCTCCACCTCCTTGTACTTACTTCACCAAAAGCCCAAAGTACATAACCATTCAAAGAGTTGACTCCACAAGTCTCTATCTTAGAAACGCAAGCATACGGCGGTACCGTCGGTTGCTATGAAAGCGTACGGAGAAGTATAATATTCTGCCATGGAGGTGGGTGATCTACAGCCTGAGTTCTCATTAGCTAACATATAAATCTGCTACATATATAAATCTGCTACATATATAAAACGATTCTTTTTATGTATAATATTCATAATTGAGCTGAAGACTTTCACAAAAAACGTAACATCAATATGGTGTACAGTTATTAGAGTGAATCTGACCCCAGGGAGCACTGAGTGGATTTTTTTTGTATGGATCACAACATTCTCCTTCTCTTGAAATATTCAAAATTGGGATGAATAGTTTTTGAAAAAAATAATATGACCAGGGTTTTAGATATTATAGAGAATCTGACTCCAGGAGCACTTGGAGTGGACCTTTTTACTCCAGATCACAATATTGTATTTTTTTTTTCATCAGAAAATTCAACATTGAGTTGAAACGGTTAATTCTTAATTGATTTCCAAAAAAGTATGGTGTTTAGATATGAGAGTGAATCTGACCACCGGAAACAACAGGAGCGGATTGTTTTGTTTTGTCTAAATATATAGACATAGCCAAAACTTAAAATGGAAATAATATACCAACATACAGAAATTCAGAAATTGAATGGAGATGAAATGATATAGCCGTAGCAGTGCGTGATCGATCATCGTGAAATTTGAATGAAGGCAAAAAAATTAAAAAGACTAAATTTTTAACAAGAATCAGAACACGAGGTCGGAAGGCTTGAAAATGTAAGCGTATGTGAATTGATTAACTTTTTCAATTTGGCATATGTAAGATTGGTTGAAACACACTTATCGTTGCTTCCCAGAACTTGGCTGATAGTCGATGCATGCATGTACGGCCAGATGTACATATAAGTAGGTTACTGAGATATAAGTAGCAGCTAAGTAAACTAGTCAAGAGACAAAACACGCAGCAAACCACCCTTCCTGTCGCTAACACAAATGCACAGAGTAGGGGAATTAGGTTGCTCATAACGATGCAGGTACACCGGCTGTAATCTTTTTTTGACACTAATATATTAACTAAGAAAACGAATACAAATGAAATATCCAGATGTAGGACTATTTTCCTTAATTTTATAGAAAAGATAATTTAAAACTTTGGAAATACATCTAGGATAAATCCTTCTGGAATCCACCGCAGCTCGATTTGTCGTCCTCCAATCGCCAGAGGAGAAAACGATGATGAGATGAGCAGTAAATTTCTCGCTCACACAAACCAATAGAAGGAAACTTCTCTTTGATGTTGCCGCAGTAGCCACCCTAGGGATGCAAGCGGGCATCCCGCCTAGTCCCGCATAAATAAAGGATTGGTTCAAATTGAACTAAATCTGAGTGGGGCAACCCAAACCAATTTTGCCTACGAAGCGGGGCGGATCGGGCGCCGCTCTGCACCCCTAAGCCACCCGTCCCGTATGATGGGATCAGGGGAAGAAGTCGAATCCAAAATAAGAAAAAAATTATTTGTGTGAATTACAGTTAGTCACGGTAAATCCAAGAGCGGTGGTACGTAGCTGCCCTCGACAGGAAGTTTAGAATACGGTCCGATCCGCATCAACCACCCTAGGTGACCAATCCGTACTCTTGCTCCTGGCTGATGTCAACTCTTCGGACTTGCTAAGGATCTCAATGGCACCTAATGAGAGGTCAAGCTATAGATCACCCACCTTTGAATCCAGGATATTACACTCCGTACGTTTCCATAGCTTGCTGTTTGCTTGCGTATGATGGAGAGAGACTAAAGTGGAGCCATGTGCTTGCAGCCCTGACATATCAAATCAAATGGGACACATCATGAATCTCCGTGCCATCTCCTTGTTTTACCATTTTTTTTGTTTTCTCCTTTTCTTTCTATCGCACAATGAAAATTAGAGCCTGTAAACACGAGCTACACGAACAATACCCTAAGACACAAGATCACCAAGTACGGAGAGGTGTGTGGTTCCGTGCTAGTATATGCATCGAAATTGTAGCTGCATATCGTCATCGGTAACCTAAAGTCTGACCGTATCCGTATATGTTTATCTACACTGACATCATAGTTTGCTTACAGGAGAAGTAAACAATTTGAGAGGACAGTTGCTCATTGACCAAGCTGGAGTGCTCATGCTATCCTGGAGCAGGTTGGAACTCTTCGAGGAGGTTACGCACGTCCTCTTTGTCGTCTTTGATCTCACCAGCTATGTGACAAAAGACAAGTTGTACTACCACATGTACGATTGGTCCCTTTAACCGGAGCATTTTTTGGAGCATCGGTTTTGTTTTTTGACATAACTTTGAAGAATGTCATTTCATGATAAGGTTTTGCAAGAACACAAAACATCTAACGAAGTGTGTCACAAAAAAACTTCAGAATTTTTTGAATATGTTTACCTTTTTTTGTTTTACTTATCAGGGAGCATTGGAGCTCGGAAGCATGTAATTCGCGTCCAGCTCTCGCGGCCCGCCAATAGTCACCTGCACAAACACTAGTGCAAGTGCCTGGCTAGCTTGGTGTTGGAGTACTCCTTTCATCTTTGCTCAATGATCGAGAGCAACCTAGCTAAACAAGTTTTTTTAACAGCATACACACAACATGCAAGTCTTTGGCTAGTTCTCGGTGCCAACTGAACCAACTGATTAACGGAGAAACCTGCAGCAGACACCACCGACCGTGCTCTTCCATGTGCAACCGCCCGCAACTAGCTTGTTCTTAATTAATTTGCACGGTTTTTGTAGTTAGCGTTGTAGTACTTAATTTTGCAGCTTTGTCGAATCTGAATAAACCCTCAATATATTGGCAGAGTCAACTCATTGCACGGCTCTGTACTTGCAACCAGATCTGTACTTGCAAGTTGCAACAACTGTGCATGCACTTAACGACTTTTTAACGTGCAGTCCCATTCAAATATATAGCTTATCTCATATAAGTGGTTGAGCAGCCCAGAGATAGGCTCGACGGCGGAGGACAGAGAGACGCAACTTGACGCCGCCAACTAACAATTTGTCTATGAGCCGATGAAGACGCAGCCCGCCAGCCACCGTACAGTTGCGTCCATGTGCTGGTGTTTTTCAAGAGTCAACTGATCTTGTACGGTGCACCTACAATTTTATATATCCAGTTGATGGGTAGCTCTAGTTTTCAAATTACCACTACGCAATTGTGTCCCCTACACTCTTTTGGCGACTAGTTAACCATGCGTATGCAAAACCCACGGCCAGTTACTGTCGGTGACACTTTTTATTTCGTCGTTTTTACAATTTGCCAGCCGGCTTGATACCGATCCGGGCCTTACGTGCGCGCGTGTTCTTGAATTCAACGTGCATGCATGCATGCATGTGCACTGACTGAAGCTAGCAAATTTGACTTCCACACCGGCCGGGAATCGCGCACGGAAAACACGTCGCTGACTCGTAGCTACACGACGTGCATGCAACAGTGCACGCCATGCTGACTCAGCTAGTTAACCTGCTCTGATAAATTAAGGTGAAACGAGATACGTATCTTGACGATCAATCTCTCTGTCCATACAGCTAGATCACAGCGTCAACTCTTCGTTCATGTTTGTACCAGCAGGTCGTAGTACACATAAGAGTTGTGCGTTTGGATTCCAACTCTTGTACACACTTGCTCATGAGATCGATGCGCTTGGTAATAATTATCTCAACCATATACAAGCTTATCATACACGTAGCTTGGCAACCCTGATAAGCTCAACGAATTTCTTAGGTTATTGCTAGCCAAGCTGACAAGTCGAATTCATAACTTGCAAGTAACTACCTGCAGTGACTGCTTGTACTCTCCTAAACCTGTTATGCTGATGTTATAACCCTCAAACTAATGTAAAAGCGTTTAGATAAGTAAATTAGTGATTTAAACGCTCTTACATTAGTTTACAGAGGGAGTACCAGCTAGCCGCAAGCTAGATCTTGATTACTAGGTGATACACCATAACCACAGAATGTTACTACTGCATGTGCAAGTGCAATAGGCTAGTTAACATTTCTCCACCGTCAACTCTTTGCACCGTTTTCACTTTTCAGTGACAAAATTGTACAGAGAAGTTGATCTACAAATCCTTATATACGCTCCCGTGTCGCTCCCGCGGCGGCCCGGGAGCAAACCCTAGCCGCCGCCACTAGTCACAACCCGCACATCCCCCTCCTCGCCGCCGTCGGCAGGCGTCGCCGGGCGAAGCCCGCGCGGCGTCGGTGGCGGCGGGGCCTTCTGGTCGGTCTCAGGCGTGGGAAAGGGCAGTGCAGGGCGCTCCACCTAGGCAGAGGCGAGGGCTCGCGCGGCGTCACGGGTCGATGACGACGGAGGAAGGTGGGTGGCGGGCCTGCCGTTTCGCTAGCGCTCGTGCTGGTGCGCGGCGGTTCCCCTCTCGATTGGTGGCTCTGCAGCTTGGCGCCGCTCGATCTGCTCGGGTCCATCTCGTCCAGATCTGACCTCCTCGAGGTCCGGCGGGTTGGCTCACCCAGCGGTGGCCTTGGCTATGGCTTGGCGGATGCCAGTTGGCAGGGCTGCTTGCGACCGTGCTATGGAGGTGGAGGTAGGAGGAGGTGGGGGATATGTGGTCGCCGGTGTTGGTTTTGGGCTCTGTCTCTGGCTGGCGTCTGCGGTGGGTGCAGAACTAGGATTCCTTTGCCTCCGGTGGTGCCTTCCTGTACGTGGAGTCAACGACGCAGGGCTCAGGGTCTTGCGCAGGTGGAGGTTGGTGGCGGTTGTGGTGATGGCACTGGTGCAGCGGCTTGGATCGATCCACCCTTCCGTCGTTGGTGCTCGAGGTGAGCAGTTGCGGCTATGGAGGGAGGGCTCCTTCTAGACCTGGTGAGGACGCTTGCCGCGGTCAGGAAGGGGATGGTGAGGTCTCACGCTCATGGGCTTGCTGGACTAGACAGCCAGCATGGTGCGGGGAGGACCGGGATGCGAAGTCTCAGGCGAAAGCCTAGTGCCGACCTCATCGGCAGCGATGATGGTGACGCCTTTGGGCGTCGCTTCTCTTCTTGAAGTCATCATCGTGAAGCTTCAGTCTGCCGTTCTACGGTGTGCTCCGGCGAAAGCCTTAGATTCTTTTCTGAATTGGACGACGATGCCATCTTTGATGTCATTTTTCCTCTTGGGGATGTTGTCTTGGAGCCATGTTTCCGCGGCTGGTCCTTGATGTCTCGGTTGGAGCGTGGCTGGTTTGTTGGAGTGTATGGTGGTGGCGGTGGAAGTGATATGTGTGGCAGTCATTGCCTTGGTCATCTTGGTGCTACTGGCTGACCACTCTGGGGGCTCGTGGCGGCAGTGAGGTCTCGGAGTTCGGTGCCCTTCGATGACGCTTGAGATTTGGTTGCCTCAAGTGCTCATGCTCTCTCTCTATTTGTGATGGTGGCCGTGGTGTGGCCTAGAGGAGGTGTAGGGCTGTCTCGGTGGAACATTGCCCTTCGGCACTGTCTGTGGCTTTCTCTGTCGCGACGTGCCTCGGCTGTGGGATGCCCTTCGACGGTGGTTGCGACTTCCTAGCTCTTCAAGGTGCAGAGAGATTGCAGGGCAGGTGGTGACTTCTTATCTACGTCTTCTCGGTGGCGGATCTCCTTTCAATTGATCCAACAAAGCTAGCTCTCGCTCTTCTCGGTCTGCCTGGTGGTGCTGGGTGCTAAGTTCTTGGTGTTGATTGCTCGTTGTAGCTCACTTCTTGTTCTCCTTCTGTTGTTCTTTGTTCTTCTTGTGTGTGTTGTAGGTCGCTTCTTGTTCTTCTTCTATTGCCCCTTTTCTTCTTCTGTGTGTTGTAGCTCCTTGTTCCTCTGTTGTACCCACTCTGCTGTCTTTCAGTGTTAGGTCGGGTGCTACCTGTTGTACCCACCTTGTTGTATCTCAGTCTTATATATAATGAAAATGGTTCAGGCCGGCGTAAGCCCGCCGTAGCACCATCAAAAAAAAATTGTACAGAGATACAGTACAGCCACCACGTACTGTAACTAGCTGTGCAGTTACCTAGCTAGTCAGTCATACTAGTACATCTTTGCAAAAAGAAAAATAACTCTTAATTTGTAATTTACCGTAGGGTGAACTACGTTTGACGAATATCTTAATTTGTAATAAACCCTTTACGTGCAGTGTGATATCTTTGCACTGTCCTGCAGGTACTTGCAACAATCAATGCCCTGCACCACACATATATTATCTCCATATAAGTAGCTCGGCAGCCCCTGATAGGTTCAACAGGACAGAGATGTAGTACGATCATTGCAACAACTGCTCAACTAAACCAGTAGTACAATGTTAATTAAGTAGCAGAAAAACGTCAAACATATAACAAAAGGTGTGCATTAATTTGTGCATATGAAGGAAACATATTGAAAGAGACAAAGGAAACCCAGAAGCATATGCCAACGAATATGCCAAACCGAAGCTGCTCCTGGTCTATAAATACATACCTCCTTGTAGTCTCTCGAACAGCAACTCAAGCATTAGAACCTTGATACCTAGAGCTACCCCTTGCTTCCTAGTCCACAGTTCAGCTCAGCTCCAAGGAGCAAGCAAAGCTCCCCGCCTCCCCAGCCTCAGAACAAGAGGATATGGAAACGGAGGTCGGCTCCCCGGCCGCCGCCACTGCGGCGCCCATCAACTTCTCGCTGCCGGTGGACTCTGAGCACAAGGCGAAGTCCATCAAGATCTTCTCCTTTGGCAACCCACACATGCGCGCCTTCCACCTCGGATGGATGTCTTTCTTCACCTGCGTCGTCTCCACCTTTGCCGCTGCGCCGCTCATCCCCATCATCCGCGACAACCTCAACCTCACCAAGGCCGACATCGGCAACGCCGGGGTCGCCTCAGTCTCCGGCGCCATCTTCTCAAGGCTGGCCATGGGTGCCATATGTGACCTCCTCGGCCCTCGCTATGGCTGCGCCTTCTTGGTCATGCTCTCGGCGCCCGCTGTGTTCTGCATGTCCGTCGTCGATGGTCCTGGCGGATATATCACTATTCGCTTCCTCATCGGTGTCTCCCTCGCCACCTTTGTGTCATGTCAGTACTGGATCAGTACCATGTTCAATAGCAAGATCATCGGGACGGTCGGCGGCTTGACAGCCGGTTGGGGTGACATGGGTGGTGGTGCCACACAACTCATCATGCCTCTCGTGTTCGACGGCATCTTGGCATGTGGTGCGACGTCCTTCACAGCGTGGCGCATTGCCTACTTCGTGCCAGGAATGATGTTGGTGGTGATGGGCTTGCTTGTGCTCACCATGGGGCAAGACCTTCCTGACGGCAACCTAAGGAGCCTTCAAAAAAATGGTGACATGAACAAAGACAAGTTCTCCAAGGTTCTCCGGGGCGCCGTCACCAACTATCGTACATGGATCTTTGTCTTCATCTATGGCTACTGCATGGGCGTCGAGCTCACCACCAACAACGTCATCGCCGAGTACTACTACGACAGCTTCCACCTCGACCTCCGCGCTGCCGGTACCATCGCAGCTAGCTTCGGCTTGGCAAATATCTTCGCACGACCAATGGGAGGTTACCTCTCAGACCTTGGCGCCGCTACTTCGCATGCGTGCCCGTCTTTGGAACATTTGGATCCTCCAGACAGCCGGTGGAGTCTTCTGCATCTGTCTTGGTCGTGCATCCAGTCTCCCCACCTCCGTCACATGCATGGTCCTCTACTCCATTTGCGTCGAGGCTGCATGCGGCGCAGTCTATGGTGTCATCCCCTTCGTCTCCAGGCGTTCCCTCGGGCTCATCTCTGGCATGAGCGGTGCTGGTGGTAATGTCGGTGGCGGCCTCACACAATTCCTCTTCTTCACATCATCCCAGTACACCACAGGCAAAGGACTCCAGTATATGGGCATCATGATCATGGTGTGCACGCTTCCTGTCGCGCTCGTTCATTTCCCGCAGTGGGGCTCCATGCTCCTCCCTCCAAGTGCCGACGCCACCGAGGAGCAGTACTACGGTGCCGAGTGGACCGACGAGGAGAAGAGCAAGGGCCTCCACATCGCCGGGCAAAAGTTCGCCGAGAATAGCATCTCTGAGCGTGGCAAACGCAACGCCATCAACGCCGTACCTTCCAGCCCACCAAACAACACGCCACTGCACGTATAAGTCTTCAGTTTTTTTGATCTTATTTGTGTACACACCCTGTATATACAGACGTACATGCCTCTGGGATCGAGGTGGTACACCCCATTAGGACGGTGTGGTATGTTTCCCACCCACACCACATGACTTTTTGGGCACTTACCAAAATCCCAATAGAGGAGGCCTTAGTCTACAATAAGGGCTTGTAATATGTTATTATGAGAAGATATCATATGTGAGTATGCATTGTTCTGACACCTTGTGCCTCCTTAAATTTCCTTTTGTGCGCTTGTAATTTGATTGAGTTTTGCAACGTTTTGCAACTTGTATTCCTATTTTTCCTTGTCCGATAGCAGCTCTGCGACAGACGGTGACCTTGGAGTAGTACTATATGAACTGTATGTAAGACCACAGGCCAGAGCGCTGCTACTAGTTAACTAAGACATTGGTCAATGAGCTAGTTAGCCTCCTAAACTTGTTTACTCAGGAGCTAGTAAAGCTACCTGCTGAAATAAAATACACCTCCTGTCACTAGCAACTTACGGTCCGTGAGACGTACGTTAGGTTACGATGGCAATGCAGCTCTGATGCGCTGCTATTAGAAATAAGGATCCGACGCGGAGATTACGCGGAGAGATCCATATAAGCTGTGCAAACTGGCTTGTGTACTTAATTTGTTGGCGCTACCAAAGTGCGTATTTACTCTGATATAAACTTCTCGCTGAATGTTTGAGGCCTGGAATTAGTATGAGAGTAGGCTATCTGTCTATATGTTGGGGTTACTAAGTAAGTGTTGTTACTAAAAACGTTGCTATTTATCTGATACTAGTTGCTACTTATCTGATACTAATAAGAGAGACGAAAGTGAAACTCCTCTCTGCCGTTGCACTTTCCAGGTACTTACTCACCAAAGTCCAAAGTGTAGAGCCATTCAAAGAGTTGACCCTAGCGGTAGTGTACGGCTGTACGGTGCCGTTGCTATGGAAGCGTACGGACGACTATTATATTCTAGCGTGAAAGGTGGGTGATCTATAGCCTGAGCTCACATTAGCTGGCATTTGAGATCTGCTATCTACTACTCCCTCCGTCCGGAAATACTTGTCCTAGAGATGGATGTATCTAGACTTATTTTATCCATTTCTAAGACAAGTATTTCCGGACGAAGGGAGTACATAAACTAATGTCTACCGGCTAGCAACAGGACAAGTGCATTTTCTCTAAGCAATTCCGTCCATAGAGTAGGTGCTTTCGAGAGAAAAACAAGTCAAGATTGCCAACAAAAAGGAGACAAAACGTCAATAGAGTCAGTGATCAAAACAAGTACTCTATGGTGATCAATACAAAAATATGCAAGGAGGCAAAGAGTTGACATTAATTAGCCCCACCCGTATAGGCATATATATGCAAGAGGTGACATTACCCACGTCAACACCATGACTGATTCTGAAGAAGTGATCGGATATTTTTGTCCTCTGGATCACATGATTATTTGTTTTGGCAATTTCAAAGCATGAGTTGATATTATTTTTAAAAAACTATTGTGTAGATATTATAATGAATCTGACCGCTAGGAGCAGAATATATTTCTCTGATCACGATATTCTTTTTTCCTCAAAAAAATCGAATTGAGTTGAAAAGTTTCCACAAAAATTGAAAAATGTTTTTTAGTGGGAATCCAAAAACAATCTGGTGTGTTGATAATGTTTGAATCTGACTCTAGGAAGCACCATCAGTAAATTTTATTCTATACATAGATCACAATATTCTACTTCTCAAAAAATCCTAAAATTGAGTTGAAAAGGTGTTTTTAAGAAAAACAAAAAAAAATCGTGTGTATAAATATTAAAGTGAATCTGACCACATGAGTGTGGGCAGTAGACTTTTATTACTCGGATCACCATTCTCTTTTTCCTAAAATTCTAAGTTTAGTTGAAAAGTCATAGAAATATCCAAAAACAGTCTAATGTGTAGACTTAGAGTGAGCCACATACTCATATGCCATCAAGTTTTTGCGGGAAAACATCATTTTCTCTTGACGAAAATAACAAAAGTGGCAGCTACAGTAGTATTTTAAGACTTTGTAAAAAGGATTGGGTTCATTATTTCCATGGCTCACAAATTAGTTGCGATTTTTAGGAAACTTGAAATCTGGAAAGATATTGAAAATCATTTGCGTGGAAGTTTTCTTTAATATGTGGAAGAGTAAAAAAATTATGTAAGGGGTTACATGATCTCGAGTGCCATTAAGAGTTTCATGGGGGCACCTCTTTCTTTTAGATAGATGTCTTGCTGAGATTCATATATTTTATGTCTTTATAGAATTCATTAATACATACATTTTTTGTGATGAAATAATCTATCTCTAGTATACATGTTCATGCATGCTCTTAGGCACCTTCCAAGATAAATTATGTTTATGTGTGTATAATAGTCACATCCGAGGCATGACATGGTTGTTTGGCCTTATTCATATATCAAATAAGAATACGCCGATACTTTGTGGTTGGGACACGGACACTCGTAAATGGGCTCCGGGGAACTTGAAAGAACCATCCCCCGACCCCGCGCCCGCGCCGCATCCCCGGGGGGCGGCCGGGGCGGCTCCCCCCACTCTCCTCTCCTCCCTCCTCCCCCGCGCCCCTCCCCCCGCCGCCGCCGGCGGAGCCCCCGGATCTGGCCGGGCGGGCTGGCGGCGGCGGGTCCTTCCTTACCCCGCGCGCGCACCTCTTGACCCAGGGTCAGGGCTGGTGGCGGGTGCCCTTCGGCTGACGGCGGCCCGGCGGCCTGGTGGCGACTGGCGGCGGCCCATCGCGCTGGGGGCGCCATTATTTGGCGGCGGGGCGGCCTGGCTTCACAAGTTGGCCGGCGGCGCGTCCTCGGCCTAGATCTGGGCCCTTAGGGCCCCATCTGGGTCCTAGCGGGCCGGTCCCCGGGCGTGGCCTCGTTGTCTGCGGCGCGGTGAGGAGGAGGAGCGGCTCGGATTTGGGGCGGCGGCTCCGACGGTGTGCCGGCAGCAGCACGAAGGCGGGAGCTTTACGGGTCCACGAGGGCTCGGCCGGGCCTGGTGTGCTCCTGCTATTGCGTCCGGACGGCTACCGTCGCGGACGGTGGAGGTAGGGCCCTCCCGCGTGCCGACGGTGGTGATGCCCTAGTCCTGGCTCTGATTCTTTGCCGTGTTGTCCTCACTTCGCCGTGCCGTGGTGAGACGGCGTGGGGGCCTCATGACCGCGTTGGCGCACGGTGGTGGTTGGTTTGGTGGCAGGCTCCGGGGCGCCCCAGGTGCGGGTTGGGATCGGGGGAAACCCCTGTCGGCATGGCCAACACCGGCGCGGTGGCGCCTGTGAGTGCCACTTGACCTTCCGGGAGGGCGTCGGGGCTACCCTTCCTCTCGCCTCGTCGTGTACCAGAGGAATCCCTTGGCAGCAACGTCGTCATCGTCGCGATCCTTCTTGGAGGTGTTGATAGGTGCCGGCACATCAGAGTCTTGGAGTCTAGTGGAAGATCCTGGTGGGTGCTGCGATCGGTGAGGCTTCTTCGTTTTTGTTGATCCGCCGTTGTCGGCATTTGTTTCTTTTGCTTTTCTCTGTCGTTTCTTTTGGGCGTGACTGTGCAGCTTCCGCCCCAGCACATATCCATGTATGGTTCGGTTGGTTGCTTTGTATACAAAGCGGGGAGGAAACCCTTTTTCGGTAATAAAAATACGCCAGAATGATGATGAAAGACTTGTGGAGGTCATATTAATGGCCAGAGGTAGCAATATATCAATAACCAAGAGGCATCAACTAGTCTTGGCATAAAAAACTATCAAAAAGATCCTATAAGACATAAGCATGCGTTTCTACACCAAAAGGATGTCCAAAGTCCTTGGACTGTGTCACGTGTGTTGTCGTCTCAAATGGATGCTCTGACATTGGGGGGGGGGGGGGGGGGGGGGTGTGTGTGCGTCTTGAAGTGGGGTGGGGGTGATACCTCACACATAACATGTTTGTATTTTGGTGTATATATGGTAGCATCATGTTGGTGATATGCTAAAAAAGCATCTTGTTGGTGATAACATGCAAAAAAGATCTTTGTGGCACTTATCCGTCCTGATGGCGTCCTCTGCGGCGCCGATGAGGAGCATATGAAAGATGTATTCTTGTGAGTGGTGACCTAATTTTGCAAGTTCATGTGCTCTCAAAGTCTTCTAGTACTCCACTTTGGCTAGTTCATCTGCTCTTAAAGTCTTCTAGTACTCTACTTTGGCGAGTTCATGTGCTCTTAAAGTCTTCTATACTCCCTCCATTCACTTTTGTAAGTCATTTCAGACAATTCAAAATAGGCTGTTTTGTACATTGTCTGAAATGTCTTCAAGGTCTTATAAAAGTGAACAAAGGGAGTACTAAACTTACTCGAGTAAATATGGATCACTCTAGCGAGATGGACCGGTCAAACTAGACGTCAGGTCTAAGGGCTAGTTTGCACCGTCATGTTTAATTGAAGTCCAATTCAATCTTGTGCAAGATTTCTTTGGTTGTGCGTGTTCATCTTCCTTGGCTGGTTCTAGGGCCGGTTGAGGATAAGAACGTGTACAGTCATCCATGTTAAGCACCAAGAATATTGTATTTTCGGTCTGTGTTCCGTCGTTTCCATTGCTTTCTGTGCTGGTCTGCATCATATCGTCAGATTCTAATAAGATATTATATAGCGATATACTACATTTTATCCAACAATGGTGAAGTCGACTAGGTAGCCGTAGCCCGTAGGTAGTACAAGTCAAACTAACAGTGCATTCCAAGAATTAACATGCACCATGGCCCGTACATGCACATGCAATTAATAGTACGGTATGGTACTGATGCTACACATATAACTCTCCCTACGTCATGATTCAGAGGGTGCTTGAATATGTTTTAGTCCCATGACTAAAAGTAGTGGGACTAAAACTTGCTAGCCTCACCCATGCTTGGATACAAATACTAAATAGACTAAAATGAGTTAATGAGCATTTATTATCCGCCAAACCCTCCAATCCCAAACTCGCATGTGTTAAAGGAAAGGAGTTAAATGAGGAGAGAGAGGACTAATCCACATTTTAGTAAGGTTTCCCTGACTAAAATTTTTTAGTCTCAAGACTAGTTCTAGCCTCTCTTTAGTCAGGGGTGATTGAAACTTTAGCCTCTAAAAAAGACTAGTTTTAGTCAGACTAAAAATAGTCCCTTGAATACAAGCATGGCCTCAGCAACCTAATTCATGTATTCTATACATTGGTGTTAGCCAGTGGCGAATCAAGAAAAAATGGAGGGGGACTGGGCCTTCAGACTAGTGGTAAAAAAATAACCACCCCCCACACACACGCACACACAGAAAAGTAGATTCAGCACAGGTGTGAGCGACAGGAGCGGAAATTCGCAGGGGCGCACCCTTGCCCAGCCATGCAGGCTACCCGATTGAGTCGCGATCCACAAAGTCGTTGGATCCCGCACAAGCGCACGACAAGTTTTAAGTTTTAATTGCTGAAACTTACTATTTGTTTGGTCGCTCGTACCAAGTTTTAGAAGTTGGAACAATTTTCTCGGTCGCAGGTTCTGAAACTCACAATTTTGCTAGTCGCTCATACCAAGTTTCAGAAGTTGAAACTTAACAAAATTAAAAAAAAACTCATCAAAACGTATTCAAAATAGATATCATTTGAAAGCCCTTGTCAACAGAGACATGAATATGCAAAGAGAACTTCATTTAAACTTTTGATTCAAAAGATATAAAATATTGAAAATTGAAAGCAAAAAAAGAAGAAGAATATGGCCCACCCCCGTGTGCTACAAATCCCCGGTATTTTGCTTCACGTTTTGTTGCTTGGTCAATTCAATAGGGTGATAGCTCACGATTGACCAACGTTGGTGAAAACGATTGTTTGTGCCGGTTATCATATCATATCATACTCTAAAGCCATATATGGATTCTGGCCGTACATACACGCATCATCATCATCACACTCCGTTAGTTGGCAGCAGGCGACCAAAGAGGTACTTTCAGCATGCTATACACAACAAGTTTGATGAAAAGGACATGCGGCGGGCATATATATATTCTCGAAAATCTTACGGCGTCACACTCAAAGAAAAAGACGTGAAAGGGGGACTTTCGGCAAAAAGAGGACAAAGCTGAATCTTAGCTAAGATACAAATCGAACATCGTCATGAATTGATGCTTATAGTTAAATGATTGACGTCCTCATTTGCTTATAACAGGGACTTGTATGTTAAAAAAACTTCAGGTACATCTCCCGTTGAATTTTCCCAGGGCTGCAAAACTAGGTACACTACGATCAGCTATCCATCTATCTATGTGATTCAGATTGTTGGCTGCACTGCACGATTTCTTCTCACTCCAGAGATAATTTCATGGCTAGCTGCTCCTCTAAGATTTGACCCCCGAAAGATAGGAGTTGATGCATGTTTGTTAAGTGCTAATTAGAGAGATGAACTCCTTTGCGCGGAACTTCGGGTAATTAGAGAGATGACCTCTTTGCGCGGAAGATCTCCTTGCAGTATTCGTGGGCACGTTTGTTGGTTACTAAAGCCAAACTGACTTCTGTGTGACACAAACCAATGTAGAGAACCGTTCAAAGAGTTGGCTATAGCTAGCATGGGCCGGCGATCTTGAAGTCTCAAGTCCCATTAATTTGCCATCGACTCATACATGTATGGAGATCAAAACAGTTGCTACCGTACCGAGTACCGACTGGTTTAAAGGTGCACATTATTTAGTCTCAGGTCAGCACAAACTTTGGAAGTTAGCAACAAGCACACGTTCTATACAACTGCAGGATAATATAAGTCCCATCTTCACCGGTAACCTACAAAGTAAGTCCTGTGAACATGCTTACTACATGTATCAAGAGCTGGTTAGCTAGCGACCGGAGGTGTGTAGTTTTTTCAGCTGGAAGGTGTTGGTAGCTGGAGTAAGCAAATGTCAAGTTAGAGGACTCGCTAGCTTATGGTTGACACTACAAGGTCCTCTGGGTCGTGCCTTGGATGCCGGCTACACGGTGGCGGACCTATCATTGGGGTGAGTAGGGGCCGCCCCAGACCGCCGGAGGTGGTGCTTGGCACCATTGCCTATCAGCAACCAGACCATCGCCAATGTTGACCTCCCAGGTCCAACCGTGAAGCGAAACCGGGAAGGGGGTTTACATGGCGGAAGAAAGAAGACAGGCCTGGTTGCCTCGATTAACGGCCATGTTAAGTGAAAAGGCCACCTCTTTGCGTTCCTGGGCCAGCCCATTTCGGCCTGCCCCTCAAACCAGCCGAACCATCTTCTCTTTTTCGCTGGCCATGAACGATCTGCTGAATGCCCCGTACAGCCAGGAGGAAGTCAAAACGGCGTTGTTCCAGATGTTTCCAATAAAAGCTCCAGGCCCCGACAGATATCCAGCTCATTTCTTTCAGCGTCACTGGGACGTGTGTGGTGAAGAGGTAACAAGGGTAGTCCTGAGGATAGTGGAAGGGACTGAGACGGCAGATTGCTTAAATAAAGCAACCCTGGTTCTTATCCCCAAGGTAAAAAAAACCCAAACTTCTGACTCAATTTCACCCAATAAGCCTGTGCAATGTCTTATATAAGATAGCTTCAAAGGTGATCTCTAATCGTCTGAAGCATGTTTTGCCGGAGATAATTCCGGAGGAGCAATCTGCTTTTGTGCCTGGCAGACTAATTATAGATAATATCATCACAGCGTACGAATGCCTCCACTTCATGAAACGTAACAAGGCAAAGAAGCATCAATCCGGTGCTTTAAAACTGGACATGATGAAGGCGTATGACAGGGTTGAGTGGCCTTATCTGCAGGCCATAATGCTCAAGCTGGGCTTCACTACCAAGTGGGTAGACACGGTCATGAATATGGTGAGCTCAGTAAACTTTTATGTTTTGTTCAATGAGAAGAAACTTGAGGAGTTTAAACCATCTCGAGGAATCCGACAAGGGGACCCACTGTCTCTGTACTTGTTCTTGTTAGCAGCAGAGGGCCTTTCGTGCCTCCTAAAATCAAGAAGTCAGTCATCAAACCTAAGTGGGCTTCAGGTGGCAGCCTCGGCGCCCTCGGTCAAGCACTTATTATTTGCAGATGACAGTCTGCTGTTCTTCAAGGCGAATAGTATGCGTGCTACAGAGGTAAACCAGGTGTTGGATACTTACTGTCAAGCTTCCGGCCAGCGAATAAATTATGCAAAATCATCCATCTTTTTTAGCAAAGGGGTTCCGGAATCGACCCGCAATGAGATAAAGGTAATGCTGAATGTACCAAATGAAACTTTGAATGAAAAATATTTGGGGATGCCTTCTGACATTGGTTCCTCAAAGAATGGTGATTTCAAGTATTTAAAGGATCGTTTGTGGAGTAGGATCCAAGGATGGACTGAAAAATCACTCTCCACTGTTGGGAAAGAGATTTTGGTCAAGGCGGTTGCACAAGCAGTGCCAGTCTACTCCATGTCATGTTTCAAACTGCCGAGAGGGTTGTGTGAAAACCTGAATATACTCATAAGGAAGTTTTGGTGGTGCAGCAAGGAAGGCAAATGCAAACCACAATGGGTATCTTGGAAGGATATGACTCAACCAAAAAGCATGGGGGGGGTTGGGTTTTAAGGATTTTGAGCTTTTCAATCTTGCTATGCTAGCCAGGCAAGCATGGCGCTTACTACAAAATCCGGAATCCTTGAGTGCTCGCATTTTGAAAGCTGTATACTACCCTGACTCGACAATTCTTGAAGCTACCTTGGGATCCCATCCGAGCCAAATATGGAGATCCTTAATAGAAGGCCGAGACACACTAAAGCAGGGAATTATTAAGAGAATAGGTAATGGAGAAAGCACCAGAATATGGACAGAAAACTGGATCCCGCGAAGTGAAATGCTTCGCCCTTATGGCTGTTTGACAGCGAACCCTCCCCAGTTCGTCTCAGAAATCATCGATGCAACGACAGCCACATGGGACATTCAGAGGGTCCGGCAAGTCTTCCTTCCTTTTGATGCCAAAGTAATAACCAACATACCCGGCCCCTATGCACCCGAAACATTTCAGATTTCTGGGATTTGGCATTTTGAGAAAAATGGTCTCTTCAGTGTGAGATCGGCATACAATATGCTTGTGGCGACGAGGCAACGCCGGGAAGCCTGGCTGGATGGTCAAGCATGCTCGTCGGGAGCAAGAGTGGAAGAGAAAGAGTGGAAAACGCTTTGGAGGACCCAAGTTCCCAGGAAAATTCGCATGTTTCTATGGCGGCTCTCAAAACAATCCCTGCCGACCGAAGATGTTCGGTCTCATCGACACATGTCTAACTCCTCGACATGCGGATTATGTGGGTCTCCGGATTCATGGCGCCACTCCCTACTCGAGTGCACGACATCCAGGTGTGTTTGGGCTTTAGTAGAGAATGAAATTGGGCAGTCACTTGTGGCAAATATGGAATCCAACGCAAAACACTGGTTGTTTTCACAGATGGAAGCGTTATCACATGCCATGTTTGTCAAACTGGCAGTCACGTTATGGGCAATATGGACGTCCAGAAGAAAATCCATTCATGAAGGGATCTTCCAGAGCCCACAATCTTTGTACTCTTTCACAACAAGGTTCATTGATGAGCTTGACCAAATAAAGGAAAACAAACCGGAAGGGGCACCAAGGAGACATGTGGAAAGAAACAGGCGAGTCCGACCACGAGCCCCACCCGCAAATCATGCTAAGGTCCATGTTGATGCAGCTGCGAGGACAGGTAGGGGGGGTTCTGTAGCGGTGGTATGCCGTGACTCAGGGGGAAATTATCTAGGCAGCTGCGCACTGGTGGTGCAAGGCGTAGATGACCCGATGACGCTAGAAGCTTTGGCTTGCAGGGAGGCACTTTGCATTTCCGATGACCTCCTCTTACAGCATTTTGTCATATCATCAGATGCAAAAGGGGTAGTCCAGGACATCAATCGAGGCTCGCAGGGAAGGCATGGCGCAATTATCAATGAGATCAAACTTCGGTCTATAAATTTTTCTTGTAGTTTTATTCATGAAGGTCGTGAATGTAATATGGAAGCTCATAAGTTAGCTAGATTCGCTTTAAATTTAGCCCCTGGGCGTCATGTGTGGTTTGGCCAACCACATGATGTAAACAAAATCCCACTCGTTGTGGACTTTGATCAATAAAGAATAGGCTTTATCCCTCAAAAAAATCTTCTCTTTTTTGTGCCTTCAGTTTTCTAGCCCGTTCTTGGGACGGTTTAGTTCCAAAAAAATCTGGCTGTAGTAGAAAAGGTCAGAAAAAAATCTGAACATCCCTTGAATTTTGTGAAAATTTAAAACAATATACGAACATTTTTATAAAACGAGATCATTTCTAAGAACTCTGTGATTTTTTTATATTTTGAATATTATTCAAAAGTTTGAACTTTCATTTAAACAGGAATTATTTTTTAAAAAACCTTTTAAAACAGGAAATGAGAACGCTTTTCATAAAAAAGGAGATCATTTTAAAATAAAAGTAAAATCTAAACAATTAAAAGGAAATAAGAAAAACAAAAGAAAAACTGGAAAACCCTAGTAAAAACTGGTAAGTAAAAAACAAAAAGAATAAAAAAAAAGAAAAAACTAGACCAGAACCTCCTAGAAAGTTCCTGAACCAGGAAAATCAGAGTCATAACCTTCACAAATTTGAATCTTGTACAAATGGCTAACGACCTAAATGGGGTCAGCACAGTCAGTCACTCGCGTAGCTAGCTCTGTGAATTTTAGTTAGTCGCTCGCTTGACTGGGCATATATATATAACAAATCTTTCCTACGACGGGTATAGTTACTGCCACTTTTATTTGGTATGCTCTAGGTAGTATGTATCTTATAGGAAAGTGTGTATGTGTACTATGTAATATATAAGAATATTTATGTAGTATATATACTATTTTTTAGCTAGTATGTACCATATTTTTTAGCATACTGGTTTTTACGTAAAAATATGTACATATTTCACAAATATAATAAAAACTATGGGCTCACCTGCAAGCAATCTGCAAGTTTTTCATGTAACACACTTTGGAGTATCTTATATATATAGTATGTGAACATACTCAAAATGATAAATTAGTATATATACTACCGTGTGATAATAAATAAAACATGGGTGTAGTTACACCCGGTAATAGGATGTATTTTCCTTATATGGGGGTGTACTACACTCTAAGTTCCTCTTCATCTGGTGTTTTAGTTTTTAAGTTAAAATTTTGTTGCTTTGATCTAGTTTGTAGAAGAAGAAAATACTATCAACACCTACAATACCAATATTCATATGAAGTCTAACACTTGATTTGTCTTATAAAGGACTTGTATGTTAGTTTATCAAACAGGGATGTCTAATGTATATGGTGATAACACAGAGAAATGCCTCTCTAGCTTAACTTTTGGGGGGGGGGGGGGGGGGCTCTATAGCTAGATGATATCCTGCACATTGAAGTGGAAATGTTTCGAAATATATTTCAGTGAGATTTGATGTGTAAAACATGAATATTTGGAGTAATAATAAGATAACTAAAATTGAAAAATACATATGATTCAATGTGCTTGGTTGTTGTATATTTGTAAAATACTTATTAAATATAAATAGCATAATAAATTGAAAATTCTCATTCAAGTTTGCATGTTGAGCTAGATTTTCTCCTATGCATGGTTGCGTGCTACTCCACAAAATTTTGAAACCCCCAAAAGATAGGAGTTGATGCAGGTTTGGGCATCTCCAACGCAGTACCTCAAAGCGCCTGTAAACGTCCAGACCACGTGGTCCGGACACTTTTTGTCATCCAACATGGTCCCCTAAATGTTTGCGGACCAGTCTGCATTGTCCATTTCCCTTCAAACCGGAAGCAAATTTGATGGAGCTTTGCAGGAGTTCGGATACCATGTGGGAGTCCATTTGGCCCTTGGACCACATGTCCTCATTGTCCATGTGCTTTATCCTCTGGGTTCACCTGCCCGATCTTGTTCGGATTTGATGCCTATTTAAGGGACATGATTGGATGGCCGGCTCCAAACGCGGTCCGTGGACGGATAGTCTGCCCTGTTTTATGGTATAGCGTTGGAGATGCCCTTATGTTCTAGAAATTGTTTTGATATCCAAACATCAACTTTTTATCTAACTATCCATGTGATTGAGAATGTTGAGTCCACTGCATGATTACTTCTCACTCCACATGTAACTTCACGGCGTCGAAAGAATTAATTTTGAATTTTCAAAATTAAGGCCTCCAAAATGCCCTACTCCCTCCAGGCCCCCATTTTCATTGTACTAGAAAATAGAGACTTGCAAGTACTCCACAAAATTTTGGCCCCCCGAGAGATAGGATTTGATGCATGTTCGCTGATTGCTAATAAGAGGGATGAACCTCAATGGCTGGCACTTCAGTTTCAAGCCGGTCTATAAAAGAAAATTGTGCTCAAAGTTATGTTCTGAAAACGGTGTTCATATCCAAAGCATCAGATTTTCAAGGAGGAGCGCCGCACTGCAAGCAACTTTCAATCCTGTTTTCACTATTTTGTTGGCTACGAAGTCCAAACGTAGTTCTTGTAGAGAAAGCCATGGTAGACCGTGCAAATGGTCGTTGGCTCTAGCTGCAATACATGCAAGCGCATGGTGGTTGCTGACTGGCTGCTGATTGCGTGTGGAGTAGTATGATGTTCTGGCTGCAAGCATGGACGGGTGATCTGTAGCCTGAGCTCTCATTAGCTGTAGAGATGGTTTGGTGAAGCGTGAAACAAGCCGTGTAATGTGCATGTGCACGTTCAGAGAATTTGATCCAGCGCATCGTCATCACTAATCTAATTTCAAGAACCGGACAAGTTTTCCAAGGCAAGATACCTTATAGCTTAAATAGTTGTTGAGTAGAGAGACGTGTTCCTTGCGTGGCGCCCTTTTGCGCCGTACGTTCCTTATGAAGCTGTAATCACTCTTCTCCAAACCCATTATATGATTAGCAAATGCATATCACATCAGATCTCCTCGCAGCATTCGTGGGCACGTCGGTCGTTGGTTACGAAATCCAAACGGGCTTCTTTGTACACGAAGTGCAAGAGCGCTCCAAGCTCAAAGAGTTGACTCCAGCTGAGCTAAACACGTCGCAAGGAGTACGTACGGTACGGCGATCGCAAGTCTGACTGACGTCCCATGAAAATGGGGAGGTGCATTGTATTTAGACGTACGGTTGGTGAAGATCAAGAAATATATCGATGTACGGTTGGTCAGAGAAAACTTTGCAAGGTGGCGACAAGCATGTGCTATTATGCGCCACTTCAAGATAATATAAAGTCCCGGGCATTGGGGCCGTACACATGCAAGATCATCAAGTACGGAGTACGGTGGTTGGAACTTCTATCTGTATACTCGATGCATTGTCATCGGCGACATAAAACTCCATTGACCATACGTGGTACTCCATGTATCACGAGCTGGCTAGCTAGAGACAGGAGCTGTATATGCTTCAGCAGATACGTTTTGCTAGCTGGAGTAAACAAGTTAATAGGAGTAGCTGATGGCTCACACTTGACACTCCGAGGTCATCTGGGCCTCGCCTTCTACGCCAGCTACAGGACAAGGACAATTGTGTACTTGTACGACGTATAGTATATGTTTCATAATGTACTTGTACTCTCTATGTATGTGCATTATATACTATATGTTTGGTCATAGTCACAGCTATAGTATATAGTGTACTTGTACTCTCTATGTATGTCCATTATATACTCTCTATGTTCCTCTTTATATGGTGTTTAAGTTTTGTGAGTTAAAAAAATTTCTAGCTTTTATGTAGTTTGGAGAAAAAAATTATCAACACGTACAATACCAAAATCATATGACGTCTAACATATGATTTTCCTATGAATGACTTGTATGTTAGTTAATCTAACAGGGATGTATGTGGTGATCACACAGAGAGATGCTTCTTTCACTTAGTTTTTCGGGGCTGCAGAACTACATATGACTAGATGATACCCCACAAGTTGTTGTAGAAATGTTTGCAATATATTTCAGTTACATTTGGTTGTCTAAGACATTAATATTTGGAGTGATTATAAGATAGCTAAAAGTGAAAAAAAATTGTCTTTGATTGTTGTATATTTGTAAAATATTTATTAAATATAAATAACACAATAGAATGAAAATTCCCATTCATATTTGCATGCTGAGGTAGGTTTTTCTTATGCATGGTTGCACGTTGTGGTGGGTCATTTTCCATGCATGTTGCATGCTAAAGTGACATGCTTGCGTATTGAAAGAATAGGTTAGAGGGGGCTAGCTTTTTATATATATAAAAATATGATAAGTTATCTCTTTTATACCTGAGGTTTTTTTACATTGTTACATTCAGAATTTATGTTTAGTATAGGAACAGTTATGTTTATATTAATTCACTACACAAAAACAGTATAAGAAAAGTAAGATATGAGTCATAGAACCACAAAATTTACCTTCATGTGTATATTTTATACTATACTTTTACATTTATAATTTTACATCATGTTATATTTCTTTACGATATAATTTTTTTACCTTCTATTTTCACATCAGACGTAGGACAAATTTACGGTACCTAAAAAAATGGTGCAGTGATGTAATTACAGAAGGGATGAAAATAACTATTCTTTGCCCTCTGGGTGTATCATTGTTGTCTGGAGAACTTATTAAGGCTCGTTAAGATCCTAACGGCTTAAATGTTTTCAGAAATATATAAAACAAATAGTAGAACATCACACCTATAATTTAGGATGATCCAACGAAGCGATTGAAAAACTGCTTAAATGCCGAGTCCACTGCATGATTAGTTCTCACTCCACAGTAACTTTGTGGTGTCCATGACCGCATGCTAACTTCACAATGTTTTTTTTTAATCAGCCTCCAAGCCCGACAATGCTAAATGAAGGCCGAGCTCTATGCAGGCCCTAATTTTTATTAGATAAATCAAATTCATGCTTTTACACTTCAATATTTTTGAACCCTCAAAAAACCATTTCATTTTTTAGAAAAAAATACACATATACCGAGAGACATAGTGTACATGTGTGCAATTTTTCATGATAAAATACATTAAAATGAGAGCTGAACAAAAAAAAATGTGGCTCTTCAGCAAACGTACTGTTCATCCTCAAAGTTCTTGTTTTTTTTTGCAGCTCGCAATTCAAGGTATTTCATCATGAAATTTTACATTACATCCTTGTACATGTGTATGTTTTTTCTGAATTTCTTAAAACTGAAATTTTTTAAACGAAGGCCTCCATGGACCATGGCCTTCAAAACGCCCTACTCCCTCCAGGCCTGCAGTTTCGTTGAAGAAGACAGAATCTTACAAGTACTCCACAAAATTTGACCCCGAAAGATAGGAGTTGATGCATGTTCGCTTATTGCTAATAAGAGGGATGAGCCCCTTTGCGTGGCACTTCAGTTTGAAGCCGGTCTATAAGAAAATCGTGGTCAAAGTTATGTTTTTAAAACGGGTTTCATATCCAAAGCATCAGCTTTTCAACGAGGAGAGCCGCACTGCAATCACTCTTTAGTTGGCTACGAAGTCTAAACGTAGTTCTTGTAGGGAAAGGCATGGTAGACCGTGCAAATGGTCGTTGGCTCTAGCTGCAATGCAATACATGCAAGCGCATGGTGGTTTCTGACTGGCTGCTGATTGTGCGTGCAGTAGTATGATATTCTGGCTGCAAACATGGACCGGTGATCTATAGCCTGAGCTCTCATGAGCTGTAGATGGCTTGCTGAAGAGTGAAACAAGCCGTGCAAAGTGCATGGCAATACACGGCATGCACACGTCCAGAGAGTTTGACGTAGCGCATCGTCATCACTATTGTAAGAGCATCTAAAACCGCGATGGAAAAATCCGACCCATCAAACACTCGCGGACGCGTCCGGACATGTCTATGGACACTGACCAGGCACCCTCAAATAATGTAATCCACATCTGGACACCTCAATTATCATAACTCAAATCCATACAAACTCATGACACTATGTCGATGCACACACATCGTCCGGCTACTCCATCACTACTAACTAAACGTGCCATCGGGGTATCAAAATTTTGCCATGTTTGGCTATGATGGAGTTCATCCACGGCTGCACTTGCCCTTCCTAGCGCCTTTGCCATCCTTCTCGCGGAAGTACCGGTCGTAGACGCAGTACAGATCGAGCCGGATCTGCTCGTCGCCGGAGCTGTCCTCGCCGTCGTTGTCCTCCCTTTGCTCCTTCAGTGGCAGTCCGGCCACGACATGGACCGCCCGATTCTGCTCTCGGACGATGGTACGCGTGTTCCTCCGCTATCATTTCTTCTGTGGGTGCGGATAGCTTCCTCCTCTACGGCCGCCCATGCCACCGCATCAGCCACCTCCGTCGCTGCCATTTCCACCGCAATACAGGCCTCGGCGGCCCTTTTCCTCTCCTTCCCACGGCGGGCCGCCCGTTCCCGGTGGGACTCATAATCTGCCCAACCAGCGATGGGGAAGGAGAGGGGTTCCGACTGCCGGGACCGCGAGGATCCAGCCCCAGAGGACCTGAGCTAGCGCCCGTTGAGCAAATGCCATGGAGTCGCAGCGGACAGATGCGTTCGTTGGCCGGGCGCTGTCCTCCCGTGAGTGGTGGAGTGCAATGCGCACCGCCATTGCCTCCTCCAACCCGCACGGAATGACACCCTAGTCGACGGATCTGGATTGGTCGGAGTCAGATCCTCTACCTGCCATGCCGGAGAAGGCCGAAAACCACCAAATATGAGCTCGGGTGGCGGAGGGGAATAGAGGGGAGTGGAATGAAGTGGCTAGGGTTTGGTCCGACGAGCTGATGGGGACGAATATATGTGGCGTAGGGTGGGCCAGCATGGGCCAGACCCGACATGGCGGGAGTGCCCAGACGCGCCCGGGCGCCCCCATATCCGCCCCATATTTGGGCTGGATATGAGGGTTTCTGGTCAGCCCGAACGTTTGAGGCCCGTTTGAGGCTTCCGTCTTGAGTTAAAAAATCATGATTGGTGACTAATAGGGCGGGCTACCCAGGCGTTTGAGAAGGATTTGGAGCGTCCCGTTGTAGATGCTCTAATGCCAACAACCAGACAAGTTTTCTAGGGCAAGATACCATATAGCCTAGGTAGTTGTTGAGTAGAGAGACATGGTCCTTTGCGTGGCGCCCTTTTGCGCCGTACGTTGCATATGAAGTTGTGCGCTCTTCTACAAACCCATTAATATTATACTCCCTTCGTTTCTAAATAATTGTCTTTCTAAAGATTTCAACAAATGACTACATACGAAGTAAAATGAGTGAATCTATACTTTAAAATATGTCTACATACATCCGTATGTTGTAGTCCATTTGAGATGGCTAGAAAGACAATTATTTGTGAACGGAGGGAGTATAAGCAATGCATATCATATAAGATCTCCTTGCAGTATTCGTGGGCACGTAGGTCGTTCGTTACGAAATCCGAACCGCAAAGAGTTGACTCTAGCTGAGCTGAGCTAAACACGTCGCCAGACTCTCTCTTGCATGCATGTGCACCAAAGAGTACGGTAGGGCGATCGAACAAAAGTCTGACGTCCCATGAAAATGGGGAGGTGCATTGGATTTAGACGTACCGTTGGTGAAGATCAAAAAAATAGATGGATGTACGGTTGGTCGAAGCAAAGTTTGCAAGGTGGCTACAATCATTTTCTATTATGCGGCACTCCAAGATAATATAAAGTCCCGGGCATTGGGGCCGTACACATGCAAGATCGTCAAGTACGGAGTACGGTGGTTGGTACCTCTATCTGTGTTATTGTCGATGCATTGTCATCGGCGACCTAAAGTCCATTGACCATACGTGGTACTCCATGTACCAAGAGCTGGCTAGCTAGAGACAGGAGGTGTATAGTCTTCCGCTGGTACGTTTTGCTAGCTGGAGTAAACAATTTTAGACGTCATCTGGATCTCGCCGTGTACGCCAGCTACAGGACAAGGACAAATTGTGTACCTGTTCCAAAAATCTTCATCTTCCATTTGTAATGAGTGAATAGGATAAAAGCAAGCACAAATGGCAAGCGTAGACGATGCATTAATTTCGGCCACTTATTGATCTCTTCTCATCACATGATACAGGCAAAGATTAGCTAGCCTCCATGTACACACACACACACACACACACACACTAAGGGGCCTCCTCTAAGGGTGTTTTGGTAGGCGCCCACAAAGTCACGCGGTGTGGGTTGGGAACATATCACACCGTCGTCATGGGGTGCACCACCTCCATCACAGGGCCATGTACACGTTTTTCATAGCGGGTTTACATGAGGTAAGAAAAACTGAGTCATATGTGCTGGGGTGTGTTGTTAGGTGGGGTTGCGGGTGCGGCGAGGATGGCATTGCGCCTGCCACGCTCAGAGATGCTGTTCTCGGCGAACTTTAGGCTGGCGATGTGGAGTCCCTTGTTTTTCTCCTCCTCCGTCCACTCCGCGCCGTAGTAGTCCTCCTCGGTGGCGTCGGCGCTAGGAGGGAGGAGCATGGAGCCCCACTGTGGGAAGTGAACAAGCGCAACAGGGAGAGTACACGCCATGACCATGATGCCCATGTATTGTAACCCTTTGCCTGTGGAGTACTGCGACGACGTGAAGAAGAGGAATTGTGTGAGCCCGCCTCCCACGTTACCGCCTGCTCCACTCATGCCAGAGATGAGGCCGAGGGAGCGTCGAGAAACGAATGGGATGACGCCGTAGACAGCACCGCATGCCGCCTCAACACAAATGGAGTAGAGGACCATGCATGTGATGGAGGTGGGTAGGGTGGATGCACGTCCCAGACATAGGCAGAAAGCTCCACCTGCGGTCTGGAGGATCCAGATGTTCCAGAGGCGAGCACGCATGCCGAAGTAGCGGGCACCAAGGTCAGAGAGATAGCCACCCATAGGGCGAGCGAATATGTTTGCCAAGCCAAAGCATGCAGCAATGGTGCCAGCAGCGCGAAGGTCGAGGTGGAAGCTGTCGTAGTAGTATTCCGCGATCACGTTGTTGGTGGTGAGCTCGACGCCCATGCAATAGCCGTAGATGAAGACGAAGATCCAAGTGCGGTAGTTGGTGACGGCGCCCCGAAGAACGTTGGAGAACTTGTCCTTGTTCATGTCACCATTCTTCTGGAGACTCCTCAGGTTCCCATCAGGAAGGTCCTGCCCCATTATGAGCACCATCAAGCCCATCACCACCAGCATCAATCCTGGCACGAAGTAGGCGATGCGCCATGCTGTGAAAGGCGTCGCGCCACATGCGATGATAGCATCAAAGACGAGAGGCATGATGAGTTGTGTGGCGCCACCACCCATATCTCCCCACCCCGCCGTCAAGCCGCCAACCGTCCCGATGATCTTGCTATTGAACATGGTGCTCACCCAGTATTGGCATGAGACGAAGGTGGCAAGCGAGACACCGATGAGGAAGCGGATAGTGATGTATCCAGCAGGACCATCGATGATGGACATGCAAAATACTGCTGGTGCGGACAGCATGACAAGGAAGGCACAGCCATAGCGTGGCCCAAGAAGGTCACATATGGCACCCATGGCTAGCCTGGAGAAGATGGCGCCGGAGACCGACGCAACCCCGGCATTGCCGATGTCAGCCTTGGTTAGGTTGAGGTTGTCGCGGATGATGGGGATGAGGGGTGCGGCGGCGAAGGTGGAGACGACGCACGTGAAGAAGGACATCCATCCGAGATGGAAGGCACGCATATGAGGGTTGCCAAAGGAAAAGATCTTGATGGACTTGGCTTTGTTCTCCGAGTCAACCGGCAGCGAGAACCTGCCTGCCACAGTGTCACCCGTAGAGCCGGCCTCCATCTCCATTTCTTCCCCTAAGGCTGGAAGCTAGGCTTCTTCTTTCCTTGCTTCTTGGAGCTCTCAGAGCTGTGGACTAAGATGCAAAGAGCTTCTAATTAAGGCCTACTAATCTCAGGGTTGTAATGGCTTTGTTTGTGCTAGAGAGGCCGCAATGTGGTGTCTATTTATAGCGTGCAGAACCACTTGAGCAGGCATATTCTTTGGCATCTATGCTCCCGTGGCTTCCTTTTGCATCGTTCCAATATTTCGCCTATTTTCCCTTGATCTGTTCACATTGGTGTACACCATTAGTTATATGTTTGACCTGCTTCTGTTCCTCAATTAACGGGGCCCAACTAATTGCAAGGAATAACAGGGATCGTACAACTGTCCTGCTGAACTTATCAGGGCTGCCAAACTACTTAATGATATTGTTGAGAGAGACTGCATTAGCCCTTGCAACTTGCAAGTACTGGTCCGTGCAATGAGTTGATCCTGCAGGATTTATCGGATCTGGCCGCAAAACTTGCAGGTTGAGGCATCCCAAACGTACTTCTACGCTAAGGAAAACGATCAAGAGTTGACTCTGCCTGGCTTGGCTGCAGGGCTAGATGTAGTCTGCAGGGTTACTGCATGCATGATTACTTCTCATTGCACATGTAAGCTAGCCATCGAGTTGACGGCGCTTAAACGATATGATATGATTTTCACCTTACTTGCTTGTTGTTGAGTAACGTGATTGTATTAAGGCATGTACAATTAATGGTTGATAAGATAGTTTTATCTTAAGTCTTGCATGTGATTTAGAAATGACAAAAAAATTATCTACAATGGGTCATTTTTTAGCCTTATCTTCAATAACTAGCAATTCCTAAAAATGTGGTGAGACATATTATGTTAAGAGATCACCTCTTGTCTTCTCTTAAATAAGAGAAGACAAGCCTTTTCTTATGAGTTCTCTCTCCTCCACCTCATCATCTATCCTACGTGGCACTCCTAAGATAGCACCATTGTACATGCCCTTAGGAAACATAGGTTAGACTAGGAAATATTCTGGCTTGCCTTGTATTCCAAGTAGATCATGTACTCCTATATATATATATGTCCATGAGGCTCAAGCAATACAACAACTATTCCACCAAACCCCTCTCTCCCTTCTAACATGGTATCTATCGCAAGTCGATCCTAAACCCTAGTAGCCGCCGCTTCCGCACCTGCGCGCCATCCCCGGGGCGGTCGGCCTCCATGACCGCCGCCGGGGGCCGCGCCGCCCGTACCTAGGGTTCGTCCGCCGCTCGTGTTGACTGGCTGCCCTAGAGAGTCTTTTCCCCGAACCTTGTTCGGGGTTTTCTCTCTCCCGCCGGTCATCTTGATCGCGCGGTTTCTTTTTGGTTTTCCGATCTATTCTTGATCGGTTTGTGTCTCCCATCGCCGCCGTTGACCCCGAGCGTCTCTACTCCGACCCCGGCGCGACCCACCGGCCTCTCCTTCGACCCGGTGGCCACGCGCGCCGAGGCGGCCCGTCAGGGCCAGCTGCCGTCCGCGCGTTGGTCTTCCCGTCGTCTGCGTGCCTTCATCCACGACGTGTCCCCGGGCCTGGCAAGCCTGGTCGGCGCTTCGTCAACTTCGTCTTCGTCCGTCTACGTATGCCCGGTGCTGGCAACACCGGTGCGTGCCTTCGTTCACGATGTGTCCCCGGGCTTCGTAAACCCGCCGCGATGCGTCGTCAACACCATCATCCTTCCGCCGCACCACTACCTCGTCACCACTGCGCCCATGACTAACTCGGAGCCCTCTTGCGCTCGCGACTCCACGGCGACTTCCTCAACACCGGGCCTGGCAAGCCTCACGGCGACTTCCTCAACACCGGGCCTGGCAAGCCTGGTCGGCGCACCCCGACTGGACATCGACCACGGCATTCTCCGCACGGCTACCTCGACCACGGCTCCACCATCCACGCTCTCGGCTAAATCGACAAACGGCACAAAGGGTTACCGCCTGGTTGAGCAACTTCGTCGGTTTCCACTCCAGCCACGACTTCCGTGATGCGTCGACTGTTATGACTGTGGGGGAGTGTCCGTCGGCTTGCCTTCGGATTCTTCTCCAGTCTCACCGTCTGCGTCGCTACCGTTGTGACTGCGGGGGGATGTTGAGTAACGTGATTGTATTAGGAAACATAGGTTAGACTAGGAAATATTCTGGCTTGCCTTGTACTACAAGTAGATCATGTACTCCTATATATGTGCCCACGAGGATCAAGCAATACAACAACTATTCCACCAAACCCCTCTCTCCCTTCTAACACTTGTTAATCGGTTACAAGTTTGATCGATTTCTTGTACGGGGTAGTAGAAGCTAGTCTTCTTGTTGAAAACCGTGCAGAGAGTTGACTTGGCAATACTATTAGCCTCTCCTGCACATGGTAGGAGAGCCACGGGCAGGATTTGGATGGGATATGCTATGTGTGCTGCTATATTCTGGATGCATCGGCACATTCATCTGTGTCGACATGTGCCCCATTAGTTGGCATCAAGACTGGCTTATGATACCAAGTCTGGTTTTATTTAGGTACCGGAAGCATTTAGCTAGTTTGGAGGTACGTACTAGTACGATATAGCGTCTACATTTGTTCATACATGTATTTTTCTGTTGTTGAATAATTGTACAGCGTCCGTCTAACTAAGAAACTATTACGAGGAGATGTACGTAGACACATTTGTTCCGCGGAGATTACGCGTCTGCCGCTGCACTGCCCGTACGTTGAATTTAACAGGCTAGCTAGCTGCCAAGCTGCTTATATGATAAGCTTATATGTGGTTGAAATCGGTTATGCGGGTACCCAATGCACTGCATGTGCAAGAGTGTGCAAGTTGCAGCTAGAAAACACGTACGGTCACGTACGCACAAAATACGAGAGAATATGTACGCCATCCCACTGGTGGAAAAAAGGCCTTTGGTCGCGGTTCGCAACTGCCATTAGTCGCGGTTGCGCAACCGCGACCAAATAAGCGCGACTAAAGCCCCCCACCATTAGTCGCGGCTGCTTAAGAACCGCGACGAACGGTCCGTCCACGTGGGCGCCAGGCTGACCGTCAGGCGGAGGACCTTTACTCATGTTCTTTCCGCCAACCGCGACTAAAGGCCGCCAGGTTTAGGTTTTAGCCCCCCTAAACCTGTTTTCTGTTTAATTTGTATTGTTTTATTTCTTTTGTGCTTTATTTTAATTTTGAAGGAGTTTCATATATTCTACGGTACTACATACATGCATATGAATGTACAATTTCAAATAAATTTGAAATTAGAACAAAAAGAATTCAAGAGGAATATACAATATATATTCAATATCATCGGATGACCATATACAATTTTGAACAAGTTTCCATACATGATTTAATGCATATAAAGTTCTACGTCCTCGTAATAGTGTTCTCCTTTAGGATGGAGGACTTCCTGCTGAACCATCCAGCTAGTTCCTCTTGAAGTGGTCGGAAGCGAGCTTGGACTAAGCATCATCCGGAGGTTATTCCTCACGAGCATTGGTATCACTCGGAACCCGCTCAGAGGTGTATCTCGGATCATCTCCTGAACATAGTATCCACATAGATTGGTCTCCGGTGGCTGAATATCCCCAGCATTCTTAGGCTTTGACCTTTTGAATTCTAGCTCTTTTTGAATTCACCGACCTTTGTATCTACGAACCGTCTTCAAACCCTACGAGGCAAAGAAAATTAAATGAACAAGAGAGTTATTAGTTACTTGATATTAGGAAATAAGCGAAATAGGCCGATCGATATAGAGCGCAAATGAATGAAAATAATTACTTCGCAGCATTCTTCTCATGCCGCCCCAAAGCTTTGGATCCGTATTCAGAGAGTCGTGGACGAGACATTACGAGGTGTTAACTTTAATTACTAGCAGAATCCAGTGGAACCTGCGGACACGATACATGCACAGTACGTCATACATAACTCATCGATTAGCCGGCCACATACCATGCATGGAGTAAACAAAAGAGAATGTGCTGAAGACAGAAACACTCACCCAAAATGGTAAGGAAATAGAATATCACTTTTGAGTTCCTGCTTTGTAAGAAACCGCCACAGGTCTGCCTCCACGTCGGCGGGGTGACGCCCAACACATGTCCATTAACGATGTGTGGGTCAATGAACCCAACATCATGGATGTTCCTTACTCTGCATTCCTTAATCTTCATTCTCGCATGTATAATAGCGGACACAACAATATAGTTAGGACATATATATAGTGCAGGCAATATGAACGAGATGGGGTAGAAATTAATAAATCACTTACGTAACGTAGCAAATCGATGATAGATTTGTCGAGCTCGCGCAGATTGAAAAAGCTGGAACAATTCACTCAGTTCAATTTGTACATAGTAATGTTTGAAGTGATGCTCATGTCTAACTTCCGCATAAATATATTCTTTGGCGTTTTTATTTTTATGTAACCCTTGTACCATTTCAGCAGACCTTTCATTTGTGGAGGTAGATCATTTTCTGCGCAGGCTCGACGAGAGGCCCATTCTTGACATATGTAATTACTACCTCCTTCATTTGGCGCCTCATCAAGGCCTAACAGTTCACGAAGAGTAATACCTAAGTTGGCCGCTTGTTCTTCCGGCACTCACATAGTCAATCCATGTGCTGTCGCAGCTTGTATGATCTCGGGGCATCCGGACGAAGGCTTCCACTATAAGCGGGGCAATCGATTGTTTACTTTGTTCCCGAGCTGGGCAACTTGTTTCCGCTTATTTTACTTTCGCCTTCTCCGCTCTTTGTTCTCCTTGAACATGAGTGCCTGCCTGTGAAGTTCACGTGCATAGTCGTTAGGCAGATTCTTGGCGGCTTGGGACGGTGTGCTAAAAAATGACTTAGCCCACTTCTTTTGCTCATCGAAAAATCTTGGCTTGGGCTCGGCTCTCTTTTCTTCTTGCAGTCCGCCTTCCATTTCTCCAAATCAGCAGCCGCTGGCCGACTTCCTCGGCACTACGTTCCCAAGGCCTTGTGGGGAGAGGCTTGATGATGGCTCCGGTACCTTTGTGGTCTTAGGTACATAAGGGTCCGGGTTAATAATCCAGGACTGCTTCGCTTCTTTGTCGGAGGTGGATTGGGGGCGGCGTCGATCACCCGCCGGACGAGGATCGGGGCGGCGGCTGATCACCACGGACGTTAGGATCGGGGCGGCGTCGGCCGACGTGACGGAGGTGTAGGTGAACCGCCACCACCACCACCACCACCACCACCGCCACCGCCACCACCACCACCGTAGGGGGTGGACTTGTTGTCCTTGGCGCCTCGCTCGAAACTTGATAAACTTCTTTTGCCATAGAATGAAATGGCGCTTGACATCTCCAAGTCTTTTCTCCCCTTCGTGTGTAGCAATGTCAATCTCTGTGTCCTCAAACCCTTGGACTATGTCCTCCACCGTGACACGAGCATAGCCATCTTGAATGGGGTTGTTGTGGTGGAGTGCTCCGGTAAACATGGTAAAGCACTTGCCGATGGCTACCTTCATGGACATGTTCCCGATAGGATAATACAGATGACATTCTTTCATCTCCTTTATATCGTCCACGGGTAGCGAGGAGGCTCCGGTGCAGTAATTTCGACCACCAGAGGCTCCGGTGCAGTAATTTCGACCACCGTGAGGCTCCGGTGCAGTAATTCGATCGTCGGTGCATCTGCACCAGCCGGTGGGGCCTCCGTGGAAGCCACGCTGCTTCTCCGCTGCTGGCTTCCGAGATCCGCTGGATGATCTTCATGCTGCACCCGAGCTGCATCTCTTTCGCTACTAGTACACTCATGGTTTTCTTCATCACATCCATTTCCGATGTCAACCGCGCCACAACATCCGATTCCCGATCCATCTTTCTCTTACGGCTTCAGAATCAGACGGGTCATCGCTCGGGGAACCCTATTTTCCACGGAATGTGCCCCATGCCTCGTACACGCCCTCCGTGTTCAGGATTCCCGAGGGCTTTTGTCGGTAGCGTCGTTCTCTCTGTTGAACTTGATCTTCCCTGTTGAGCATCCTTCATTGCGTCAATAAGGGCTTGGGTGGGTTTAATTAATTTGCCCGGTAAACACACTCCCCTGTCTCCGGGTTCAGCTCCCCATGCCCGTACCACCAGCTTTTGGCCCTTGGGTCCCATCCCTCCGCACTGGACGGATTCCTCGCCCTCAGCTCGTTCTCCATCTTCTCCAACCTAGGCGCCCAAATGCGATACCCTCCTGGCCCCATAACATGATTGTACTCCTTCTTAGCCGCATTTTCCTTATTTTTTTCGATATTTGAATGAACTGCTCCGATTTCTTTTGCTTCACAAATTCTGGCCAATCATGTTTCAGTTTCTCATATTGTCCTTTGAAATCCGGAGTCTTGTTCTGCTTGACAAAGTCATGGGCTAGATTTTGCTTGAATTTCCGAATGCGTCGGCCATCTTATGAAGAGCGAACTGTTTCAATAGCCTCCTCCTCTCCTTGTTTTCCTCAATCTTGTTACCCTCCTCATCGAATTTGTTGTATTCCGGAGGTAGAACGAAATGTTCCATAAGCTTCTTGAAGCAATCTTTTTTGTTCTCTTATCGACAAAAGTGAAACCATCAATTCGTGCCTTCTTTGGCTCATTCCACTCTCGGACGGTGATCGAGACGTTGTCTCTAACAATGGCTCCGCATTGGCTGACAAACTTGGTGGCGTTCTTGCGGGGCTCCAGCTGACTGCGGTTGCAATCGTCGACAACCTCGATGGTGCATGTTTCTCCTTGTTTCATCGTCTTGGTTGCGCCCACGCTTTGACGACGTACTCGATTGTTTCGACGATCCGCCGAGGGCTAAAATAAGAAAGAGAGTCGCTGCTAGTACACACATATTTATTCAAATCAGTTAGTTTGTATCACCAGAGGCTCAATGTATATATATACCTCGGCGCGGAGGTGGTTGCTACTTCCATTTGAAGATCGCTGCTTATCGACGCTTTGTTCGGCATCATCTTGTCGACGGCGCCCTTCATCTTCACCGTCAAGGTTCAGATAAGAAGAGATATCATCTTCTTCTTCTCCGGTCGGCACATATAGAATATCGCCGTTTATGATGCCGAACATATGTGCTTCACCGTCCGGATCATAGTTGTCCATAATCGGGTCAGCTCTATCGTCCGCCATTATGTCAGTCCTGAAAACATGTAGTAAAAACAAATTAATTAATTGAAGAAGGGGGGCGATGGCGGTGGCGGTGGCGAAAGGGCGGTGGCAAAAGGAGCGGGCGAGGAAGGGGTGGGAGAGTTGGAAGTTTCACGCAACTCAAGAACCCTCGGAGAGAGTTGGAAGTTTCATTATTTTCATATTTGGGATTTCTCAAATTTTGGAAATAGGATCATTGGATTTATTTAAAATTATCTTCATAAAGTTTTCCTATAAAAATCTCAAGAGAGGGAATAATATGACTTTCCCAACATTTAGGAAAAACGAAGATATTATAAATAAATCAAATTTGGTTTTCGAAAGATTTATTTTGCTTAGGCAAAAATGAGCATTTAAGATTTTTATGCATGTTGCAGTTTTTAAAAGTTCATTTTGTTCGACTCATTTTTAAATTCGCGACTTATGGGGCTTCGCGACATTTTCTAAATTATTATCCATTTAATTCTAAAATTATTCAGAATAGTGTATGCTAACGTCAGCATGACGTCAGTAGTGAACAGGGTGTTGACTGGGTCAAACTGACGTGCGGGACCGGTCTGTCATAGATGCATCAACCTAACTAACAGATTAGTTAGTTAACTAGGAGTTTAATTAATGTTAAGCTAATTAAGCAAGTTTAATTAAGTTAATTAATTTTTAATTACTTCTTTATGTTTTTATTCTTCTTTCGTTACGCAAAAGAGGGACACGGGTCCTGTGTGGCAATCGCCCAAGGGGCTAAACGGGCGCAGCCAACGAGCGGATGCCCGCTTATCAGCGGCGTCGCAGTCTTGGGCGGCAGGCACGCAGGTCACAACGAGCGGGCGCGCCGACAATGTCGTATGACATCGAGCAAGAGGTGGTGGCGGCACGATGGAGCAGGAGGTCGGGATCGTGGAGGACGCCGGGCGGTGGCCGCAGAGTGTAGCGGGCGCGTGGGCGTGGGAGCAGAGCCCTGGCGCGGGCGGCGCCACGGGAGGGGAGCGACGAGCTGCTGGGGAAGAGGCGGGGGGAGGAGGCGAGGGCGCGGCCTGGTGGCTGCGGTGGCACGCGTGTGGCGGAGAAGAAGTGCGGGCGCGGTGAGGCCGCTGGCCGGGAGCAGAGAGGCTACGGGCGATGAGCGCTGGCGGACACGAGCCCGTCCCGAGCTCGGGCGCTGGGCACAGTGGAAAAGGGGGCCGGTCGGCGGCGTGAGGGCGGGCGAGCGAGGCGGCAAGATCGAGGCCGGGCCGGGCGGCACAAGGCTGTAGGCGAGGGCGACGGCGGGCGGCGGCCGAGGGCGAGGGCGACGGGCGGGCGGCGCCGAGGGCGAGGGGCTTTAACAAAGTAGAATCGGAGAAGACGAGAATCGAATCGAGCCTTGTATTTATAGCCTCTTTAGTCGTTATGATGAGACCCGCGACTAAAGGTACCCTTTAGTCGCGGGTCGCCTGCCCAACCGCGCCCAAAATTTGTTTTGTTTTCTGCATTATTATTTATTTTTTGTTGTTTTTTGCTTTATTTTTTAATTCTTTTTGCTTTTAGTTTTAGAAAAATTATAAACTTTCTGTTAGTGCCATTAGTTTTCAAATTTGAAAACACTTTTTTTGTTTTCTTTGTTGCTTTATTTATTTTATTTTGTTTCTACTTACAACAAAATACTTATTGTTGCTATTTTAGTCGCGGGTCGCCTGCCCAATCGCGACTAAAGGCCGCCGCAGGTTTAGGGTTTTAGCTCCCCCCCCCCCCCAAACCTGTTTTCTGTTTAATTTGTATTGTTTTCTTTTTAATTTGTATTTTTTTCTGTTTAATTTGTATTGTTTTATTTCTTTTGTGCTTTATTTTAATTTTGAAGGAGTTTCACATATTCTACGGTACTACATACATGCATATGAATGTACAATTTGAAACAAATTTGAAATTAGAACCAAAAGAATTCAAGAGGAATATACAATATATATTCAATATCATCGGATGACCATATACAATTTTGAACAAGTTTCCATACATAATTTAATGCATATAAAGTTCTACGTCCTTTGTATCTACGAACCGTCTCCAAACCCTACGAGACAAATACAAATAATATGTCAAAAATAAAACTAATTCAATTCAATATGTTAAAAATACAAATAATATATCAAAAATTCAGAAAAATAGAACTAATTCATTTCAAAATTCTAAAAATACAAATAATATATCAAAAATTCAGAGAAGTTCTTCCCGGCCGCCTCTGTCTTCCCACAAGTTCTTCCCGCCAGTCTTCCCGCCATTCTTTCCCCGCCAATGTCTTCCGCCATTTCTTCACGCCTCTATCTTCGCGCGTATCGATGCTCCTTTTATAGGCACAGCGCCGCTTCTGCTTTGTCTTGTTCCTCCGACAGGGCGTCGTGCGCTACCCACGCGTCCGGTCTAACCTTTAGTCCCGGTTGCACCAACCAGCCGGGACTAAAGGTTAGATGACCAGCTCTGGATTCCTCTTCTTCCCGCCATTTCTTCCCTGTCTTCCCACCTCTTTCTTCCCGCCACTTTCTTCCTGCCTCCTGTCTTCCCGCTCCCATTTTTCCCGCCATTTCTCACTACATATATGTAGCCCGGCTTGGCCAGCATTATCACATCTCTACAATCTCTCATCACTCTCTCATGGCTTCCACCGCACCCACTCTAACCTACCAGCAGGTGGAGGAGCTTTGCGCCTCGAACTACCCTTGTCCACCGGGCTACCGCGTCCCCACACCTGGAGCTTTGCGCGCCGGCGTGCGGTCCCTCCGTCCCTCGTGGTACTGCATACGGGCGGCCATCAAGAACCACTACTACCTCGACCTCACGCCGGAGCAGCGGAAGAATCACCGCTGGCATCCCGATAAACAGCATACGTGGGAAGCCTTCTTCATCAATCTTCGTGAGAGTGCGAGCGCCAGGGATGAGGAGGACGGTTCGCCTCTGGGAACTTCCACGAGGCGGCCGTCGGCTATGGTGGTATGGCGGACTCTGCAGAGCGTCATGGACTACATCACGGCCGGCGATATCCCGCCTGCGCTACCCTCGATTCGAGCCATTTAGCGCCGCCGACGACAGCGGCGACGATAAAGCAGACGACAAAGGCGATTTACGACGGCGGCAACATAGAAGGCGATTTACTACCAAGACAACGACGACGGCGGCTATGAAGACTACTTAGTATGCATATTATACGCCTAGGCAGGAGTATGACTAAATCACTCCAAATTTCATGTATCATCAGTGGTATCTCGAATCATTCAAAATGGACACCAAACACATCACGGGTAATATAATTCACATGATCCATTCAACAAAGTTTGGTACAATAAATTATTACACATCATTTTTCTTCCCTTGTGTCCCCGCTTGCTTACGATTGTGCCGTATCCATGGAGCATCCTCATCATTTAACTTAATGCTTGGGTCGGTGTTCACTTTGAAGGGCGGAATTTCATCAAACATATTATAATCTTCTGACATGTCTGTCTTGTCCTCCACTCCCACGATGTTTCTTTTCCCTGAAAGAACAATGTGGCGCTTTGGATCATCGCATGATGTACTAATCGTTTTCTTATCTTTCCGTTTCCTCGGTTTGCTACTCATGTCCTTCACATAGAAAACCTGAGCGACATCTTTCGCTAGGACGAATGGTTCGTCAAGGTAACCAAGATTGTTGAAATCCACCATTGTCATTCCGTATTGCTGGTCCACCTTTACCCCACCTCCTGTTAGCTTGAACCATTTGCACCGGAACAAAGGGACCTTAAAGGAGGGTCCATAGTCAAGTTCCCATATCTCCTCTATGTAACCATAATATGTGACCTCTTGCCCATTCTCGGTTGCTGCATCAAAGCGGACACCACTGTTTTGGTTGGTGCTCTTTTTATCTTGGGCGATCGTGTAAAATGTATTCCCATTTATCTCGCACTTTGGAAAGTCGTTATAGTCGAAGATGGTGTCTTGGCCAACATGTACAGCTGATCTACAACATCATTGTCATTCATTAAATGTTTTCTCAACCAACTGCCGAAAGTCTCCATGTGGGCCTTCCTAATCCAGGATTCAGGCTTCCCGGGTTGTCGAACGTAAAATATTCTTGTGTTTCTCAAAGCACGGAGCCACCAAGCTGGAATTGGTCAAGACAAAGTGTGGTGTGCTTCACCAGGAGAATGGCCAGTCCATACATATCGTTGATTTCATTCCGATCGTGCCTTTTCCACTTAGTCTCCCTCGTACCACGATCGAGGAAGACCAATCGGCTTAAGGTCAGGAACAAAGTCAACACAAAACTCAATTACCTCCTCATTTCCATAGCCCTTGGCGATGCTTCCTTCCGCCTAGCACGGTTACTTAACATATTTCTTTAATACTCCCATGAACCTCTCAAGGGGAACATATTGTGTAGAAATACAGGACCGAGAACGAAAATCTCTTCGACTAGGTGAACCAGGAGGTGCATCATAATATTGAAGAAGGATGGCGGAACACCAACTCGAAACCGACAAGACATTGGATCACATCGTTCAGTAACCGTGGTAGAACTTCCGGATTGATTACCTTCGAGAGATTGCATTGAGGAATGCACATAGCTTCACAATGGCTACTCGAACATTTTCCGGCAGGAGCCCCTCAAAGCAATCGGAAGCAATTGCGTCATAATCACGTGGCAGTCGTGAGACTTCAGGTTTTGGAACTTTTTCTCCGCCATGTTTATTATTCCCTTTATATTGACGAGAATCCAGACGGGACCTTCATACTGCTCGGGCATTCAAAAAGATGACCTTCTCTTCTTTGGTCGAGCGTAGCTGGCACGACCTTGAAACCATTCCGGATGCCGGTCATCGTGGTCTTTCAAACGTTCTTTGGTCCTGCCGTGCTTCCTTTGTATCATTTGTCTTCCCATACACGCCCAAGAAGCTTAGGAGGTTCACGCAAATATTCTTCGTAACGTGCATCACGTCGATTGCAGAGCGGACATCTAGGACTTTCCAATATTCTAGCTCCCGAATATAGATTTCTTCTTCCACATGGCTGCGTGCCCGTCGGCTCCCTTCGAACCGATTGTCCGCCAGACCCTTTCCAAAGATGACTTTCAAATCCTTGACCATATCAAATACCTCGGCACCGGTCGTTCTGCGAGCTTCGCCGGTGATCTGCCTTGCCGTTGTAATGCTTGCCTTTCTTTCATCTTGGATGAATTTTCGGAAGAAATCGACGATGCCCAAGGTACACGTTCTTCTTACAATTTGGCAAATGTACACTTTCGGGCCTCATGTAAGCAGTATGCGTGCATGCATTGTATCCCTTATTTGACAGTCCGAAAGGTTACTAAGAGCAGGCCAATCGTTGATGGTTACGAAAAGCAACGCCAGAGGTCAAATTCCTCTTGTTTGTGCTCATCCCACACACGGACACCACCCCACAGCTGTAAAAGTTCATCAACTAATGGCCTTAGGTACACATCGATGTCGTTGCGGGTTGCCGGACCTTGGATGAGCACCGGCATCATAATGAACTTCCGCTTCATGCACAACCAAGGAGGAAGGTTGTAGATGCATAGAGTCACGGGCAGGTGCTATGGCTGGAGCTACGCCGCCAAAAGGATTCATGCCATCCGTGCTTAGAGCAAATCTTATGTTCCTTGCGCTACCGCAAAATCTTTGAACCATCTGTCGATCTTTCTCCATTGCGTTCCATCTGCGGTGTGTCTCAACTCCCCGTCCGATTTACGGTCCTCTTTGTGCCATCGCAACAACTTGGCATGCTCTTTGTTCCTGAACAGACGTTTCAACTGTGGTATTATAGGAACATACCACATCACCTTGGCGGGAACCCTCTTCCTGGGTTTCTGGCCCTCAACATCGTCACCGTGGTCATCGCCTCACGATCTTATAACGCAATGCGGTGCATACCGGGCATTCATTCAAATTCTCGTATTCACCGCGGTAGAGGATGCGATCGTTGATGCATGCATGTATCTTCGTAACCTCTAAACCTAGAGGGCGGACAACCTTCTTTGCTTAAATGCGTCTTTGGCGGGCAACTCGTTATCCTTTGGAAACATATTCTTCAACATTTTCGGCAAGTTTTCAAATGCCGAGTCAGCTACACCTGCCTCGCCTTCCATTTCAGCAAATCCGATGTGCAGCCCAAATTTTTCAGACCATCATCGCATCCGGGTACAGCGCCTTTACGTGATCCTCTAACATGCGATCCAAATTCTCCCTCTCCTTTTCGGGCCAGACGTCTCCGTGCATCGGCAATGGTCCGACCAAGATCATCAACGGGATCATCACGTGCCTCTTCTTCACCTTCCCCTTCACCTTCAAAGATCCTCCATGAAAGTATCACCGAAATGAGCAAGATAGCTTTCATCGATGAAATCATCCCCTTCTTCATCTTCTTCCATTATAACCCCTCTTTCTCCATGCTTGGTCCAACAATTATAGCTTGGCATGAAACCGTGCAAGCAGATGCATGTGAACATCTCTTGAGGAAGACTAACCCTTCCGATTCTTACAGATAACACATGGACAGATAACAAAATCCCCGCTTGTTCGCATTAGCCACTACGAGGAAATCTTTCAAACCCGTAGTGAACTCGCCGGAGAGTCGGTTACCGTACATCCATTGCCGATTCATCTGCATTATTATAATATAAAATATATAATTAACCATCATGCATTTGTTAAACTAACTAGCTACAAACAATATAAATTAAACAATGAACTACACACATGCATATTTTATCAATGACACATCAAAGGTTCATCAAGTTGCTAACCGCGATCGAGGAGTGTGGCTCCAACACTTCATGTCATGTTTGTTTCATGCTCTTGGGGCATTTCATCAAACACCTTATGTGCATAAGAGGAACCAAAAGCAAACCTACACCCACTTGTGAAGAGAATGGCTCCAAATGGCTAAGTGTTGGCTCTTTGGATGGGTATATATAGGGGAGGGTTTTAGTTGCGGTTGGCACGGCAAACCGTGACTAAAGGTGCCCGAAGGCCTTTAGTCGCGGATTGTCACGGCAAACCGCGACTAAAGATTTCCCTCACGTCTTGATGGCCACCGAGCGCATACAGGCGAGGGCCTTTGGTCGCGGTTCACCTCCGTAATCGCGACTAAAGGTCCCATTAGTCGCGGTTCCTACAGCTTCGCGACTTATGGGGCTGGACGGAAGCCTGTTTTTCCACCAGTGTCCCTACGTATATGTATTATCTACAGAGTTATAACTTGGATCAGTATGTGGTCCTTACCCATTAATGTGGACTTTAGGAAGTTTATGGTTATTGGGTGCAACCGTTGGGAGACGGTAGCGCGGGCTATCTTCAGCCGATTTGGATAGCGAGCTAATAATAGGCTAGGAGTGTAGACATCGTAGATTGTTGTTTTATCGCCAGGTGTGGCTTTTTTCAATTCTTTATTGCCAGGTGTGGCTTTTTTAGATTTTATTCCGACTACTGCTCATTTTATGAGCTTCTTTGGATCTCATGACTTTGTTACGTCTTGATTTAATAATATGGCTACATGCATCAATTGTTGCAGAGGTCGAAGGTGATCCTTTTTTTTTAAGTATTGTCATCATCGAGCCATCTACTGATGAACTTGTCAGCATGCATGTATCCAGCTTGGGCTGACAAGCTACTTATGTCTGATAAGTTCCGTATGATTAAGTGTTTGTGCTCGATTCCCGCATGCGTGGCCGCTCGCCCGTAATGGAGGAGCGCTTTGCCTTTTATCCTGCATGATAATACGTATCTTATTCATATCATAAAAAATAAAATATAAATCATGTAAGAATCAACATTGATAAAAATGAAAAGATAGTAGAATATTTCCGAGCTTGACACTAACACCCATCGCCCGTAATGGAGGAGCGCTTTGCTTTGCCGTGAAGTGAGGGGATTGAGTGGGTGGCCATGGGTGCCGTACATATACGTATACGTAGGGATCCATTCACTCGTTTTTGACGTACGTTCGGAAGATGTGTCCCCAATGATAGCGAGGGTAAGATATTCCAGACCTAAGGCCAACTCCAACGCACGATTCAAACGGACTTCTGTTTTGTGTCTGGCGTTTCTACCATTTTGCTTGACGTGTGCGCACCTGACTGACGCATTGTGTCAGGCCGTTTGAATTTTTTGCAAAGAAAAACAGAAAACAAACAAAAAAAAACACAATATGTACATGTAGCTTAATGCTTATAGGCCGGCCCATTTAGGCGTCATCATGGCAAAGACAGGCATGATCCCACGCGGGACAACACCACACGACCCGGCCCATTTCGGAAGCAACCGGTTTTGGGAACTTTCTAGAAGGTTCCCTGAGCCGATTTTTTCTTGTTTCCTTTTTCTTTTACTAGTTTTAGTTATTTTTAATTTTTTATGTCTTCTTAATTTTCAATCTATTCTTTTTTCAGTTTTTGTTTTTTTTTGTTTTTATCATAAATCAAAATTCTCACAAATTATTCAAGTTTTCAAAATTTTGTTTAAATCTTTAAAAACCAAAAAAATAAAAAAAATTGTTCGTGTTTCTAAAAAATCTCATAATTTTCTAATTTAGTCGACCTTTCAAAAATGTTCACCATACACTAAAATAATTTAACTGTTTGTAAAAAATGTGCACCATACATTGGCATATAAAAAAACTGTTCACCTTACATTAAAAAATGTTCCCTGCGTATAAAAACCGTTCATCGCTCAAAAAAAGTTCACCGTACATTAAATTTCCTTTCTTATAAAATTGTTCATAGTTGATAAAAAATGTTCATGAATAAAAAGTCACAATTTGATTTTAGATTTTGGTTCAAGTTTTCTAAATTTGTTCACAATTTAAGAACTACTTCATTTTTTAAAAATTTGTTAACGGTCTAAAAATATTGGACATATTTTAAAAATATTTTCATGTTTATTTTGTTCACTTTTTTTAGAAATTGTTCATCTTGTACATTTTTTCTAAGTTTTTCAACTATTCTTCACTTTTTCGAAAACTGTTCATGTTTTTATTTATTTATTCGAATTTCCAAACCTTTTTCACTATTTCAAATATTATTCGCATTTTTTAGAGAAAATAATTTGCATTTTTCCAATAAATGTTTGTAACTTTTCAAAAAAAAATCTGCTCTGGATATTGTTCTTAAATGTGCGCACGGTAGATTAGTAGCTTACACTCAGTAGCTCATGTGATAAGGAACAATGTCTCTTCTTCGAGGGTTGTGAATTCGATTCCCGGAGTCTGTTTTTTGGGGATTTTTCTGCTCGTATGGCACCACTCAAAAGGGTCGGCCCATTAAAATCGTGCCCTGCACGAAAGCACTAACGCTTGACGCTCGCGAGCGTCACCTAGGAGCTCTCGTGTCCCTTTGCGGGCAAGATACAACCACGCATGTTGGCGCACTGGTTCTCGCATCAGTGTTGCGGGCCACGACCCAGTCCCTCTCCTTGACATGCTTGCTCACCCGATTCGCATCTGGGAGCTCCTATGTGTCGCTCAGCAGATCCTATTTCCCCCCCGTAGGGGGTGGGGATAGTCGAGCCTTCGTAGAAGGCAAACCAAAGAGGGGGGGGGGGGGAATAAGAGCTCCCATGTCGCTCTTTGCGAAATCATTATTTGAGGGTTACTGTTTGCAAAGGTCATTCTCACCTTTCCGGGGTCTAACAAGCGGCGCACTGAAAGCGTGTCACTTGTCGCAACCTGTGAGTTTTTCCTTTTTCGTAGATTCATTTTTCAAAACAATTCATCTCTTGAACCGTGCGTCTAAATCCCGAATCATTTAACCGTTGGATTTCTCGTGTCGAGATCTTTAAAACTAGATCTCATGCTAATACGTTTCGACGAACTTTGTTTCACAAAAAGACCGAGAAAAATAGTAGAAAAAACCGTAACCAAACACACATTTTTTTCTAAAAAGGACACATTCTGAGGGGACAGCTGTGCTTCTTGGGAAAGCAAATTTGTGCCTCTCCTAAAACAAAAATGCATGTTTTTTCCTTTCTGACAGGCATAACTCGCTGACGCAAAAATGTCTTTCTATTTTTCCTTTTTCCGAGAGGCACACCTGCATGAGAGGTAAATCAGTACGGGCATGTTTGGTTGCCGTAGGACCCGGGCCAGGCTAGGTCAACTTGGCTCACCAAGCCTAGTTGAAGTAAAACAGGCAAAAAGTCGACATCTGCATATTATTTGGTTGCCCGCATTTAGACCTTTGCATTAAGTTAGCAATTTTGGCATAGCGTTTGGATGCCTGCATTGGCTCGGCTCACGCAACTATATGGTGTTCGGTTCCATGCAACAGTTGTTGTCTGGTATCCTCTTCGGCTTATTGGCGAGGTTACCAGCACACAGCTGCGTGAAGAAAAAATCATACACACACAACAGAAGATAGTTGTAAACCATAGCTAGCCGCAGTTTAAATAAAGTGGCACACTTAAACATGTCAGTTTGAACGCAAAGCAGTATGATAAGAAACTAAACCAGCTAGAGCATAGGAAGGGCGGTTGGCGAAGGCATCATCATGCTTGCTGCACTTGGTCGCCACTTTAATGCCTTCGTCATTGAAGACAATGACCTGGAGCGTGTCGGGAGTGAGCAACTTGAACGTCACCATGTAGCCGATCCTGATCTGATGAACGGTGGCGAAGTGGGCCCAACCCTAATCGAGGGTCACCCTCCGTCCATCAGCCGGATAGTCACCCTCCGTGAGCAGCCAATGTTGGTCCTGAGCTTGAAATCTTGCGGCACCACCGAGAAGTGCTTGGTGAAGTCCAAGAGCATCAGGATTCACCCAAGCCGAGGGGCAAGGATCACCTTACAGAATTGGGATGGACCTCCCTCCGCATGTACTGTCCGTAGTTACGGCATTTGCCGCTAGGGGGCTCCTCCGGCACCATGTCCTCATTTGTAACAACATCCTCAAGCGTGGTCGGGCCAACCTCCATGGGCGGCACCAACTCCTTGCCCTTATCCATGGGCGGCACCACCTCCTTGCCCTTGTTATTTGTGTCGGTCTGCATTACAAAGAGTGTGCATTATGAAGAGCACAAAGATTGGAGGTTGACCGCCATCATTCATAACCCCTTTATTTACCCACCCTCACAGTCACTACTTACCCACCATCTCACTCTATCGTCTCTCTGTCTCTCACTCTCCCTCCTATCTGACGCCATGAAGTCCAGCGGCAACTTCAACCCATTCCCTTGAGGCATTTGTTGGACGGCTTTCTTTCTCAGGTGCTCGGTCGGTGACCGCACCAAGTTCGAGGACACCATGGAAGTCTGCTCCAACTTCACCAGCATGCCAGACATGCAGAAAGAGTCGGACGCGGTGCTGAAGAAGGTAACACCGGAGGAGTTGAAGACGCTGATACCTGACCCAACAAAGGGCGCTATGTCAGTCGACATCCTTCGCTGGGCCATGAATCAGGTCGACTCTGACGCTCGACGGAGTTCAAGGTAGGCCAAGTACAGAGAGTACAGTCATCTTCATGACCATCGTACCGCAGTCTACTTCACGTCAGGGACTGTGGTGGCAATGGAGGAGGAAAAAGAAGCGGTGGCGATGGAGGTGAAGTGGAAGAAGATGTTGCGGCGGCGATGGTTGTAAGGGCACCGGAGCCAGGACACCGAAGCATGCCAATCGATCTGCACTTCGGCGAGGAAGAAGAGACGGTGGTGCAGCTCGAGGAGAAGAACAAGGGCAAGGGTACTCGCCGCTCCAAACGCCTCCAGGGTAGCCGAGGCTAAGATCTCGAACTACTGTGTAAGATTTACTCCCAACCCACATTACCCTTGTACTCAATCCTGTTCGGTAACCTCAAATCCATCGGTACTATGAACTCATGACGATCTTATGATGACTCCTATGGCTATTTACCCCGATTCCCCATTGGTCTAACGCAGATCGAACCTAAACGTGGATCGAATGCGAAAGAGTATGTGAGGAGGTGAAACAAGTGCTTACCACCATTGTCATGTCGGAGGTGATGACACGAATGTTGGTGAAGGGGCCGGAGGTCGCCTTGCTCTTCTCCGATCTGAACGCCAACGTCGTAGTCGCTGTCGGTGAGAGTGGGTAGAGGGGATAGGAAGTGGTGAGGCGGCGGTGAGGGTAATAACTGTCGGCGATTCAGAAAGCAACGCGGCTTCTCGAGCGTTGCTCCGCACATGCAGTCCCGGCCGCCCACGTGCATCGAGCGGGCCTGACTCTGGAGAAACTGCCAATCAGAGCGTTACCAGCGAGCCAGGCTGAGAGGTGCTTTAAATTTCGTGCGATGTAGGGCCAACAATGTATGCGAGCAACCAAAGGAGTTACAAACTTTCCGCGCGGGCCTGGTTGAGGGAAATGTAAGCAACCAAACATATCCTACCTCTCATGGAAGCAAAAAAGTGTTTTTTTTGCTTTTTTTTAAGATGTGCCTCTCGAGAAAGCAAACTTGTGTCTCTACAAGAGGCAAATATGTGCCACTCATAGAAGCAAAAAAAACATGTTTTTCCTTTCCGAGATGCACACTTGTGCCTCTTGTGAAATCAAATCTATGCCTCTTGTAAAAGCAAAAAAAAACAAGTTTTTCATGCAAAAAAATTGGAATTTTTTCCTCCAAAATTTAGAGATAACCCGGTCAAAACCAAAAATCCAAAATAATACATGGAAAAAACATCAAAATGCGGAACAAGTGTATAGAAAAATAAATAAAACAAAATCCCAAATGAGCGCACAAGATGTGACACATGGCGACAGCCGAGAGTGCGCAAAGTGGCGCGCTCTCAACCGACCAAAGTGGCATTTGCAGGGCTCCCACAAGGGTACCCCTTGGTTAGTTGCTCCCCTCTCTTTGCAACAAATTGCCGTTGTTTTGCACGCATGGAACTGCATTTGGCCATTCATTTTTGAACATTTTTTCAAAATGCTGTACAATGTTTTTTGAAATCTCAAACATTTTGTTTTGAATTTTGAGTATTTTTCAACCGTGAATCATTTGTGAACATGAATTATCCTAAAAAACTAAGACCTAGCAAACATTTTTAAACTTTGACATTTTCCGAGCATTTTTGAAAGCTTGAACAATTACCAAAAAAATTCTAATTGTTTCTCAAAATGCAAATAAAATTTTGGAATTCTAGTCATTTTTTGAAAACAAACAATTTTGAAAATCTGAACAAATTTGAAATTCCAAAAAAATATAAGTCTAGAATTGATTGAAAAAAAACTTGTAACCCGAAAAATAAATAGGAAAAAACAATAGGGACAGAAAAGAAAAACAGAAATGAGCCGCTGTACGAAGAGTCAACTATTTGCCGTATCATGCGGCAAATAAGATTTTCCTAACAGTGTTGCTCGCCTGTAGCGACTACTCATGGGTTCACCTCAATACAGCCCATTTGAAAGGCAAAAGATATTTATTCTAAAATATTTGTTTCACTTATTTGGTGTAGTATGTATAAAAATAAATATCATGTTTATAAATAAATGTTTTTGTATTTCGAGATTAATACTCGGTAATTTAAAATAATCCCTATTTCTGAATAGTTACATCCAATAACTTAAACATTCACGAGTATTCACGTATTTTAGAGCAATGTCTGTCTAATTTTGTAAAAATTGTTCACAAAGCATTCATGTAATTATGAATAATTATCAGGCCTTAAAAAACTTTTGTGTAATTAAAAATTTCACTTTTTATGAAAATGAATAATATTTTTGAAATAATTGTATTATTGAAATATATAATTTTTTAATTGTTATTAAAATCATGCATTTAGCAAAATATCTATGTAAATTTAGAAGAGAAAGAAAAATATATAATAAAAAATAAGTGAAGAAAGAAGGAACATAGAAACAAATATAGAAAACCCGGCAACAAGGGCCACACAATGTTGGTTGTTCAGTTATCTAGCAATTCATGGAACATATAGAATGCAAGCTATTTAGGTGTGGTTGTGAAAATAAACCATGTCAAACTTGCAACTGATGTTCGAGTAAGAGATAATTACACCAGTGATGCTTGAACTTGCCACTAATGTTCACTTTAGTGCCTGAAATTGAAAAATATGCCGAACTTGTTCTAGTACTTGGCACCCTTGTTCAAATATGGTGTAAATCTTGTTTGGATACGTCGATGTTGCTTACTAGGCATGCCAGTGTGTACACGGGGGCCACTTACAATGTTGGAGCAGGCTGACTTGCAAAATATACGTCTCTATGACATCATGTCCCACCTGTCAGTGCACAACACAAAGAACAAATACTATGAGCAAAACTAGGCGCTGAACCTCGCCCATATCACGCACATCTGCTAAGCAGCTCGATCGAGGAAGTTTGTTGTCCTATAAGGATAGATATGCCTTAAATAGTTGTAGATTGAGCTCTTGGGTTAAATGGGTTGTAGTTAGTGTGACCCATTTACCACATGTTAGTTTTTACTTTCTCTGGAAATTATAAAAATATGTAAGTTATAATCTATATCAATACAAAAAGACACAAAGGACAAATCCAATTAATCTTTGCCATCATCAAACCATGTCAATCCGAAGACCTAGGTTGTTCCAATGGTGAGTGTTCAACTTGTTCAGCGTGCAATTAATATCATAACAAACATCAACAATGACTCTAATGACATAATTAATGTGTAATTGATATCCTACCTAATATCAACGTGCATTGCACGTATACATTTAGTAGTTACAATAAATATTCATGTAGTTTAAAAATATTCATGTCACCATAATAATAATTATGAATTATAAATATGTAAAAGGTGTTCATATGTTTAAATAATAATAAATTTTTAAAAAGTGTATACATTTCTATTAAAAATATTAATACACTTTTATAAAATCATCATGTTTTTAAAATAGTATTCATGTAGTATATAAAGTGTCCATGTTTTAAAAGTTATATAGTTCTAATAAAATTTTCAAGCATTTTACTAAAATTTAGGTGTTTCTAAAAATATGTATTTTTAAATTAATGAAAATTGAAAAATATATGTGGAAACATAATTAATAGCCTAGTGCGCCCCCAAGATTATAGATCCTACAATGCGCACTTTTAAAATCATACATACATTTTTATAATTCATAAAATTATTATAGTTACATGTTTTTTTAAAATAATACATGAATATTTTTAAAACTTACATTAACATGTTTTAAAATAAATTTAAAATTTTATGCATATTATTTATAATATAGGAATTGTTCAACTTATTTATATTACTATTAAAATAATTTACATAATTTTTAAAATTTTAGAAAAATAAATAAACACTTTTTAAAGGGACCACGTGAATATTATTTTAAAAAAATGAATTTTGAAAATTATATTACATTAGTTTAATTAAATATATGATTCCTTTTATAATTAAAAAATATAATTCATTCGTATTATTTTAATTACATGAATATCTAAAAGTACGCAAACATTTATTTATTATTGTGATTATAGTTTACATATTTTTTATAATTTTGAAAAAAGGAAAAAGTACTAACATGTGGAAAATGGGGCGCACTAACGGCAGCCCATTTAACTCCACGATGAGCTTAAGGTACATAAAGTGTATCTATGCCCAACGCAAAGATCAGCTTATCGTATGATGGTGGCAACGAAAAGAAGGAGGGAAGAGTGGTTGGATGGCATGGTCGGATCATCCAGTAACAATAGGGAAGTTTCTGGTAATGTGCATATGTTTTTGTGGCGCCTTGCCCACGCACGATATTAGGGCTCAACACAATATGTCGACAACAAAACAGTGCACTCTATGTGGAGCACAGGATTCCTGCGACACTCCCTCCTTGAATGCTCTATGGCAAGGTGTGTTTGGGCCTTGGTAGATGGAGAACTCGTTAAACATTTGTGCGAGACGACGGAGCCAAGCGCAAAACAGTGGCTGTTCGCGATGCTCGACTCATTATCACTTGCATGTTTTGTTAGACTGGCTATCACATTATGGGCAATATGGTGGGCGCGTCAGCGTGCTACTCATGATGCGATTTTCCAAAGTCCAGCTGCCACAAATGAGTTTATCCAAAGATTTATCGCTGATATGTATTCACTACCGACGAAAAAAGTGGAGACAAGATCGGCTACTAGCTCAGCTCAAGCCAGACTCAAAGCACCACCGGCTGGATATGCTAAGATGCATGTGGATGCGGGAGTGGCATGATCAAGGCTTGGCGGGTCTGCGATAGCGGTGTGTCGTGATTCAAACGGCAACTTCTTGGGCAATTCATCGATATTTATTCATGGTGTTACTGATGTGCCCACATTAGAAGCGATAGTTTGTCGAGAGGCATTGTCATTAGCGGAGGATCTTCGTCTAAGAGACTTTGTTGTTGCTTCGGATGCAAAACAAGTGGTCAATGATATCATAAAAGGCACGCATGGAGCTTATGGACCTATAATCAGCAAGACTAGAGAGAGAGAGAGAGTAGTGGGCGTCAATTGCAAGTTCATTTTTTAAGTAAGAGCGGCAAATTATGAAGCTAGTGGACTAGCTAAATTTTCTCATTCTTTGGATCAGGGGAGACACTCGTGGGGAGACACTCGTGGTTGATCCAACCCCACGGTCCGTTTTGTATCCCGCTACATGCGGATTTTGAGCAATAAAATCTAGCTTTACCCCTAAAAAAGCTTAGTTATGCATTTTGGATAGCAAACATAATTGGACGAAGCGGTAGCACCGGTCGTGTAGTCTCATGTGATCGTTGGTTTGAACCTGAACCCAGCTGCGCCTAGTTTTTTGTTTCTTCCTTGCACTGACAGGTGGGTCCCGATGGTCATGGAACTATATACTTTGCAAGTCGGCCTGTCCTGGAACTGAAAGTGGGCCCCACGCCAAGCTGCCATGCCTAGTCAGTAACAGAGACATACCCGAACGTGATTTGAACAACAAGAGTGGTAAGTTTAAGCACCGATCATAAGTTCAACATATTTTTCAAGTTCACACACTAAAGGAAACATCGATGATAAGTTTAAGCACCACTGCCGTAAATACCTCTTCAAATAAACACCGGTACTTGAGAAAATGCCGGTTCCTTTTTTTGCAAATATGGAAATACCTCTCTGAAGACCTGTGCATTTGCATAATTGCATTACAAGGCCGGCCTTATCAAACAATAGGTAGCGTTTGGTGAGAACTCTGGGAGCACCAACTCGGCAGCAATCAGAGAAGTACGTAATTAGTAAGCCAATCAGTAGAACTGGACGTTGGACCAGTAGGCTTTGTCCGGCCGCCAGTAGGCCGGGATGACATTGTTGGCCACTAGCGTCTTCCCGGAGTCGCTGGTGATGCGCATGGAGAATGGCCCTTGTAGCGGGCGGGTGGTGTCCATCCGCCAGATGGATCCCCAGGAGCGGCGCATCGGCTCCCAATGCCCGGTGGGGCGGCCGTTCCTGGTCTGCATGAGCTCCATCCGGACCACGGTGCCATCCACGTTGGCGTACTCCACGAGCACCGCGAGGTAGTTGGGGTTGGAGCCACGCTGGACGTGGAAGGTGACCTTCATGCCCGGGAAGTTGCAGCGCACCCTCCTGAACTGCATGTCGATGATGCCAGCGTGGCGGAGCTTGTCATTGAGGCCATTCTTGGCCATGGCCCCGAACGCTGTGCCGCTGAGGTCGAAGTGGTACCTAGCCACGGGGTAGTAGTTCATGTCGGTGATGACGACCCTCCTCGGCTGGCCGGAGCAGGAAGGGTTGTTGGCGGCGACGCATCGAATCTGAATGAAACACCGAGCAAACCAAATTAAAGGTCAACGACCTGATGGATCCATACTTTGCATGCACATGCTAGGTTTGAGCTTGACCAACTAATTTTACTGACACTGTCTGGTGTCGGATTTATTAATGCGGTAAGTACGTACCTCGTAGCAGCTGCCGCAGCCTGCGCCGCCGTCGAACAGAGGCTCGTTGCCGCAGGACGTCATGGAGGAGAAGGGGTACTGGTTCACGTTCTTGAAGCCGCAAGCACCGCCTGCAAATCCATCCGTAGATCAGCACTATTACTAGCACTACGTACGTATATAGTTGATGCATGAAAATGTGCGCCCCCAATCGGAGCGTAGATGTGGGCGTACCGTTGTCCATGGGGCCGGCGCCGGTGGGCGCACCGTACCAGGTGGCCTTGGCGGGGAGCCAGCCGGAGTTGTAGGATCTGGCGGCGGAGGTGTCGTAGTTGGCCGCAGAGCGGACGGACGTGACGAGCAGGGAGAAGAGGAGTGCCACGAGGGCAAGGGCAATTGCATTGGTGGAAACGCCGGCCATATTGGCACTATAGGTCGACTATGAACCTTCCTAGACTTGTAGGATGTGTACTCGCTGGAGACTGCAGAAGTAGTTGTACTACTGCTGTTTGTGTTGTGTTGTGTGGCTGGACGGGATGACATTGCCAGGGCATTTATAGGCAGGCCAATAGGCAAAATGAGGCGAGAACGACGAGCCGGCGCAAGTTGCAGTTGCACCCGACGAGACGACTACGCGGATGGCGTGTTTAGGGCTAAAGGATCACATGGCTACGGAGGGAATCATGGAGGAATACGCGCGTACATACGACTATATATAAAATCACATCTTGGCGGCGATCACCGAGTATCCGCTAATTGTATTGTTGATTGCAGACAAAGTCAGAGCACCGTTATGCCGTAATATCATGCCCCACGTTATATCCTCGGGTCCTGATGCCAGTCATTCCAAATTATAAAATAAAATGAACTCCACACCTCGGGGTGCCAAGATTCAAAACAACATGGGTGTTATTGCTATTTTAATTTCAAAAAATGCAAATGAAGTCTGAAAAACATGAAACTTGGCAATGGTGCCCTCGTATGAATTAATTGCATTGTTTAGAAACTGACCAATCTTCTAGGAAGAATCTAGTTTCTAGAGGGACTAGGTCAGGTTTGAAGGCAAAGTGGTGGTTACTTCCTCGGTTGAGCTTGAAACTCTTTCTAGACTCAAGATACACTATGACATTACACATGTCAAAATTTGTGATTTTTGGGCCAATTGCTATATTTAAGTCATTAACTGCATTGTTAGTCATAGTGCATATAAGTAAATTTGAACAGTAAGTGCATGATTTGTTTTTAAAAAATGGGTTAAAGTCCTATTTTCTTATCCAAGGAAAGAAAAAGGAATTTCACACCTCAGGGAGGCAAGACTTGACTCCGAACATGGAAGTTATTGTTATTTAAATTCCAAGAAATTCAAATAAAGACTGAAACACATGAAACTTGGCATCTTGCCCTCATATGGCATCTACCCATGACTGAATGCATTCCTCTTCTACCTAGTGGACTTGAAATTCAGCCAGGTCTTCTTCACTTTCAATTTGTAAATGATTTTCAGTTGGTTCATTGCTTGGAATTTGCAAGGCATGCACTTGGTTCTTTTAATTGATTACAAATTTGTCTATGTCCTGGAACCCATGGTTCCTTGCATCTGAAATATATCATTTTTGCCCAACTTGTTTTATTAGAGATTGATTAGGTGGCAAGGTTACTGGAGGCTTTGGTATGTCAAAGTTGAATTGCCTCCTCACAGACATTGGAGTAAAAATAGGCATTTTAATATTGGTTGCCTGCTCTAGTCTTCTGGCCATCCATATAGCATCTTGGACGTATTTAGGTTTGTTACACTATAGGTGTGCTTGTATGTAGTCAGACAAGCCTACAATGAAGTTGTTGGCGTAGCAATCACTTGTTAGGCTTGGATTGTCTCTTCTCATTAAATTCAAAGCTCTTCCAAATTTCTCAATATATTGCCCACAGTTCCCTGTTGCACCAAAGCATGAAAATGTTTGACATTATGACATATAGAACTTTCAGCAAACCTATGTCCTAGGTATCTGCAGAATTTCTGCCAGGGTAGTGTTTGAGCATGAAACTCAATCTCGCTCCACCATTGAATTGTTGTTCCCTTTAGGTAAGATAGAGAAAAATCAGTTCTCTGCTCTAGTGGTGTTTGGACAGTGTCAAAGTACCGCTCGTCTGAATCCAATGTTTAGTGTCGTCTCCTTGAAATTCTATAATGTTGAGTTTTGCAGGTTTGAGAGTGATCACTAACCCTCTCATGTCATATGGACTGTTGTTTTTTCTCTAATGGTTATTTGTTTTTTTAGCACTTATGGAAGTGGGAGAGGCTGCCACTGACATTATATTAGTAGTCAGTCAGTCAAGTTTACATATGTACAAAGCAGAGTGGGGAGGGTAAGTAGAAGAGCAATACAACACTAGAGTTACAAGTCGGAAGAAGGGACAATAACTAAAGGGAGGCAACAAAGGAGTGAATAAAAGGATGGAGACTATCCTTGGTTTTGTGCACCACCATAGAAAGATCTTTTTTGAACCTGGCAGTCCACGAGTCAAGTGATGGTGCAACCCCTCGAAAGTGCAGGTTGTTTCTTTCCTGCCAGATCCCCCATGCTGCAATGATAAATATCTCCATGACCTTCCCACCTAGATCTCACATCATGCATCACAACAAGTCTACAATCCTATTTCGACCAGATCAAACCAATTGAGCTCCAACAGTTTGTCACGAAGGGGCATTTGAAGAACAAATGAGCCATAGTCTCCTCAGGTGGGTTTGTACACAATAGGCAGTTGTACGTGTTGTCGGTCGATACATAGTGACGTTTGTGTAACATGTTTCTGGTGTTTAAGCGATCTGCCAGAAGCAACCAGGCAAAAACCTTCCATTTGTTAGTGCATTTAGATCGCCAAATCCAAGAGAAGGCTACATTGGCCTGGACATATTTGAAGCAATAAGAATAAAACTTGCTAGGCAAAACCATTGTTGCGCCAAACACATTTCCATTCATCAAGTAAGGCGCTACTAGGATCCACCCCAGCAATCAGAAGCTAAGTAGATCTGACCTCGTCTCTAGCCTATGTAGAAAGAGGCAGATGGAAAGCTTGGCTGACAATGCTTGATCTTAGAAGGGATTGACATCTTCATCCCTAGCATATGAGAGAGCTGTCAGCTGCGAGTCCATGAGGGTATGGTCAAGCCACAAATACTTACAAAAGAGCACCGTACAACCATTGCCCACTTTGACTCTAGTCACACCATTGTAAACATCTAACATGAGCATTATATCACGCCATGATTACCCACAAGTATAAGGGATCACAACAGTATTCAAGGGTAGTATTTCACCCAAATTTATTTATTCGACACAAGGGGAGCCAAAAAATATTTATAAGCCTTAGTAGTTGAGTTGTCAATTCAACCACAACTGAGGGAAGTATTAGTAGCACAGTAATATGGTAGTTTTGATAGCAGCAGTAACATTAGCAGTAGTAACAATAACAGCGACAGTAGTAGTTTTGTAGTAATGGGAAAAACAACATCAGTAGTAGTAACTTAGCAACGACAATATGAGCAAAACGTAGGCATGGAGTAGCGATGGATATTTGTATGACATTCATCATGTGACAGTCAAACCTAGAGCGATACACAATAATTCCAATTCATCAATCATATGTAGGCATGTGTTCTGTACATAGTCATACGTGCTTACAATAAGAACTTGTATAACATACATCTTTTGTCCTACCCTCCCGTTGCAGCGGGGTCCTAATGGAAATCTAAGGGTAATTAAGGTGCTCCTTTTAATAGAGAATTGAAACAAAGCATTAACACATAGTGAATACATAAACTCCTCAACATACAATCATCCCCAGAGAATATCCCAATTATTATCACCATGGGGTCTACAGATCAGAACAATAACATGTGCATATAACTTACAGATAGGATCAAGAACTTATATATATTTATGAAAACATAATAGGTTCAGATATAAAATCATGGCACTCGGGCCCTAGAGACAAGCATTAAGCATAGCAAAGTCATAACAACATCAATCTGAGAACATAGTGGATACTAGGGATCAAGCCCTAACAAATTGGCTCGATTACATGATGAATCTCATCCATCTCCATCTACCTCCAGTATGCCTATGATGAAATTACTCACTCCCTGTGCTTAGCATCATGAGGTTGTCGATGAAGAAGGGTTGTTGCTGACGTCGGTGATGAATTCCCCCTCCGGAGCCCCAAACGGACTCCAGATCAGGCCTCCCGATGAAGAACATGAGGTGGTGGGGACTCCATATCGTAGAACATAATGAAAGCTTTCTCTCTTATTTTTTTCTCGGGACGGTGGAATATATGGAGTTTTAATTAGGTCATACAAAGGTCGGTAGGCCCCACAAGGCACTAGGGTGCGCACTAGGTGGTAGGTGTGCCCCTGCCTTTTGTGGGAAGCAAGTGGCCCCCCTCCAGTAGATGTTTGCGCCTGTATTTTTTTACATATTGAATAGAAAATCCCTGCCATGTTTCGTCCAATTCCAAGAACTTTTATTTCTGTACAGAAAACAACACCAAGGTAGTTATGCTGAAAATAACGTTACTTCGGGTTAGTTCCATTCAAATCATGCAAAATATAGTTTAAAACAAGAGCAAAAGTGTTTGAAAAAGTAGATATGTTGGAGACGTATCACGCCGCTAGAAGGAGCCACAAGTATCGGACGTGTGCGGACAATGTCCTCATAATACTTGGTCTAAATCGGATTCACCCAGGGGATATCCATCCTATTATATAATTATTGTAACTGCTTGAGCAGGAGGCCTTGGTTCTGTAATTTTAAATTGATAATGCCTAGTCCACATTTGATTTTCAGGTTATAAATGAAATCCCATGCTGCCAATTAATGAAGTATGTGTCAGGCCATCATCAGTTTGCTTGTTCAAAAAGCAGTAGCGTCGTAGCTTGTCGAGGTGCTCAACATTCCGTGGATGGATTTTGATTAAGCACATAGCATAAATGCCGAGGGAAGTAAGGACCGAGTTAACAAAGGTGAGCTTAGAGCCATAGTCTAGGAGAGATGTGGCAATAGAGAATTTCCTCTCCATTGAAGCCACCCGCGACATTAGATCTATAACTGTTGGTCTGGTAGTGATGATGGGTAGGCCGAGATAGGTAAATGGAATTTGGACAATAGCACAACCGAAGAGGGAAGCAAATTCATGAGTAGTTTCTGGTTGCAGGTTTATGGGAATCAGAGCGGATTTTTGAAAAATTAATACACAATCCCATTGAAGTGGCACACTTGATTAGGATTTCTTTCATATGGCCAGCTTGGGCACTGTTAGCAGGCATAGAAACAATCGTGACATCAATGTATTGTATAATTGGGTAGTCAGGCTTACTGAAGGAGATGTATTGAATCAGATTTGGACAATAAGCCATTGATGGATCTATCGTCATGTAGTCTTTTCTAGTTAAGATGGCTCAATTAGGGTATCAACTTGCCCATTTCTAGATGGATGTTTGCAACCATCTAGAGCTAATAATCTTGTCTTCACTTGCCGATTTGACCTTTGGATAATTCTAAACAAGTAAAAGTACTACATACTAAACTATTGATAGATTACTACGGTTGGTCGTACTCCTTCCTATGTCAACCCCAACAACCGAACAATCCTTTCGCTATGAAAGTCAAGACACAATATCCAAAGAAAATAAAGATAATTTCCTTCAACATTACATGATTCTTCATATTGGTAAGGAAAATAGCGAAGTTCGCATTATCAACTTGTTCAAGATGGTGGTCGTAGTGCTCAATCTAAGTTAATAGAAACGGAACATTCTTTTGTAGTTCCAAACATATGTTTTCATGATTTGTCATGAAGTCTACCACGAGACTTAAAATATCGCGATGTTCCATGAATTATGTGAACATTGGCTTTTCGCCCCCCTCATGTCAAAATCCTGGCTCAGCCCCTGTGTGCTCTAAAACAGAAACATGGCAACGACAGATATGTGTGGGATATGCGGTGCACAAGATAGTTGGTGCCACTCTTTACTGGATGGTGCAATGTCCGGGAGTACTTGGGCATTATAAAAGGAGGAGATGGTGCAACACATGTCTATGACTCGAGATGATAATGAAAAGAATTGGTTATTTTCAATGATCGAATCACTTCACATAGATGTGATCATCGCCATGATTGTCACGCTTTGGGCCATCTGGTCTGCTCGATGGAAAGTTATACATGAAGGAATTTTTCAAAGACCTTATGCGACCCACTGTTTTATATTAAGCTATCTAGCGGATCTACATCTACATATTAAGCCGGACACGGGAGCGCATGGTGTATCTGCTCCAAGGTTGACGTCATAGATCCCTCCCTCGGATAAACATATGAAAATGAATGTCAACACGGCGGTTGCCCGACATGGAGGCTTTGGGGTTGTCGCCGCAGTCTGTCGTGATGGTAATGGAGTCTACCAGTGGGCCTCGGCAATGGTGTACAGAAACATTGATGATCCCAAAGTCTTGGAAACTTAGGCAATTCATGAAGCACTTGCCCTTTCCGATGATCTATATTTGCATAAAATATCAGTTGTGTCCGACTGCAAAGTGGTCGTGCAAGCAATCAAGTCTGGTACATCTGCACTATATGGGGTTGTGGTACATGCAATTATAAATCATTCTAGAGTTTTTTCCTTCTTGTTTGATTTGCCCATAATTTAGAACCTCGAATGTTGTGTCTCACAAACTTGCAAAGCATGCTTTAACTCTGGATATTGATCGCTATTATAGGTTAGGTCAGCCCGTAAATCTTGTTTTCATCCCTGTAAATCTTGTGACGGTTGAGTAAAGCTTTGTGGGTTTGTCTAAAAAAGCAAGTGGAGTGCTAGCGCTCCATCGCCTAAAGAGAGGCCAGCTTCCTGTGGCCCATTCAAACTATTATTCTTTACTAGAATTTATATAAACAACCATAAGGTATATTGGCATACGATATTCTCAAGGTCTAAGGAACCAAAGTAAATGTTAACATTTTATATAAAAATACCGACAACATGATAACAATGTGATCTCACAGTAATTTATAAAATGGGTTCGTCCAACACCATTGTTCTAATTATTGATAGCATCCTTGTTACTTTAGCAATGCTCATGATTGGGAAACCAAGATCATCATCAATACATGAGCTAGTCTTAGAGGCATGACTAGAAACCATACTTGTGTTTAGGTTTGCACACATGTAATTGAGTTTTCTTCCGAATCTCATATTCAATAATCAATGCAATTATAGTACAGAAATATAAACTAATTATAAACATGAAAAATATAACAATACATTTATTATTGATTGTAGGGCGTAGTTTCAATAGATGTGGGGCCAAATAAAAAAATTCCCTAGAAGCCCTCCAAATTGGCTCAACTTCACACTTCTTACCAAGGCTGGGGCCAATTCCCTCCCCCCCACCCCCCCCCCCCCCCCACACACACACATAGCTCTGCCACTGTCTATAGTCCTATTGTGAGATGGTCAGACATTGTACAATAGCTAGTTCGCACTCAATGAACTCACTAGAAAACTTTCCTGGCTCTGCTTCTAGCCACGAGTACGTCTATGGTTCGTCACCCTCATTCTGTGGATCGGTGATCGACTAATGGTGGTATCTGTACGATATTCAGGAAGCATCTCACATCATGTACAATGTGCATGGTGATGAATGAGTTGTTGTAGTTATTGGACTGTTAACAACAGTCGTTCGTAGTCATGTGTATAGTATATGCTTGTCTGTAAGAGAAACTCTATGAGAGTCATCATATATGCCCTATCACCAAAATAACTGCTATTATGACAATTTTGGCAAAAACACTCCAGAAGAGTCATCATCTTGTCGAGGATCGTCATAAATTACGGAGCGTCTTTCCATCGAACTGACACACAGTTTGCACCACAAAAACATGCCAAATGGATCGGTCATCGCACACATTTTGTTTCCTGACACATGATTTTTTTGTCTAATGTTTGTGATGCCTGGGTCGCACACTGTGCGCTCCAAGAGTGTGATACGTTGTTTGTAAGTTGGTAGTGACGATGGTGCTTACATGCATACACGTTGGGTCCATAGCATCATAATGCAGGAGTGATAAATCAATGATGGAGCTTACATGCATGCATGCACGTACAAAATGGGCTGATCAGGAATCAAAATTTAGTATACGCTGTTTTCTTAGGACTATAATTGAATATACATAGCGTATCCATATTTCATACTACAAAAGAAAGCTGGACATGATTAGGAATATGTAACGATGGTCTGAAGATATAGTACAGGCTTTCTTTCAAGCATTCTAATATTTGAAATGGCCTGAAGATATAACGTGCGGCCTGGTCTTATGGCATATGTAAGGATGGCCTGACATTGTCTTCAATCAACCATTTGACTTGTGCCCCCCCCCCCACCCCACCCCCCAAATGATTAGCGGATGATTGGTGATCACCGCCAATATGTGATTGTATTGTACGCGCGTAAACCGGCCGGTGCCTGTATTCCTCCATGATTCGCTCCGTAGCCATGTTACCTTGCAGCCCTAAACACGCCATACGCGTAGTCGTCTCGTCGGATGCAACTGCAACTTGCACCGACTCGTCGTTCTCACCTCATTTTGCCTATTGGCCTGCCTATAAATGCCCTGGCAATGTCATCCCGTCCAGCCATCACAAGTTCACAACACAAACAATCAAACAGGAGTAGTACACATCTTACAAGGTTAGTAAGAAGGTTGTTTATAGTCGACAAATATGGCTGGCGTCTCCACCAATGCCATTGCCCTTGTGCTTGTGACACTCCTCTCCGTGCTTGTCACGTCCGTCCGTTCTGCGGCCAACTACGACACCGCCGCCGCTAGATCCTACAACTCCGGCTGGCTCCCCGCCAAGGCCACCTGGTACGGACCGCCCACCGGCGCCGGCCCCATGGACAACGGTACGCCCATATCTATGCTCCGATGGCGGCGCACATTTTCATGCATCAACTACGTACGTAGTGCTAGTAATAGTGCTGATCTACGGATGGATTTGCAGGCGGTGCTTGCGGCTTCAAGAACGTGAACAAGTACCCCTTCTCCTCCATGACTTCCTGCGGCAACGAGCCTCTGTTCGATGGCGGAGCAGGCTGCGGCAGCTGCTACGAGGTACATACGTAATACTGCATTAATTAATCTGACACCAGACAGTGTCGGTTAAATTAGTTGGTCAAACTCAAACCTCCCATGTGCATGTATTCGTTGTTCAGATTCGATGCGTCGCCGCCAACAACCCTTCCTGCTCCGGCCAGCCGAGGACGGTCGTCATCACCGACATGAACTACTACCCCGTGTCCAGGTACCACTTCGACCTCAGCGGCACCGCGTTCGGGGCCATGGCCAAGAACGGCCTCAACGACAAGCTCCGCCACGCCGGCATCATCGACATGCAGTTCAGGAGGGTGCGCTGCAACTTCCCGGGCATGAAGGTCACCTTCCACGTCCAGCGTGGCTCCAACCCCAACTATCTCGCGGTGCTCGTGGAGTACGCCAACGTGGATGGCACCGTGGTCCGGATGGAGCTCATGCAGACCAGGAACGGCCGCCCCACCGGGCATTGGGAGCCGATGCGCCGCTCCTGGGGATCCATCTGGCGGATGGACACCAACCGCCCGCTACAAGGGCCATTCTCCATGCGCATCACCAGCGACTCCGGGAAGACGCTGGTGGCCAACAATGTCATCCCGGCCTACTGGCGGCCGGACAAAGCCTACTGGTCCAACGTCCAGTTCTATTGATTTTGGCTCAATCAATTAGGTGCTTCTCCGATGGATTCCGATCGAATTGATGCTCCTGGATTTCTCTTCACACCAAACGCTACCTATTGTTCATTGTGAGTGGTAAGACCTTGTATAATGCAAGATCTTTAGCGAGATATATTTGTAAAAAAAGAACTAATAATTTCTTAAGTATCGGTGTTTATTTGTAATGTACTTTAGCACAGAAGCTTACTTAGACACCTCTGTTATCCGGAAAAAAATCGGTGCTCTTAAGGAAAACCAGTTTATATTTGCAAGCTCCTCTACATGGTCCAGATGTTGCTAGATAACTGGATTATCAACATTGGCTGGCTAATGCATGTTGCCGGTCTCTTTTCTCGTTCACTACCCCGTGGATTAGAGCTGAGCAAGACCGAGTAATATGTCGGTTTTCTACCTTTGTTTCTATTTTTTCCCTTTTCTCTTATTTATTTTTGTTTCTTTTCTGAAATTACATGGATACTATTTTTAAATCCTGATTTATGATAATAACACACACATTTTAGGCATTTAATTAAACATGGCAAAAACAATTTAATTATGCCTTTTTCCCTAGAACATCAGGATATCACCAAACTTCACAAGTGACTAGAACACTCAACCATATTTTCTAAGAAAAAAACAGAAATATTTGTATTTGCTATTTTTTTAGTTTTCCTATTCATTCAGGTGTATGTGCATGGATACATGTTCATCGATGTATTTCATTATGTTTCACTGACAGGTTTGGGTTGTGGTAGCTGACAATTTTAATGTTATTATGCCTGATTCTCTTGCTGTGCTTTCTTCCTTTTGGAAGAGGAAACACTTTGAGGCTTTGAACATTGTTACTGTTGCTGCCTTGTGGAGCTTATAGCGTTTGCGAAATGATTTTGTTTTCCAGGGACGAAGATGGCGAAGTAGACGCTATGTCTTGGATCTGCAGGGAGCAACGATCAGGCAATGGAAAATCTTATGTTCAGAGTCCTGGGGTGCGCTTCTTCTCCGGTGCTTAAGGCTGTTGGACCATCGAAGAGGGGAGTTGCTTAGGATTGCGTGTCACTAAGGCATCCTCGGAGCGTCTATGGGTTGCATCCTGCTAGTTTGCACATCTTTGCTTTGATCTATCTGTGAGCTGGCATGTATGATTACCTGGCTATGTATCCCTTCTAGATCTGCCTAAAAACTATGTAATAGGGCATCTTAAAACCTAGCTTTCTCTTCTGTGGCAGCTACTCTCCGATTACCGCCGAGCGCTGTTAACAATTTATGTTGCTGACTTTTGCTTTGGCTTTATAAAAAGTTGGTGCGGGGGGCAACCCCTTTTGATTCCAAAAAAAAGTAACCTAGTGTTATTCGAAAATTCTCCAGTTTCATGTTATTCGGGAGAAGTTTGTTAACAAGACTTAATCAACCTTGTTAGTGGATTACTTTTGATGAGCATGAAATAGATGAAGTTATAAAGCACAACTCTCTGTACCCTCCTTTTACTTTCTGTTATTTAGATAAAATAAGGTAAAATTATTATTTTCTGTCTGTTTACTGAATTATCCATGCAACAAAAAAATACCTCGGAAATAAAGGTTCTCCAAATGCCTTGAAAATGGAGTATGATTTTTTGTAGAATATTTAAGAATTTCTGGCACTTGGAACACACTAGAGGGACCCACCATTTGGCCATGAGGGCACAGGGCGCCCCCCTAGGTTGCGTCCCCCTGCCTCGTGGGCCCCACGTGGCCCCCCTCCACTTATTCCAGCACCCACACACTTCGTCTTCCTCCAGAAAAAATCATCCCATAGCTCAAACCCGTGTTCTAGCTCGTTTTGCTGTTATTTTTCGATCTCCTTGCTCAAAGCTCCATTCAGAAAACTGCTTTGGGGGATTGCTCTTCGGTATGTGACTCCTCCAATGGTCCAATTAGTTTTTGTTCTGGTGCTTTATTTATTGCAAATTTTTGCTACTGAGGTGACCCTGTTCTTGAGCTTGCATGTCAAATTTATATGGTCCAAAGTAATTGTAATGCATGATATAGCCTCTAGGCACTTGTGGGAGTAGTTGCTATCAATCTTGTTGAGTTTAGTTCACTTTTATTTTGAGTCACTTAAATTTCAGAAATTTTTCAAAATAAGAAAAATGTTTAGGAAAATTTACCAAGGTGGTTCCTCAAGGAAGCAAGAATCAAGGCTCGCGATAGGTGAGCCAGATGATGAACCACCAAGGGAAGTTCAAGTGTGGCCTTGTGAATGGCCGTCGGAAGAGTTTATGGTCCAAGCAGGCTTCAAGGATGAATTTGATGCGTATGTACGTAATGCTAATCTTGAGGACTTCGTGTCAGATAAGTGCCGACAGTACTACTACCTCACTGATTCCTTTGTGAGGACGTTTAAATTTTCATCCACGCGCAATACTCACATTATTTTATTTGATCTCTATGATAAATCATATACCATGGACCTTGAAGATTTTAATACTGCTTGTAAAATCCCTCAGTGGGGCAATGTTAGTGAACCTCGCAAATCTGAATATAAAGACTTTCTTGCTAGTATCACTGTGGGAGAAACTAGAGAAATCGCACAAGCTACCACAGGGAGCATTCATTTCCCTTTCATACATTATTTTGCTCTCTTTATAGGTAGATGCATTAACGGTAAAGATGAGGTTTGTCACATGTGCGTTCCAGATCTTACTGTCCTCAAGAGTGCGGTTTTAGGTGATAAACAATATAACTTGGTGCCATTGTTGCACGGAGGTTGCATCTTAATGGTACAAGTGGAGATTTTTTTGGTGGAATTTATGCAACTCGTGTACCTGCTTATCTAGATTATAGTGCTATGGTTCGCCATCAGTTTCTTGAGAGGAACGGACAGTTCCTCCAGTAACGACTAATCTTTGACAGATAGTGTATTGTCCATGTTACTCTCCCTGCTCCTACTTTCTTTAACTTTCAGGAAAAAAGGAGATATTTTATAACTGGGGAGGAGGCGAACGAGTATGCAAGGAGGATGGAGGCAGGTCGCCTCCAAGCAGCAGCTCTCCAGGCAGTAGCTGCTGCACCACAGTACAACCCCGACTATGACTTTGGATATCTGCTAGGCCAGCCGTGGGCATAGACCAACTTAGGCCAAAAGCCTATGCTTGGGGGAGTACGTATTTCTCACCGACATTACATTCATATTCACACACTCATTCTAGTTGTCGGTGTTCATACTTTTTCATTGTACTATCCATGCTAGTTTATTTTCTTTTCTTGCTTTCTTCTTGTGTGTTTGAAAAACCTTAAGAAAAACCAAAAAATTAGTTGTAGCCTTTAGCTAGTTTGTTTTCCAAGCTTGTAGTAGTAATATTAAAAGAAAAACCAAAAATATTTCCCGTTCTTCTTTTGCTTGTTGGGAGCTTTCCCGTGTAAATAGTTTTAGTTTTCTTTTCTTTCCTTTGGTGGTCGAGAGGAGAAGACCACGATGAAAATGTTGAGTGGCTCTCATATGCATTATTGTTGATCTAAACAAGAGCCCATATTACCTTGTCTTCTCCTATGTATTAAATGCTTGCAGTTTCCATCTTAGTCCAATGCACGTGCACTATTATTATTATCCACACCGTTCGGTCATGCAAGTTGCTACATCTTGAGCTTGCATTGGTTTTCCTCGAAGAGGAAAGGGTGATGCAGCAATAGTAGCGTAAGTATTTCCCTCAGTTTTTGAGAACCAAGGTATCAATCCAGTAGGAGGCTCCTCAGAAAGTCCCACGCACCTACACAAACAAACAAGAACTCGAAACCAACGCAATAAAGGGGTTGTAAATCCCTTCACGGCCACTTGCGAAAGTGAGATCTGATAGAGATAATATGATAAGATAAATATATTTTTGGTATTTTATGATATAGATTGGAAAAGTAAAGATGCAAATAAAAGTAGATTGAAAGCTTATATGATAAGAGATAGACCCGGGGGCCATAGGTTTTACTAGTGGCTTCTCTCAAGATAGCATAAGTATTACAGTGTGTGAACATATTACTGTCGAGCAATTGATAGAAAAGCGAATAATTATGAGATTATCTAGGCATGATCATGTATATAGGAATCACGTCCGTGACAAGTAGACCGACTCCTGCCTGCATCTACTACTATTACTCCACACATCGACCGCTATCCATCATGCATCTAGAGTATTAAGTTCATAAGAACAGAGTAACGCATTAAGAAAGATGACAAGATGTAGAGGGATAAACTCATGAAATATGATATAAACCCCATCTTTTTATCCTCGATGGCAACAATACAATACGTGCCTTACTGCCCTGCTGTCATCCTTTGGGAAAGGACACCGCAAGATTGAACCCAAAGCTAAGCACTTCTCCCATTGCAAGAAAGATCAATCTAGTAGGCCACACCAAACTGATAATTCGAAGAGACTTGCAAAGATAACTTAATCACACATAAAAGAATCCAGAGGAGATTCAAATATTTCTCATAGATAAACTTGATCATAAACCCACAATTCATCGGATCTCAACAAACACGCCGCAAAAAGAGTTACATCGAATAGATCTCCAAGAAGATCGAGGAGAACTTTGTATTGAGATTCAAAGAGAGAGAAGAAGCCATCTAGCTAATAACTATGGATCCGAAGGTTTGTGGTAAACTACTCACAACTCATCGGAGAGGCCTTGGAGTTATGTAGAGGCCCTCCGTGATGGATTCCCCCTCCGGCGGAGCACCGGCGTAGGCTCCAAGATGGGATCTCGCGGATACAGAAGGTTACGTTGATGGAAATAGTTTTTCGTGGTCGCTTCTGATGTTTTTGGGGTACATGGGTATATATAGGAGGAAGAAGTAGGTCGGCGGACGCCCGAGGGGCCCACGAGGGTGGGGGCGCGCCCAGCCCTAGGGGGCGCGCTGGGCACCCTCGTGGCTGCCTCGGTTGTTTCTTGACTTCCACTCCATGTCCTCCGGATCGCGTTTGTTCCAAAAAGATCGCTCCCGTAGGTTTCATACCGTTTGGACTCCATTTGATATTCCTTTTCTTTGAAACACTGAAATAGGCAAAAAAAAACAGCAATTCGGGCTGGGGGCCTCCGGTTAGTAGGTTAGTCCCAAAAATGATATAAAAGTGTAAAGTAAAGCCCATTAACATCCAAAATTGGTAATATAATAGCATGGAACAATAAAAAATGATAGATATGTTGGAGATGTATCAAGCATCCCCAAGCTTAATTCCTGCTCGTCCTCGAGTAGGTAAATGATAAAAACAGAATTTTGATGTGGAGTGCTACCTAGCATAATTCTCAATGTAATTTTCTTTATTGTGGCATGAATGTTTAGATAAAAATGATTCAAAATAAAAGTTTATATTGACATAAGAAATAATAATACTTCAAGCATACTAATCAAGCAATCATGTCTTCTCAAAATATCATGGCTAAAGAAAGTTATCCCTACAAAATCATATAGTCTGGCTGTTGCCCTATCTTCATCACACAAAGTATTTAATCATGCACAACCCCGATGAAAAGCCAAGAAATTGTTTCATACTTTAGTAATCTCAAACTTTTTTCAACTTTCACGCAATACATGAGCGTGAGCCATGGACATAGCACTATATGTGGAATAGAATGGTGGTTGTGGACAAGACAAAAAGAGGAGAAGATAGTCTCACATCAACTAGGCATATTAACGGGCTATGGAGATGCCCATTAATAGATATCAATGTGAGTGAGTAGGGATTGCCATGCAACGGATGCACTAGAGCTATAAATGTATGAAAGCTCAACAAAAGAAACTAAGTGGGTGTGCATCCAACTCGCTTGCTCACGAAGACCTAGGGCATTTTGAGGAAGCCCATCATTGGAATATAGAAGCCAAGTTCTATAATGAAAAATTCCCACTAGTATATGAAAGTGACAACATAGGAGACTCTCTATCATGAAGATCATGGTGCTACTTTGAAGAACAAGTGTGGTAAAAGGATAGTAGCATTGCCCCTTCTCTATTTTTCTCTCATTTCATTTTTTTATTCTTTTTCTTTTTCTTCTTTTTTTTCTTTTGGCCTTTCTCTTTTTTTTCTTTTGGCCTTTCTTCTCTTTTTTTTCTTTTTTTCTTTGGTGGGCTCTTTGGCCTCTTTTTTTTTTAAGTCCGAAGTCTCATCCCAACTTGTGGGGGAATCATAGTCTCCATCATCCTTTCCTCACTTGGACAATGCTCTAATAATGAAGATCATCACACTTTTATTTACTTATAACTCAAGATTACAACTCAATACTTGAAACAAGATATGACTCCATATGAATGCCTCCGGCGGTGTACCGGGATATGCAATGAATCAAGAGTGACATGTATGAAAATTATGAAGGTGGCCTTGCCACAAATACGATGTCAACTACATGATCATGCAAAGAGGAATATGACAATGATGATGCGTGTCATAATAAACGGAACAGTGGAAAGTTGCATGGCAATATATCTTGAAATGGCTATGGAAATGCCATAATAGGTATGTATGGTGGCTGTTTTGAGGTAGGTATGGTGGGTGTATGGTACCGACGAAAGTTGCACGGCACAAGGGAGGCTAGTAATGGTGGAAGGGTGAGAGTGCGTATAGTCCATGGACTCAACATTAGTCATGAAGAACTCATATACTTATTGCAAAAATCTACAAGTCATCAAAAACAAAGTACTACGCGCATGCTCCTAGGGGGATAGATTGGTAGGATAAGACCATCGCTCGTCCCCGACCGCCACTCATAAGGAAGACAATCAATAAATAAAATTGTGCTCGAACTTCATCACAAAGCGGTTCACCATACGTGCATGCTACGGGAATCACAAACTTCAACACAAGTATTCCTTAAATTCATAATCACCCAACTAGCATGACTTTAATACTACCTCCATATCTCAAAACAATTATCAAGTCTCATATTGATCATAGCTTCCAATTCACTTTCTATGATAGTTTTTATTATACCCAACTTGGATGCCCATCATTCTAGGACCAAATTTATAACCATAGAAAATACCATGCTGTTCTAAGAGACTCTCAAAATAATATAAGTTAAGCATGAGAGATTAACAATTTCTACAAAATTAAGCCACTGTCGTGCTCTAAAAGATATAAGTGAAGCACTAGAGCAAAAACTATCTAGCTCAAAAGATATAAGTGAAGCACATAGAGTATTCTAATAAATTCTAATCAAGTGGGCTTCTCCCAAAAGGTGTGTACAGCAAGGATGATTGTGGTAAACTAAAAAGCAAAGACTAATATCATACAAGACGCTCCAAGCAAAACACATATCATGTGGCGAATAAAAATATAGCTCCAAGTAAAGTTACCGATAGATTTAAGATTTAAAGAGGGGATGCCTTCCGGGGCATCCCCAAGCTTAGGCTTTTGGTTATCCTTGAATATCTTCGGGTGCCATGGGCATCCCCAAGATTAGGCTCTTTCCACTCCTTATTCCATAGTCCATAAAATCTTTACCCAAAGCTTGAAAACTTCACAACACAAAACTCAACAGGAAATCTCATAAGCTCCGTCAGTGCAAGAACGAAAAACCACCACATAAGGTACTGTAATGAACTCATTCTTTATTTATATTGGTGTTAAACCTACTGTATTCCAAATTCTCTATGGTTCATACCCCTACATACTAGCCATAGATGCATCAAAATAAGCAAACAACACACGAAAAACAGAATCTGTCAAAAACAGAACAGTCTGTAGCAATCTCTAACTCTCGAGTACTTCTGGAACTCTAAAAATCCTACCAAACTAGGAAGTCCTGGGAAATTTTTCTATTCATCTACAGAAAAAATAATCAACGCAAAAACACGTTTCTGTGAATTACTAAAATTATTTTCATGCGCGCAAAGTTTCAGTTTTTTTCAGCAGAATCAAATTAACTATCACCATAGGTTATCCTATAGGTTCTACTTGGTACAAACACTAATTAAAACATAAAAACACATCTAAATAGAAGGTAGATGCAAAATTTATTACTAAACAGAAGCAAAAACAAAAAACATAAAGTAAAATTGGGTTGCCTCCCAACTAGCGCTATCGTTTAATGCCCCTAGCTAGGCATAAAAGCGAGGATAGATCTAAGTAGTGCCATCTTTGGCACTCAATTCATAAGTAGCTCGCACGATAGATTCATAAGGTAATTTAACTTTCTTTCTTGGAAAGTGCTCCATGCCTTTCCTTAATGGAAATTGGAATCTAATATTCCCTTCCTTCATATCAATAATGGCACCAATCGTTCTAAGGAAAGGTCTACCAAGAATAATAGGACAAGAAAGACTGCAATCTATATCAAGAACGATAAAATCTACGGGCACATAGTTCCTATTTGCAACAATAAGAACATCATTGATCCTTCCCATAGGATTTTTAATGGTGGAATCCGCAAGGTGCAAATTTGAAGAGCAATCATCAAGATCATGGAAACCTAGAATATCACATAAAGTTTTCGGAATTGTGGAAACACTAGCACCCAAATCACACAAAGCATAACACTCATGATCTTTAATTTTAATCTTAATAGTAGGTTCCCACTCATCATAAAGTTTTCTAGGTATAGAAACTTCCAAATTAAGTTTTTCATCATAAGATTGCATCAAGGCATCAACAATATGTTAGGTAAAAGCTTTATTTTGACTATAAGCATGAGTAGAATTCAGAACGGATTGCAACAAGGAAATACAACCTTCTAAAGAACAATTATCATAATTAAATTCCTTGAAATCCAAGATAGTGGGTTCAATGCTATTTAAAGTCTTGTCCTCTCCAATCCCACTTTTACCAATTTTAGCATCAAGATCTAAGAACTCTGAATCATTGGGACACCTTTTAACTAAAGTTGGCTCATCTCCAGTCCCATCATTATTAAGATTCATATTGCAAAACAAAGATTTAATAGGGGACACATCAATAACTTTCAGATCTTCATCATTATTTTCATCGAAACTAGAAGAACATGCCTTTACAAAACAATCTTTCTTAGCACGCAATCTAGCGGTTCTTTCTTTGCACTCATCAGTGGAAATTCTCATAGCTTTGAGAGACTCATTGATATCATGCTTAGGAGGAGTAGATCTAAGTTTCAAAGAATCAACATCAAGCTTAAAGTCTATCAACGTTCCTAGCCAAATCATCAACTTTAAGCAATTTTTCTTCAAGCAAGGCATTAAAATTCTTTTGAGAGACCATAAATTCTTTAACACTATTTTCAAAATCAGAGGGCATCTTATTAAAATTACCATAAGAATTATTGTAGGAATTTCCATAATTATTAGAGGAATTACTAGGGAACTGTCTAGGATTAAAGTTTCCTCTATAAGCATTGTTACCAAAATTATTCCTACCAACAAAATTCACATCCATAGATTCATTATTATTCTCAATCAAAGTAGCCAAAGGCATATCATTGGGATCAATAGGAGCACTCTTAGTAGCAAACAATTTCATAAGTTCATCCATCTTTCCACTCAAAACATTGATTTCTTCTATAGCATGCACTTTTTTACTAGTAGATCTTTCGGTGTGCCATTGAGAATAATTAGCCATAATTTTATCAAGCAGTTTAGTAGCTTCTCCTAAGGTGATTTCCATAAACGTACCTCCTGCGGCCGAATCTAAAAGATTTCTAGAAGCAAAATTCACTCCGGCATAAAATTTTTGTATGATCATCCATAAATTCAAACCATGCATGAGTAGGGCAATTGCAAATCATCAATTTCATTATTTCCCAAGATTGGGCAACATGCTCATGATCAAGTTGTTTAAAATTCATAATATCGTTCCTAAGAGAGATGATCTTAGCGGGAGGAAAATACTTAGAGATAAAAGCATCTTTGCACTTATTCCATGAATCAATACTATTCTTAGGCAAAGACGAAAACCACACTTTAGCATGATCTCTAAGTGAAAACGCAAATAACTTCAATTTAACAATATCATTATCCGTATCTTTCTTCTTTTGCATCTCACACAAATCAACAAAGTTGTTTAGATGGGTAGCGACATCTTCACTAGGAAGGCCAGAGAATTGATCTTTCATAACAAGATTCAGGAAAGCAGCATTGATTTCACAAGACTCAACATCATTAAGAGGAGCAATCGGAGTACTAAGGAAATCATTATTATTGGTATTGGAAAAATCACACAACTTGGTATTATCTTGCGCCATAGCGACAAGCAATCCAACACACAAGCAAACAAAAAGGCAAGCGAAAGAGAGAGAGAGAGAGTAGATTGGGAAAGAGAGGGCGAATAAAACGGCAAGGGTGAAGTGGGGGAGAGGAAAACGAGAGGCAAATGGCAAATAATGTAAGTGCGAGGGAGATGAGTTTGTGATGGGTACTTGGTATGTCTTGACTTGAGCAAAGACCTCCCCAACAACGGCGCCAGAAATCCTTCTTGCTATGTCTTGAGTTTGCGTTGGTTTTCCTTGAAGAGGTAAGGGTGATGCAGCAATAGTAGCGTAAGTATTTCCCTCAGTTTTTGAGAACCAAGGTATCAATCCATTAGGAGGCTCGTCAGAAGTCCCACGCACCTACACAAACAAACAAGAACTCGCAACCAACGCAATAAAGGGGTTGTCAATCCCTTCACGGCCACTTCATAAAAGTGAGATCTGATAAAGATAATATGATAAGATAAATATATTTTTGGTATTTTATGATATAGATTGGAAAAGTAAAGATGCAAATAAAAGTAGATTGAAAGCTTATATGATAAGAGATAGACCCCGGGGCCATAGGTTTCACTAGTGGCTTCTCTCAAGATAGCATAAGTATTACGGTGGGTGAACAAATTACTGTCGAGCAATTGAAAGAAAAGCGAATAATTATGAGATTATCTAGGCATGATCATGTATATAGGCATAACGTCCGTGACAACTAGACTGACTCCTGCCTGCATCTACTACTATTACTCCACACATCGACTGCTATCCAGCATGCATCTAGAGTATTAAGTTCATAAGAACAGAGTAACGCACTAAGAAAGATGACATGATGTAGAGGGATAAACTCATGAAATATAATATAAGCCCCATATTTTTATCCTCGATGGCAACAATACAATACGTGCCTTGCTGCCCTTGCTGTCACAGGGAAAGGACACCGCAAGATTGAACCCAAAGCTAAGCACTTCTCCCATTGCAAGAAAGATCAATCTAGTAGGCCAAACCAAACTGATAATTCGAAGAGACTTGCAAAGATAACTTCATCACATATAAAAGAATACATAGGAGATTCAAATATTTCTCATAGATAAACTTGATCTTAAACCCACAATTCATTGGATCTCGACAAACACACTGCAAAAAGAGTTACATCGAATAGATCTCCAAGAAGATCGAGGAGAACTTTGTATTGAGATTCAAAGAGAGAGAAGAAGGGGTACATGGGTATATATAGGAGGAAGAAGTAGTTCGGTGGACGCCCAAGGGGCCCATGAGGGTGGGGCGCGCGCCCAGCACTAGGGGGCGCGTCGGGCACCCTCATGGCTGCCTCGGTTGTTTCTTGACTTCCACTCCAAGTCCTCTAGATCACGTTTGTTCCAAAAAGATCGCTCCTGAAGGTTTCATTACGTTTGGACTCCGTTTGATATTCCTTTTTCTTTGAAACACTGAAATAGGCAAAAAAACAGCAATTCGGACTGGGCCTCCGGTTAGTAGGTTAGTCCCAAAAATGATATAAAAGTGTAAAGTAAAGCCCAGAAACATCAACACGGGTAATATAGTAGCATGGAACAATAGAATATTATAGATACGTTGGAGAAGTATCACAAGTCAAAGGAAATAATGACGATGTATGATGAAATGATTGAGATGAGAGGAGCTGGTATTAACTCGACCTATCGTGTTTTTGTAAATATGATTAGTTCATCGTTCCTGATTCAGCCTACTATGAATGAAACATGTTTGCAATGACAATTAGAGATTATAGTTGCTCATGCCATGCTTAATTAGCTAGGAGTTTATAATGGTTTGTCTTGCATGCCAACATGTTATTAAAATGGTTGTGATGTGGTATGATAGGGTAGCATCCTCCTTTGAATGATTTGAGTGGCTTGACTTGGCACATGTTCACGCATGTAGTTGAAACAAAATCAACATAGCCTCCACGATATTTATGTTCATGGTGATTTATATCCTACTCATGCTTGCACTCATTGTTGGTTAATCTTAATGCATGTTAATGACTGTTGTCGCTCTCTAGTTGGTCTCTTCCTAGTCTCTTTCTAGCGTTCACTTGTACTAAGCGGGAATACGGCTTGTGCATCCACTTCCATAAACCCCAAAGTTATTCCATATGAGTCCACCATGCCTTCCTATATGCAGTATTTACCTGCCGTTCCAAGTAAATTTGCATGTGCCAAACTCTAAACCTTCAAATGAAATTCTATTTTGTATGCTCGAATAGCTCATGCATCAACTAGGGTTGTCTATATCTTCCATGCTAGGTGGGTTATTCTCACGATGAGTGGACTCCGCTCATCTTTCACGAGAAAATGGCCGGTAACCGGGATGCCCAGTCCCATGCTTAAATCAAATCAAAATAATTCAAAACAAAACTCCCCCAGGATTGTTGTTAGTTGGACGACACCCATTGTTTCGGGCCAGCCATGGATTGATGCTCGTTGGTGGTGGGGAAGTATAAACTTTACAATTCTGTTTGGGAACCGCCTATAATGTATGTAGCATGGAAGATATCAAGATCTCTTGGTTGTTATGTTGACAATGAAAGTATGTCACTCAAAATATTATTTATCTCTATTTCAAAACTTGATTTCTGGCACCTCTACAAATCCCTGCTTCCCTCTGCGAAGGGCCTATCTATTTACTTTTATGTTGAGTCATCATCCTCTTATTAAAAAGCACCAGTTGAAGAGCACCGCTGTCATTTCCATGCATTGCTATTAATTTACATTGAGTATGACTGTGACTGGATCTCTTTTGCCATGAATTGCAATGTCTAGTCAGTCCTTGATCTTCAGGGGTGCTCTGCATTTATGTTTTGCGGTCTCAGAAAGGGCTAGTGAGATACCATCTTGTAATATCATATTATGATTGTTTTTGAGAAAATGTTGTCATCTGAGATTTATTATTATTGCTCGCTAGTTGATTATGCCATTGATATGAGTAAATGTGAGACCTAAATGTTATTGTGAATATGGTTAGTTCATAATATTTGCTAAAAAGTTGAATGTTGGCTTTACATATTTGCAACAACAAGATCAAACAGAGCTTGTAAAAGTTTTTCTTTATCACTTTCAGTTTTCAACTGAATTGCTTGAGGACAAGCAAATGTTTAAGCTTGGGGGAGTTGATACGTCTCCAACATATCTACTTTTCCAAACACTGGAAGTGCTAGTTATCGACTAGAGGGGGGTGAATTGGCGATTTTTAGGAAAGTCTTCAAAACACGGATGTTTCGAAGACAAACAATAGAAATGACCTAATTGATATGCAGCGGAAGATAAACTACAACAAGCAAACCATAGTCTAGTATGCAATAACGTGAAAGTACAAGACTAATAGCAGCTTGGTAGTAGGATCAAGATGGAAGATAGTGAGAAGCCAATCAACAAAAGTAGTCAAGCAATGAAGTCAAACAGGTATGACAAATAGGCAATGACTTCACGAAGACAAACTCTAAGTAAGGTGAGGGAGAAGATAGAACTACCACTTGTTGAAGACACAGGATTTGTTGGACCAGTTCCAGCTTGTTGTGACAACTGTACATCCGTTAGGGAGGCTGAGATTCAACTCAGAAGACCGCGTCTTCACCTTATTCCCCTTGAGCTAAGGACACACAGTCCTCACCCAATCACTCTGGTAAGTCTTCAAGGTAGACCTCCGAACCTTCACAAATTGCGTTCACCGGCAATCCACAATGACTCTTGGATGCTCAGAACGCGACGCCTAACCGGCTGGAGGATTCACAGTCCTCAAGTGTAATAAGTCTTTAGGTCACACAGACAGAAAGACTTCAGTGATGCCTAACACTCTTTGGCTCTAGGTGTTTGGGCTTTGTCCTCGCAAGGATTTCTCTCTCTCAAAGGCTTCGAGGTGGGTTGCTCTCAAACGACAAAAGTCGTGCACTAACTCTGAGCAGCCACCAATTTATGGTGTAGGGGGTGGGCTATTTATAGCCACTAGGAAACCCGAACTGTTATGTCCGAAATGACTTGGGTCACTAAGGAACTGACACGTGTTCCAACGGTCAGATTTCAAACACACACGGCAACTTTACTTGGGCTACAAGCAAAGCTGACTCATCCAGCTCTGGATAAGTTTTGCTCTCATTGTCTTCGCTCGAAGACATAGGATTTGGGTTGAGCATCACTTCAGTCATTCTGACTATGATCACTTGGACCCCACTTAACAGTACGGTGGTTCCTATGACTCAACAAAGAAGAAAAGGAAACAACGAAACGACACAGTCTTCGCGCTCCATAGTCTTCACTCAATGTCTTCTCATGTCATAGTCTTCAATGTGAATATCTTCACATACCACCATTGTCTTCAATGTCTTCATACATTTTTAGGGGTCATCTCCGGTAGGTAAACCGAATCAATGAGGGACACTACCGGCGTTATCCTGCAATTCTCACAAACGCATTAGTCCTCAACCACATTTGTCGTCAATACTCCAAAACCAACTAGGGGTGGCACTAGATGCACTTACAATCTCCCCTTTTGGTGATTGATGACAAACTGGTTGAAGTTTTCAACGGGGATAAAGTACGTGAAATTGTAAAGGATAGAATTGTCTTCATAAGTGGCAAAGGCTCCCCCTGAAGATGTGCATATAAGTAGTTTGCTTTTGGAATGCAAATGCACATGGCAGGTTGTATTTGTGGAGATCCTATTCAACTTATGAAGATAATTCATCATGCATGAAATGATATAACTAAGAGAATGACATGCATAATGAAAATGGACGTCTGCAGAATGATCTAAGTGCGGAAGTTATCGCCGCACATGCGGAATTTATCATCGCACTGCAGTAAAGCAAATAAGTAGCAGACGGCCATCGAGTTTAACTGTTACAACTCAAAGAACCAAATGTATCAAAAGCGAGAGTTTTAAACACTAGGCAAAATATTATGCAACTGCCCTTATGAACCCGCTTGAAGACTATCAAACTCATATGCTTCTCCCCCTTTTGTCAGTAAGGACTAAAAAGGTTTGAAGACATAGAGCATCTACTCGTCCTCTTCTGAAGTAGATGATGCAGTAGGGTTGTCGTTGTTGGTTGGCGGTGCAGACGAGCTTGGTGCAGTGTCGAGGCGTGCAGAAGTAGGGGGCGGTGAAGTAGCATCGGCTTCATCATCGATCACTCTGGCATTGATAGTTGCCGCGGAGGAAGAATAGTCAGAGTCTTCAAGTGATGGAGTTCGTCGTAGGACTGCATTCCGTGGAGGAGTGGAGTCAAACTTGAAGCGTTCAGTGAAGCCATCGGCTTGAAGATCTGCTTCAGCACTGAGCAGGGTCAAACTCTTCCATGATCGCCGATGTGTCTCGTGGAGTGACAAAATCATTCTTGGTGGCAAGGTTTCGAATGCGATTGACGTCAACCAAGAGGCTTTGCATTTGTCGCTTGAGCCAGGAGTGATGCTTATCTTGTTTCTGATGCAGTGCGACAAGAAGTTATCGATCATTGAGGACTCGAGAGCGCTTCCGAGGCCTTTGGCCAATTGTGCTCTCAGTGGCTTCAGTCCGTGCACGGTGAGGCATACGTGTGTTCCCAGCCAGAGGATAGGCACGAGATACTGCTGGGACGCCTTCCATGGGTTGAGAGACGCTATGGTGATCGGCATTCTGAAGACCAAGTGGCGTTTTGGCAGGCTCAGGGTAAATGGCTTCAACTGACATATCAACCTCTGGTAGAAATATCAGATGATTGCGAGCAGAGGGCTGATAGTTGATAGCAGAGTGCATCTTGATGAGGCGCATGACCCATGGAGCATAAAATTTCAGACCGAACGGATCAGATCCAGACGCAGCCAATTGTCGGATGAATAATTCTTGCATATTGAAGCTGATGCCATTGAGGATGTAAAAGACCAATGTCTTCATTGCTCCTTCAAGTTTTGCAGATGATGAATGCCCTTTGATAGGCCATAGAGTTCACCTGATGATGTGATATATTGTACGAGGCAGATACTCAAGGTCATCAACAAAGAAGTCCTGAGGGTATTCAGCGTCATGTGGCAGTGGCTTCATCATGCTCAACATCTGACTCATGTTGGGTTCTGGCTTATGAAATATGCTCTCCAGTGCATCACGGTGGAGTTGACAACCAGGTTCAAACAGCTCTCGGGAGTGGGTAGGCCTGTGAGCTCAATGACGTATAGAGCTTTGGCTTCATGATGAACATTTCCTGTCATCCACTCGAGAACCCATGTCTTCGTATCTCTATAGTAGCCGTGGATGTGGAGTCTAGCATAGAATTGAAGCACAAGTTCTTCATTCCAGTGTTCTTTATGCAGAACGAAGTCGAGCAGACCTGCATCACGAAAGCAATCAAGTGCCTCTTCTAAGCACGGCAGTCCGGCAATGGCTTCAGTGTCGAGGCGCATATGAGGGAAAATGCGCCCTTGATCATACAGAACGCATGAGTAATAGATTTGTTGCTGATAGCTCCAGAAACGGTCAGATGATATCCTTGGCCTTGTGTAGGGGTTCTTTGCTCTGTCAAAGAAAATGATATGGGCTTTGAAGCCATTTGCATTGAAAGAACCTGTAGAGGTGGCAGTGCCTGGAAACCTTGGCAGTCTTGGCTTCGGCTTCTGGACCTGAGGCCTATGCGCAATATGATATTCAAACTGAGGACCAGAGGCATGAGGCGGAGGGACCAGAACAGGCCATCTTATTGTGATTAGCTGACCATAGTTGTATGCTTGCTCAATTGTGAAGGGCCTTGGTGTCGGAATCGAGCAGTGGCAACAACCGAGGCTTCGAGTTGCTCAGATGCTTCAGGAGTAGTTGCCTCATTGGCTTCAGGCACATTTCCTTCATTGGCTTCAGGAGCTGTTGGTGTAGGCTCCACATTTGCTTCAGCCATGACCACGTCATTGGCTTCATTGGTGTTGGAGGTGGCAGCCTCAATGTTTTCAACCTCCACTTGAGGAGCTGGAGGGTCGGGCACTGGCATGTTGATATCAGGAATAACTTCTTCAATTACAGGGGGTGTAGGGACACGTTCTTCTTCTTCTTGGGTTTCTTCGGCTGATGCAGCCGGATTGTCTTCAACAGCTTTGGCTTCAGACTCGGAGACATTCACAGTTGGAGTGGCTTCTGAAAACACTTGACGTGCAACAGGTTGGTGGTGCACTTCTCCTTCTGGAACGCCTGAGAGAGGTACTTGAGGCCTTTGACCTTTGCGAAGCCTGCGAAATGCTGGCGACGCCTTTGGAGATGGGGTTGTCTGGGCCTCAAAGTCTTCCTCTTCTTCTTGCTGTTGTTGTTGGGGAGTACTAGGGTAGTCTTCTTGTTGCGGGCGATCAGCCCATGAAGCATCCTGAGCAATTGGCGTCAGAGGACGACCAATGCTGATGAGTTCGCTGTTAAATTTAACATGTGATGATACCACATTGTATTCAATTTGAGGAAGAACTTCATCATCTTCAACATTGTCATGGTGATCAATGTCTTCAGCAGTGATGGGATCAACTGCTGGAATCTCTTCAGCTTCAGGAGCCTCTGTGGAAGCAGGCTCATGAACAGTCATGCAAAGTTCTTGGGTTGCGTGACGCTGGACGAACCAATCGAAATGGGTTCAACAACCAAGGGCTCTGGGAGCAGCCCGATTCTTCTGGGTCTTGACCTTCTTCTTGGAGGGAGCAGCATCAGAGGCTTCAGGAAGTTTCCTTTTCTGGCTTCAGCCTCAGCAGCCCTCGTCTTCTTCTGTTCAGAAGCGGTTGACCTGACCTTTGGCTTCGAGCTACCATGCTGCTTGGGAAGACTATGCGGGTTCTTCCTGCCTTGAAGGTGCAGCTTGGTCAGTTCAAGACTTCTTCCTCTTTGCAGCCATTCTGGGGTCAATGCCAGACGGCCAAGAGCCTTGCGCTTCTCAAATTTCATTGTAGGCAAGCACACACTTGTCGGCCCAGACTCTTCCTGCGCTCACGAGAGCCTCTGGCTTCTTCTCGCTTCTTGAGAATGGCTTCTTTGAGCTCGTGCAGCATGACCTTGAAGTTTTTGACATCTTGCACGCTGAGTGCAGCAATATGCTTCTTGAACTGAGCTTTTTCATAGTCGATTTTGTTCTTCAGTTCAACAATGCGCTGAGCAAAAGCTAGCTCAGAAGCAATGGCGCCATTGAAAGAGACGTTGAGGCCAATAGGAAGTTGCAGATCTTCAAAGCCGATGTTTGGGGTGTCAAACCATTCATCAATGAAGTGATGGATGATTGCCACATCAAAGAGAGGCAAATTGTTGAAAATTTCTGCTTCTTCTTTGCTCTTGATAAGTTGCTCAAGGGCATCATCTGCAAGATCTTCATCACTGGACAGATCAATGTGCTCTTCACGCAGAATGGCAGCAGGAGTCAGTGTCAGTTCAGTATTCTTGACAAGTTTCTTTCTCTTCTCCGTCTTCTTGGAGATACGGGATTGATCCACTTTGGCACCTGGGACCAAGATGTAAGTGATGAGGCCATCAAGGTTTGAAAAGGGACCGATGACATTGGGTTCAGCATCACGTGAGCCGTCAGCACGGGGAGCAGAGGGACCGGGGTTGAAGTCTAATCCCAATGACTTCTTGTTTTCCTTGGCGAAGCCTTTGCGTCTTTGGAAGTTGCACTTGAAGAGATTATCGCCACGACACCAAAGCAATGACGTTGGTCGGCATTTTCAGTTGAGGTCCACGGACCATACAAGGATAGAAACCTTGTGCAATAGCTTCAGCCATGTTCTTGGGTGGAAGGCCTCGAAAGAGAATATCACCCCAAGGGCTTCTGATAGCATTCTTCTCGGCATATTCCTGGGTCACGAAATTGTACTTGAACCATTGTTCAGCCCAATATCGACGAATCCATTGGATTCGCGTCTTGTGCTGATTGTAATTCTCTTCGGGATCTGTCTTGTAAAGCTCTGCGAGGTCATCAGGCAGATATTTTGAGGTTCCCCCACGATGTTGTCTGCCGCCCTTCCTGACTGATTTATCTGCAGCCATGAACTTCAAACTGAATGGCTTCAATATGTTCAAAGGCTTCAAAGGCTTGTGTTTGCTGGACAAACAGGAACTGGCTTCGGGAGAGTTAGTTTGATGCTGTAAGAATTCTGCAAACGAATGCAGACTATGAGAACCAAGGGATTCTCCCACGGACATGTACCTGTGACAGCATTAGAGATGCGAGGGAAGGGGAAGAGGTCATATGCATTCTCATAAGATTTTGAAGATAAATCAGTTTGAAGACATTGACCTCATGATGCGAAGACATTCACTTATACGCTGAGAGTTGGTTCCAGATTTGTACGAATCCGTGAATAAGTACAAGTGAGGAATCTAACTAGTTGTGAAGCTTAAGTGAATATACTAGGCAGTATGAGATGCAGACAGAATAGATCTAACATTGTATGGGCAGAAACCAATTTTGGTAAGTAGGATGAATCTTGAAGATCAAAAAGATGGTAAAAATAGAGTTATATTTACCACTCGAAGAACTGCTAGACGGGAAGAAAAAGGAGGCCGAGCAGTTCAATCCACCGTGCCCTAACTTGGCGACGGAGGACACCTACGGCTGCGGCGGAGATGACGATGTTCGCGGCCGGCGTGAGGACGGCGTCGGAGAAGTCGCGGCAGCTAACCGCTTCGTCGCCGGCGTCGTCGAGAGCTAGCGGTGGCCCTAGGGTTTTGACGAGGTGGAGAGGTGGAAGAAGATTTTCTTTACCGCAGGGGAAATGTATTTATAAGGAGGTGTGCGGCACAGCGCAATTACGCAGGTGCCCCTGGCGGTTCACATCTGAGGGGCACGTGGCAAGCATGCAACATACTCTGAGTTGTCCCATCGTTCCCACGCCCGCCAAAGTTCGCTTGGTGGTCGTTCCGGCTTCTCGGATTTCAACGAAGGATGAATCATTTACAACAGACTTAAAGTTTGTCTCTGTGTCTTCACCGACAAGGACGCAGAGAAGACATTCGACAGTTTCAATAGAATGCATATGATGTGGACAGATAGAGTTTGAGATAGAAAGCATAGAGAGATTAGGGTCCGATCACATTCACTTAGTTCAAAAGATTCAACTTGGAAGACATAGCTATAAGTGAATGTTGTAGAGGACAGAACAATATATATATATATATATATATATATATATATATATATATATATATATATATATATATATATATATATTAGAAAGCAACCAACTCAACATAGTGAAGAAAATCATGAAGATAGGTTGAAGTTGAAGACAAATCAAATGCGAAGATATTGAGAAGTAACGCCATGAGTGAAACACTTCAAACAGAAAAATTTGGTGCTGGCGTTACCCAATCAGATAGGAAGTATTAGATCCAGACACGGCAAGACAATTATCGTGGGCGCTCCGAAGTCAAATTCCACGTCAATGTATTCACACTCAGAATGTAAGTCTTCATTGATTGAAGATATACTTTACTTTGTGTGTTGTACATCTAAGTCATCAACATGCATAAGTGTTAGGATGTGTGCTTGATCACGGGACATTTGAGGATTCCAAGATATTTAGCTCACACCATAACTTGCAAAACCTTTTCTCATCCAAGGGCTTTGTGAAGATATCTGCCAATTGCTCTTCAGTGTTGACGTGAATGATGTCAATATCTTTCTTCATGACATGATTCTTGAGAAAATGATGACGAATTTCAATGTGCTTTGTCTTCGAGTGCTGGACTGGATTGTTGGCAATCTTGATGGCGCTTTCGTTGTCGCAGAAGAGAGGTACTTGTGTCAGATTGATGCCATAGTCCCTGAGAGTTTGCTTCATCCATAGAAGCTGAGCACAGCAAGATCCAGCAGCAATGTATTCAGATTCAGCAGTTGAGAGTGATACACAGTTCTGCTTCTTTGAAGACCAACAGACAAGTGATCGTCCCAGAAAGTGACATGTGCCTGATGTAGACTTGCGATCCACCTTGTCACCAGCATAATCAACATCCGAAAATCCAACCAAATCAAAATTTGAGCCCTTTGGATACCATAATCCGAGTGTTGGGGTGTGAGCCAAATATCGAAGAATTCGCTTCACAGTTAAGTGATGCGATTCCTTTGGTGCCGCTTGGAATCGAGCACACATGCAAACACTAAGCATAATATCTGGCCTAGATGCACATAGGTAAAGTAAGGAACCAATCATGGAGCGGTATACCTTTTGATCGAACTCTTTACCATTGTCATCGGGACCCAGATGGTGTTTGGCTGGCATCGGCGTCGAGTATCCTTTGCACTCTTGCATTCCAAACTTCTTCAGACAATCTTGGAGGTATTTTTCTTGAGATATAAAGATGCCATTCCTTTGTCGATTTAATTTGAAGACCAAGGAAGAACTTGAGCTCTCCCATCATGGACATCGATATTGTTCTTGCATCATGTATCCAAATTCATCACTATACTTACGGTTGGTGCAGCCAAGATAATGTCATCCACATATATATGGCATACAAACAGTTCACCATCATATGTCTTCGTGAAGAGTGTGGGATCAAGGGATCCAGGTTTGAAGCCTTTGCTCTTCGTGAAGTCTTTGATCGTATCATACCGGTAGCGAGGAGCTTGTTTGAGGCCATACAGTGCTTTATTTAGCTTGTACACCAAAGCCAGGTGGTTGAGCGACATATACTTCTTCTTCAATCTTGCCGTTGAGAAATGCACTCTTCACATCCATTTGATAGAGCAAGATGTTGTGGTGGTTAGCATAGGCTATTAGTATGCGAATAGCTTGAAGCCTAGCTACAGGAGCAAATGTTTCATCGAAGTCAATTCCTTCAACTTGAGTATATCCTTGAGCCACAAGCCGTGCTTTGTTTCTGACGACTTGACCATGCTCATCTTGCTTGTTTTGATATATCCATTTGGTGCCAATAATGTTATGCTTGCGAGGGTCAGGACGCTTGACAAGTTCCCAAACATTGTTCAGCTTGAATTGTTGAAGTTCTTCTTGCATAGCTTGTATCCATTCTTGAACTTTACGCCCTCGATGCCTATGACATGCTTGTTCTTGGCGAGTGTGTGTAAGTTCCTCATGCCAGCATGCCCCAGCCTCCGATGCCAGAGCCAGCATTCTGAAGCTTTTGCAAGAAGACATACGGCAAGCTGTGGACCTGCTGAGAAATCTACCATGTATAGACATCTTTCCTATACCCTTCAAAGACTAGAGACTTGTCAGATTCCATTAGTACAAGGCAACGATATTTTCCGAATATCACAATCATGTTCAAGTCACAAAGCATTGAGACAGACATCAAGTTGAAACCAAGGGATTCAACAAGCATCACTTTATCCATGTGTTGATCCTTTGAGATTGCAACTCTATCTAGACCCAATACCTTGCTTTTACCAGTGTCAGCAAATGTGATGTGACTCTTGTCTGATGGACGTAAGGTTGAGTCCATGAGAAGACTTCGATCACCAGTCATATGATTAGTGCATCTACTGTCCATAATCCATTCTGAAGCATGAGGTGTCATACCCTCTGATGACAGTTAGGGGATAGGCTTCACCAAGAGCATTGTGAAGCATAAACATTTGACGGCAAGTGGATTATTGAAGCTTAAATCAAGATTAGGACTGATAGGATGAATGGCAAGCGATTCAGGAACAAAATACATAGTGAGACCATTTGGGCATTTGATCTTGTGCCCTACAAGATATTTTAGGTCCCTGACTATAGCATCGACGCCTTTTGATTTTCAAATGGAGACCCCTTCCTAAAAGAGAGTTAATTCTTCTTAACCACCCACATCTTGAGGGGTGGCTTAGAAGCAATGAGTCTAAGTGCAGCATCTCGAGAATTTCGGCTTTGGTGCCCTAGCAAATAGCCTTGCAGGAGATGAATGATACTCGTATGAATAAGCGAAAAGTTCTTAGTTCTATGAACATAGCGGTTTGAAGACAAACGCTCATATTCATAAATTTGAGTACGGTTTCCTGCAAAACATTGGCGTTAGGGTGACTCGGTGGAGTCCTCCGTCTGTATGAAGCCTTTGGACCATATGAAGCCTTAGGTATGGGGTTTGTCTTCTTCGGTGGTGTCATGATGACATTCACTTTGGAAGATTCTCAAGACAGCTTTTGGGAACCCAGATCTTCTTCATAGGCAGTCCATTCCTGCAGTTAGTACCAATATACACGCAAACACTTCACCATTCTGATTCTTGAACAGCTTATAGTTTGCATCAAAGGATTCATCAATGATAATAGGGTTAGCACAGGTAAAGCCAGATAAGGTGGAAGGATCCACTGAAGGTCCCTTTGCAGCAACCCATGTGGTTTTGGGATACTGCCGGGGCTTCGAGGGAACCATCAACATTCATTTTCCTCTCGAACCCAACACCCTCTTTCCTAGGGTTTCGGTTCAGAATCTGCTTTTTGAGGACATCGCAAAGTGTCTGATACCCTTTCAGACCTTTATACATCCCTGTTTCAAGCAATGTCTTCAACCTAGCATTTTCATGAGCAATAGCAGTGGTATCCTCCGCAGAGGGGTTAGTTACCACATTAGTAGTTGAAGACAATGCAACAGTAGCAGCAGTTGAACATTCAGCAACAGAGGTAGCGATATCACGCTCAAGACATTTTAGACATGGTGGTTCAAATCCATCTGTTGAGCGCGAAGTAACTCATTCTCTTTTTGAAGATCTTCATGAGCCGCTCTCAATTTCTCAAGCTCTTGCTTCCTTTGAAGATAATCATAGGAGAGCTTTTCATGAGTAGTTGAGAGCGTTTCATGACGACTTTCAAGTTCTTGGTACTTAGCATGAAGATTTTTAATGTCTTCAACTAAGGACTGTGAACGTGTCATTTCCGCGTCCAACAGGTCATCGCTTTTGTCTATTGAGTATGTTCCATAGCTCTTTGTTGTTCGGTTGCAATTTTAGCAAGTGTTTTGTAGCTGGGTTTGGATTCACAATCAGAGTCATCTTCACTTGATGTTTGAAAGTAAGCATCACGTGATTTTACCTTGGCACCGGGTGCCATGAAGCAGTAGGTGGGAGCAGGGTCGTCCTTGTCATCAGCTTCAGCGTTGGTGTAGAAGTCATTGTCTTCAGTGTTGAAGATGGACTTGGCAACATAGGTTGTGGCTAAAGCCATACTTGCAACGCTGTGGTCGGACTCCTCTTGGACTCCACCTCCACCTCCTCAGAAGCAGACTCCTCCTCTGAATCCATTTCCTTGCCAACAAAAGCACGAGCCTTGCTAGATGAGCTCTTCTTATGAGACGAAGACTTTGATGAGGACTTGGAAGAAGACTTCGAAGATTTCTTCTTCTTCTTGTCATCAGAATCATATTCCTTGCTCTTCTTCTTCTTCTTCTCATTGTCCCACTATGGACACTCAGAGATATAGTGTCCAGTTTTCTTGCACTTGTGACAGGTTCTCTTCTTGTAGTCATGAGTGGAAGCTTCATCATTTCTTGAGCTGGATCGTGAAGACTTTCTGAAGCCTTTCTTCCTAGTGAACTTCTGGAACTTCTTCACAAGCATAGCAAGTTCCTTTCCAATGTCTTCAGGATCATCAGAACCGCAGTCAGATTCTTCTTCAGATGAAGAAACAATTTTTGCCTTCAAAGCGCGAGTTCGGCCATAGTTGGGACCATAGATATCTCTTTTCTCAGAAAGCTGGAACTCATGTGTGTTGAGCCTCTCAAGTATATCAGATGGATCAAGTGTCTTGAAGTCAGGACGTTCTTGTATCATGAGGGCAAGGGTGTCAAAAGAGCTGTCAAGTGATCTCGGTAGTGTCTTGACGATTTTATGCTTGGTGATCTCAGTGGCACCGAGAGCATGAAGCTCATTTGTGATGTCAGTGAGGCGATCAAACGTGAGCTGGACATTTTCATTGTCGTTTCTCTTGAAGAGGTTGAAGAGGTTGCGAAGAACACTGATCCTTTGATCTCTCTGGGTTGAGACGCCTTCGTTGACCTTGGAAAGCCAGTCCCAGACTAGCTTCGATGTTTCCAGAGCACTCACATGGCCATACTGTCCTTTGGTCAGATGACGACAAATGATGTTCTTTGCAGTAGAGTCCAGTTGAATGAACTTCTTGACATCAGCAGGGGTGACACCTTCACCAGTTTTGGGAACGCCGTTCTTGACGACATACCAGAGGTCGACATCAATGGCTTCAAGATGCATGCGCATCTTATTCTTCCAGTAGGGATAGTCAGTTCCATCGAACACGGGGCAAGCAGCGGAGACTTTGATTATCCCTGCAGTCGACATAGCTAAAACTCCGGGTGGTTAAACCGAATCACACAGAACAAGGGAGTACCTTGCTCTGATACCAATTAAAAGTGCTAGTTATCGACTAGAGGGGGTGAATAGGCGATTTTAGGAAAGTCTTCAAAACACGGATGTTTCAAGACAAACAATAGAAATGACCTAATTGATATGCAGCGGAAGATAAACTACAACAAGCAAACCATAGTCTAGTATGCAATAACGTGAAAGTACAAGACTAATAGCAGCTTGGTAGTAGGATCAAGATGGAAGATAGTGAGAAGCCAATCAACAAAAGTAGTCAAGCAATGAAGTCAAACAGGTATGACAAATAGGCAATGACTTCACGAAGACAAACTCTAAGTAAGGTGAGGGAGAAGATAGAACCAGTCACTTGTTGAAGACACAGGATTTGTTGGACCAGTTCAAGTTGATGTGACAACTGTACATCTGGTTAGGGAGGCTGAGATTCAACTCAGAAGACCGCGTCTTCACCTTATTCCCCTTGAGCTAAGGACACACAGTCCTCGCCCAATCGCTCTGGTAAGTCTTCAAGGTAGACTTCCGAACCTTCACAGACTGCGTTCACCGGCAATCCACAATGACTCTTGGATGCTCGTAACGCGACGCTTAACCGGCCGGAGGATTCACGGTCCTCAAGTGTAATAAGTCTTTAGGTCACATGCATGTAAAAGACTTGATGATGCCTAACACTCTTTGGCTCTAGGTGTTTGGGCTTTGTCCTCGCAAGGATTTCTCTCTCTCAAAGGCTTCGAGGTGGGTTGCTCTCAAACGACAAAAGCCGTGCACTAACTCTGAGCAGCCACCAATTTATGGTGTAGGGGGTGGGCTATTTATAGCCACTAGGCAACCCGACCTGTTATGTCCGAAATGACCCTGGGTCACTAAGGAACTGACACATGTTCCAACGGTCAGATTTCAAACACACACGGCAACTTTACTTGGGCTACAAGCAAAGCTGACTCATCCAGCCCTGGATAAGTTTTTCTCTCATTGTCTTCGCTCGAAGACATAGGATTTGGGTTGAGCATCACTTGGTCATTACGACTATGATCACTTGGACCCCACTTAACAAAGACGGTGGTTCCTATGACTCAACAAAGAAGAAAAGGAAACAACGAAACGACACGCCTTTCAAGGCTCCATAGTCTTCACTCAATGTCTTCTCATGTCATAGTCTTCAATGTGAATATCTTCACATACCACCATTGTCGTCAATGTCTTCATACATTTTAGGGTCATCTCCGTAGGTAAACCGAATCAATGAGGGACACTACCTGCGTTATCCTGCAATTCTCACAAACGCATTAGTCCCTCAACCACATTTGTCGTCAATACTCCAAAACCAACTAGGGGTGGCACTAGATGCACTTACAAACACTTTTGCCCTTGTTTTGGACTCTAACTTGCATGATTTTAATGGAACTAACCAGGACTGACGTTGTTTTCAGCAGAATTGCCATGGTGTTATTTTTGTGGAGAAATATAAGTTCTTGGAATGATCTGAAAATCCACAGAGACACGTTTTGGAATCAGCGTAAGGGGGCCCACACCCTGTCCACGAGGGTGGGGGCGGGCGCGCCCCTGCCTCGTGGGCCCCCTAGACCTCCACCGACCTCAACTCCAACTCCATATATTCACGTTCGGGAGAAAACAATCAGAGAGAAGGATTCATCGCGTTTTACGATACGGAGCCGCCGCCAAGCCCTAATCTTCCTCGGGAGGGGCCGGTCTGGAGTTCGTTCGGGGCTCCAGAGAGGGGAATCTATCGCCATCGTCATCATCAACCATCCTCCATCACCAATTTCATGATGCTCACCGCCATGCGTGAGTACTCGCATCGTAGGCTTGCTGGACGGTGATGGGTTGGACAAAATTTACCATGTAATTGAGTTAGTTTTGCTAGGGTTTGATCCCTAGTATCCATTATGTTCTAAGATAGATGTTGCTATGACTTTGCCATGCTTAATGCTTGTCACTATGGCCCGAGTGCCATGATTTCAGATCTGAACCTATTATGTTTTCATGAATATATGTGAGTTCTTGATCCTATCTTGCAAGTCAATAGTCACCTACTATGTGTTATGATCCGGCAACCTCAAGTGACAATAATTGGGACCACTCCGGTGATGACCGTAGTTTGAGGAGTTCGTGTATTCACTAAGTGCTAATGCTTTGGTCCGGTACTCTATTAAAAGGAGGCCTTAATATCCCTTAGTTTCAATAGGACCCGCTGCCACGGGAGAGTAGGACAAAAGATGTCATGCAAGTTCTTTTCCATAAGCACGTATGACTATATTCGAAATACATGCCTACATTACATTGATGAATTGGAGCTATTTTTGTGTCACCTTGTGTTATAACTGTTGCATGAGGAATCACATCTGGTATAATTATCCATCATTGATCCATTGCCTATGAGCTTTTCACATATTGATCTTTTCTTAGTTACTTTTTCGTTGCCACTGTGACGATTGCTACAAAACTGCTACTGTTACTTTTGCCACCACCACTTTGCTACTAAATACTTTGTTGCAAATATTAAGTCTTTCAGGTGTGGTTGAACTGACAACTCAACTGCTAATACTTGAGAATATTGTTTGGCTCCCCTTGTGTCGAATCAATAAATTTGGGTTGAATATTCTACCCTCGAAAACGGTTGCGATCCCCTATACTTGTGGGTTATCACACCCCTCTTTACAGCCATCGGCGGCTACTGGCGGTGCAAGCCGAGCGAGGCAGGACAGCGCCGCCTCCTCCCATATGTTTCCACCGGCAGTCCACACCTTCCTCCTCGTTCTCCTATTTGGCTATTTCCCATCCATTTCTTCCATGGAACGCAACCACAAAAGGAGAATGCTTGGATCAGGCAGTGCTAGGCTGCTAAAAAACCAGATGCAGGTGGCGGCATTGAATGCTTTGAAAGCTTTGTATCATGTGTTTGAGCTTGATGACAACAAAAGATCCAGCTTCTACACAGTGATTTGTATTGTTAATTTTGGAATTCATTGATTCGGCTACAATTTTTCTTCCATTTAATGTGATTTAACCTTCTTGAGGAAATTCCACTCATTTTTCATTCAAATTTTGGTCATTTTTCGTTCTAAATTTCAAATTTTAGTCTGTGCTTGTCGTCCAAGTTTTTCCGAATTTTTTCCGAAATTCCGGATTTCACCCATTTTGTTCTGGCCCGGTAAAAAACCAAAAATGAAATCCAAAACCTTGCCTGCAATAGTGCTCCCTTTAAGCCCGAGAACTTGATATTAATGTGTTTGGCAACAGCACCTAACTTGTTGTTACTTGTATAGGAAACTATGGGTTCATTACCGTAGTACAATACAATTGGTTCAGATATGCTGTCAACCACTTTAATCCCGGGAATAAAAATCTTTAGCCATATAGCCTGCCAGGTGGCCTCAAAACATGTGTTGCATCATAGAGACAACAAGGAATGTGTGTTTGGAGATTTTCCACGATATGGCTCCTCCCGCGAATGTGAATGTATAACTTGACGTGGATTTATTACTATCCACACACCCGGCAAAGTCAGTTTGAATTACTAATAACTTCTCTGTTATAAGATCTATTATATGTAAGCATGAGACCTTTAGTTCCTTGCATATAACACAACACTTTCTTTGCGGCCTTGCAGTTGTCTAGTCCTAGATTTGATTGGAATTTGTCAAGCATTCTGGTTAGAAAATCCAAATCCAGGCATGTACAAACTTGAGAGTACATGATGCTTCCGACACCTGAAGCATAAGGAACCAACTCCATCTAATCAATTTCATACTGGTTCCTCGAACATTGAAATGGCCCAAACTTATCGCCCTTCAGTATAGGATCAAGTGAGACTACACACTTCTGCATAGTGAATTTCTTGAATGTTCTCTCAATGTATGCCTATTGTCATGGTCCTAACAATCCTCAATACCTGTCTTGATGAATCTCTCGATCCAGAAGACATACGAGGCTTTACCAAGTTCCTTCATGTCAAAACTGGATGACAGAAAATTATTGGTCCGACGCAGCATATCCTCATTGCTATAGGCCAACAATATATCATAAACATATAGCCCTAAAATTGCGAACCTACTACCTTTAAATTCAACATAGATGTAGTTGTCCACAACATTTTCCATGAAACCAAAAGTTTTGATAATCTTATCAAACATAAGGTAACACTCTCCTGAAGCTTGATTCAAGCCATAAATTGATATCTGTAGACGACATGCTAATGTTCCTTCCCTTCCACAACAAAGCCTTCTGGCTCAGCCATCTAAACGTCTTCTTTTATGTCACAATTTAGAAATGTTGTTTTAAAATCCGTCTAGAGCAGTTCTATGTCGTAATGAGCTACCAATGACGTGATGATTCTAATAGAATCTTTGGTTGACGCATGAGAGAATGTTTTTATACTCGATTCATTCTCTCTATCTAAAACTTTTTCCGCAAGCCTTCGCTTGAACCTTTTGACATTCACTTTGGAATCATACTTGGTTTTGGTCCACCAGTGATTACATCTTTTCATCTTGAAGGTGCAACCTCTCTCAAAACCACCTAATGCGTACCTACAAATACTAATTATCAATCTCCAATTCTTTGCACTTGCCCTTATAAAAAATATTGCCAGGAAATCCACGCAGCGCATTGACGGTGGATTAAACCCAATTCCAATCATTCGTTGCTGCCAATGTCACGTTATTTTACAATTTTGAAACGGTAGCGAGCATCTTGACGTCATATATTTTTGTTCACTTGTTCTGATGACCTCGGCAATGCGCTCTCACAAATGGAGTTATACAATCTATTACCTGCACTCCGCCTCTTCACAGCACTAATGCTTTTCTTGCTTCAAACCATTTGTTTGGATACATGTCTCTATATTATCCTCAGCCCCCAGATTTAGTTAATTTACGACCCACCCTTTGCTACAACCCTACTTTATATTTTTCATGGTAAATAATCTAGCACACTACCAACAAAGAGATGTGCAAATTTAGGATGCTGATACATGATGCTTGGGGCATTTGTTTTGACTGATTTCGGTTCATGGAAATCAAATAGTTTTCTTTAGTATTTACCTGCACTTGACTTCAATTACAGAAAAAAGAGCACACGGGATCTGAGAGAGCTTTTATTATCTACGTGCTATCATCACATGATCTGTTAGGAAGTCAAATGACCGAAATAGTTGTGTGGTACTTGTCAATTAGCGTCTCTACAAAGTTGCATACATGTGTTTGAAAGGTATAAACTTATAAGGAATTCCATCCAAGAGTAATTCAAGCTCTCATGGACAGAAAGAGATCAAGGAGCATTAGTTGTTTTTTCCTTAACTTCGTTTGGCTAGCACCCTCTATTTTAGTCTAACCAATCTTTTTGACATCAGATAACATTTGCATCAATGGTATATATGGATTTCCCGAATCATTCTAGTGGACATATAATGTTGCACAACTTATTTTGTATTCATTTTTTACTTTGAATCTAATTTGTGTTGCATATTTTTGCTTATGTATTAATAATGGTGCTAAAATATAAAAGGAAGGATGTCATCCTTCGAATTGTGCATTTACACAACACACAAGCATATCTTTGATACTAATATTGCATTTATATGTTCCCTAAGTTGATGGTGAGCTATGTATCTCTTCTATATATTGTATTTATGTCATACTATTGTATGTTGTATATCTTTCTTATTATAAATATCGAGGGCCACACATTTCAATGTATTTAACAAATGTTGCATTTATATTCTCTGGCACTTTGAAAGAACAAAAATAATTTTATATTTTATATTTTATTCTATTCAAATAAATAAATGTCACATGTTCTATTTCATTAATTTATATAAGCACTATATTTAATATGTCGTTCTCTAGAGATATGTCTCTTTGTTTATGTTATTTGAACAAGCATGCTATAACTATTTAATACTAGCAAGATATGTCAATATTAATTAGTGAGAGATACATAAGTGCATGATCAATAGCTAGGGTTTCACCACCCTTCCCCATAAATACGACAAGATAAAACACTTACTGGTCATTTTCAAGTATAAATATAAAAAGGTATTCTTCTTTTAATATTGTGACATTAATAGCACTCCATGATTTCATAGAACAATAGGATCATTACCTAATATTTGATTGTGACTCGTCATAAATACTAGCATTACCATGCAGATACACATGAAATAAATTCATTGATCCATATAAAGAGCGAACAAAATTTATCTTGAATCGGCAAGATTTGGCAGTTATTGGTAGGGAAATACATTAATGTGAGATCATTATCTAAGATGTTATTGAGGCTCTCTATATATAGGAAGTGGTCACATAGGAACATAATAAGGAAGGAAAAGCAGAAAAAACTAATCTCTTTGTCCTCATGGCACTCGCTAAGAACAGTACAGGATGGACGACAGTCATGCGTTCCATAGCTATAGCTTTCATGGTGCTTTCTATGATGTGTTCTAACTTCCCATCCTGCCATGCAGGCACTGGTATGTAGCATTTTATACCCCTATTCTTTGTGAACTTTCCTATTGTCCAAATTAGTCAACACATTGCTAATATAGCTTGTTTGATCTGTGTGTACATGTTGCAATTGCAGAATCTGTTCATAATGTGGTTTGTGAGACTCTCAATCCCTGTGATAGCCCGAGGTGCGAAGACATGTGTAATCATATAATGCATCACCGATTCAGGCACTATTGCAAGACCCATAATGTTGAAATTCCAAATTGTTGTTGTATAGAACAATAATATAATTGCTGGTTCTCCTGCTTGAGCCATGCAATATTGAATAAATTTATTTAATAAATTGATATCAATAAAGATGTTTTCCAGTAATCTAGTTACTTAGAGATGTCTTAGGCCACTCTTAGGGCTCATGTCACCTCTGCGAAAAATAATCCCACCAAGGTTAAAATACATACATGGAAGCTTGGGTAACCAGGAAAGAGATATACTCATCTTATCGAGAGAAAAATATAAGTTATATGAGGACTAAGTAAGTAATTCCCTACACCGGTATGTGTGTGCGCGCGCGCATACGCTTATTTTTTATAAAAGAAATTTGTTTGTTAGTGGATTTACTGTATAATTGCCTTGGATTTATAGTGTATTTGCTAGCGGATTTCCTTGGATATACTGTATTTTGCGAGTGGATTTACACTATAATTGCCTTGGATTTACAGTGTATTTGCGAGTGGATTTACAATGTAATTGCCTTGGATTGACAGTGTATTTTGTGAGTGGATTTACAGTGTAATTGCTAGTTGATTTACAGTGTAATTCATATTGGATTGTCATTGTACTTTTGGATGTTGCAGGAGTTGCAGGAGTATTGTTCGATGCATATATATGTAGTGGTGGATCCCTCCTGTTTTTTTTGTTGATTGTGTGCTTCCGGATTCTATTGTAGTTGTCACTGTGACAAGTAGCTCCTAGATGTGTTCAACCCATCATGTTGTTTTCGTTGTGGATCCCTCCTGTTGTGAATGTAGATGCTGAATCAAGCACATAGTATGTGTGGAGTGTAAGCTGGTTTGACCCCTTTGACGCCTGCGAGCTGTGTCACTTGGTCAGTTGAGAGTCTCCTGATGTGTTTTTTGGAGGACTAAATATTTTTAGTTCAGTTTTCAGTTGTCTTGGCTGAACAATGAAGTTTAATTTTGAGTGGATTTTTAGCTTAAGTGCAATATAGTCCAGTGTAATAGCATTTCTAATTTGATTTTTTATTTCTTGTTTGGTAGCTTATATGTTTAGATTTTAGTTCATTCATTGTTTCATCTGTTGACTACAGGAAGGTCAAATGGATGATCCTGATTTTTGTACCAGTTAATGGACGATCATTTTTTATGTTTTTGCAGAAAGTATGCATCGGCTAATCAACATCAGCCCATGCTAGCTCTTCTATGTCTAAAGGTGTTTTTGTGTTTGGCTATACTTTTAGCTGCCTTTTCTGTTTGGCTCTGATAAACATAGGGTGTGTACCCATTGAAGGCATGTGCTGGACTGATAAAGTGGAATTAATAGCTAATGGAATTTTTAAGTTTGATTTTCACTGCAATTCTGGTCATGTCCTCTTCCAGATTTTTGACTTTAGTACTTGATGGTTTATAGTGTAGTTATTTCTTGACTTTGCTCCGTAATGCCCAGTGGAATTACAGTGTATGCTAATTGGTTTTACATAGTAAATCTTAGCGGTTTTACATAGTAATTTACGCAGTAGTATATACAATAGTTTACACTATAATTTTAGTACTTTCTTACTGGATTTCATTATATTTGTAAGCGGGTTTTTTAGTGTAATTTTTCTCATTTTTAGTGATTTCTGCAGTGTTAGTGGCATTTGTTGTGTAAATTTACTGGATTTTAGTCTACAATTTCTTAGTGGCATTTTTGTGGCATTGCAAAGCATATTCTTAGTGGTATTGTTAGTGTATAAGTCATTTTGTAACTGCTTACTGTAGATGATATCTGTGTATGCTTCAGAAGTTTCGGGTGTGGACCCGTTTTAAACCTCCGGGTGTTAGCCTGTTTAAAAACAAACTTGGGGGAAAGGGGACACGGTGGACAGGGTACACGGGGACAGGACAGGACAATTGTCCTCATTTAGTTGGCTGAAGATTATGACTAAAAACGTCGTATATGAATTAGACAGTCCCAAATATGATAATACGTTTATTATTGCCTATAAGGTGCAGTTCCAACAGATGTGAGGGGCTAAACAATAAAAATAATCACTAGAAGCCCTCCAAATTGGCTCAACGACAGACTTCTTTCCAAGGGTGGGGGCAATGACCCACGCCCCCACTCCCCTACAGATAGATCCGCCATTGTCTAATTGTTAGATGGTCTAAGCTTGTACAATAGCAAGTTCCTACTCAAATCCTGAGGAGTGTCATCCCGGTCGGTCTACTGACAACAGGACAAAGCCAACTGGTCCAACGTCCAGTCCTGTTGATTTTGGCTTAACTACGTGATTCTCCTATCGATCGATGCCGATTGAGTTGGCTCTCCCGTATTTCTCACCAGATGCTACCTATTAATTGCATATTATCAGTGAGAAGGCCTTGTACAATGCAGAGGTCTTTCTTTATAAAAAGAGACGGTTATTTTCTTAAGTACCACTGATTATTTGCATTGTACGAACAAGCATCAGTGCTTAAGTAAATAAAAATGGCTTCTATTACTAACAAGCTCGACCTTATACGAAGCAAATTTTTCATGTTAAAAAAGTTACTAACAGATTGTCATCTTGGACGAAACAAACTTGCCGCCATATCAAGCATAAAAATTGCCACCTATTTGGATAGCAAAATCAGATGTATCGAGAAAATTTAGATAGTTTTTATTCTCTAGGAAACATGGAAAAAAATTGAAAAAGGTTTGTACTTATTACATAGCAAAAATGGAAAATTTTCAATTCCAAAAAATCAAAAGCGTGGATTTTACAAATACTTAAAATTAGTAGTATGGCAAAATTTTAGAAAAATTGTTCTCTACAAAGAAGGGAAAAATTGAAATGAATCTAATGGTGACGTGGAAATTTTACAATTGCAAAATGCCATGGTCCACTAATTTTCCATATAATTTTAAAAAAGACATAAAACATACATGATTGGAAGGGCAAAATATATGAATATGCCATGTGATTTTTCACATTTAGATTATTTCCATGTGAGAAAAAATACTAAAAGAAAATATCTAATTTCCATAAGGTCTAATTAGTAAAATTGCCATAGTATAAATTATAAAATTGCCATTATACCTATAAAACCCTACCATTATTTACTTAATAATTGTCATGTTCTAATTAATAAAAGAATATCATGCTATCTACAATAAAACTACCATGATCTAGAAAGTACAATGACATGCTACCTACAATAAAACTATCACGGCCTCGTTAATAAATTGACATAATCGAAATAATGAAATTGACATGATCTAAATAATAAAAGTACCAAGCTACCAATAATAAAACTATCATGGTCTAATTAATGAAATTTACATTGACTAATTAATAAAATTGTCATGGTCTACATACAAAAAACTAACATGGTAATAAAAGTACCCTGCTACCCACAACAAAACTAACATGGTCTAATTAATATAATTACCATGCTGCCTATCATGAATTCCACAAGATAAATTTACCATGATCTAAGGGCATCTCCAGCCGTTGAGCCCCCCAGGAGGCATTTTTTTCGCCCCTTGGGGGGCTACCGGCGAAAATTCTAGCCTGGGGGTGGAATGATATCCACTCGTTGCCCCCCCCCCCCCACCGCCCAAGTCGTGCGTGCTCTGCTCACAAAGCTCGCCACCGCCCGCAGCCTCGCGCCTGCGACCTGACCGGCTCCTCCTCGCGCCGTCTGCCCGGCCACACAAGGCCAGCCCTTCGCCCAGGCGGCCACAGCCTGTGTCGCTCTCCCTCCCTCCCAAGCCCCACGCCATGCTTCCCCGGGGAGACGCGACGCAGGGCCAACGACGGGCGACGGAGCCGGCCGCTTGCGGCTCCTCCGGGGAGATGCGGGCGAGGCCGGCGACGGGAGACGGGGCCGGCTCGCCGGAGCGAGGAGCAGGGGAGAGAGGAGAGAGAGCAGAGGAGCGAGGCGGGCATGCAAGAGAGAGTTTGTCTTTTTTGCATGCATCATATGGTGGGCCAAGCTAGGAAAAGAAGGAGAGGGGGGTAGAGAGGCTGGCAGTGGCCCTTTGGCAGCGAAAGTATCGCGCCGGCGCCCCCAGCTGCCTCCCGGTTTGCTGCGTTCATTATGCAGCCCGGCCGTCACTTTAGACCACTCCGGTGCTTTTTGAGGTCTTGGGATCCCGACTGGGAGAAAAATTAGACGCCGGCGTCCAAAAAGTGCTCGTGGGGGGCTTCCTGGGGGGCCGGCTGGAGATGCCCTAACAAACATGGTGACTTTTGGTATTCTATAGTGGGAACATGGAAAAAAGGAATGTTCATATTTGAAAAGGATGGCAAATTTAGGGATTTTGTTCTTTGAAAATATGGCAAATTTAGGGGTTTTGTTATATAAAAGGATGGCAAATATAGGGATTGTGTTTTTTAAAAAGATGAAAAATTTAGGGACTTTGTTCTTTGAAAAGATGGGCAATTTAGAGAATTCCCATGGGCACATGCAAAATTTAGGAATTTAGTTCTCTATAAAACTATGACTAGGATTGGCAAAATTTGGCGTGTTCCAAAAATAAGAATTTCCATATGGTATCTATACCAATATAAAAAGACCCAAAGGAGCAGATTCAATCAATCACTATTTTTGAATCATGTCAATCCAACGACCTATATTGCTCCAATGTTGAGTGCTCAACATGTTTAGCATGCAGCTAATATCGTAGGAAATATCATCGTCTCTGCTAGTCACATAATTAAAGTTTAATCTATATCTTACCTAATATCAATGTACAATTAATTTTCTTCCAAATATTAATGTGTCTTGCATATATGACTTTACTAGTATTTATGCCACATGGCGCGGCAAATATTGTGTTTTCCTAGTGCCATGTGGAAGGATCTCGACAAAAATGTGATTTGTTGTGTGTTGTCCTTTTGCCTAGTGTTTTATTTGTGGAACTCGATTAAGGTCATTTTTTTCTTGCACCCGATAAAATGCAACCGGAAAACAACCTATTGCGAGGAAAATTTCTAGATTCCAATAGTGAATTTAGTTACATGGTCGACTCATATCCAGCCATGACCTTCTACAAGAGAAAGTTGGAAATGATTAGCAAAATTGTGGTGCAGACATTCTTGCAAACATGCGATTTGGAATGTCATGAATCAGGGAAACTCCAACGCGGTTCACCAAACCGCTCATAACTTTTTGTACCAGACGTTCCGTACATTTTTTGCCATCCAACATCGGTCGTCAATTTTTCCATAACATTACGGTTGTCTTTAATGCCACAAACCAGCAAGACACATAGAGGGGTTTAGATGAGCCTGGACATCTGCCATGTACACTTCCGACACCGCCGGTCCAACCAAATGTCCCACTTTGAACCATTTTCCCCAATTCGTCCCTCCCACTATGCTCTGTATCCGAACCCTCACTATCCGATGTCATCGTTGTACTGCCCAGGCCACGACTAAAGCCTTGTTGGACCTCCATCACTCTAGTCAGACAGTTGCCAACCTTGACTTATGCCGTCGTTCCAACCCAGATCCCGCCGGCACCCAAGTACGATCCGCTTCTTCCGTCGCCGTCCAAGGCGGATGCCATGTCCTGCAAGTGTTCGGCCAAATGCCATATATAGCAGAATATTTTCACGTTGTCGTTGTTCACTTTGAAGGAAACACGATGGTTGCGCACTTAGTGAAGGAGGAAAAACTTTTATGGGATGTGTGGTGTGTGGTTGGCCACAAGTGTGCAGTTTCAAGGCATGAAGCATAATGCGGCATTCTAGCAAAGTGTACATGTCTATTTCAATGAGCACAAGAAGTAAGCACCCTATGACATGAATGTGATCCATGGTAGGGACTGAGGTCGCTGCTCCATCGATGGCAGGCCATTCAAAATGCGGTGAACAAGTATTGTGGTGTGTTCACACAAGGGTGGGCAAGGTGGCAAAGGGGAGCGTCGCTCAAAGAGCTCGTAAGTTTTGCTTGCTCTACTTGTTGGTCATTTAATTCATTTGCTCAATATTGCAGCTTATCGATCATGTCATTGTCTAGAGTGTGTATTCTACCATAGGACGAGTGGAAGCCCTTCACAATGATGCATTGTTTGGTGAAGCTCAATGGCCATGGCAACTAGATCAATTACCTATGAGAAGTTCAAGCTTGAGGAGAGGAGAGAAAGTTTGAGACGAAGGCCACTTTTGGGATCGATGAAATTTTAAAACTTGTTTAAAATATTTCGAGAAGTGCTTTCGAATTATATTGTATGGTCGAATTGTTATTGATCTAGATACATTTGTCAAAGTGACCAGAGATGGTGATTTGGTTTAGTTTTGTTATATATATTTTTAGGAAATTGCCGAAAATTTGATGACTTACTTTGGATGGTTTCCACCCCTATTCATGTTTGTAGACACGTTCAAACGTGTCCACAGACATTTGGTGGCGTCTGTTTTGGTGAACTGCGTAGGAGTTGTCCTCAGGACTTGAGGAGGAGATAACGTGGGTCCTGATCTTATGGCATAACGGTGGTCTGACTTCCTCTACTCTACAATCAACAACTTGACCTGTGCGCCCAAATGATTAGCAGGTGCAAGGTGATCACCGCCAATATGTGATTTTATATATAGTCGTACATACGCGCGTAAACCGGCCGGGCCTGCATTCCTCCATGATTCCCTCCGTAGCCATGTGACCCTGTAGCCCTAAACACGCCATACGCGTAGTCGTCTCGTCGGATGCAACTGCAACTTGCACCGACTCGTCGTTCTCACCTTATTTCGCTCATTGGCCTGCCTATAAATGCCCTGGCAATGTCATCCCGTCCAGCCATTACAACACAAACAAACAATCAAAAGGGAGTAGTACACATCTTACAAGGTTAGTAAGAAGGTTGTTCATAGTCGACCAAAATGGCTGGCGTCTCCACCAACGCCATTGCTCTTGTGCTTGTGGCACTCCTCTCCGTGCTCGTCACCTCCGTCCGTTCTGCGGCCAACTACGACACCGCCGCCGCCAGATCCTACAACTCCGGCTGGCTCCCCGCCAAGGCCACCTGGTACGGAGCGCCCACCGGCGCCGGCCCCAACGACAACGGTACGCCCATATGTTCCCATGCATGACTGCGTACATTTTCATCCATCACGTTCGTAGTGCTGATCTACCCATCGATTTGCAGGCGGTGCTTGCGGCTTCAAGAACGTGAACCAGTACCCCTTCTCCTCCATGACGTCCTGCGGCAACGAGCCTCTCTTCGACGGCGGCGCAGGCTGCGGCAGCTGCTATGAGGTACGTACTATACTGCATTAATAAATCCGAGACACCAGTTAAATTAGTTGGTCAACCTCAAACCTACCACGTGCATGAAAAGTATGCGTCCATGAGCACGTTGATCTCTGAATTTGCTTTGCTCTGCTGGTGTTTCTTGCAGATCCGATGCGTCGCCGCCAACAACCCATCCTGCTCCGGCCAGCCGAGGACGGTGGTCATCACCGACATGAACTACTACCCCGTGGCCCGGTACCACTTCGACCTCAGCGGCACCGCGTTCGGAGCCATGGCCAAGAACGGCCTCAACGACAAACTCCGCCACGCCGGCATCATCGACATGCAGTTCAGGAGGGTGCGCTGCAACTTCCCGGGCATGAAGGTCACCTTCCACGTCCAACGTGGCTCCAACCCTAACTACCTCGCGGTGCTCGTGGAGTACGCCAACGTGGACGGGACCGTGGTGAGGATGGAGCTGATGCAGACCAAGAACGGCCGCCCCACGGGGTCCTGGGAGCCGATGCGCCGCTCCTGGGGATCCATCTGGCGGATCGACACCAACCGCCCGCTACAAGGGCCATTCTCCATGCGCATCACCAGCGACTCCGGGAAGACGCTGGTGGCCAACAATGTCATCCCGACCTACTGGCGGCCGGACAAAGCCTACTGGTCCAACGTCCAGTTCTATTGATTTTGGCTCAATCAATTAGGTGCTTCTCCGATGGATTCCGATCGAATTGGTGCTCCCGGATTTCTCTTCTCACCAAACGCTACCTATTGTTCATTGTGAGTGATAAGACCTTGTATAATGCAAGGTCTTTAGCGAGGTATATTTGTAAACGGAAATGTTAACGCCCACACATGTGGGCGTTCACCATCCCGACCAAACGCAAGCATCTCTGTTGGCAACTTTGTGCACGAATCTTGAAACAAACCGGCCGGTTTCTGCGCCACGTAGGACGAGGCGCGTGTGCGGTGTGCGAGTCGGGTCGCCCGCATGTTGGTTGCCATCCCGCGGTCAGCGGTTGCCACCCGGAGGCGTGCGGTGGAACCGCTATGCGCCCGCACGCCACGCTCCGACCGCGGTTGACGTCAAACACGTCGCACACCTCTGCCCCCTCTCCATCACGGTTCCATTTACTCAGCCGCACCACAGTTACTGGCACAACCCACTCGCATTTCAAATCACTGGAGGAGAAGGCGAGGGGAGAAGGCGACGGCGGAGGCGGAAGAATCAACGGTGTTCGCGGCCGTCGGTGGTGCTCGCCGGAACGGAGCGGCTGCGCCGAAGCGCCTGCGGGTTGAAGGTAATGCTCGCTACAACTCTCGCAACCCCTTCCTGCATTTTCCCCCCTTCCCTCCCTGTTTGATTCCTCGATCGAGATTCGTAGAGATTCAGGCGATTCTGCGATGCGTCGGCGTTCCCGCCGGCGCCGAAGTCGTCTGCTAGCCGTTTTTGGTGGCACTGGGCAGTTTCGTCGCCGCCGCCGCCGCGGCATCGTCGGTGTGGTTATGCTTGTTCGGAGGCACGCACTAGTCTTGCCTATGGATTGGGCAGGTGTCTCCCGGGTTGTTTGATGCGCATTGGTTCGAATTTGTGTTTGCAGTCAGTTCGGGGGTGAACTTTGAGGGTGAATTTGAGGTCGCTGTAGTTGCCATTGAACCCTAGATCTAGTTAGTTGGGTTTTGAAACTGTAGTATGAGGCGAACTTGGTAGTTTGATTAACTATCATGATTGTATGGCAAACTAACTTCCTGAACAAATGTGATAGTTGCCACAAACGTGTTTTCCCATGCGGCAACAAATTACTGAAATGACTGTGATAGTTGCCACAAATAAGCTTTCCCATGCGGCAACTATTTTATTGAATGACTGTGATAGTTGCCACACACACGCTCTTCCATGTGGCAACTAAATTTGCTGAATTACTGTGATAGTAGCCACAAACATGCTATTTCATTGTGGCAACTAATTTTTTGAATGATTTGTGATAATTGCCACACTGTGATAGTTGCCACAATCGGTAGTCAATGCAGTTTCAGCAGCCAACTGCACTGGACGGCAACTAATGTGCACATCAAGTGTGCCTGTTGCCACTTGGATAGTATATTCATGTGGCAAATAGAATGTGAACACACTGTCTGTTGCCATACTACAGATAGGACAGTGTGGCAAATTGGCTGCATAATGTGGCAACCAAATTTGCATATCAATTGTGTCAGATGCCATACATATGCTTTGCATGTGGCAAGTTTTTGGCTGACCACATCATGTCTGTTGCCATGGCTACAGTCAGTACAATGTGGCAAATTCATTGTACTGCAGGCGCAATTTTTTTTTGCCACAACGACTTTGTGATATCTGAACACACTGTGGCAATTTTTCAGGTTCTTGATTAGATGTGGTTTCATCGCTTTTGTTGTAGTATGTGTTGCATTTCAGCACGGCAATTTCACCCTAGCACATTTCTGCCGCCGTGGCAGTTATCTCTGTGGCAATTTTTTCAGGTTCTTGATTAGATGCTTACCTATTGCATTTACATTTCCACCATGACAATTTGGTCTGTTCCTATCTCAGCAGAATGGCTCGTGGCGATCATCAAAATGATGATGATGATTTCATGGATCCACCACAGCGTAATCGGGCGACTGCACGGAGAAAAGAGGGTGATGAGGTAAATGTCCACACATCCCCTCCTCCTCCTGCTTTATGTTACTGGTTGACACCTCGAGCTTGCAGTCGTCTGACACGAACTAAAATTTCATGACATTGCAAAACATGGCAACAACTGATCACTTTTTTGCAAAACATGGCAACAACTGATCACTTTTTGTCTGTTTTTTGCAGAAGAAGAAACGTATTCGCAATGTGAGCCTCCCAAGAACGATCGACCGTGTTGACCGGCTGATTCACCGACGATCAGAAGGGAGCTGCTGCTGAGATGGGTATGCAGGCTATGATGGATGTCCGGTGCACGAACCTTGTCAACCCTGTATGCGACTGGCTTGGTGAGATCTACGACCCCGCCTCCAGGGAATTTGTGATTCCAGGACGTGGAAGACTACCGTTGAACGAGGAATCTGTGTTCTGCACTTTGGGTGTGCCTCGTGGACATATCAAAGTCCCATACGAGGTCAATAATGAGATCGAGGAAGCGTTGTTCCCTCGTTTGTTTCCTGGGTTGGAATTCATGCCGAACACGTCTGCAGTGGCAGATTCGCTGCAGGCCATGACGACGCATGGAGATGTTTTCAAGATGAAGCTACTCATGTACCTCATCTCAGCTGTTTTCGCGCCGACCACTTCTCTTCGCCCAAGCAACAAATGCTTCCCCATCCTGGTGAATGATCCATCTTTACTACTTTATTTTCCTTCAATCTTTTGGCTCCGATGTCATGTGTCAAGCTAATGACTGCCAGTGTTTTTCGAATGTTTTTTTCCATTTAATTTCTGATGCGGCAACCTTTTTTATCCTGAAATTTTGTGTGGTGCAGGCGGATCTGGAAAATGTGAAGAACATGAATTGGTGTAAGTTTATCGCCGACTTCCTGCACAATGCATTCTCAAGCAAGATGTACCAAAAGGGTTGTCGACTGCATTTAATGGTATTTTTTTACCAGTTCTTTCTGTGAACACTGTTTTTTTAACACACTTTTATTCATGCATGGCAACCTGATCATAACAAGATGGCAACCTGATCATAACAAGATGGCAACCTGATCATAACAAGATGGCAACTGCCATAATGACAATATGGCAACTGGCATAATGACAATATGGCAACTGCCATCATATTATTATGGCAACTGTCATCATACTATGATGGCAACTGCCATCATAGCAACATGGCAACTGCTATCACACTATGATGGCAATTAGCACATGCAGATGGCAACTTTTTTCATGCACATCAACTTGATTATCATGGGAACATATATTATCCTGTTTTTTTCCACACAGTACCCATGATGGCAACTGATATTTCTTTCTTTTTAAAATTGTTTTGCATCAGCTCATGTACGTCGACTGTCTTGATCTGTCCACCGTGGATTTCACTGGGACAGGAGGACCGCCGCCTGCGCACAAGTTTGCTGTTTCTGCGTGGACTATCAACGCTGTCAAGGCTGTGCTTGCCGCAGACAAGGCTACGGACACCACATATGGAAAACTGCAGGTTAGTTCTGGTTTCTTTGTCCACACGGCATGCTTACAATTTGGCATGAGGTAACCGTCTGTGGTTCATAAGAGATGACTACCTTTGTTATCCATGGCTGTCTGAGTACTGTATCCATATCTCACTCCACATGGCAACTCTTTTCATTCGTGTTGAAACTTACATTCTCTCTCTTACGTCCTAGCTATTTTTTTTGTTCTTTCCAGCTGATGGCCAAGCATGCTATAGACTACAACGTGTTTGGGGGGCCTCAAAAGTTTGGAAAGTGGATGGACGTGCACTCAGCTCCGTCTTGCCCTACCGAGGTAATCAAAAGATCTACATCTATGGTTTGCCGTGGAGTATTTTTTGATGTCGTGCAAGTGATTGCAATACGGGTGGTTGTTGATGCTTCTTTGTTTCGTGCACAGGCGAGGGCACCTGTTGAGCATCTAATAGGGCAGTTTGCATCCGGAATGACCGGCTTGCTCGAGAAGTTGGTTGAGGGGTGGACGTCCCTCAGTGGCTCTGACAGCGACGCGGTTGCGAGGCAGTTCACTTCATTTGTCCTGAGCGCATACATCGGCCAACCGGTTGCCGTGGCCGGTATGACTACAACAGTTCCCAAGAGCCTGTTGACACACAAGATGAACTAGGTGGTGAGGCTGGTCTCAGCAAGGATGACGACGATGACACGGAGAATGTTCAAAGATGACACCGATGATGATGAACATGTCAAGTTCGCGCGCAGTGGCAACAAGGGCAAGGATGCAACAGATGTCCCCCAACCGGAGAAAGTCAAAGAACATACGGCTGCGAGAGGCGAGGGGGTGTTGCCATCAAAGAGGGGAAGGGCTCCAGAGGGTGTTGGGCAGAGTTCTCCTGGCAAGAGGTCTAGGACCGATCCCGTAGCTGCCAGGAAGAGGTTCGACTTTTAATTTTAGTTTTGCTTTGTCTATTTTCTTGGAACAGACTCATCCTTTTTTTGCACTTGTTTTTGTCAAGCGCTGCAACGAGTTTGCTGTCTGACAATTGCCACCTTTTTTTCCTCCATCTCATACGTGCAGCGAGCCGACAGCTGGTGGACGAGCAGTTACGAAGAAACAGGCGCCAACGTCAACCCGTGTTTCTACTCAGTTGAACAAAGGCACCCCCATTGCCGGTGACACCCCTTCCACCAGGTCATCTCCTCGCACGCATTTACGGCGACCAACACCGGGATCTGTCGTGTTGCTGCACTGAGGAAGGCAGTCAAGAAGTAGGTTTTTTCCATGCGCTTTCATTGACATAGCGCTATATTTTCTTGATTTTCCAATGCATCCGCTTAGCTTGTCACATTGTCTTCTCGTCATCGCCTTCACGTGGCAAATCGCTGTTTTCCAACTGATTTTTCCTTCCTTTTTTAAGTGTATGGCAACTCCTATTGGTTTTACATGGCAACCGCATCTAGGCCAAATGGTAACTCTTATCGTACCTAATGGCAATCGCCATCTTTACCGCTGGCTTGTGAGCTCATCCCACACCTAGGTTTGAAATTGCATTCATGGTAGATCGACATGTTTATCATTCTTCAAGTGGGCTAACATGGCACCCGCCGCTGGATTTTGTATGGCAACTGCTAACTATGACACATGGCAACTCACATTCCCCTTACATGGCAACTAACAGCTTTTCCACCTGTTTTTCATTTTTTTTAAGATTTCTACCATGGCAAACATATTTTTTGTTCATTTTTAATACCTTTTTCATGTGCTCTATTTTTTTGCAGGGTGAAGAAGACTACTACGCGCAGGGCCAAGCATATCAGTAAGGACCCGCTCGAACGACTACATTCAAAGTTGTCAACAGGGGGCAACTCAGATGTACATGAGGCGCCAGGCGACAATACTGCTGTTGCACCGTCAAACGCTCCCACCAACTCTGATGCAAGTGGCCGACCATCTCCGCCGGCTGTAGATGTGCAGGCTAGAACAACAGGCATCCGTACATCGGGGAGTGACGAGTCGGTATCTGCCAGGACAGCTGAAATATTGCCAACTCTTCTGGCAATGAAGGATGCTTTCTTGTGAGCCATGCCACCCCATCGCCAAGCGTTGAAGTGGACGCCCGAGACGAACCTAAGCAAGGAAGATTCCCGCCATCCGACATCGATTCCAAGCGGCGTGCGTGGTGGCACTCCTGTGTCCACGACGAAGCGGCCGAGGCGGCATTCACAATGATATGCCATCTCGGTGAGAGTCCCGGCACAACAGCTCCAGCTCTGCCGGTGCAGATATCGCTAAGGCGATATTTCGCATGCTGGTCTTCCACCTAGGCGTCGTAGCCCCGCAAGCAACCAACAGACATACCTAACGCACGGTTGTAGCTAGGAGCAGAGAGACGAGTCTGGTTATGTTCCTGCGCCCACACTGCTCCCGCCACCGCCAAAAGCAATGTGATGGAGAAACCGGAAGACCGGAGCACAACCGATGCAGGTGTCAAGCCGGGCACGAGTGACACAGTGAACGCTGGAGCAGATGCGCTTTTACCCGCAGTGGAAATCCCGGCTTAAATCTGCGCACTTCCGGGCTCCCGGTCAATGTGGGTGTCCCCACAGGCCAAACAAGAAGATTGTCATGAAAGCTGCGGTGATACGGCGACAACATGCCCCGCCTGCAAATAAGCCCGATCATTCATGGCGGCCGATTCAGATATGTTTGTCGATCTTTCACCCTTGGATTACGCCCGCAAGTCGCTCGTGGTCCGGCGGTAGGCATGAGAGGCACCCAATGGCCTTCACCCCACCGAGTTTCAGCCTTGGCATCAGTCAAGATCAACCATAGTGCAAGATCCTATGCCAGTTGCCTTTGCTTTCCCGGGAGGCATGCCCGCAATGATGGCGCAGCCAATGGTCGAGGGCAGGAAGGCTGTCAAGTTTGCAGAGCCGATAGTGCAAGGTACACTTATCATGTCCTTATGATTTTCTTGTATACATCTTTGTAGTTTGACTTTTGTCCCAATCATATTTTTGGGGGTTCTCACTTGTGATGGCAACTGACATGTGATGACATGGCAACTGGATTTGATGCACCATGTCACATACATTTTTTTGCTGCCATGCTGCATTTAACATTTGGGCAACCACGTGGCAACTGAAGTTGATTCAACATGGCAACTGTAGTTGCTGTCACATGGCAAATACAGTGCATCACACATGGCAACTGGATTTGCCGCACCATGTCACCTGCATTTTTTGTTTCCATGCTGCATTTTTTCATACGGCAAGCACATGGCAAGTGGAGTTGACACAACATGGCAACTGTAGTTGCTATGACATGGCAACTACAGGCCAACTAGATGGCAACTACAATGCAACAACATGGCAACTGTAGTTGCTATGACATGGCCACTGTAGTTGGACCACACATGGCAACTGCCCACTTTTTGTACCTACATCTCACACCATGCACCCTGTCTTCTCACAATGCATCTGTTTTTGATTTCTAGGTATCCTAATCCACTTTTTTTTAATCCTTGCAGCCACCCCTGAGGAGATTTCACCGTCACTTGATGAAGCTTACCGCAGGATCGAGGAGGCAGCATTGCAGAGGAGGTCCTCACGAGGGCAAGGGCAATCAAGTTCCAACGTGCCTGCAGATACAGTATCTGAGGTTACCATTAGGAGTGCCACCCTGGTTCTGTGAGGCAGCAGAGGATAGTTCACCCACCTCCCGCGGAAGACTACGAGCCCGAATTCAGGGCCACTAAGGAACAGACCCAGCTGTATGATATTGTCAAGCGTTTTGGAAATGCGAGGTCCAGCAGCAAGCACATGAAGGAGCTGAAAGCGTAAATGACCACACCCCATAATCTCTCATTTTGCTTTGCTCCTTCTTTACCATTCATCTTCTTTTTTTGTACTTTCTATACATGATCCGCTTACGTTTTACTTCTTTCATTTTTCTACCTAGTAGGTATGATCCTTCCATGTTATATCGTTTTCATACAGCTCATATTTGGACAGAACCAAAGTCATTCAATGCGGAGCGACGTACGTCGACCTGGGTGATCTTGCTGAGTCCGTGAGGCCAAACGGTAAAATGTCGACGAATGTAGTTGCATGCGGGATCGACTACATCAACAATCATATGGATGTGTGTGCCGACAAGATAATCATGCATTATAGTGTGACCTGCAAAATATGGGATGGTGACTTCCACCACAAAATCCAGAGGAAGAATTTTTTTCAACACAGTGAATTCAAACTCACACTGAAGAAATATGTGAGTACTCCTCCCCTTTCTGCACTGTTTTTTCACATGGTGTGGTTTTTTGCCATCATCTGCACTTGTGTTTATGTGGCAGATGTTTTCATGTGGCAACAGCTGCCGTGCACACTGTCATCTTGATTTTTGCATCCCGTGCAAACTATGTGGCAACTTGATAGTAAAATACACGGCACATTTTGTTCATACATGGACGGCAACTTTCTTTCAACTACCCCCACCCATAACCAAACATTCTACGTGATTCTAATTTTTTTGTCCCTCTGTTGTTCTTTATGTGAACTCTGCTTCTCATTTCCTTCACTTTTTATATGCAGGTCATGTTCCCCATGTTCCAGGAGCTTGCACCACATGACCAACAAGACAAGTGTGGTCACCACTATGCCATCTGTCTTGACCTAAAGAACCAACGTTTTGAGGTGCTTGATTCAATCCGTTCGGAAGCTGATGCAGACCTTACTACGCATGCCGAATTCTTCATCAACAACCTCAAAGAGACATGGAACCGTCACGACGAACATTCAAAGGTCCAGATCAGGCATTTCCCGACTGAGTATGTGGCGACTGCAAAGCAAGGGAACACGTAATTTCTTAACCCCCTCCTTCATGTGCCATTTACATCAATCCAACCCCTCTTTTGTTGCTACATCTGAATTGAAGTCTATCTTTTGCTACGTCTGTCCTTTTTGCGTGTTCACCTGACTATTTTTCTCGTGCAGGACGGATTGTGGCTTTCACGCGCTGGAATACCTTGCAAAGTGGGAAGGCAGAATTGTCCCCGCTATCACAGCTGCAACGGTCGTTGAGCTCCAAAAAATCCACACATGGAACTAGTTGACGAATGAAGATTTCAACAAGCGGTCCGGAGCACGCGAGTTTGTGGAGGAAGCTGTCAAGAAAGTCATCAAGAGGTACAAGTGATCACGCCGGGCGACACGACCGGACGATACCTTACATTCTCGTTGCCGAGGAATGTAAGGTACTATCTCTTTGTTCTCGTCAAAAACTATGTTCGTGTGCTATGTTATGACTGCAACCCCGCGTAGGCTACTATGTAGTGGTGGTGTGTGAGCGACATTTGAATAGTTTCTGTAATATATGTGTGGATGTGAACCTACTTAGGCGTGACAGCAGATATGTTTTTTATGTTTATCATTATTACTATGGTTTCATCGTTTGTATCACCCGTTCTTTGTTTGAATGCGCCACGATGTTTTAAAACATGGCGAATGTAGTTCATCGAGACATGGTTAGCGTAACGTCATTGTCGTTGTTCATTTGGACGTCTTGCTTCTTCTATTTCATCACTAACTTCACCGGCTAGCATGGTAGGTTTGATCATGTAGCCACAACCTTTCATGCGGTTTATGCATCGTTACGCCTTTTCCAAATTGTTTCCTATACATTGCACACAATACACTATGTGTCTCTAAACCGCATCGTATTGTCATGGAAATATATGCCATGCAGAGTCATTACAAATACCATGGCATATTTTCAGTACAGCTAACATGGCGTATACAAGACAAACAACATGGCAGATCCAAAGATAATAAACATGGCGGAATCTGATTACAACTAACATGGCAGATCCAGTACAACTGAAATGGCAGATGCAGTACAACTAGCATGGCATATTTAGTATAAAATAGCATGGCATATTTAGTATAAAATAGCATGGCATATTTAGTATAAAATAGCATGGCAGACTAACTACACATAACATGGCGATTAACTACACATAACATGGCAGATTAAGTACCCATAACATGGCAATTGCATTTATCCACTCAATGAATTTTCCTTCCACTTCCGATGCCCCTCAAGAGTCATTCTCGCAATCTTAAAAAATTCTCATCATCTAGGGTACAAAACAAAATGTCCACAAGGACCATGTCACGTCGCCCCAATTTTTGCTCATGGATTGCCCGCCCCTTTCTTCGTTTTCTTGTGTTTTGCTTGAACCTCTAATCCCGACTTGTACCTTATCTCTCTTGGACGGCCCTTTGTGATGGAACGGGGTGGGTTCCTGACCTGGGTCTGCGTGCTTGCTATTCCAGATCCTATCTCCGAGTTTTCAGATGATGGCCCCGTGGATGAAGGCACACTTGATGTGCGGGGGAACCGGTGTAAGGCTTCCTCAGCTTTCCTCTTCTTGATCTCATCAAGCTCTCTTTTCAGTGCCTTCCTGTGTTTTTCCGCGACTCTCGCTGTCTCATCACTCTTGCACGCTTCATCAATTAGCTCAGCATAGTTCTTTGTCAGCAAGACGTGCCTCACGGCTTCCATGGTTGACTCAGGTCTCTCGTCATGCACAGCCAGAACTGCGTGTGTTGTCTGTGGCGCCAACGCGTCGTCAGCGTCCCAAGTCCATCGCCGCCTTATGAAATGGTGGGGCATCCGTTTCACAGCATTCATGTCCATTACTTTTAGTATGTGACAACACACAATGTCGTCCCGTTCGAACTTGCAGCATTGGCAGTAGTACTCGCCTTCGCCTATCGAGGCTTTGACGAAGTAGTTCCTTCCTTTGTCCGGGTCTTCGTGTTACGAATCGACATGCCCAAAATAGAACACACCTTGAACGTATGTTCGTCCACCGAAAGCCGTGGAACATGCCGCACGCTTTATTTCTTCCTGGAATCTGCAAGTTTTGTGTGTTTTCTGTTAAACTATCGTGCTTTTTTCTTGTACCACCTTATGTTGTCATGTAAATAGAAATACATTTTTGATTGAACATGGCAAATATAGTACGTTGAACATGGCAAATGCAGTACACTAGACATGGCAAATGCAGTACACTAGACATGGCAACTGGAGCACACCAGACATGGCAATTATAGTACAATTTCAACTGGACATTGTCATTTTCCACACCAACATTCCCCAATGGAAGCACATTGCATAAAACATGGCAAGTGCCCTTTTATTTAAACATGGCATCTACAGTTTGGCTAAACATGGCAGTTGCATTTCAACAAACATGGCAGATTCACTTTATTAAACATGGCAACTGCATTTCAGCATATGTGTCGCCAATATAACATTTTTCCAGTTGACATTGGCACTTGCATGCCAACATGCCCCAATGGAAGCACAGTGCATTAAACATGGCAACTGGACTTCATTCAACAAGGAAAATGCACCCGAGCAAGCACGGCAAAACAGAATTTTCATTGAACATGGCAACTGCAGCTGAGTACGCATGGCAAACAGTATTTCATTAAACATGGCAACTGCATATCATGGCAACTGCATTGCACTCTATAAGGCACCTACTGCCTATGTGCTTTTTCTGCAAATAAGACTGTAACGCAACTGACTTACTTGTTAAAGATCTTGTTGGTGTATATCTTGCTCATTTGCCTCTCCATCGGTAAATACGTTAGCAATTTTGGCTGCTTTAGTGCTGTGGTCGCTTCTTGCTGTAGCTCAGATCCCAGAATTTTTTGTTGCAAAGCTGTGTACTGCTTGGCAAACTGTAGCAATGAGTTGCCAGGGCTGACGTACCGCTTCAAAACAGCATTGAACCCCTCGCTGCGCTGCGTAGTCTGCAGAAATGGGAAGAAGCACTGCATGAAGTAGGCCGGCACCCAGTACATTCGCTTCTCCCACAGGTTAGCAAGCGTCTCGTTGTCTTGGACTTGATGTGTTTCAATCATGGCCATCCAGCTCCTTTCAAACTCCTCCACCGTCAAGTTGTGGTCCACGCACAGCTCGAATGCCTTGTGCAGCTCTGGACGGTCAGCAAAGAACGGTCCTAGCGTCTCCTCAGCCTTCTTTATAATGTGCCACCTGCAGTGCCTGTGCACTGCCAACGGAAAGACCTCCTCTATGCCTGCACGCATGCTGAAATCTTGGTCTGTTATTATGTTCATCGGAGCAAGTCCATCCATGCACTCCAAGAAGGTCTTGAACAGCCAAACGTACCCATCCGTGTCTTCGTTCCGGACGAGCCCGCAGCCGAACTGCAACGACCGATTATGGTTATTTATTCCTATGAACGGAGCGCATGGCATCTTGTACATATTGGTGAGGTACGTCGCGTCGAGTGAAATGCAATCTCGGAAATGTTTGTAGGCTCTCCTTGCAGCACCATCCACCCAATACATGTTCCTGACATGGTCCTCATCGTCCAACCTTATCCTGTAGAAGAAATCTGGATCTTCCTTCGCTTTCTCATCGAAGTAGGCAATTGTGGCCTCTATGTCTGCCAACTTGCTCTCTCTACGGTACTTGGCCTGTAGGTTTGTGACGTCAGCTGGTATGTACGGCATGCTACTCAGTTTCCCCTTTTTGCTGTGGATGAGAGATAGTATCTGTACCATTCTTGATGGACCGACGTTACAATCATGTAGCAGCTTCTGAATTGCCTTTCGACGGGGTGAACCCTCGTGGCGGTCAGAAATTTTACCAGGTCAAACTTCTTTATGAGTTGGTGGTTGTGCTCGTCAAAATATTCAGTGACCACCCACTATGTACCATCTACGTTTAGCTTACACCAGACAGGGCATTCAGTCTTGAGAATGATACCTCTCTTTCATTCCGGAACGACAGGCGCGACACCTTTCCCCTTCTTATTCCTCCGTGCCTTGTGGCACCTCATCTCACCTCTGCTGTATTCGTTAGTTTTCTTAATTTTTCTATGGTATTCGGTGTTGACCGCAAATCCATGGAACTTTGCATATGTCTGGTAGAATTCCTTTGCTTCTTCGAACGATTCAAATCTCTGCCCAACATACGGTGGCTGAGGTACCATGATCTCTGATTGCCCACCATCTTCATCCCCTTGTGCGTCGTCGTCAGTTTCATCATTCACTTCAGCATCGGCGGCAGTTCCATCTACTTGAGTGTTGGCAGTGCTTGTGTTCAAAGGGGTGCTTGTCGGCATTGCTGGAATGATTGCCATTCCCGACTCTGACTCGAAATTGTTTGCGGCATGATTGTTTGTCGGCTCAGAGCTCCCCGCAGTAGATGTCCCCGCGCCGCTGTTCACTGTAGTTGTAGGCCCTGTAATAGAAAAAACAGGTACGAGAGTAAGATTTTTGTTTGAATAACATGTGTATCGCAACGGATCACACCATCTTCGAGTGAGTTGGCATGACATCATTTCAAACAGCAAGCCGTGAGGCTGCTTGGCGTGGACATGTATGGCAGTCAGAATCGCCCAAATCATGGCAGCTATCGTTCAACAAACTAGGCAACTACTGTTTTGCCTACAAATAACTACAAATAACAAATGTAGTGCTGTTTTTGTGGTTCAGTTTTTTCCTTGCCTTGTTGTGCTGCATTTGACCATCTTGTGTGGTGCTGACACCAAAATGATGTGCTCCACCTGCAGTTTGTGAAGCTTGCCACGAGACGTTTGCCGGGTTACCACCAGCGTAATAACCTGTAAGCATAGTATTGGTTGGTCAATTCATGGCAAATGCAGTTTGTGCTAGCACGGCATCTGCAGTTGCCCCTGATGTGGCAACTGCAGTTTTACTGGCATGGCAACTGTAGTTGCATCGGTATGGCAACCGGAGTTGTTCCTTCATGGCAACTGCAGTTGCCATGGCATGGCAAATGTAGTTGCACTGGCATGGCAACTGCAGTTGTTCCTCCATGGCAACTGCAGGTGTCTATGGATGGCAACAACAGTTGTCCAGGGATGACAAGTGTAGTTTTTAATTCATGGCAATTGTAGATGTCAACTATGCTCCTTCTGCTAATTGAGCATCCGCAACTTAACTTTTTTATGGACTCACCTGCATGACGTCGATGGCAGGTACATGGGTGCTGCACGATGCCACGTGCTGCATGAACGCTCTGCATTTTCACCCGTGATAACTTCGTGAGTCCTTTTGCCGCTTTTTTTTGCATGTTCATTTTTCATGTCCACAGCAGTATGTGCTCTTTTTCATTTTGCATTACCTTGATTAGCCATACTAGCTAGTTGAAGTTGGCTGCCCGCACATTTGTCAGTGTTAGCGCCTTGTGACTGAACTTGCCACGGGGGCCGCTAAGAGTGTTTTGGTCATAAGAACCTGCGAAAAAATGAGAGTGTACGACATAAGTAGAATGTCATCTTCATCGTTGCGAAGATGGCAACTGTTCTCTTCTTTTGTTATCACGCATCATACCTACGCCTGCATACTGTTCTCGTAGTGGCAGCAACGTCCCTGCAGAGATGAGTTGACTGTACTCTGATGCATCCCAAGGGGGCGTTTCTGGCCTTTGAGAACCCCAAGCATCAGCGCCATCTTCGTGATTCATTCTTTCCGTGTCTCGCTTCTTTCTGATGTGCTCTCAATCACTGCATGAACAAGAAGGCATCAACAATCCACAAGAATTGTATTCTTCTGTTGCTTGCACATAGAAGATAGGGATGGCAAGCAACAGGTCAAAATAGGTGGCAGCTATTGACAACGAAAGGTGGCAACTGTCGTTATACACAAGTGGCAATTAATTTTTCCCAACCCCTTCATTCCAAAAATTGTCCTTCCTGTCCTTTTTTAGGGATTCCTACTCATCCATTTCATACGCAACTACCTGCGTCAATTAAACTAGGAACTTAAGTTAATCTCAACACGTAGATCACAAAACTACTGGATCTCAGAACTACTGGTGTTGCCACCCCCCTATAGCATGGATCCAGTACAAGATCGGGGAGATTTTCAGCCTGAAGGATGAGAAGGATGAGATAGGGAGATTTTCACCTGATTTTAGCTGATCGTCTCTGAAGGGCTGGGTTGGAGTGGGGGGCTGCGGGTGGGGAGGGTTGGGGTGTGGTTTGCGGTGTGTTTGCCCTACGGATCTGCTCTGGTTGCCATGGCAACCAGAGAAGGCCGGCGACGGAGGTAGGGGTTCGAGAGGTGGGGGACGATGGCGGCAGTCGAGAGAGGCGATCGAGCGGAGGACGGGAACGGCTGGGTCGTGCGGGCAGCGGGTCGTGTGGCCCGGACGGGGCAGTGCGGGTGGGGTTGCCACGCACCGGACGTGCGGGCCGTGGTTTTGTGCGCGCGGACGTGGTCGTGTGGGCCGGTTCCCGTCCATGCCACACGAGGCGTGCGGGCGGGTTCCCATCCATGCCACACGTGTGGCAGTTATTCGGACCCTTTGTAAAAAGAAAAAGGAACCGATAATTTCTTAAATATCGGTGTTTATTTTTAATGTACTTTAGTGCAGAAGCTAACTTAGTCATCTCTGTTATCCGAAAAAGAATCGGTGCTTAAGGAAAACCAGTTTATATTTGCAAGCTCCTCTACATGGTCCAGATGTTGCTAGATAACTAGATGATCAACATTGGCTGGCCAATGCATGTCGCCAGGCTCTTTTCTCGCTCACTACACCGTGGATTAGAGCCACGCAAGACCGAGTAATGCGTCGGTTTTCTGCCTTTGTTTCTGTTTTTTCTCTTTTTATTTGTGTTTCTTTTCTAAAATTACATGTATACTATTTTTAAATCCTGATTTATGAAAATAACACACACATTTTATGCATTTAGTTAAACATGGCGAAAACAATTTAATTATGCCTTTTTGCCTAGAACACCAGGATATATCACCAAACTTCACAAGAGAGTAGAACACTCGACCTTTTTTTCTATGAGAAAAAAAATATTTGTATTTGCTATTTTTTTTTTACTATTCATTCGGGTGTATGTGGATCCATGTTCACCGATGTATTTCGTTATGTTTCACTCACGCCGATCTTCTCAAAAAATTACTCATGCGATCGGTGCCCTTGCATTCCCCAACAAAGCAAGTAGCAGGTCGTCGAGAAGTCCAAGTCAAGCAGGATACATGCTACTCTGACACAAATTACATCAGAGCCGCAAAGACCGACAAGGCACGATCACTAGGGCAGGCGAGGCTAGCGCAAAAGCTATGTCCTGAGTGGCGTGTGTTTCTATGAGAGCACGGGCTCCGCCGCCAACCACCCACACTCCTCCGTCATCATGCATGGTGAATGTGAAGAGAATCCGATCACCTGGCTTAACCAGAGGTATCTCACGGTGTAATTCACGGGAGTAATTAATCAGGAGCCATCTGAGGCCCTGCGAATTAGCAGAACACACATTGCTATAGTTGGACTGGCCACACTAGTAGCCCACGGAGTGTAATTTTACTATTGGCGTCTTGTAACTTTGTTTTTTCTCCACTGAGATTAATAATATCCATGTTTTCCTACCAACTTTATTTGTGTAATATGGTATACTGGCATGCCAACATTTTTTTTCCTTTCCTTCGGCCCATGGGAGAAATACACTCCTCCTCTTCCCTTCTATTGGAGTTGTTTTTTCTCTCATTTATAAAAGAAGATATTCACAGGGTATGTGATCGAAAGATATTGCAACATTAATTTTTAGCATGAGGGCCGCTGATTTATTTGCTTTAAGAGTCACACACATGAAGTTTTTTAGGGATTGATCTTTTCTTGATAAAGACGCTCTGGGATGGCAAGATGAACTCATTCATCTTGGGTTGCAATCGGCGTGCAAGGAATATTGGAGGTGAGTTTAGCAATACTACAAATGAGGCTTATGCGCCAAAAAGCAAATAGATGTTAGATTATTTGCATAGAGCCATAGAGTCTGATGTGATTGCATCTGAGAACACATAAGCACATAAAAAGAGAGGGTTTCGGGATTCTTTACTTGTGATAGAAGTTGACATGGTTGACTGCTCGATGTAGGCGAGATAAAGGGATGATGTAGTCTATGTAGACAACCTCCTAAAGTCCTGATCCCCTCAGACCGCCACCGACACTGTCCTGTGACGGCGGTGAGATGGCTAGGTTTTCCCGTTGATGCAGCACAACCTTTGATCAGTTAGGGTTTTGGAATATGGGGAGGAGAGTGAACCTGATGTGAATGAATGACAACATAGAGGCTCGGCTCTTTCCCATATGCCTTTTATATAGCATCATGCAATACGGGACCTAAACCATGATTTGGTTTGGATGCCCCCGATCAGGGCGCATTAGTAAGAGATGAGGCGCATGTACGTTGGTGTGTGGGGCCCTCTCTTAACGTTATTTTCTTCCTTGTTAAGTCGTTAGATCAAACTGGCCTGTTAAGCCGTGAGATCAAATCAGCATCCCCCCGATCGTTAGGCTTAACCAGATTTTTACCCTTCTCCGTTGGAATGATATACCAAAGTAAAATGTGGGGCCCTCTCTTAATGCCACAGAACCTCAACACTTATAGCATAACAACCTATTTCGAAATGGAAACCATTTTGCTTATTGGGCGTGGTTTATTTTAGTTGTCCCTTTATTCTAGAATCATAAGCCTTCAAGTAGTCCCATGCCAATAACATGCTCACGAAAAGTATTGGGTGGTACCCTTCAGTTCACGGATCGGCAACCATATGTATCGTTCTTATATGTTTAACATTAATTGTTTGATACTGGATTCTATCTTTCATTACATGAAACTCGATATTAATGTGTTTGGCAGCCGCAGTTGCCTTCTTGTTACTTGTATAGAAAACTATGGGTTCATGATCGCAGTACAATACAATTGGTTCAGATATGTTGTCAGCCACTTTAAGCCCGGGAATAAAAATCTTTAGCTATATAGCCTCCCCGGTGGCCTCAAAAAATGTGCTTGCATCATAGGCACAACAATGAACGTGTGTTTGGAGATTTTCCACGATATGGTTCCTCCCGCGAGTGTGACTATATAACTTGACGTGGATTTCTTACTATCCCCACACCGGGCAAAATCAGTCTGAATTACTAATAACTTCTTTGTTATAAGACCTTTTATATGTAAGCATGAGACCTTTAGTTCCTTGCATATAATGCAACACTTTATTTGCGGCCTTGCAGTGGTCCTGTGTCAAGCATTCAAGTTAGAAAAGCCAACTCCGAGAATGTACAAACTTGAGAGTACATGATGCTTCCGACAGCTGCAGTATAAGGAAACGATTTCATCTGATCAACTTCATACGGGTTCCTCGAACATTGAAATGTCCCAAACTTATCGCCCTTCAGTATAGGAGCAAGTGAGACTACACACTTATGCATATTGAATTTCTTCAATATTCTCTCACTATATGCCTATTGTCATATTACTAACATTCCTCTAGACCTGTCTCGATGAATCTCGATCCTGAGGACATACGAGGCTTTACCAAGATCTTCCATATCAAAACTGGATGGCAGAAAATTCTTGGTCTCATGCAGCATATCCTTATTGCTATAGGCTGATACGTATCCAATGTATCTATAATTTTTTATTGTTCCATGTTGTTATATTATCATTCTTGGATGTTTTACAATCATTTTATAGTCATTTTATATCATTTTTTGGTACTAACCTATTGACATAGTGCCCAGTGCCAGTTCTTGTTTTCTGCATGTGTTTTACATCATAGGAAATCAATATCAAACGGAGTCCAAACCCAACGAAACTCCTGGAGGATTCTTTTTTGGGACAGAAGACATCCAGTGGGCCATGCAAGCTCCTGGGGTGGCTCGAGGCGAGCAGCACCCACCAGGGCATGCAGGAGGCCCAGGCGCGCCCTGGTGGTTTGTGCCCACCTCGGGTGCCCCCTGAACCGCCTCTTTGCTCTATAAATACCCCAATATTCCAGAAATCCTAGGGGAGTCGACAAAAATCAATTCCAGCCGCCGCAGAGTCCAGAACCACCAGATCCAATCTAGACACCGTCATGGAGGGGTTCACCACTTCCATTGGTGCCTCTCCTATGATGTTGAGTAATTCTTTGTAGACCTACGGGTCCGTAGTTAGTAGCTAGATGGCTTCCTCTCTCTCTCTTGATTACCAATACAATGGTCTCTTGGAGATCCATACGATGTAAGTCTTCTGCGGTGTGTTTGTTGGGATCCGATGACTTTGAGTTTATGATCAGATCTATGTTTTTATCCATTAAAGTTATTTGAGTCTTCTTGATCTCTTATATGCATGATTGCTTATAGCCTCGTATTTCTTCTCCGATATTTGGGTTTTGTTTGGCCAACTTGATCTATTTATCTTGCAATGGGAAGAGGTGCTATGTAGTGGGTTCGATCTTACGATGCTTGATCCCAGTGACAGAAGGGGAACCGACACGTATCTATTGTTGCTACTAAGGATAACAAGATGAGATCTATATCTCCGCAATAGATAAACGGATCTCGTCTACATCATGTCATCGTTCTTATTGCATTACTCCATTTTCTCATGAACTTAATACACTAGATGCATGCTGGATAGCGGTCGATGTGTGGAGTAATAGTAGTAGATGCAGGCAGGAGTCGGTCTACTAATCTTGGACGTGATGCCTATATAATGATCATTTCCTGGATATCGTCATGATTATTTGAAGTTCTATCAATTTCCCAACAGTAATTGTTTTCCCACCGTTTGCTATTTTTCTCAAGAGAAGCCACTAGTGAAACCTACGGCCCCCGGGTCTCTTTTCATCATATTTGCCTTTGCGATCTATTTTCCCTCGCATTTATTTTCAGATCTATTAAACCAAAAATACAAAAATACCTTGCTGCAATTTATTTGTTCCGCGATCTATTTATCAGATCTACCACTTTTACCTCACGTTATTAGCCTATCTTGAGGCGCCATACCCGGAAGGGATTGACAACCCCTTTAACACGTCAGGTTGCAAGTATTTGTCATTTGCGTGCAGGTGTTGTTTACATGGTGTGAGGAGGTTCTCCTACTGGTTCGATAACCTTGGTCGCATCACTGAGGGAAACACCTACCGTCGCTATACTGCATCATCCTTTCCTCTTTGGGGAAATACTGACGTAGTTCTAGCAGACATCAAAAGAAATTTCTGGCGTTGTTGCGAGGGAGGATCTTCAACGTCAACCAGGTTCCTAATCACAAATCTCATCTCCTTGCAATTTACATTATTTTTCATTTGCCTCTTGTTTTCCTCTCCCCCACTTCACAAAAAATTTCCGTTTCATTCGCCCTCTTTTTCGTTCACCGTTTTCTTGTCAGATCTTGTATTTTCTTGAACTTGTCACCATGAGTGACGTTGGTATGGCAGAAACAAATGATGTCCTAACTCCTAAATGGAGCGTACGGGTAATTTGGATGCCAAAACTTTTGTCTTGGGGCGCGGGAATTTTATGGGAAAAGAACATATCCAAGAATTTTCAATTTTGTCAGAAAATTAAGTCTTGATGATATCCCCATACTTAAAAGGACTAAATCTTATGCGGAAGCTATCTCGGCACTTGTTTTGAAGCTTGAAACTAGATTATTCGTACTCATCCTACCTTGCAAAGATTGTTCTATGAGTTGCCCGTTATAAAGGATCCTAAAGCTAAAAAGTTAGCCACTCTTGTTTTGATGAATGAATTTGACTACATAATACGAGAAGCTAGGGAAATCTTTGATTTTTATGGCATGAATCGTGAAAAACCCCGTGATTGATGAAATTCTTTATAATAGTGATTATGCTTTGAGACATTTGCTTGGAGATAACCAAATCTTTGATGAGAATCCTAAAAAGCAATTCCCCGTTTTAGATATGATCCAACAAGTTTTTAACGATGTTAATCAACACTATTCTTGGATCACTGCCGGAAATCAAAGGGGTTATGATAAAAAGCAACTTGATAGTGCTAAAGTTTCCATGGATAATGTGTTTTATGTTTTATTTACAAAGCCTCCCGACACAAATACCTCCAAGGGAAGCAAGGATAAGAGTGACAAAACTTAGATCCTACGCGCTATGCCTAGCTAGGGGCGTAAAACGGTAGCGCTTGTTGGGAGGCAACCCAATGAATAAAATTTATTTTTGCTTTTTTATTTCTGTTCTTGAGTGTTAGAAAAATTATTCTAATGTTATGATTTTGTTTTTTGTGTTTTAATTAATGTTTTTACCAAGCAAGGCCTTTGGGAAGACTTGGGTGAAGGTTTATTTGATCTTGCTGAAAAACAGAAACTTTTGCGCTTACGAGATTATTTGTCATCTTTAACAGAAGAGTGCTTTCAAGTTGATTCTTTTTGCAGAGGATTAATAGACAAATTCCTCACGTCCACCAATTTATTTCAGAATTTTTGGAGTTACAGAAGTATTCTAAATATTCAGATTGCTACAGACTGTTCTGTTTTTGACAGATTCTGTTTTCTTTGCGTTGTGTGCTTGTTTTGATGATTCTATGGTTTTCTTTGATGAGTTTTTTACATAGAAAAGTTGGAATACAGTAGATATAACGCAAACACAAAATAAGAATAGGTTTTCTACAGTAATTATAGTAGTGGTTTGGTTTCTTATACTAACAGATCTCACGAAGGTTTTGTTTGAGTTTTGTGTGATTGAAGTTTTCAAGTTTTAGGTTATCTTACGATGGATGAATGAATAAGGATAAGCAAAATGCTAAGCTTGGGGATTCCCGAGGCACCCCAAGATAATATTCAAGGAAGTAGCAAGCAACTAAGCTTGGGGATGCCCCCAAGTGGCATCCCCGCTTTCTTCTAAGAATCATCGGTATTTTATTTGAAACTATATTTTTATTCATCACATGATATGAGTTTTGCTTGGAGCGTCTTGTATGATATGAGTCCTTGCTTGTTTTGCTTTGTGTTTGAAGTATTGATTCCTTTCTGGGCACACCTTTTTGAGAGAGCCAAAAATTATGCTATGCTTGCTCCTATGCTTCAATTAAATTTTTAGAGCCACGGATTTGCTCTAGTACTTCACTTATATCTTTTTGAGCACAGTGTGCTTTGTTAATTTTGAAGAAAATGCTCCCATGCTTCACTTAGATTTATTTGGGAGTTAGTAATTTTTAAAAAATTCTCTCTTGCTTCACTTAGATTATTTTGAGAGAAAGAAAAATTATGCTCATGATCTTCACTTATATTTGTTTGAGCTTATCAAAAGCAACATATGATAATAGTCCCAAAGTGATAGATATCAAAGGAGGATATAATAAAAACTTTCATGAATATCATTGGACAAAATAAACTTGATTCTTAGTAACGGTTTTGAGATATGACGATATGATATGTGAGTCATGTTGATGAGTAATTGTGCTTTAGTAAGAATATTGATGTTAAGGTTTGTGATTCCCTATGCAAGCACGAAAGTCAATAGTTATGCAATGAAATTTATATCCTACTTATGGTGCATTATTCGGTGTTACTTATGCTTAATGCTTGGGTACGAGATTTTTCGCTTTTTGGTTGGTCGCTTCTCAATCTTTTTGCTAGCCTTCATTTTGCACTAAGTATGATCAGTACTTGTGCATCCAAAACCCTTTAAACCAGTTTTGCCATATGAGTCCACTATACCTACCTATATGCGGTATTTCCATGTCGTTCTAAGCAAATTTGCATGTGCCATCTCTAATGTTCAAAATACATTTCTCTTTTGTGTCCTCTACTGCTCACGAAACGGTAAAGGGTAGCCAATATTTTCCATGCTAGATGTGTTATTCTCACGATGAGCGTTTATTCACTTGTCATTGCACGAGAGTACGGCAAAGGTATTAGGGATGCCTAGTCCCGAAATGAAAAATGAATTTACTTTATGTTGTCAAATAATAAATTCCTTGGAAAGTGTTGGGATGCTCCAAGTCATTTTCGTTGGTGGGAAAAGTATGCCTCTCAAAAATAATTTTTATCTCTCAATTTAAGCTTTGAGCTCTAGCACCTCTACAAATCCCTACTCCCCCGCGAAGGGCCTTTCTTTTACTTATGCAATTTTTATTTTGAATTTGAGTCTTCATCTTCTCTTATAAAGCACCAACTAAGGGGCACTATGATCGTATTTGAGCATTGGGTGTAGCTAATATTCGAGTGTGTTTCACGAATGGATCAATGATTGATCATGATGGGCTAGGGATAACTTGCTTTAGTGTTGATATTTTGAAAGACATGGTTGCTTGTGGGTATGCTTGAGTATTAAAGTCTTCATGTCAAAACTAGACTATTGCTTTGAGTCATATAAAAGTCCATATGTCCATGCTATAAAGAAAAGAAATGTGATGAACATGTTAGGCAGCATTCCACATAAAAAAATTTGTTTTTATCATTTACCTACTCGAGGATGAGCAGGAATTAATCTTGGGGATGCTGATACGTCTCCAACGTATCTATAATTTTTTATTGTTCCATGTTGTTATATTATCATTCTTGGATGTTTTACAATCATTTTATAGTCATTTTACATTATTTTTTGGTACTAACCTATTGACATAGTGCCCAGTGTCAGTTGCTACTTTCTGCATGTTATTACATCGCAGGAAATCAATATCAAACGGATTCCAAACGCAACGAAACTCCTGGAGGATTTTTTGGGCTAGAAGACATCCAGTGGGCCAAGGAAGCACCTGGGGGTGGCTCGAGGGGAGCAGCACCCACCAGGGTGCGCTAGGAGGCCCAGGCGTGCCCTGGTTGGTTGTGCCCACCTCGGGTGCCCCCTGAACCGCCTCTTTGCTCTATAAATAATTCAATATTCCAAAAACCCTAGGGGAGTCGACGAAAATGAATTCCAGCCGCCGCAGAGTCCAGAACCACTAGATCCAATCTAGACACCGTCATGGAGGGGTTCACCACTTCCATTGGTGCCTCTCCTATGATGCGTGAGTAGTTCTGTGTAGACCTACGGGTCCGTAGTTAGTAGCTAGATGGCTTCCTCTATCTCTCTCTCTCTCTTGATTATCAATACAATGGTCTCTTGGAGATCCATATGATGTAAGTCTTTTTGCAGTGTGTTTGTTGGGATCCGATGAACTATGAGTTTATGATCAGATCTATCTTTTTATCCATGAAAGTTATTTGAGTCTTCTTGATCTCTTATATGCATGATTTCTTATAGTCTCGTATTTCTTCTCTGATATTTGGGTTTTGTTTGGCCAACTTGATCTATTTATCTTGCAATGGGAAGATGTGCTTGTAGTGGGTTCGATCTTACGGTGCTTGATCCCAGTGATAGCAGGGGAACCGACACGTATGTATCGTTGCTACTAAGGATAACAAGATGAGATCTATATCTCCACAATAGATAAACGGATCCCGTCTACACCATGTCATCGTTCTTATTGCATTACTCCATTTCTCATGAACTTAATAGACTAGATGCATGCTGGATAGCGATCGATGTGTGGAGTAATAGTACTAGATGCAGGCAGGAGTCGGTCTACTAATCTTGGACGTGGTTCCTATTTAATGATCATTGCCTGGATATCGTCATGATTATTTGAAGTTCTATCAATTGGCCAACAGTAACTGTTTTCCCATCGTTTGCTATTTTTCTCGAGAGAAGCCATTAGTGAAACCTACGGCCCCCGGGTCTCTATTCATCATATTTGCCTTTGCGATCTATTTTCCCTTGCATTCATTTTCAAATCTATTAAACCAAAAATACAAAAATACCTTGCTGCAATTTATTTGTTCTGCAATCTATTTATCCTATCTACCACTTTTACCTCATGTTATTTGCCTATCTTGAGGCGCCGTACCCAGAAGGGATTGACAACCCCGTTAACACGTCGGGTAGCGAGTATTTGTTATTTGTGTGCAGGTGTTGTTTACGTGGTGTGAGGAGGTTCTCCTACTGGTTCTATAACCTTGGTCTCATCACTGAGGGAAATACCTACCGTCGCTATACTGCATCATCCCTTCCTCTTTGGGGAAATACCGACGTAGTTCTAGCAGACATCATAGGCCAACAAAATATAATAAACATATAGCCCTATAATTGTGAACCTACCGCCTTTAAATTTAACATATATGCAGTTGTCCACGACATTTCCATGAAACCAAAAGTTTCGATAATCTTACCAAACTTAAGGTAACACTCTCTTGAAGCTTCCTTCAAGCCATAAACTGGTATCTTTATACGATATGCTAAATGTTCCTTCCCTTCCATAACAAAGCCTTTTGGCTAAGCCATCTAAATGTCTTCTTTTAGGTCACCATTTAGAACTGTTTAAAATCCGTTTGGAGCAGTTCTATGTCGTAATGAGCTACCAATGTTGTGACGACTCTGGTAGAATCTTTGGTTGACACACGAGAGAATGTTTTAATACTCGATTCATTCTCTTTGTCTGAACCCTCTTTCCACAAGCCTTGCCTTGAACCTTTTGACATTCACTTTGGAATTGTACTTGGTTTTAGTCCACTAGTGATTACGTATTTTCATCTTGAAGGTGCAGCCTCTCTCGAAACCCACCTAATGCATAACTACAAATACTAATTATCAACCTCCAATCCTTTGCGCTTGCCCCTATTCAAAATATTACCGTGAACTCCACGTAGCACATTGACGGTGGATTGAACCCAATTCCAATCATTCATTGTTGCCAATGTCACGTTATTTTACAATTTCGAAACAATAGCAACAATTTCGAGGTCCTATATTTTTGTTCACTAGTTCTGATGACCTCGGTAATGCGCTCTCTCAGATGGAGTTATACGATCTATTACCTGCACTCCGCCTCTTCATAGCACTAATGCTTTTCTTGCTTAAAACCATTTGTTGTATATATGTCTCTATATTATCCTCAGCCCCATATTCAATTAATTTATGACCCACCCTTTGATACTGTCTTACTTTAGGTTTTCATGGTAAATAATCTAGCACACTACCAACAGAGAGATGTGCAAAATTAGGATGTTGATACATGACGCTTGGAGCATTTGTTTTGTCTGATTTCAGCTTATAGAAATCAAATTGTTTTCTTTAGTATTTTACCTGCACTTGACTTCAATTTCAGAAAAAAGAGTGGCACATGATCTGAGAGAGCTTTTATTATCTACATGTCCTATCATCACATGATCTGTTAGGAAGTCAAATGTTCGGAATAGTTGTGCGGTGCTTGTTAATTAGCGTCTCTACAAAGTTACACACATGTGTTTGAAAGGTATAAACTTATAAGGAATTCCATCCAAGAGTCGTTCAAGCTCTCATGGACAAAAAGAGATCAAGGAGCATTAGTTGTTTTATCCTTCACTTGGTTTGGCTAGCACCCTCTATTTTAGTCTAAACAATCGTTTTGGCATCAGATAACATTTGCATCAATGGTGTACATGGATTTTCCAAATCATTCTAGTGGACATATAATGTCGCACATCTTATTTTGTATTCACTTTTTACTTTAAATCTGATTTGTGTTACATATTTTTGCTTATCTATTAATGATGGTGCTAAAATACAAAAGGAAGGATGCCATCCTTAGAATTGTGCATTTATACAACAGGCAAGCATATCTTTTGTACTAATATCGCATTTATATGTCCCCGAAGTTGATGGTGAGCTATGTATCTCTTCTATATATTGTATTTATGTCATACTATTGAATGTTGTATATCTTGTTATTACAAATATGGAGGGCCACACAGTTCAATGTATTTACTAAGTATTGCATTTATATTCTCTCACACTTTAAAAGAACAATAATAATTTTATATTTTATATTTTCTTCTATTCAAATAAATAAATGTCACATGTGCTATTTCATTAATTTATATAAGCACTATATTTATTCGGTCATTCTCTAGAGATATGTCTCTTTGTTTATGTTATTTGAACAAGCACACTATAACTATTTAAACTAGCAAGATATGTCAATATTAATTAGTGAGAGATACATAAGTGCATGATCAATAGCTAGGATTTCACCACCCTTCCCCATAAATACGACAAGATAAAATACTTACTGGCCATTTTCAAGTATAAATATAAAAAGGTATTCTTCTTTTAGTATTGCAACATTATTAGCACTCCGGGATTTCTTCTAACTCTAGGATCATCACCTAATACTTGATTGTGACTCATCATAAATACTAGCATTACCATGCAAATACATATAAAATAAATGTCATTGATCCACATAAAAGGGCGAACAAAATTTATCTTGAATCGGCAAGATTTGGCAACAATATTGGTAGGGGAAATACATTAATGTGAGATCATTATCTAAGATGTTATTGTGTCTCTCTATATATAGGGAGTGATCACATAGGAACATAAGAAGGAAGGAGAAGTAGAAAAAAACTAATCTCTTTGTCCTCGTGGCACTCGCTAAGAACAGTACAGGATGGCCGACAGTCATGTGTTCCATAGCTATTGCTTTCATATATGGTGCTTTCCATTATGTGTTCTACCTTCCAATCCTGCAATGCAGGCACTGGTATGTAGCATTTTATACCCCTATTTTTTGTGAACTTTCCTGTTGTTCAAATTACTCAACACATTGCTAATATATCTTGTTTGATCTGTGTGTACATGTTGCATCTGCAGAATCTATTCATAATGTGGTTTGTGAGACTCTCGATCCCTGTAATACCTGAGGTGCGAAGACATGTGTAATCGTATAATGCAACATCAATTCAAACACTATTGCAAGACACATAATGTTCAAATTCCAAACTGTTGTTGTATAGAACAATAATATAATTGTTGGTTGTCCTGCTTGAGCCATGCAATGTTGAATAAATTTATCTAATAAATTGATATCAATAAAGATGTTTTCCAAGTAATCTGGTGTCTTAGGAAACTCTCAGGGCTCATGTCACCTCTGCGGAAAATAATCCCACCAAGGTTAAAATACATATATGGAAGCTTGGGTAACCAGGAAAGAGATATGCTCATCTTATCGAGGAAAAAATATATATGTTATATGAGAACTAAGTAAATAATTCCCAACACCTGTGTGCGTGCTTGTGTGTGTGTGTGTGTGTGTGTGTGTGTGTGTGTGTGTGTGTGTGTGTGTGTGTGTGTGTGTGTGTGTGTGTGTGTGTGTGTGTGCGCGTGTGTGCGTGTATGTGTGTGTGCGTGCGTGCGTGTGTGTGTACGCTTATTATTTATAAAAGAAAATTGTTTGATACTAGGATATATATATTTGATTAGACATGGTAATTATGAGGATCGCAAGTATTCCTGCATACAAACTCTCTATCTATGCATAGATCGGTAATGCACAAAGATCGCACCCAAACTTTGTTTCTACGCACCTACATAGTAACGCATGCCAGGTTGATATGAGCGCACGGACTCAATGACCATAAAGTGAAACATGATTCAAAAGGCTATTCCTAAAGGGGAACAATGTGAACATCAACAATATGAGAATTTATGTGTTACCTTTGCCCATTGAAATTATGGGAATATATCCTTTCATGAGACCATTTCCATTTTAACCTGGGTGGGATATAAACAACATTTATACATTTTTCATTGAGAAAAAAAAATGTTTTTCATTTTACATTAGTGTATCATTTAATAAATGATGTCATCAACTAGTTTCCAATTGGCGCAGCACGGGCCAGGGAGCGGACCGCGCACACCCCTGCTGCCCCCGCGCGCCCATTTTGGGCCGGCCCATGAGTGGCAGCGGGGATCCCCCCATAATTCAAAAAAAAGTGAATTGGACTCAAAAATGTCCCTGCATTCAAATAATGTTCACGAATTTTAAAAAATGTTCGTGAATTTGGATATTGATGAATAAAATTTATCACATGAATAGAATTTGAATTTTATGAACATTTTCTGAATTTTGATGAACAAATTCTCAATTCAAGAAATTTTTCTAACAAATTCAGATGAAAGTTTCGTAAAAAACTTTTGAACATTTTTTGAATTTGGTGACATTTTGGAATTTGATGAACATTTTAAAAAATTAAAGTGAACAAATTTTGAATGCGATGAACATTTTTTCAATAATATGAACATTTTTTAAATTAGAAGAACGTTTTTCATTTTTTGTACCCAACGAAATAATTCTCAATGCAAAAACACTTTTTTGAAAATCAGAACTTTTGAGAACTGGATGAACATTTTTTGTATTTGATGAACACTTTTTAAAATTATGTTGCATAAATTTTGAATATGATGGAAAAAATTTCAATTTCATAGACATTTTTTGAATTAGATGGGCTTTTTTGAATTTAGTGAAAAAAAGCGAGAAAAAAAGAAATAGAAAAAACGGACACGAAGAAGAAATTAAAAATAGGAAAATAAAAACAAATAAGACAAGAAAAAACATAAAGAAAAGAAAAAAGAAAAGAACTGGGGACCTCGTGCCCCACAGGGGCCGACCATGAAGGCGCGCAGAGGTACTGGGGGGTGCGCGTTAAGGCGCTAGGGGGCGCCCTACGCGCTCCGCCATCGGCGCGTACACCGCCAGGGAACCAGCAGCGCGCACCCCCACCGCCCTCCCCCTGCGCCCCCGTGGACCGGCCCATGTTCGGGCAGGAAAACAGGGAAGCAGTTTTTTCTTTTTGCTCTTTTCTGTTTTCAATTTTTTTTTCCTTTTTAAAAGTAATTCGTATTTTTAAAAAATTTGCAAATTTTTAAATATAAGATAACTCAAAAATAGTTCATGAGTTGAAACAATGTTCAGAAAATGAAATATCACGGATTCAAAAAATGTTCTCCCTATTCAAAAAGAGTTCTTGAATTGAAACAAATTTACAATTCCAAAAGGATGAAGATTTTTTAAAATTTAATGAACACTTTTTTATGAAAAATAATGAAAAAACAAAAGAAAATAAAAAATGACCAAAAAATAAGAAATAATAAAGAAAGGAAACGAAATAAAATTTGCTGATAATGACGAACATTTTTGTGTGTTTGATGAACATATTTCGATTTCCATGACCATTTTTTTAACTTGATTTAGATAATTTGTATTCAGAAACATTTTTTACAAAAAGAATGAACAAATTTCGAATTCAATGAACATATTTTGTATTTGATGAACATTTCTGAAAATCTATGAACAAATTTGGAATTCAATGAAATTCTTTAATTTGATAAATAAATTTTGAATGATAATGAACATTTTTAAATCCGACGAAAATTTTTTAATTTGATGAATTTTTTTTTATTTGTTGAACACTTCTGTATATTGATGAACATTTTTGAATTCGATGAACCAAAAAATGTTCATGAATTTAAAAAGTGAAATGTAAAGAAGTATACAATTTTTAAAAAAATGTTCATGTTTTCGAATACTGCTGATAATTTGAGAAAATATTCATGAATTTGAAATATGTTTTAAATTAAAAACAAAAAACATTCACAAATTTAAAATATTTTCGCAAATTGTATAAAGAAAACAGGAAATAAAAGAAGAAAATAAAAGAAAACGGAAAAGGAACATAAAATAGAAAAGAAAAAAATAAAAACCAAAAGAGAAAATAAAGAAAAACAGAAGAAAAATACCGATTCAGGGAAGGTTTTAGAACCTTCCAATACCGGTTGGTGTGAATCCGTAAAATGCGTCGGCCCATAGAAACTCCACGCATGAATGGGGTGCGCACGCTGTCTCAATGTTGTGGCCCGCGCGCCAAATAGGAGCCGCCTAAAGTGAGTGGTGTGCTAGCACTCCATCACCTAAAGATGGTTAGCTTCTTGGGGCCCATTAATACTATTTTTCTTTACTAAAATTTATTTAAATAACCATCAGGTATATTGGCATACGATATTCTCATGGTCTAAGGAATCAAAGTAAATATTAACCGTTTATATAAAAATACTGACAACATGATAACAATGTGATCTCGCGGTATTTTATAAGATGGGTTGATCCAACACCATTGTTCTAATTACCGATAGCATTCTTGTTATTTTAACAATCCTCATGATCGGAAAACAAGATCATCATAATACATGAGCTAGTCTCAAAGGCATGACTAGGAATCATACTGGTGTTTATGTTTCCATACATGCAATTGAGTTGTCTCCCAGACTCATATTCAATAATCAATGCAATTATAGCACAGAAATATAATCTAATTATAAATATGGAAATATAATAATATATTTACAAATATAATAATGCGTTTATTATATGTATGGCGCAGTTTCAACATATGTGAGATAGTCTGAGATTGTACAATAGCTAGTTCATATTCTAATCTTGAGTGCACTCACTAAAAAAACTTTCATGGCTCTGCCTCTGGCCATGACTACATCTATAGTTCGTCGCCCTCATTCTGTGGATCGGTGATCGACTAATGATGGTATCTGTACGATATTGAGGAAGCATCTCATGTCTTGTACGATGTTGCGTGGTGATGAATGAGTTGTTGTACTTGTTTGACTGTTAATAACGGTTTTCATTTCATACATTGAAGGTTGTGTGCAGTATATGCTTGTGTGTAAGACAAACTCTATCATCATATATGCCCGATCACCAAAATAACTGCTATTATGACAATTTTGGCAAAAACACTATAGAAGAGTCACCATCTCGTCGAGGATCGTCATAATTTATGGAGCGCCCTTCATATTTTTTTTCTCTTAGTCATCATATATGCTGTCTCGGGGTTGCCTTTTGGAGCGCGCTCCATATGGCAGTTCCGTCTAGCAGTAAGAAAACCTCACACGGGACGAAAACACTCTTTCGCGAGCGCGCGTGCAAACGCGTGATCCACTTCCCTCGTTCTGAATCAACTGCAGTAGTTTCCATGTATTCGTACAGTGGCCCCACATCCTCCTTTGACGTTGCAAGCAGTCGATCGTTGCATGCACGGGATATTCTCTCCTCCTGACTTTAGTTTCCGGTAGGCCCACTGAACTTTCCACTAAATCCTTGGCTGTTGAATGCTATCACGTTTCTTCCATAAGAATTAATCCACACCCCCCACCTCATGCGCTGATTTTCACGGGGTGGGGCCCGCCCTTTTCTTAATTACAAATAATGCAACATGATCTACTTACTTAATCGGGACAAGCCGCACGAAATCGAGCGCTCCGATGGGCGGCGTGCATTCGACATCCCCCACATGGGATGGCAGGGAAGTTAGGGAAAATGAATGTTCCATTAATGAGTGGGTCTCACAATTATGGGCGCATCTAATATGGCGATTCTGACTTTGCGCTTTGCCTCGACGGCCTCCGTAATCCATATGAAGCGTGCTCCATATGGATATGGAGTCTGCAAATATGGCAATTCCGCTAGAGTTGCTCTAAGCACTTGATAATTACACCGTGGGCATGTTATTTTGAGTTTGGTGTTAGGAGCATAAGGACGGATATACAATATTTCCTTAAATGATGTCAATAATCCTTTGTTCCGTAACTTGTACTAGGAGAGAAGAAATTAACTACTCCCTCAGATCCATAATAAGTGGCGTGGTTATTATGGATCGGAGGGAATAACTAACAATCTTTTCCTACATAACTCATTATAGGAGTGAAGAAATTAACCAATTTTTTATGAACCTGTAAAAAAACTGTTGAGGAGCATTATGATGTTCTAGCTAATTCTTTGAATATCGACAAGCATCTCTAACACAGAGCCACCGTATTGGCAGCCTTTATATGAATACAGAGGATGTCGAGGCAATGCACAAACACGGAGTCGCCATATTTGCTATCTTCATAGTCATGGGACCCACTCATCAATGGGGCATCCCTTTTCCTCAACCTCTCTTCCGTCCCACTTGAGGTGGAATGTCATCTGAAGTTCTTTTCGCACCACATGCAATCTACTCTCTCCGTTCCGAATTACTTGTCGCAGGTATGGATGTATCTAGATGTATTTTAGTTCTAGATACATCCATTTCTACGACGAGTAATTTGGAACGGAGGGAGTACATGATACTGCCATATAGAGTGCACTCCAAAAGGCAACCCCGAGATGCCATATATGACAATTGTGAGGCTAAATTTGGGGGCCGCTTCATAATTTATGGCAATCCCTATTAAGATGGTCACTCTGTTAGAGTGCATTTTTTGGCCAAAATCCTATCTTCATAATACTGGTTATTATGATGATCAACCCAATAGAGCAACTCTGCTAGAGCTGCTCTAAGTTGAGTAAAAGTTAAATTTTGTTGGATCGATTAGGGAGTACAAATCACTTATTTCCATTTTGCAAATCCAGAGTGAGTCACATCGTCCACGTAAACTAGCAAATGCGGACAGGGCAAGGTGACAGATAGGACTTCTAATCCTGGACAGAGGTAGTAATATGCTTCTACTTATCCCAATACACCAATATCAAGATAAGCCAAATTTGTGAGTTGAGAGAATGACCCAGGAATATTTCCCATCAAGTTATTTCTGCTTAGATCCACAAATACCAAGTGTGAAGACATCGTTTTGATTTCTTTTGTATAGAGCCAGATATTTGGTTTGAGCTAATATATAGGCGATGCAATGTCGGAATAGTGAAAACAGATGCTGGAAGTTCCCCTGCACACAGAGTAAAGCATGTTCAAATATAAGGCTTATTTTATTTCTTTCAGACAAGCTATTGACCACAAACTACTCTGTTAATTTGTGGTTTATATGATACAAAATCACAATCGTAAGTAAATATTTTTGACAATGAATCTTGTGACATCAATTTCACGTCACAAAATCATTGCGATACCTTTGAAAGGTTGTCTCGAACTCTTTGTTGTCACACAAATTAGTACTCCCTCCGTCCCATAATATAAGACGCTTTTTGACACCACCTCCCTCCGTCCCATAATATAAGACGCTTTTTGACACTAGTGATGTCAAAAAGCATCTTATATTATGGGATGGAGGGAGTAGTATGCTTCTACTTATCCCAATACACGGTTCTTCTTTTACAAGTATTTTTGTTTGGCCGTATTTATATAATAATAGACCAACATCTATGCCAAATTAGTAGCATTAGATTCATGATAAAATATATTTTTGTCATATATCTATTTGGTTTCACAAGCAACGACATATTTTTGCACAAACTCGGTCAAACTTTGAGATAGATTGACCCTCCAACAAAGTTGAAAGTACACTCTTTCAAGGACGGGGGAGTATATGTTCTTGTGAACCTATGTCCTGCTTGTTGAAATTTGTTCTTCGGTTTTGGTAAATGAAGTGGTACGGCCGCCGCCTCTTCCCCCCTCGATCCCGGCAGTCTCCGGCGGATCTCGCCGCGCGCACGAGGATCTGGGCTTTCCTTCCTCTGCTCTTCCCTACCCTCCCCCGGATCTGCCCTCGCGTTGCCTCCCCGGGAGGCGGCTGGGGCGGCGCGTGCCCCTCCCCTTCAGCCCCCTTCCTCCCCTCCTCCCCCCGCCGTCGCCGGCGGGTGCCCCCGGCTTTGGCCCGGGTAGTGTCGGGGGCGGCGGGTTATCCTCTTCCCGCGCGCGTGTCCTCCCTACCCAGGGTGGGGGATGGCGGCGGTGCTGATCGGCTTGGTGGCGGCCCGCCGACCCGGCGGCGGTGGCCGGTGGCGGGCGTGGTGGTGGCGCGGCTCCTTGGCGGCGGGGCGGCTTGGTGACGCGGGGTGGCCGGCGGCGCGCCCCCGGCTCACATCTGGGTCCCTCGGGCCCCATCTGGGTCCTAGCTTGTCGGCCCCCGGCGTGCCTTCGTTGTCCTCTACGTGGTGAGGAGGAGGAGCGGCTTGGACCGGGGGCAGCGACGCCGACAGCGTGCCGGCGGCAGTGCGAAGGCGGGAACTTTACGGGCCTGTGCGGCCACGGGCCTGGTATGTTCCCGCTATTGCGTCCGGACAGCTACCGTCGTTGACGGTGGAGGTGGGGGCCTCCCGCATGCCAACGGTGTTGCTACCCTAGTCCCGGCTCCTCTTATTCATTGTGCAGGCCATGCTTCGCGGTGCCGTGGTGCGAGTGAGACAGCGTAGGAAGCTTCATGTCCGGGTTGGCGCCGGGTGGTGGTCGGTTTGGTGGCGAGCTCCAGAGTGACTGAGGTGAAAGGTTGGGATCGGGAGAAATCCTTGTTGGCTTGGCCGACAGCGATGCGGTGGCGCATCAGGGTGCCGCCGGACCTTCCTGGAGGGCATCGGGGCTACCCTTCCTCTCTCCTCTCAGCGTACCGGGGGAAACCCTTGGCAGCAGTGTCGTCATCGTCGCGTCCCTTCTTGGAGGTGTTGATTAGTACCAGCACTTCGGAGGCTCGGAGCTTGGTGGGCGAGCTCCGGTGGATGCAGCGGCCACGAGGCTTCTTTGTTTTTTTGTCGATCCGCCGTTGTCAGCATTTGTTTCTCTTGTATTTTCTCTTTCTTTTCTTTTCGGCGTGACTATGGTGCTTCTACCCCAGCACCTATCATTGATCGTGTCGGTTGGTTGCTTTGTATACAAAGTGGGGGAACCCTTTTTCGGTAAATGAAGTGGTACTCAAGGAGGGTTCCAGAAGTCTATAGTGTTCATGTCAGACAATCCCATGAACAAGTGAACGGTTATAACAAGAGCTGCTGTAGAGTTGGAGACAAGAAATGAGGCAAAGGATCATGACTCCAAGTTTGTACCCAAAGAAAAGAGTAGTCATCGAGTAGATAAATGTGTTGCCAAATCAGGTTAAGTGGGCTGAAAGCTTCGTGACCATCACTTAATTCATCGTCATTGTGGTCTTGTTATTATCATGTGATGTAATGGTATGTAACATGTAACTTATGTAGTGGTTAGGGTGCTAGTTGGTAATCTCACCACATCGGAGGTGCAAGATAACCACATCAGCAGAATGTGTGCAACCAAACACAGCATACTGCAACGATCAAGCCCAAAATCCAGTAGGCGTTCTGACATTCGCTCTACAGGGCTCTATGGCTGCTACGAGACTTGCACAACTCACTAATCAACCCCGCGTCCTACACTAGTAGAACTACACGCGGTCCTTCCTACACATATAGCTGACATTTTGAAGGTGAAGTGTAGACTCCACTTGCTGAGATTGCCTACTACAGCCATACCGTCGCAACCCACGAGCCATGCTGGATCGCAACGCAACTCATCATGCCAAATGCATGCAGTTAAACCAAGTGATACACAGAAAAATGGAAGATAATTTCTAGAAACATGCATGAATGCATGCTAGCAATGGACGAAGAAAGATCACATACAGATCTTAGATCTGGACGCATTACAAGTGCTGCTGCTGCAAATACCATCTGACTGAATAACTAGTTACACCTCGACAAACAAAAAGGGTCTTGCCTTTCTTCTTTGGCCTAATGCGAACACGATACCCAGGGGGGTCACAGATATGGCGATGCCTTTCGTCATGGAAGGCAGCTAGGTAGGTACACATGCCCATGCGTTGAGAACACCCGCCCTAGTGTGCACACCAATCAAGAAATCAGTAGTACGTGGCGGCGCCGCCGTAGTAAGCTTGGGGGGCGGCAGCCACGGCAGGTTGCTGAGGGTAAGCTGCTGCAGGTGCCGGTGCCTGTGCTGGGGTGGGCACTGCTGCTGCCACGGGCATAGCTGCAGGTTGTGCATAGCTCTGCTGCGGGTAGGCCTGCAATATTTATGTTCGCCATCAGTTGGATTTCATTTCACAAAGCAGATTAAAAACTTTGATACTACTCCCTCCGTTCACTATTATAAGATGTTTTAACTTTTTTCCGAATCAGATGTATATAGACATGTTTTAGTGTGTTAACTCATTTCAGTCCATATGTAGTCCATATTGAAATATCAAAACATCTTAGAATAGTGAAAGGAGGAGGGGTCCTTCACTAGAGAAGAGGCAAGAGGCAATTGTGAACTATGTATAGTCAAATACACAGTTACCCATAAGTTCAAACAAGTCATGTCGAAAAATGGGGAATAAAACTCCATTTAAAACAGAAAGCTAGCAGTCTATCATGAACCACAGAATGAACATTGTGCATCCAAAATTGTTCATATCTTCATATCTGAGGGTGGTAGCAGATTTGGTCAACTGTGTGACTAATCCACAACTGATAATAAATACGAGTACTCCCTCCGTCCCACAATGTAAGACGTTTTTGCAAAGCTAGTTTAGCTTGCAAAAACATCTTATATTATGGGACAGAGGGAGTAAATAAAAGGACTTGTTCACATGGAGTGATTATGCAACTGTCCTGACAACAGATTCATGTAGTACGCCATCTCTTCCGACTGAAGTAGAGTCGCATACAAGGTTAGAGTGGAGGGTATCCATTGAAGGATTGATCCCAAAAAAGAACATAATTTCAACCTGAGTATGTGCAAAAATACAGCTGCATGTACTAAGCATAGTTAATATCGAGAAGCATCTTGTAGATTTAGGTGGAAACCAGAATCACTACCTGGGCAGGGTATGTGGGAGGATAGGCACCATAAGCGGCTGCTTGAGGAGCCGATTGGGGCATTTGTTGGCTGTAGTCGTAAGCTCCATATGCAGGATAAGCAGCCTGCAGTGCACAGTAAGTTATTAAATAAAAAAACAGGCATATTACTGGAGAAATGACTACAGCTACAAATCATAGATGAAAAAGTAACAATAACAATTCACTATAATGAAAATTCAAAGATGCGATAAAAAACATAGCATAGGAATGAACCACAAGATTGACCAAATAAGGACATCTAAACAATAGAAGCAGGCCAGAGAAAATAGTTGCAGAAAATAGTCAATGGCTCCACATTAGGGAAGAGAAATAGACCTAAAAGCCAAACAATGACAAATAGCCACCAGCCCATAATTGGGATAATTTGTAGAGGACTAGAGATTCTAGCTTGGGCACAAATCAACATCTCACTTCTCTTAAGAACGGACAAACTAATGCATATAAAATAGTAAAGCGTTAAGATAAGCAACCTGTTGTGCGTAAGCAGCCCCCCATTGCTGCGCTGATGCTTCAGAAGTCACAGGCCAAACTGCAGGATTATGAGCATTCGGATCAGTTCCCATGCCTGGTTGGGTGCCATCTCCGGTTTTAGCCATTTTATCTCTACCGGACATGACAGCATCATCTGCTCTTCGTTTCTTTGATGGCAGAATGCTCCTTTTACGTGAAAAGAGAATAGTATGTCGAGTTGTAGCCTTCTTGATTGACTGTACATCCCCAAACGTATCCAAAAACTGAAGACAATTTGCAAATGTATCAGTACAAGTGCAGACTGTTATGGCACATGCAACTTTTAGGTACAAAAGGGCATTAACCACTTTCTTTCCCCTAAAAAATTTCTTCTCCCCAGAACTCCCATGTCCAGGGTGAAACAGATGCTCACAGAAGTGTACGTAAAGTATATTACGCAAAGATGTAGCATAGTCGCTCTCTTTAAGCATTACCTCTAAATATATGGAAGATAATTCTTCTTTGTCACTTAAGCTTGCCAGCTCCCCTTGAGTTTGTTCAGCTGTAAGAAACTTCTCCACCAGTGATTCTAACAAATCAATACGCTTCTCAGACTGAAAGATGGACTCAAGAAAGATGACAGCCTGCAAAAGATAATAATGAACAGTACCCAGATTAGATGGGGCCAAAGAGGGCCAGAAAAATATAGGTGGCAAACTGAAATATTTCAGATAGAATTCATAAGCTGTAACCTCAAGAACTGGTTTAGTAAGGTTAGATAGCCCGTGCAGTCCACCTGAAATCTCCCTTGCCTTTTCCAAGTCACCAACCTGCCCATTTTGGAGAATATATCAAATCCCACAAACCAAAGCAAAGAGATACACAATAAACAAGATTAAACTCAAAATAAAAAAACCAAACAAGTTCAACAAGCTATTAATTCAATGAAAGAAATGTTGTTTCCTAGAAGAACAGGCAAAATAAGAGCCTCCAGAATGTTCAGCATATGCCACATATTGTCATTTTTTAAATTGGGAGGACCATGCTTAAACAACTGCAAGAAGGGCGGTTCTTTACACCGTTTAAAGTCTGCTAATATCAATCAAAACTGTCAGATGTTCAAATGGCAAAAGTTAGACAAGCATATATAATTATGATTAAATATCAATGCAACCATGATCTCAAAGTTTCAACAAACACCTACCATATATAAGAAACGTGAGTACTGGATCAGTAGCATTGGTAAAAGCTGGCTCTGCTCCTTCTCCTTTTCAGCAGCAATGGCTTTCTCATAGACTAAACAAGCAGATTCCTTATCTCCCTGGAAGGAAATAAGATCATGAACACTTAAACAAAGACAAAAAGGAAACGAATAGTAGTTTTTGTTTGATGAAGAGATACCAGCCGATGCTCCATATTAGCATGCTTCACAATGGCTTCGAGGAGGCCAGGATATAACACTGAGTGGAGATGTTGATACTCTGCACGTGCTCCATCAGTATCACCAGTAACCTCCTTGAATCTTGCACTGAACAGATGGATCTCTGTCTGCTTCTGTTTAAAATAATAAAAGAAATGGAATGTAGCTATCAGGAAACTATTCTATAGGCAATACATAGTTATGCAGCCTAAGAAAGAACAGTAAATACGCTAGTTATCATGGACCAGTGGCAAACTGGTAGCTGATAGTGATCATGACAAAAATTATAATTTTTCATATTGATTTCTAAACGGATCAATATCAAATGAGATCTCAAAAGGCAAGTCTGCTCAAATAAGTACATCATTCATAATTTATCAGTTAAGGGTAAAATTATTTTTAGGACAGTAAAAATACATATCTGAACAACCTACAATCCAATTAAGCTAGTTACAAAGATGCCATGTTTTTCTCGACAAGTCTACATGGAAAATAAACTCAAAGTAGGTACAAAAGCAAGATGGTATGTGGCAGTGAAAACAATGCCATAATAGGGAGACAGAAGTTTGGTTGGATCCACGCTCACGAGTTCACAGGTTGATGTACATATGACTACAGGTACGCACTATGAAGCATGAATCACATGGGAGGAAAAGATGGAGATGGTTAAAGAGTAACATTACATTGTTACTGAGTATAGATAGCAACAAATAATATTATCAATAATACCTTGACAAACACATGAGTGGCACGAGCAAGAGCATTGTTTGCTAGTTCTAGGCTTTGTTTATCCTCCATGCATTGCACATAGCGGATCCAGAATTCTGAATAGCTAGCACACGCAATAACACATCTTTCATATAACTTGATAACCTGAAACGGTATTGTGTACCATCAGAAAATAGACAAAAAGAAGAAAGAAAAATGAATATAAAGCAAAAAAGAACTATGATAATGACAACAAAAAAGAGAAGTTCACACAGGTTACTCCATTAGCTGATTAGGTTGGCCCCTCCAAAAGAAAGGAGGGACCATCCTTGCTCGATAGATAGATGGTTAAGAAGGTGAGCATTAAGCAAATACCTGCATATATGAGATTCAAAATTCAAACAACTGATATTTGGTACCAAATATCATTAACCCAGAACGGCCACTGACAAATGAAAGTTTGGAGTACTTAGCCTCATCGAAACCAAACATTATGTCCACGCTCTATCCTCAGTTCAATATCCCATTACAAAGGAAGCTTCGTCCAAATACTAGCCGTTAAAGCATATAATGAAGCCAAGAAGACTACACTGTAAGTTGAAAGATTCCAAGCATTGCAGGAAATCTACTAAACGAAGATGTGATGACTGATGGAACTACAATAGCATACCTTATTAATGTCTTCTTCCTTCTCGATAAAATCAAGATAGCTGTGCCAATTTTCAAGCTCTGGTTTGTCAAGAGGCTTGACATGAAAGTATGGTCTTCTAATAGCATGCTCAAAACTACTAATCTTAGATTCATACTCTTTGGCCTTCAGATACAACTCTTCTCTAATGGAAATATATTTTGCCTTGTCCTCTGCTTCTGTTGAAGATGAAACTTCAGGCTCTGCGGTTTTTTCTACATCATTAGGATGTGCCTCCCCATCAAGTACCTGAGCACTATTCTCAACAGTAAGACAATACAAGGAAGTTTCCTCAGCAGTAAGTATTTCTGACAGGCTCCGTGTTGCAGTCAACTCCTTCAAGCTGAGCAAAAATAGTAGTTAACAATTAGACTCACAAGAAAACACATATTTTATGTTCCCTTCCCTAATATTGTCATATAATTAAGAGCTTAGTTAAAATTGCAAGTTAAAATCCCAGATGAATTAAGAAATAGTATACTGATGGTTGTGTTCGTTGAATTTTTAATCCACCAATCAGCATATCCCATTAACTAGGACGAGGTAGTAGACGAGTCATAATATAAATAGAAGTGGCAACTGACAAGAAAACATACTCAAGTACTTAAATGCATAAATAATGTCAATGACTCACCAATTAAAGTACCGATCAAGCTGCTGTATAGGGTGCTCTAATATTCTTGTGTATACCACAGCTAGATGACTCCATGCTTGAAGTGATTCCTCATACTTGATGTACTCATCCCACAAAGTATTGGAACGATAATCTGTTCCAACATATGCCAAACCCCGATCAAACAGTCTGTGGAAAAAAACAGTGGGTTTAGACTGATGGAAGAATGAAATAATCAAACCCCAGACAAAGAATACATGAGATAGTTCCAGAAACACTAAATGAATGATGGCTTGTACAATCAAACAGTGAAAGCTACATTTGCCTCGAAGGAGGGCTGTATTTTTCTTGATAGATATGTTCTAAACTTAAGTAATTTGTATAGCACAAACATGGGATCTCCAAATTGGCCACTTAGTTAATGCATTAAATGACTAATATTGGCTATATGAAAATACTTATACTCCCTCTATCCAGGTTTATAGGGCATGAGCGGATTTTTACGCCCTCGACAATTTGAGTAACGAAACATGTGTATATGCCACCAAAAGCATATCACTGGATTTCTATTCGAATGAAGTTTCTAGACATATAATTCCGGTGGCATATAGCACGTTGAGGACCTAAAAATCTGCGCACACCCTGCAAACCCAGATGAAGGGAGTGCAGATTATAGCTGCTACAAAAAGAAAAAAGGTCAAACAGATGATGTACTTCATGGAGAAAGATTAGTCATTACAACTAACAGACATGCATGGAGTCTAAGAACACACTGCCTAGAACAAAATTTGAATATATGCAACAGTTCCATGGCCTACACTACCACAAGGACTGCAGAAATACAGTGCTATATTATAAAGCATTTCATCAGGCATTCCTGTTCAGGTGCTAAGTATTGTAAAATCACTTCTCGTCATGTATTCCTGTATATATACAGCCTAAAATGCAGTAGTTAACAAAAGTCAAGACACAATAAGAAGTTAATAACTTCATCAGAATAGTTTGGGTATTCAATTGCTACCTTCTGATGACATCTGGGTCATTGTATGTTGAAATCGCAAACTGACAATAATTACACCATATGTCCACTGAATAAGTAACTGCAAGAACTGCCCGTTCATACACCTCAAAAACTTTATTGACACCATCTAGACGGCCTTCATGATCTGCATATTTCTTCCAATAGCCAAAGCACAGAGGGAACTCCGCAAGGAATGCATCATACACTTTCCGTATTTTCAATATGTTGCTCTGAGCAGGAATATACAAAAATATGGCATTAGCATAAACTTGTTTTATCATTAAAAACAATTTTATTCTACTAGTCGGCCAGATTAAATTTTATATCTACTGTTGTCCATTAAAACACATATAAGGAAATATTGACAAGACTACAGCAGGACAATGATGAAACTACTACAGGGAACAAGGCCCATGAAGTCAAATAGCATATATACTGGGATCCTACAAGACAGGGATGTAGAGAAAAATGTGCTAATCAAAACAAGGTGGCGAGTGACCATCCATGCATAACAAAGGCTGACATAACGTCGTTGTCCACAAAATACAGATCAATGGCATCTAACCGAACAAACATGTAACACGTGTGGGAACAGAACAAGGATAAGCTGCTGAAAATTAGCACATATACATACAGCAAGTTTGCAAAAGGGAGAATAATGTACTGTATGGTAAGGCAGCAGTTTCAATTTCACCTCAGCAATCCTCTCTGTCTCCTCAATAAGCGCGGTCCAAGCATCAAAGTCTAAGCAATCTGCAGTGACGATACCCCATAACCTAGCCTCTTCAGCAGAACCCACGGCTGCGGAAGAGCAAGCAACAAACGTATTAGCAACAAAAGTAGCAGGCAGGCAGGCAACGGAACCAGATGGAGAAGGCTTCCGCCCAGGCGGCATTACCATCCTCGTACGACTGCTCGGGCACCATGGGCTCGGCCATCTCGTCGGCGGCGGCGCCGTTCTCCGCGGCCTGGTAGCCCGCCGCGTCGCCGGAGGTCCCGTTCAGCGCGGCGTGCTCGGCCGGGTACGCGGATCCGTCGGGCCCCTGCGCCGCCACTTCGGGCGGGGCGCCCCCCGGGAGGTGCGGGGGCGGCGGCGGGAGGACCTCGGCCGGGTCGCTGCCCAGACCCGCCCCCGCGGCGTCCAGGGGCGGCGGTGGGGGCGGGGGAAGCCCCGCGTCGGCTCCCGCTTGCCCGTCGGGGTTCTCCATCCCCGCGCGCGGTTCGGGGCGGGGCGGTGGAGGCCGGAGCGGGCGGCGGCGGCGCGGTCGGAGATGGGAGAGGGGGAGAGGGGGAGAGGGGGAGAGCGGAGATGGGTTAGGGTTTTCTCTTGTCTCCTGCGGGGCGCGGCGGCGGCGGCTGGAGGCGGGATTGGATCAGGGAGGGATGGGGGGTGGGGGTAGGGGTGGGGTGGGCCGTCGGACAAGTAGAGCGCGCGTGCGTGTGCGTGCGTGCGTGCCCGGGCAGGCCTGCTACCGCCTACGAGTCCGTGCCTGTCCCACCCTGCTAAATTTGTGAAAAATCACTAAACTGGCCCTTTGGCCAAAGTTCAGCACAAAATGACCCTCTTTTTAAAATATTTCATAAAATGGCCTTTTTCTCATGGCGCCCGTATCTGGGGCGCCGTGCTAGACATCATAACACCCCAGTCAAGGGCGCCATGTCGCGGCGCTGACCAGCCACGTCGGTATGTCTGGGCTCATCTGTGGTTGGGGCGGGGGCGCTATGGGCGTGACCATGACGCCCTGGGCGGGGGCGCCATGCCCCTTTGATGAAATTGCCCCTGCCGCCGCGATTCACTACAGAGAGAGACAGAGGCCCGTCTCTGTTCTTCCTCTCGTCGCCAAATCACGCCGCCTCCCTTCCCTCCTCCAACCATGGCCAAGAAGGATGATCGAAGGGGAAAACCGGTGGATCTTCTTCCCCTCCTAATCCTCTAGGTAATCCCCAACTTTCTCCTCTTTTTATTGGTTAATTTTGTTGCATTCACCCCATGTGTAGGAACCCTAGTTCATCCACTTTTTCGAATTTTGTTGATATTTGCATTTGTATTAGAAATGTATGGGCAGGGATATGTATGGTATGAGTAGTATTTGGTACTTATAGTGGGTTTTTTTAGTTTTTATGTATTTGGTAGCAAATTTGACATAGAGAATAGAAGGTTGTGTGCAAATGTGTGTGTGCATATTCACTTGTATGGATGATTTGGCTTAGGTACAGATTTGTAGTTGTATGTATCCATTTGTTGTATGGATATGGATATTTGCACCTGTATGTATGTTTATATTTCCATTATTCTAGATATTTACAAATGAAAAGGAGGCTTACGATGTACATTGTAATTTTGTAGGATGGCTTCTCTGATTCATCCATCAGACGATCTACTTCATCGTGCACGGTTCATGGCGAGATGAAAGAAGAGTTTTGATCAGCTTCACTTGAGGTCCTGGTGCAGTTCATGAGAAGATGGAATATGACGAGCGATACACTGAGTATATCCTAAGACCTGGCTTCTCCCATTTGTCTCACTCGTGTCTCGTTCGATGCCGAAGATGAATCCTTGTGCGATCACGGCACTAGTTGACCGTTGGCGCCCTGAGACACATACTTTCCACTTCTTTGCTGGAGAGATGACGGTGACTTTGCAGGATGTTACAATGATCAATGGACTTCCTATCAAAGGAGAGCCTATTTGTTTTAGCACAGATTCAGAGGGATGGCGTGAGACTATGGTGGGACTCATTGGGAAGGAGCCGGGGGTGCAAGGGAAGTCCGCCGGTGCAAGTTATCATTGGATTGTTGAGAAATTTAGGAAGTGCGGATGATGTTGATGATGAAACGGTGCAACAAGATTGCAGGGCATACTTGTGGTATGTAGTCACCGACTCTTTTCTCGGATGGCACGGGCGTGAATGCTTCCTTTATTTGGTTAAAGTTGTTTGCTGGGTGGGAACATGTACTGAGTTGGGGTACGGCGGCACTAGCTTATTTGTATCGGCAGGTAACTAGTTTTGTATAGTATCTTAACAATGTAGATATTTTATATGGTTTATACTGACATATCTACTATTTGTATGTAGTTGGACGAGGCTTCCCATAGGGGCGTGCATCCAAAGAACACCGCCAAGGCAAAGGAAGCCAATATCGGTGGTCCCATGCTTCTCTTGTCGGTCTGGAGTTGGGAACGCTTGCCAGTTGGGCGGCCAACGCCTGCGGGTCTTGGTTATGAGCCATGGGATGATCATGATGACCCGGACCGTATGCCTACATGGGCGTATAAGTGGGACAAGGTTGAAGGTTTTGTTGGCAATTCAAAGACCATGTATTTGCACTATTGCAACGAGCTCGACATCATGACCCCGGAGCAGGTTAGTTTGTTGACTGTGTTGCCCATTCGGTTTTCCAAAAATCATAGTAAGCATCTATTTTATTATTTGACGCTACAGGTGACCTGGGAGCCATACGGAACGGCAGGTAATATTGGCAGAAGTCTCACTTTCAGACTGAACCGAAAGTGTTATGAAGAAGCAAACCTATGGCGGATGCGTTGCCCATTGATTTGTTACTATGCCGTTGAGTTTCACCAGCCACAATGGTTATGACACGCTTTGGCTTATATCAGGAGACCCCGCCAAAGTACAAAGACACTTCGATACATCTGCATAGGTAAATGCTTAATACTACTTGAAGGTATTCTTTTCATTGTTTCATGCTACTAACGAACATGATGAATTTGAATAAGCAGCTTGGACAAGATGAAGCAGAAGAGTATAAAGAAGTGGAATCGTGAGCATGACATGTATATCCAGGAGTTCAAGCACAAGATCAATAAGATTGAGCCCTAGATGCCTCATGGCGCTCAAGCAGTTTCCTAGTCGTGAGATGTGTTGCGCCGAACAAGTATACTATCAACTTCATATTCGAAGAAAATTGATGATCTAGGGATAGAGACTTAGATGAATCTAGCAAAGAGATGTCTGATTCGAGAGAACTGAAGCAACATACCAAATGGGTCGAGAAAATCAAAGCAAAAAATGGATCCAATATATGGAAAAAATATAACAAAACGGTCGGGCATATCCATGCAGCCTAGGCTCCTCATAAAACAAACAAAAACATCTATCCACATCCGGATAGGATGGATCTCCAATCTAGGGTGGTGTAATAGTGGATGAGCATGAGAGAGGAATACTTTGGAGACGTGCACGCCTCCATGCATGGATACAATGTCATCTTGGGGGGAGGGGTGTCGAGAGCGCAAGGAATCCGAAATAATTATTGGTGAGCAGGAACAGGAAGGAGAGCATGGGGGAGATAAGGGATGTCGTAGCTTGTTCTCCGCACGAAGAACCGTAGAGAAATCTTTGATTCAAGGATTTTAAAACAGCTTTAGTCTCTTAAGAATTTTCTTGCTGTTGAAGAAGGTTCACAATAATTTAAGCCCCAATAATAACTTCCTTTGAAGCCAATATCCTTTCTTCGAAATTATGACAGCCAATAACACATTTGAGAGCTACGCACATCAATGTAACAAAAGGCACACACTTTTTTCGGAAGTACAAATGTTATTCTGGAGGGTCAGCCTTTTAGAGAGCCTCACTTTTATCAAGGGTTTGGGTCACGCTTTCTCTTTGGGCCTACAAAACTGTTGATTTACTCTGAGGAAGAGGAGGAGGATGTACACAACACAACACATTGCCTTGTCTTCTTGCCTGAATCAATCTCAACGTCGGTGGTCTCCTTCCCCAAACCCCGCGACCACGTCAGCCGGAGGACGACTCCTCTGCCCCATTCCTTCCATCTCACCCTCCCTTGCATATTCTTCGTGCCACCACGCGCTGACTGTAGGATCAAATCGGGGTTGGTGAGCAGGGGAGGTGGCAACAGCCGGCAACCACAGTGAGATGAGGAGGAGGAGGAGCCCTGGGGTCACGCGTTAGTTTGTATGATTCGTCTGCCATGTCGGCTACAAGTGCATGGCGGAAGCGGTATTGCACACCGACCAATAGCTGCTATGGGTAAGGTGAGTACTCCTACGTCATTTTTAGTCCCACATCGCCTATCTACAATGACTCGCGCCCATTCATAAGTGTTTTCCTCAGCCAGGCTACCAGCATGTACCAGTAGAGTAGATGTAGATCATACGGTCTAGTTAGGGGCACGGGTAAAGGGGGGGCTATGCCCGGGGGGGGGGGGGGCAATGGGGCGGGGTTAGGGCGAGGGAGTATGTCTGGCCAGAGATGGTTGGGTAGCGGGGGTGTGTGTGGGGGGGGGGGAGGTTATGCTTCTCAGAAAAAAAAAGGGTTCCAAATTGTAGTGATGAAAGAAAATAAATTAAATAAATTCACTCCTTAACTGGGTCCTTTCCTTTTTTTGGCTTGCAGACTCTATTTTGTTTGACTTTCTATTTTATATATAGGGGTTGACTATTCGTCATCTTGGGTGAGGAATAGTTATTCTTCACCCCCTCCTCTATTTTAACATCAACTAGCAGGGCGACCCGCGCAATTGCGCGGCTAGATTTATATAAAGCTATTTCTTGCATTTGAATATATATTTTTGTTGTTTATATCGATGAAGTATATCTTGGTTGAACAATATGTTAGGACTGCATGCCACGGAAACTTGGCTGAACATTAGCACGTCTTGGGCATGTTTATAATAATTACATATCTATGGGCAAACTCATTGATAAAGTTCTATCGAATTGAACATTGCTGTCATTTATGCATTGAGAATGGCCTTAGTGTAATTATCTTACCAACATATACATAAACCATTAATTTCTGATTATATATGTAGGAATTTTTCAAATTCGACCGCATAAGGTATGCAAATATTGTTTGTACTATCTAGTCTTATTACCTTTTTTCAACCCTTATTTTTTCGATCTTCTCTCCAATCTACAAATATGAGCATGTGATTATCTTTATTAAAAAGTTTGCCTAGCGAGAACAACTCTAGTTCTAGTCTCGGGCCACCCGCTCTTCTTTAGTTTGTCCAGTGGTTACTCTCCTTGGGTCACTCTGTTAATCTCGACTTGTAGCAACCCTGGCATGCAAGTAGGTTTGCAGCGAGAACATGTTTAAATGTGTCAATGGCATTGTGGAGTTTTGCTCTTTTCCTATAGGTCATTTTCCTTTTACATTTAATTTGATTTTCTATAGATTATTCCAGTTTATTAACAACTTTATTTTACTAACAGAATATCATACAGTTAAAAATCACCTGATATATTATTAATATAATAATAATAATAATAATAATTATTATAATAATACTTTTTGGTATATCGACTAATTATTTCATTTCAGGGCAGTCTCATATAAGCGTGGTTGTTTCATTCAATGTGAGTCCCGTATAAATATAGCGTGAGACATAGTTTAAAAAAATGTTGGTAGCTTACGAAGCTGACACCTTCGTTTTATAGCTTGAGATATAGGCATGGTAATTTAGACGTACTATTTTTTATCACACATGTGACTACCCGAATTGGTTTGTATTTTTTTCAAGAAGGTTTCTAATTTCTCACTTATTTTCGAGGCAAATTTTCTTGGTTTTTTCGAGTTTGTGTCTAGCTTTCTAAGATGGCGTTCATTGACTAATAAATAGCATGGATTTACAAAATTACCTAATGTACTTATTAGCTTTTAGAAAAAAATATGATACATAGATTTATTGTTTTATTTTATGCAAGTCTTGTGCAATTATTTTAACACATTATACAATTTGTTTTTTTAGGGTCTTGTACAATTTGTTTTGAAGATCAATTCGCTATTGGGACTAAGTTCTATTCTTACTACTCCGTTGAGCTTTTTAGCTTTTCTTAATTTGGGCCTTCTGGCTTTTCTGACCTGGGTGTTGATGGATGAGCATGCATGCGATGGAAATCAATCAGGCAATTTTCTGTAACATGTACACGTGCAACTCTTCTTTTCTTTTTCTTTCTTGACTGCTCGCAATCGAAACCAATCTGCTGTGTCTTCGTGTCCTCCTACTCCCCTTTCCCTTTTTCTTTCTGAGAGGGCCTGCACTACTCTTTTATATGTGTCTGCTTGCCAAAAATAAAGTTGCACTATTTTTCTTCGTACACTTATAGAATGATCGACGTATATACATGGATGCCGGAATTTGACTCCGTAGTACATAGGAGTATTTGAGTCCTTCACGGAAGCTTTTTTGGTAAATGTATGCTTTTCGTCGAACTTTTTCTGCTGAGTGCTCTTCTTGGAACGTACGTGGATGTATTGGTTTGGTTCCGGTTTTGTGTCCTTCACGGACTCTTGATAACTGCCGGTAGTCAATTTCCCCCGGGACATGCACGCGACTTCTACATCTACTACATGGCTTGTGGTGTCTATGGTATTAAATCTAGACCGTTTAAATATCATAACATTAGACTGATAAATCTTCACCGTTCGTTTTCTATCGTCTTAATAATATAATAATATAATAGATAGATAGATAGATAGATAGATAGATAGATAGATAGATAGATAGATAGGCATAAGTATTGTGACATAACGTGTAATAACAGCCCATAATGCAATAAATATTGATATAAAAGCATGATGCAAAATGGACGTATCAGGGGGGTGCGACCGACCAAGGGGAGGGCGCGCCAGGAGGAGTCCTACTCCCACCGGGAGTAGGACTCCCCCCCTTTCCTAGTTGGAATAGGATTCGGGAGGGGGAAAGAGGAGGAGAGAAGGAAGGGGCGCTGCCCTCTCCTTGTCCTATTCGGACTAGTGGGGGAGGGGCGCGCGGCCCAGCCCTGGCCGCCTCTCCTCTTCTCCGTAAAGGCCCACCAAGGCCCATTGACCTCCCGGGGGGTTCCGGTAACCTCCCGGTACTCCGGTAAAATCCCGATTTCACCCGGAACACTTCCGTTATACAAACATAGGCTTCCAATATATCAATCTTCATGTCTCGACCATTTCAAGACTCCTCGTCATGTCTGTGATCACATCCGGGACTCCGAACAACCTTCGGTACATCAAAACATATAAACTCATCATATAACTGTCATCATAACGTTAATCGTGCGGACCCTACGGGTTCGAGAACTATGTAGACATGACCGAGACATATCTCCGGTCAATTACCAATAGCGGAACCTGGATGCTCATATTGGCTCCCACATATTCTACGAAGATCTTTATCGGTCAGAGCGCATAACAACATATGTTGTTCCCTTTGTCATCGGTATGTTATTTGCCCGAGATTTGATCATCGGTATCTCAACACCTAGTTCAATCTCGTTACCGGCAAGTCTCTTTACTCGTACTGTAATACATCATCCCGCAACCAACTCATTAGTTGCAATGCTTGCAAGGCTTAAGTGATGTGCATTACCGAGAGGGCCCATAGATACCTCTCCGACAATCGGAGTGACAAATCCTAATCTCGAAATACGCCAACCCAACAAGTACCTTCGGAGACACCTGAGAGATCCTTTATAATCACCCGATTACGTTGCTAGACGTTTGGTAGCACACAAAGTGTTCCTCCGGTAAACGGGAGTTGCATAATCTCATAGTCATAGGAACATGTATAAGTCATGAAGAAAGCAATAGCAACATACAAAACGATCGTGTGCTAAGCTAACGGAATGGGTCATGTCAATCACATCATTCTCCTAATGATGTGATCCCGTTAATCAAATGACAACTCATGTCTATGGCTAGGAAACATAACCATCTTTGATCAACGAGCTAGTCAAGTAGAGGCATACTAGTGACAAATTGCTTTGTCTATGTATTCACACATGTATTATGTTTCCGGTTAATACAATTGTAGCATAAATAATAAACATTTATCATGATATAAGGAAACAAATAATAACTTTATTATTGCCTCTAGGGCATATTTCCTTCACGCACAACCATAGTGGCCCCAAGAACGGGAATGGTAATGGAGGAAGCAACGGCCAGAACCGTTCCAACCCAGTAATGCCCGCCAAGAAGGATCTAAGCCACATTACTTGCTACAAGTGCCAGAAGACTGGACATTATGCCAATGAATGTCCTGAAGCTAAGAATGGAAACGACAATGGAAGCTCTGGGAAGAAGCCCAACCCTTTCAACAGGGGACAAGTGAACCACGTTAACGTGGAAGAGGTTGAAGCGCTTGACCCGGATCACGATGGGTAAGTTTTTGGTTAAGTCATTTATCGCAATCGTTCTTTTTGATACTGGTGCATCGCATTCATACATATCAAGGGGATTTGTGGATATGTTTAACCTGCCAACCCAAGCCCTTAGGTCACCCATGTTAGTAACCTCGCCAGGAGCAGAGCATATGGCTAGTCTATGGTGTGATCGGTTACCATTAAAGATTGGTAACTACGTGTTTCCCTCAGACCTAATAATATTGGAGTCACAAGGACTGGATGTGATATTAGGCATGGATTGGTTATCGAAGCATGGAGGAAACATCGATTGCGCCAGTAAGTCAATTTTTCTCATCACCCCAGAAGGAAGAAGGATTAAGTATGTATCCCGGCATGTGCCGAAGAGGACTCAAGTGAATTCCTTAACATGAGTTGTACAGGAGGAAGTACGGTGGTGAAGGATTTCGATGTATTTCGGAAGAGTTGCTGTGCATGCCATCGGATAGAGACATTGAGTTTTTGATTGAGCTTTTGCCAGGCACAGGGCCAATATCTAAGAGACCGTACAGGATGGCCGCAAAGGATTTGGAGGAAATTAAGAAGCGGATTAAGGAGTTACTGGATAAAGGCTATATTCGCCCAAGTTCGTCACCTTGGGGATCACCAGTACTTCTAGTGGAGAAGAATGATGGATCGTTGAGGATGGTTGTTGATTATCGTGGATTGAATGAAGTAACGATAAAGAACAAGTACACACTGCCGATGATCAATGATCTGTTTGACCAGTTGCAAGGAGCTAAAGTATTTTCCAAGATCGATCTGCGATCAGGATACCACCAGTTGAAGATTCGAGAGCAGGATATACCTAAGACAGCTTTTACCACAAGGTACGTGCTATATGAGTATACCATTATGTCATTTGGTTTGACTATCGCGCCTGCCTATTTTATGAACATGATGAACAAGGTGTTTATGGAGTTTTTGGATAAGTTCGTTGTGGTGGTCATTGATGATATTCTGGTCTACTCAAAGAGTGAAGAAGAGTATAAGGAGCATTTGCGTTTGGTACTTGGGAAGCTCAGAGAACATCAGTTATATGCCAAGTTCAGCAAGTGTGAGTTTTGTTTGAAGGAAGTTGGATTCCTCGGGGATGTTATATCTGGAGAAGGAATAGCAGTAGACCCCACCAAAGTTGTCACCGTGACAAGCTGGGAAGCACCCACGTCAGTTGGAGAGATCCGGAGTTTTCTTAGACTCGCAGGATACTACCGGAGGTTCATTGAGAATTTCTCGAAGATTGCAGAAGGACACCAAATTCAAATGGACTGAGGAATGTGAGACCAGTTTTCAGGAGTTGAAGAAACGTTTGGTTACAGCTCCAGTGTTGATTCTGCCGGATCAACGTAAGGATTATGAAGTGTATTGCGACGCTTCCTGTCAAGGACTTGGAGCAGTGCTTATGCAGGAGGGAAGAGTTGTTTCTTATGCCTCACGACAGCTTAAACCCCATGAGGTTAATTATGCTACACATGATTTGGAGTTAGCAGCCGTAGTGCATGCGTTGAAGACATGGAGACATTTTCTCATCGGAAACCATTGTGAGGTGTATACGAATCACAAGAGTTTGAAGTATATCTTCACATAGAAGGAATTGAATCTCAGGAAAAGGAGATGGTTGGAGCGCATTAAGGATTATGATATGAGACTGCATTATCATCCAGGAAAGGCTAACGTAGTAGCTGATGCGTTGAGCCGCAAGAGCCATGTTAACATGCTCATGACCGGAGAATTATCCAAGGAGTTATAAGAGGATCTTCGCGAGCTATGTTTGGAGATAGTTCCGAGAGGCTACATAGCAGCATTGGAGATTCAGTCTACTTTGATGGATAAGATCCGAGAAGCTCAGAAGACGGACAAGGAGATTGCCGAGATAAAGGAAAGAATGAGCAAAGGAAAAGCTAAGGGATTTCGTGAGGATGAGCACGATACCTTATGGTTTGAGGACCGCGTATATGTGCCCAATGATCAGGAGATCAGGAAGCTGATTTTGCAGGAGGCCCATGATTCACCGTATTCGATTCACCCAGGAAATACCAAGATGTATCTGGATTTGAAGGACAGTTTCTGGTGGACCGTAATGAAGAAGGATATTGCGGAGTATGTAGCAGTTCGTGATGTATGTCAGAGAGTGAAGGCGGAACATCAGAAGCCAGCAGGATTGCTACAGCCATTGCCGATACCCGAATGGAAGTGGGATAAGCTAGGCATGGATTTTATCACGGGATTGCCCAGGACTCGTTCCGGCTATGACTCGACATGGGTCGTAGTCGATCATTTGACGAAGGTATCTCATTTCATCCCAGTGAAGACCACTTACACCAGTGCTAAGTTGGCAAAGATATACACGACCAAGATCGTATGTCTGCATGGAGTTCCGAGGACCATTGTATCAGATAGAGGAACCCAGTTTACCTCAAAGTTCTGGAATCAGTTGCATGAAACTTTGGGAACTAGGCTAGAGTTCAGTACAACCTTTCATCCACAGACAGATGGACAGACTGAGAGAGTCAATCAGATTCTGGAAGACATGTTGAGAGCTTGTGTGCTAGATTATGGATCTAGTTGGGACGACAATTTGCCATATGCAGAATTCTCTTACAACAACATTTATCAATCCAGTTAGAAGATGACCCCTTTCGAAGCTTTGTACGGAAGGAGGTGCAGGACACCGTTGTTGTGGGATGAAGTTGGAGACTGTCAGTTGTTTGGACCAGATTTGATTAAAGAGTCTGAAACTCAAGGTAGCCCAATCCAGGCAGAAGAGCTATGCGGATTCTAAACGCAAGGAGACAGTTTACGGAGTCAGAGACAGAGTTTATCTTCGAGTGTCCCCACTTCGAGGAGTTAAGCGTTTTCGAGTTAAAGGAAAGTTAGCACCATGTTTTGTGGGACCATACAAAGTTTTGGAGCATATGGGAGAAGTTGCTTACAAGTTGGAATTGCCCGAAGGATTGTCAGGAGTTCACGATGTGTTCCACGTTTCTCAATTGAAGAAGTGCCACGCAGAGATGGCTGATATTCCTCTGAGAGGTACAGTGCCGCTGGAAGCGATTCAGTTGGATAGTGATTTGACCTATGAGGAGAAACCGGTCAAGATTCTCGAGTTTGCCAGCCGAGTCACACGCAGCAAGGTTATCAACTTCTGCAAAGTTCATGGAGTCACCATACCGAAGACGAAGCCACCTGGGAACGAGAGGAAGACCTACGGAAGGATCACCCTCACCTATTTTCTAGCCAACCCGAATCTCGAGGGCGAGATTCATCTTAAGGGGGGTAGGTTTGTAACATCCCAAATTTTCAATTTGGAATGTTATACATTAGAACATAATTGCATATCATATTTTATTGCATTTTGGCTTGATCCTAGAAATTCTACGCAACTCAAGGACCCACAGAGAGAGTTGGGAATTTTGTTATTTTCATATTTGAGTTTTCTCAAATTTTGAAAAGAGGATCGTTTGATTTTAATTATTTTCTCTTCGAATATTTCTTTTATGAAAAAAAACGAGAGAGGATAAAATTACTTCCTCAAAATAAAGAAATATTGGAGATTTAATATTAAAATCAAATAAGTATTTTATTCGGAGTTTTATCGCTATTTTATTTGAATTAGGAAAAATATCCGTTTTTCAAAATTGCATTAGAGGCCCAAATAAATGTTCACCTTGTCCGGTAGATTTTTAGAGGACGGGGAAATTTGATTTCAGGATGTTTAGAGTCTGTTTAGTATTTCTTTTATTTGTTTTTCTGCACGGAATTATCTATTTATATATAAAAAGTACTTGACAGGGTTACCAGAAAAAAGAGAAATAAGATAGAAAATCACACAATAATTAGAAACATCTGACCATTAAATCGGTGGACCTTTTTATATAATCAAACAGTGTCCATTAGATTTACGTAAAAAAAATTGAAGGTTGGACCCACATGTGCACGTAGGTTTCACGGTCACGTACATAGATTGATCCATGGGTTAATTATCCTTTTGCCTTTAGTGGTGTCCATCTGCTCAGTTTTGCCCTCAGATGCAAATTGTGCTCAGTTTTACCCCTAGTCCGTGCGCACCGACTCGTTCTGTGAACTTTGGCATCTCCGTCAGGTCAACGTTTTGACTCGGCCCCTGTGTGGGACCATGCAGAGGCGGCCAATTTTATTCGCATCAGACGCTGCGTGGCTTGCGGGACCCAGCAGAGAGCCGTTGAGCATAGAGCCATTGCGGGTGTGCTATATAAGCGGGCGACAGCGGCGGTGACCACGGCGACAGAGAGCACGACGCTGACCACGGTGAGAGAGCGAGAGCACGATGGCGGTGGGAAGCTAGCTGTCGAGGGCGCGGCGGTGGGAAGCTAGCTATGGAGGGCGCGGCGGCGTTGAGATCCCGTTCGGCTCCGAGCTCCATGTCTTCCGCAAGCTCCCGCGCCACCTCGCGGATGCAGCCGTGCGCTGTGGAGATGTTCTGCCTCGTCACCCCGGTGCCGGGCGGCGTTGATCGGAGGGTTTCTCACATCGAGGAACCGTAATCGTCCGTTCTACGTGTGCAGGAGAATGGGGTAAGAATCGGGCAATTGCACCATTTTCGTGGTCGGGATCTTTGACCAATCGGTTGATCTGTTCCGTGTTCATGCAGTGACATGCTTCTTTCTTTGGGTCGATGCTCGCCAAGACTCTGATAAATGAACTGCAAGAAGAGCATGAAGAATGGTTGCGCATGCTGCCCCAAACCGCAGTGGCCGCAGCACGAGCTCCGGAAGAAGAGATGGAGGGCGAAGCACACACTTGTTGGAAATATGCCCTAGAGGCAATAATAAATTGGTTATTATTATATTTCCTTGTTCATGATAATCGTTTATTATCCATGCTATAATTGTATTGATAGGAAACTCAGATACATGTGTGGATACATAGACAACACCATGTCCCTAGTAAGCCTCTAGTTGACTAGCTCGTTGATCAACAGATGGTTACGGTTTCACGACCATGGACATTGGATGTCGTTGATAACGGGATCACATCATTTGGAGAATGATGTGATGGACAAGACCCAATCCTAAGCCTAGCACAAAGATCGTGTAGTTCGTATGCTAAAGCTTTTCTAATGTCAAGTATCTTTTCCTTAGACCATGAGATTGTGCAACTCCGGATACCGTAGGAATGCTTTGGGTGTACCAAACGTCACAACGTAATCGGGTGGCTATAAAGGTGCACTAAGGTATCTCCGAAAGTGTCTCATTGGGTTGGCACGAATCGAGATCGGATTTGTCACTCGTAAACAGAGAGGTATCTCTGGCCCACACGGTAGGACATCATCATAATGTGCACAATGTGACCAAAGGGTTGATCACGGGATGATGTGTTACGGAACGAGTAAAGAGACTTGCCGGTAACGAGATTGAACAAGGTATCGGTATACCGACGATCGAATCTCGCAAGTACAATACCGTTAGACAAAGAGAATTGTATACGGGATCGATTGAGTCCTTGACATCGTGGGTTCATCCGATGAGATCATCGTGGAACATGTGGGAGCCAACATGGGTATCCAGATCCCGCTGTTGGTTATTGGTCAAGAGTTGTCTCGGCCATGTCTACGTGTCTCCGAACCCGTAGGGTCTACACACTTAAGGTCTGGCGACGCTAGGGTTATAAAGGAAGTTTGTATGAGGTTACCGAATGTTGTTCGTAGTCCGGATGAGATCCCGGACGTCACGAGGAGTTCCGGAATGGTCCGGAGGTAAAGATTTATATATGGGAAGTCCTATTTTGGCCACCGGAAAATGTTCGGGATTTTTCGGTATTATACCGGAAAGGTTCTAGAAGGTTCCGGAGTGGGGCCCACCTGCATGGGGGACCCACATGAATGTGGGTAGTGGGGGCAAGGCCCCACACCCCTGGTCAAGGCGCACCAAGATCCCCCCTTAGAAGGAATAAGATCATATCCCGAAGGGATAAGATCAAGATCCCTAAAAAAGGGGGATAACAATCGGTGGGGAAGGAAATGATGTGATTTCTTTCCTCCCACCTTTGCCAACGCCCCAATGGACTTGGAGGGAAAGAAACCAGCCCCCTTCACCCCTATATATAGTGGGGAGGCGCATGGGAGCTTCACCCTTGCACCTAGCGCAGCCCTCCCCCTCTCCCAAGTCCTCCTCCTCTCCCGCGGTGCTTGGCGAAGCCTCGCAGATTGCCACGCCTCCATCACCACCACACCGTCGTGCTGCTGCTGGATGGAGTCTTCCCAACCTCCCTCTCTCCTTGCTGGATCAAGGCATGGGAGACGTCACCGGGCTGTACGTGTGTTGAACGCGGAGGTGCCATCCGTTCGGCACTAGGATCTCTGGTGATTTGGATCACGACGAGTACGACTCCTTCAACCTCATTCTCTTGAACGCTTCCGCTTAGCGATCTACAAGGGTATGTAGATGCACTCTCCTTCCCCTCGTTGCTAGTCTCTCCATAGATAGATCTCGGTGACACGTAGGAAAATTTTGAATTTCTGCTACATTCCCCAACAAAGGGCATCATGAGCTAGGTCTATTGCGTAGATTCTTTGCACGAGTAGAACACAAAGTAGTTGTGGGCGTTGATTTTGTTCAATATGCTTACCGTTACTAGTCCAATCTTGATTCGGCGGCATTGTGGGATGAAGCGCCCGGACCGACCTTACACGTACACTTACGTGAGACAGTTCCATCGACCGACATGCACTTGGTGCATAAGGTGGCTAGCGGGTGCCGCCTCCCACTTTAGTCGGATCGGATTCGATGAAAAGGGTCCTTATGAAGGGTAAATAGCAATTGACATATCACATTGTGGCTTTTGCATAGGTAAGAAACGTTCTTGCTAGAAACCCATAGCAGCCATCAGAAACATGCAAACAACAATTAGAGGACGTCTAACTTGTTTTTGCAGGGTATGCTATGTGATGTGATATGGCCAAGAAGAATGTGATGAATGATATGTGATGTATGAGATTGATCATGTTCTTGTAATAGGAAACACGATTTGCATGTCGATGAGTATGACAACCGGCAGGAGCCATAGGAGTTGTCTTAATTTATTGTATGACCTGCGTGTCATTGAACAACGCCATGTAATTACTTTACTGCATTGCTAACCGGTAGCCATAGTAGTAGAAGTAATAAGTTGGCGAGACAACTTCATGGAGACACGATGATGGAGATCATGATGATGGAGATCATGGTGTCATGCCGGTGACGGTGATGATTATGGAGCCCCGAAGATGGAGATCAAAAGGAGCAAAATGATATTGGCCACATCATGTCACTATTTGATTGCATGTCATGTTTGTCATGTTTATACATCTTATTTGCTTAGTACGATGGTAGTAAATAAGATGACCCCTCATTAAAATTTCAAGAAAGTGTTCCCCTAACTGTGCACCGCTATGTAAAGTTCGTTGCTTCAAGCACCACGTGATGATCGGGTGTGATAGATTCTTACGCTCACATACAACGGTGTAAGCCAGATTTACACACGCCAAACACTTAGGTTAACTTGACGAGCCTAGCATGTATGCACATGGCCTCGGAACACAAGAGACCGAAAGGTCGAGCATGAGTCGTATGGAGGATACGATCAACATGAAGATGTTCACCGATGATGACTAGTCCGTCTCACGTGATTATCGGACACGGCCTAGTTGACTCGGATCATGTAATCACTTAGATGACTAGAGGGATGTCTATCTGAGTGGGAGTTCATGAGATGAACTTAATTATCCTGAACATAGTCAAAAGATCTTTGCAAACTATGTCGTAAGCTCGCGCTTTAGTTCCACTGTTTAGATATGTTCCTAGAGAAAATATAGTTGAAAGTTGATGATGGCGATTATGCGGATGTAAAAAGCTTATGTCCTTAATGCACCGCTCGGTGTCGAACCCCAAACATCGCCCTCGTGGATGTTGCGTAACATCGGACATACACGCTTTGATAACTACGTGATAGTTCGGTTAAACAGTTTAGAGTTGAGGCACCAAAGACGTTTTTCAAACGTCATGGAACATATGAGATGTTTCGAGGGCTGAAATTGGGATTTCGTGCTCGCCCACGCCAAGAGGTATAAGACCTCCGACGATTTTCTTAGCCTCGCAAACTAAGGGAGAAAAGCTCAATCGTTGAGCTTGTGCTCATATTGTCCGAGTGCAACAATCACTTGAATCGAGGGAGTTGATCTTCCGTAGATAGTGATGTTTCTCCAAAGTCATTGCCACCAAGTCGCTAGAGCTTCGTGATGAACTATAACAAATCAGGGATAAATATGATGATCCTTGAGATATTCGCGATGTTTGACACCGCGAAAGTAGCAATCAAGAAGGAGCATCAATTGTTGATGGTTGGTGAAACCACTAGTTTTAAGAAGGGCAAGGGCAAGAAGGGGTACTTCATGAAATGGCAAATCCGCTTGTCGCCCAAAGGAAGAAACCTGTGGTTGAACCCAAACCCGAGACTTAAGTGCTTCGTAATGAGAGGAACGGACATCAAGGTGATTACCCTAGATACTTGGTAGATGAGAAGGTCGGCAAGGTCGATAGAAGTATATTGGATATACATTATGTTAATGTGTACTTTACTAGTACTCCTAGCAGCACTGTGGTATTAGATACCGGTTCGGGTTGCTAAGTGTTAGTAACTTTCGAAATAAAAGATACGGAATAAACGGAGACTAGCTAAAGGTGAGTCGACGATATGTGTTGGAAGTGTTTCCAAAGGTTGATGTGATCAAGCATCGCCGCTACCTCTACCATCGAGATTTGTGTTAAACCTAAATAATTGTTATTTGGTGTTTATGCGTTGAGCATAGACATGATTGGATTATGTCTATTGCAATTCGTTTATTCATTTAAGGAGAATAATGGTTACTCTATTTTTTTGAATTAAACCTTCAATGGTCTTGCACCTTTAAGATTGGTTTATTGAATCTCGATCGTAGTGATACAGATTTTCATGCCAAAAGATATAAGATAGTAATGATAGTACCGATTACTTGTGGCAATCGCCATGTAAGTCATATTGGTGTAAAACACATGAAGAAGCTCCATGTTGATGGATCTTTGGACTCACTCGCTTTTGAAAAGTTTTAGACATGCGAACCATTTCTATTGGTGTATACGCATGAAGAAACTCCATCTTGAGATGGATCGTTTGGACTTACTTGATTTTGAATCACTTGAGATATGCAAATCATACCACATGGGCAAGATGACTGAAAAGCCTCGCTTTCAAAGAAGATGGAACAAGATAGCAACTTTTTAGAATTAACACATTTTTATGTGTTCAGTACAATGAGTGCTGAGGCATGCAGTGAATATCGTTATGTTCTTACTTCACAGATGATTCGAGTAGATGTTTAGTATATTTACTTGATGAAACACAAATCTGAATTATTGAATGGTTCAAGTAATTTCAGAGTGAAGTTAAAGATCATCGTGAAAAGAGGATAAAATGTCTATGATATGATCATAGAGATGAGTATCTGAGTTACGAGCTTTGGCACACAATTAAGACATTGTGGAAATTGTTTCACAATAAATACCGCCTGGAACACCATAGTGTGATGGTGTGTCCGAACATCATAGTTGCACCCTAGTGAAGATGGTGCGTACCATGATGTCTCTTATCGAATTACCACGATCGTTCATGGGTTAGGCATTATAGACAACCGCACTCACTTTAATAGGGCACCACGTAATTCCGTTGAGACGACACCGTTTGAACTATGGTTTGGAGAAACCTAAATTGTCGTTTCTTAAAAGTTTGGGGCTGCGACGCTTATGTGAAAAAGTTTCAGGTTGATAAGCTCGAACCCAAAGCGGATAAAATGCTTCTTCATAGGACACCCAAAACAGTTGGGTATACCTCCAATCTCAGTTCCGGAAGCAAAAGGATTGTTTCTAGAATTAGGTCCTTTCCCGAGAAAAGTTTCTCTCGAAAGAATTGAGTGGGAGGATGGTGGAGACTTGATGAGGTTATTGAACCGTCACTTCAACAAGTGTGTAGCAGGGCACAGGAAGTTGTTCTGTGGCGCCTACACCAATTGAAGTAGAAGCTTATGATAGTGATCATGAAGTTTTGGATCAAGTCACTACCGTACCTCGCAGGGTGACAAGGATGCGATTACTACCGAGTGGTACAAGAATCCTGTCTTGAAGGTCATGTTGCTAGACAACAATGAACCCACGAGCTATGAAGAAGTGATGGTGCGCCTGGATTCCGATTTAATGGCTCAAGGCCATAACATCCGAGAGAGGATCCATGACTTTGGAAGAAATACTTGATGGTCGTAAGGACGTTGGGTAAAGATGGATTTTAAAAGGAAGATGACAATGATGGTAAGTATCACCATTAAGAAAGCTCGACTTGTCATTAAAGATGTTTTCCGACAAGTTCAAGGAGTTGACTACGGTGAGGCTTTCTCACCAGAGCGATGCTAAGAGTCTGTTGGAATTGGATTAGCAATTCTTGCATGATTGATGAAATCTTGCGTATAGGATGTCAAAACATTGTTTCCTCGACAACAGATTTTGAGGAAAGGTTGTATGTGATACAACCGAAGGTTTTGTCAATCCCGAAAGATGCTAACAAGTATGCAAAGCTCCAAAGAATCCTTCTAAGGACCGGAGTAAGCATCTCGGAGTTGGAATGTACGCTTTGATGAGATGATCAAAGATTTTGGGTTTATACAAAGTTTGTGAGAAACTTGTATTTCCAAAGAAGTGAGTGGGAGCACTATAGAATTTCTGATAAGTATATGTGAATGACATATTGTTGATCGGAAATGATGTAGAATTTCTGGAAAGCATATAGGGTTATTTGAAAAGTGCTTTTCAATAGAAAACCTGAATTAAGCTGTTTGAACATTGAGCATCAAGATCTATGAGGATAGATAAAAAATGCTAAATGGTACTTTCAAATGAGCACATACCTTGACATGATCTTGAAGGTGTTCAAGATGGATCAGTCAAAGAAGGAGTTCTTGCCTGAGTTGTATGGTATGAAGTTAAAGACTTAAAGCCCGACCATGGCAGAAGAGAAAGAAAGGACGAAGGTCGTCCCCTATGTTTTAGACGTAGGCTCTACAGTATGCTATGCTGAGTACCACACCTGATGTGTGCCTTGCCACATGTCCGCAAAGGGTACAAGAGTGATCCAGAATGGATCATTGGACAATGATCAAAATTGTCCTTGGAGTAATAAGGACATGTTTCTCGATTATGGAGGTGATAAAGAGTTCGGCGTAAAGGGTTACGTCGATGCAAGCTTAACACCTATCTGGATAGCTTTGAGTAGAGATACCGGATACGTATAATGGAGCAACCATTTGGAATAGCTCCAAGTGGAGCGTGGAAGCAGCATTTACAATATGACATAGAGATTTGCGAAGTACTTACGGATCTGAATGTTGCGCACTGCTGACTAAAACCTCTCTCACAAGCAAAACATGATCAAACCCCAGAACTCATTGAGTCTTAATCACATGATGATGTGAACTAGTTTAGTGACACCAGTAAACTCTTGGATGTTGGTCACATGGAGATGTGACCTAGGAGTGTTGATCACATAGCGATGTGAACTAGATTATTGACTCTAGTGCAAGTGGGAGACTGTTGGAAATATGCCCTAGAGGCAATAATAAATTGGTTATTATTATATTTCCTTGTTCATGATAATCGTTTATTATCCATACTATAATTGTATTGATAGGAGACTCAGATACATGTGTGGATACATAGACAACACCATGTCCCTAGTAAGCCTCTAGTTGACTAGCTCGTTGATCAACAGATGGTTACGGTTTCCTGACCATGGACATTGGATGTCGTTGATAACGGGATCACATCATTTGAAGAATGATGTGATGGACAAGACCCAATCCTAAGCCTAGCACAAAGATCGTAGTTCAGATGCTAAAGCTTTTCTAATGTCAAGTATCTTTTCCTTAGACCATGAGATTGTGCAACTCCCGGATACCGTAGGAATGCTTTGGGTGTACCAAACGTCACAACGTAACTGGGTGGCTATAAAGGTGCACTACAGGTATCTCCGAAAGTGTCTGTTGGGTTGGCACGAATCGAGACTGGGATTTGTCACTCTGTGTAAACAGAGAGGTATCTCTGGGCCCACACGGTAGGACATCATCATAATGTGCACAATGTGACCAAAGGGTTGATCACGGGATGATGTGTTACGGAACGAGTAAAGAGACTTGCCGGTAACGAGATTGAACAAGGTATCGGTATACCGACGATCGAATCTCGGGCAAGTACAATACCGTTAGACAAAGGGAATTGTATACGGGATCGATTGGGTCCTTGACATCGTGGTTCATCCGATGAGATCATCGTGGAACATGTGGGAGCCAACATGGGTATCCAGATCCCGCTATTGGTTATTGGCCGAAGAGTTGTCTCGGTCATGTCTACGTGTCTCCCGAACCCGTAGGGTCTACACACTTAAGGTTCGATGACGCTAGGGTTATAAAGGAAGTTTGTATGTGGTTACCGAATGTTGTTCGTAGTCCCGGATGAGATCCCGGACGTCACGAGGAGTTCCGGAATGGTCCGGAGGTAAAGATTTATATATGGGAAGTCCTATTTTGGCCACCGAAAAATGTTCGGGATTTTTCGGTATTGTACCGGGAAGGTTCTAGAAGGTTCTGGAGTGGGGCCCACCTGCATGGGGGACCCACATGAATGTGGGTAGTGGGGGCAAGGCCTCACACCGCTGGTCAAGGCGCACCAAGATCCCCCTTAGAAGGAATAAGATCATATCCAGAAGGGATAAGATCAAGATCCTAAAAAGGGGATAACAATCGGTGGGGAAGGAAATGATGTGATTTCTTTCCTCCCACCTTTGCCAACGCCCCAATGGACTTGGAGGAAAGAAACCAGCCCCTTCACCCCTATATATAGTGGGAGGCGCATGGGAGCTTCACCCTTGCACCTAGCGCAGCCCTCCCCTCTCCCAAGTCCTCCTCCTCTCCTTGGTGCTTGGCGAAGCCTGCAGATTGCCACGCTCCTCCATCACCACCACACCGTCGTGCTGCTGCTGGATGGAGTCTTCCCCAACCTCTCCCTCTCTCCTTGCTGGATCAAGGCATGGGAGACGTCACCGGGCTGTACGTGTGTTGAACACGGAGGTGCCGTCCGTTCGGCACTAGGATCTCTGATGATTTGGATCACGGCGAGTACGACTCCTTCAATCTCATTCTCTTGAACGCTTCCGCTTAGCGATCTACAAGGGTATGTAGATGCACTCTCCTTCCCCTCGTTGCTAGTTTCTCCATAGATAGATCTTGGTGACACGTAGGAAAATTTTGAATTTCTGCTACATTCCCCAACAGCACTGACAGAGAGTTAGCTGTTGAGCTTAGGATGTTGAAGAAGAAGGTTAGGAAGCTTGAAGATCAAGCACTACCAATACCCATTTGCAAATACTTTTGGGCATTTGTATTTATGGTAATCGCACTGGTTGTAATGTTGAAAATGTATGGAAAGGCATGAATTATGGAGGAATTTGTAATCTTGAAATTGTATGAGAAATTCACCTAGTTTAAATGTTGGTCAAAGTTGTTTAAATGTTGAAAAAAGAGAAGTGACCAACATTTAAATATGTTGAAAAAAGGAGAAGAAATGAGGAATTCAGAAACTTTTGATCAATGAAATGCAGCTAATGAATTATTCCAGAGCCAAACAATTAAGGTTAGAAATTTTTTGGAGCCGTTAAATATTTAATAGCAATTTAAGTAATCCAATTCAAATTCAAATTCACCGTGATTTAAATCAAAGACCAAAATGTCATGGAAAATGTGCCTCAGCTCTGGTAGATGTTTACACCTAGTGCCAAAATAAAGGGGGGGGGGGTCGGTCGAAGTAATTTCACAAACACCCTGTAGGAGGACAAGGTTGGAGTGACGACGACCGACAATAGAGCTCAGACTAGTGTAGAATGACGGCAGAGGACACCGGCGATGCTGCCTAGTAGCCCTTGTAGACGGTTCCTGGGCAAGGAGGCCGCGAACGTGGTCGGGTGTAGGGACGACGATGAGGTTGGTAGCGGTGGTCAACCTGGCCGGTTCTAGTGCTGCCGGGCGGCTAGGGGCTTGCGCGTGAGCCTCCTACACCATCTCCAAAGTCAGGCGGTTCGATTACAGGTGAAAACGAACCTTGGCTGCAACGAAAATGCTGATTTTGATGCCGACGAGCAAGAAGGTGTGAGGGAGGGCTGCAGGGTGGCGGCACAGAAAGATTCTGCTGCCAAGGGCATCGACGCCGAGAGGCGGGGTGGTGCAGAGAGGGAAGGTTAGGCGCCAGCATATATTTGCTGAGAAGTGGAGTCCCTAGAACAAAATGGACTAGCGGGCTGAGTTTGGGGGATGAAAAAGCTGTACTTTTGAAGTACTCCTATATTAGTTTGAAAGATCTGCTAGACGGGGCTTAATTCCTCAAACATGAAAATTAAAATTTCCCTCGGATATATATAGATGCTCTAATGATTATTCTTCCTCGATGCTGTCATGCTTCTATTTCAACTGCAATGGCACTGAAACTTCTGTGCTGTTGGATCAATCTCTTTCATCGAGCAGCCACGAGCATTTTTTAAGGGCATTACATTGCGTAAAAACTAATTTGTCTAAAAAATGAAGGGTGGAAAATGCACAAAAAATTGGTGCGGCTGGGGACTCGAACCCAAGATCGCGTGGGTTTGTGGTGTTTAGGGCTGCGCTGGTAACCGCTAGGACAGATGGCAAGAGTTTGACATGGATAGGGAAGGAATGTATACATAGTGAGACTGTGAAATTTGTCAAAAAAAATAGTGAGACCGTGAATGTTTGCACACGCGTGAGAGTGGTTTTCCTTTGTTTTGCACTGAAATTTTGGAGGGTTGGAAGGTTGAAAACGTATGTTTGCACTGCCCTGTGGTTTTGGTTAGAGTGGCACTTGGTTTAGTGTTAGAGTGACACTTGGTTTAGGATTTAAACGGAATAAGTTTGCATGTTAGTTCATGACTTATTTTTTTGAATAAAACGGAGGGCTTCTCACCCCCTCCGATTTTCATTAATGAAAACCACAAGTTCTCGAGCTTCATGACTTGGTTTAGGGAAGAGATTATATGCTTGGGCACGAACATTTTTTAACACACATAATAAACCCTAATAAACAACTTAGATAAGATGCAACACAAGTACCATTACAATAAGGGTTCAAAGTTCCATTACAATAACTTAGATAAGCGGCCAAAGTTCACGGACAGTTCACGGACACATGACGAAACATGACATGACACGACACGACATAGAAAAGCAACAAATAAAAAACAAAACAGTCTTCATCTTGATCTCCTCCTTCCACTTTTGGCCGCGCGCGCCCCTTCAACACCGTCTTCATCTTCACACCTCCTCCTCGTCGTCGTAGGGAAGGGAGTGCATCCCGGCTGGAGTGGGGAAGATGTTCTCGTAGTTGGTGTAGATGTTGTAGACGGTGAAGAAGATGGCCTTGCAGACACACCAAAAGACTTGGCCGAGGAGTTCGCGCGCGTCAAACGGGTTGGTGAAGGTGACCGTGAGCAGTAGGAGGATGCCGCCGCGGTCACGAACCTCGCTGAGGGTGAACATCCTCGGCGAGCCCCGTGGGAGGTGGGCATAGCCGCCTCGAGGAAGGCACGGGTGAGTTCGACGGAACCCTCCACCTTGAAAAGCCCACACGCGGAGCTCCCTCTCCACGAGCACTCCCGGTGGGTAGCGCAGCTCCCAAGACGACAAAGTGACGGTCAAGGTCGGCCCGTTGAACTGCATGGCCTCGCTTGGGGAGGGCTCGGTCGATTGGGTGTTTGAAGTTGGAGAGAATGGATCGGATCTCGCTTATGGGTGGGAGAGGAAGATAGGCACCCCATTTATAGGCCTGTGGGTGGGAGAGGAAGAGAAAAGGATGAGAACGGTGCGTGTGAATCAACGCTGTGTGTATCCGTTACGCTTTGCACTCTTAAATTTTTGCACAAAACGATGCATGCATGGGGCGCGTGCGTGCATTTGAATCACTGCATAGCTCTTTGACCGGACGGTGCATCTGACTCGTTGAACCACCTTGCTGGCCTCGCTAGCCTAGCGCGCCTAGCATGCCTCGCTCGCCTCGCTTGCATGCATGCACGTCGCAGCCTATGCACGTGGCAGCCTCTCGCGCATGCAAACCCACGTCGCAGCCTATGCACGTCGCCGCCTCCCATGCATGCATGCATGCAAGGCCTGGAAAGGCTGAGACAGGCTATTTACTGCGGTCTCAGGCCCAGACAATGAGATGGCCCAACGGTCCATCCAGCGCGCCCGATATTTGTTAAAAAAAAAGAATCTCCCAGCCAATCAGATTGCATCTCGCGGATCGCCCCCCTCCTCCCCGCAGATTCCTTCTAGAAGGGTTAGATCGACGACCCTTGTTTAGCGCTAGGGTTAGATGAACGGTCCTGGTTCAGCGCTAGGGTTAGCGGGGTTTGGGAGGGGTTTGGAGCAGTCAAAGCTATGTTTGACCAGATTTCAAATGAGCATAGTAAATTAAATAAAAATCAGAAAAATAAAAACCTGCGCATAGTCTTCTTATGTCATATACTAACGATTTAAGTTGATAAACAAGGTTTACATACATTTAAACGATAAGTTCATGTGTATTGTATGATATCTCGAGTATCTCAAACTCTTTTGTATGAAGTGAAGAGAAGTGTTTTGGGGAAATAAACATGAAAATTTCAAAAAACTCACCACAGCTTCATTTTATAGTGACTAAGAAGGATCTAGGCTTAGTTTTTCATTTTGATGTTTTACACTTGTTTAAATCTTAGTCAAAGTTAAGTTTGACCAGAATTCAAATGAGCAAAACAAATTTAAAAAAAATCAAAAAAATGGAAAAACCAGCGCACATAGTCCGTATATATATAATATATGTTTAGGAAAGTTATTTGGCTGATTTAGACAAGGTAGAAAAAAACCTTGCTTAGAAATGAGGCCGTTTACCCTACCTTTGGACCCCTCATTTTAGCACATTTTTCATGAAAATTTCTAAAAACCTCACCACAGCTTCATTTTGGATTGACTAAGAAGGATCCAGGCTTAGTTCTTCATTTTGATGTTTTAAACTTGTTTAAATCTTGGTCAATGTTAGGTTGGACCAGAATTCAAATGAGCAAAACAAAATTCAAAAAAATCAAAAAAAAGGAAAAACCATGTGCTCATTCAAACATCATCCAACAGATTTAAACATCATGTAAAACATAGTTCTAACATAGGTCCAACATCATCCAACAGAAATACAACATTATTCATAATGTTTCATAATTATTCACATATAGCGCCTGGGCTTCATTCTGCTCCTTGAGCTTCTTGCCATCACTTTGCTCCTCGTGCACCTTGTGCTCATTGCTTCTTCTCTTCTCCTCTTGGTTGTTGGTACCTTGTGCGCCTTCTTCAAACCTATCATAGAGCTGTGCAAAACATAAAGGGTAATGAGATCATGTCAAGTGACCCATAAATGTACAGTAGTATTTGACCCTTGCAAGATTTACATACCTAGCGTAACTCACAACAATGTAACGTTGGTCACCATTTGGAGCCTCACTTGGATCATCATTTGAAGCCTCACTTGGATCACCATGATCATCATTTGGAGCCTCACTTGGATCACCATGATCACTATTTGGAGCCTCACTTGGATCACCATGATCACTATTTGGAGCCTCACTTGGATCATCATCAAAATCATGCGGCTGTTGACCATCATCATTTCAAACCTCGTCAAAATCCTCAACTGATGCAACCGGCTGCTGTCCATCATTTTCATCATCTGTTGAGGCAACCGCTGCCGACCAACATTTTCATCGAAGCCTTCATCGAAACTCTCCTAACGTTGGATCTACTCGTGTTATCACAATACTTACCGAAATGACCGGACCCACCACATCTTGTGCACTTACGCTTCCTCGCTCCAAGTCCAGCTCCTTCGCTGCGAGGTCCGATTCGGCTCTTCCTTGGTCTACCGCTGCTCTCTTGAACTGGAGCGCAAAGCTTGAATCCGTGGTCCACCATGTCCCATTGTTGTTTTCCTCCATAGCGTGCAAGGCATAAGCATATGTGGCTTTGAACCTTGCAACAGAGTAGTAATCATGCACATATCGCTGAATGTTCCTCGCTGGACTGGGAGAGAAGTGATGAAAAACAAGGCATGAATGCATGGCAACCCAGTTATCTTCCAATGCCTACAACTTCAAGTTCTAGGTTCTAAATCCACTGGATATCTCCATTCCCTCTTATCTTTATCCAAATATGATATCTCTGCTGTGGTACCTGAGCAAAGAGTCATGTTCATTTCCAAGCCTGTTGTTTTCTGCATCAGTTCATTCATCACGGTAGGGATGATAATGTGGCCCATGAATTTTGCCTCGGCTATTCCTGCACGATAATGAAATTTCTGCATGTATTCTATCCTTATCCTATCCAGCAAATCCACCACATAATGACCCTTTAGTTTCCGGATCGTTGAGTTGAAAGACTCTGCTAGATTATTGTGCACATAGTCAACTTTGCTCAGTTCAATCGAATTGGCTTCGGCCCATAACTTGGAGTGGTGTGTTTCCAAGTATTCTTTCACTTTGGGATTCATGTATAACTGCCTCAAGTGGTAATTGTGCTTCTTCACACTGCAAGTCAAAGATGCTGGCCATAAATTGTCGGTATACACCTTTCATTTGAATTTCTTCATGAAATTTGCAGCAAGGTGACACATGCATTCCCTATGCTCTACCTGTGGAACACATTGTCCACAACCACTTCTAAACCTTTATGGGCATCCGTATGAATGACCAACCCATTGGGATGTGCACAGCCCGGCGCAGATTATGCAAAAACCAAGTCCAGCTCTCCTCAGACTGTCTCCAAAGACACCGTAGGCAATCGAAATACAAAACTGTGTGCATCAACCGCACAAGCTGCTACTAACTGTCCTTTAAACCTCCTGTGAGAAAAGTGGCATCAATAGCCAAATAAGGCCTGCAACCTGCCAAAAACCCCGGCGACAAGCCTCAAAGGTGCAAAACCCTCCTAAAGCATTCCTTGGTCTTTGTCACTCCCACGAATGTGTACTCCACGGTGTGGTGATCAATATCTACAATACTACCCGGCTTGTCCTCTCCACTTCACATTTGAATGAATACAACAATTGAAAACTTTCCTTCCAGTTACCATAAATAGAATCCATAGCATGTTGTTTACCATTGAACAACCTCATGTATGGTAAATCTATCTTGAATTTATCCGTGATGTTCTTCTGCAATTCCTTTGGACCCACTTGCTGGTTTTCTTTCACCCACTTCTTTACTTCTTCTGCCACCCATCTTGACTTGGCTCTACTGATTGTATCCTTCCTAAGGGTTGATTCACGGCATGTGTGCTTCAAAGGGTTCACTTTGACCTGAACATTAGTGCTATTTCGCATTTTAGATGCGAGCAGCCTCCATGGACAACCCTCACGGACAAAGGCACTTTGTAACGCATTTGATCGCTCTTGTCAACTTTGAAAGTATCGTTCTACCTTGATGCAAGATGTCACAAGTGCATTTCTACACTCATTCATGGATGCAAAACTGTACCTTCTTCCAAATGAGGGTTCAAAGGGTCCCATTCAACACCTGCAAGGTCTTCGTCCTCACCCACCGCGTCATCATCCACACGGACCGCATTGTGAGCATCATCTTGGTTATCAGCCCGAGGTGCTCGTCAGAATTCGAATAACATCGAATATAGCTTCTCTTCATCAACCCTAGAATTGTAGTCATCGGGCTCCACTTCAAGGGGGACCCTACCGCTTGCCCACACTTGTCGAGCCACCACGCCGCGGCACCAACCGAACTGCTCGCTAGAGATGCCATTACGACGACTTGGTTCTCCCCGAGATGTTGCACCCGTCATCCTAGGTCCAAATGCTGCTCAAGCACATCAACTTGCAGCCTCACATGAAAATTATCTTTCTCTTTATGCCTAACAAACATGGTAGCTAGCTCTTCATCATTACTAATCGTCACCCATTTCTTTTCCCCATCATAGTATTTGTATACCACTTCATCAAGCAAACCCCAAAGATATTGGCTACAAATTACCTCCCCAAATTGTGCGAAACTCCAATTACTAGCCATTGGCAACCGATAATCAAAACCTCCTTGGTATTTCTTCCGATCCTTTGCATCGAACGTGTACCGTCCCTTCTAATGTGCATCAAGAAAGCAAACCGCAACTCCATCCTAACCGCTAAAAAAATGTAGACGCAATCAAAGACACTAATTGGGCAAACCTACTCGAATCGAGTGTTCAAATGCACAACTAAGCTCAATCTAAACAGAGGCGAGACTTACCCCTCGGGAACCCGATCGTGGGCCTTGGCGGATCTCCGCCCGATGCTCGCCGCCAAATACTCCATTTCGCCCTAGGGTTCTTCCTCCTAGTTCAAATAGCTCTAGCAGCCCTCACCTTGAGCGCCCTCGGGCAGACGGAAGGAGGCCGCGCCATGGTCGAAGCAGTGGCGGCGCCCACCCGTATGCGTTGCAGGTGAAGGTGGCGGCGTCGCAGTAGCCGTGAGCGAGGCGCAGAAAAGGTAGCGGTGGAGTAGGCGTACCGGTGGTCTGGGCGGCCGTCATGACGCAAGTGACGCAGCCGCATGCGCAGTCACCCGGCAGGAAGCGGATGGGCAGAGTGAGCTACGAATGATTTGGGGATTTAGTTGCATCGGCCTACATGTCGCCTCGACCCACGCCCACGCGATCCCACGTGTAAGCTCCGGACCCACAACCACTAACGCCAAGTGACGGAATGGACTCAAATATGGCCGTTTGGCCTCGTCATAGTAGCTGTGCATGGACTAGGGGCAAAACTGAGCACAATTTGCATCTGAGGGCAAAACTGAGCACAGAGACACCACTGAGGACAAAAGGATAATTAACCCTTAATCCATTAGATTTACTTAATAAAAGATTAAAGACTGGACCCACACATTCATGTAGGTTTCACGGACACGCATAATTGATCTGGCTATCTTTTCTTTTTCTTTTGAGGAAATCATTCTCTAACTAAAAGGTGAACACGTGCGGGGACCATGCTCGCAAAGATGTAATCTCCATCATGAAAAGAGGACCCAGATGTCCACATATACGTACATAGATTAATACGTATCGCTTCTACTCCCTCCGTTCTTAAATAATTGTCTTTCTAGAGATTTCAACAAGTGACTACATATGAAGCAAAATAAGTGAATCTACATTTTAAAACATGTCTACATACATCCGTATGTTGTAGTCTATTTGAGATGGCTAGAAAGATAAATATTTGGGAACGGAGGGAGTAAAAAAGAATTCAAGCGTTCCAAAGTGTGGAGCCAAGCCTGCAGGTGAGATGTGCAATCCCACGTGCAATCCAATCTCTCAACCTAAAAAAGTTTAATTATTATATATTAAAAGTATTTGACAGTTTAGCAAAAAAGAGAAATAGGCTAGAAATTACGACGAAAAATAGAAACATCTGACCGTATTTTACAAGGTTAACCTAAAAAATTTCAATTATTATATATTACTAGCAAAAGGGCCCGTGCGTTGCAACGGAAGAAAAAATATTCATAATCTTCAATGGCCATGATCACATTTTGCTGCTGAGATACACTATCACTCTCATTTCGTGAAATCATGAATATATTTTTAAACTCGTGAGCATATTTGAAATCATGATCTTTTTCAAATTCGTGAACACTTCTACAAATTATCCAATATTTCTAAAATCAGCAACATTTATTAAATTCGTGAACATTTTATACTGTTTGCATACATTTTATAAAAATTGTGAACATTTTTTTAACGATTATCTTGAATCGGCGAACATTTCTTGAATGGACGAACATTGTTTTTAATATTTTTCCATTCATTTTTTAATTGGCAAAATTTTGTTCAATTTCATTAACATTTTTAATACACAAACTTTTTAAAAAATCATGAACAATCTCTGATTTCCCGAAAAAAAATTCAAAATTTCGAACATTTTTTGAATAAGCAAACACTTTTCATCATGATACTTAAGATAACACCAATACCTCGTGCAAACAATATTTAAGAGAGCACCAATATTTAAGGTCAAGCAGAAATGCATGGATAGCATGAGGTGATACTAAGACCAATCAAATTATAACACCAATACCTCCATCAGTATTGTTTTAGTTTGATATATTGATGTCCAAGAGAATTTTAGTTTAGAGACTGTCCAGATCTCCCGAAATCTGTGCTTCACCAATTATGCGAAGCGGAGGCTTCTCGCGGTGTCTCCTTCTAACAAGCTCGGCACCGCCCACTCGCCAGCCCTCCCCTTCCTTTATTCGTCGTGCCATCCAACATTGCCTCCCTCTCCTCTCGCCGACCTCCCCAGCGACGCCCTCTTCCACACCGATTGCCTTATTTCCAGTGTCGCCCTCTACCCCGACGTAGACCACCTCCCCGTCGTCTGCCTTCGTTCTGTTTGTGGCAACCCCTCAGTCCATGGAAGCTGACCAACGCGTCGTAAATGGTGCAGCTACTCCAAGGAAGCTGGAGCTACAACGCTTCTGAATAGGCTTACATCCATGTTTCTTGCCCTGGAGTTGCCCAGGCCAGAAATATTTTGGCTGTGTTAACTTCAGCCAAAAAAAGTATATCTACTCTAGTAATAGCTCATCTAAATGAATTATGTTTTTCACTTGTATACTTTGCATGTAATCTTTCGCCAAGCTCCCACACAGATATAACATCACTAACATTCAATTGCAAAAAAGAAACAAAAATCACTGACATTCAATCCACAATTCTAACAATTCTCTAATTGGCCTTTTTATTCTATTTTCCCGATCTAAGGTCAGGACAACATTTTTAGATAACAGAATGTATCAGTATTATCACCACTGCTCAAATAAAGAAATTTAGGACATGGTACAAACTTCGGAATCACTACATCTACAGTTCATATGATAAACAACAGTGGCCTGTAGCTCGTACATGTACAGTATCCATGTTAGAAGATTGAGCACACTTTCCTCCTCCATCCTGGCAACAGTTGAGTACTGCAATTTGAGTGGCAAAGTACAGACCCCAAGTATTTCAAACAGAGAGAGAGAGATATAGAGGTAGAGATAGAGATAGAGATAGAGATAGAGATAGAGAGAGATAGAGATAGAGATAGAGATAGAGATAGAGATAGATAGATAGAGAGAGAGAGAGAGAGAGAGAGAGAGAGAGAGAGAGAGAGAGAGAGAATATATATTACATTACTTGACTCTCCAAGAGTGTCACCACTCAATTGATCCAATAAATTGATATCAATGATGTTGGCAAAATTCTGTGAAGTCCTTCTAGCTGGTAAATCATTCAAACTAATGGCGATGTTTCCCTACCACCATACAGGAAAATTTTGTAGCCTGACTGGATCTCCTCTGATTGCAGCAAGGAATTTGCGTCATTGCCACACTCTAAAACTGGAATTTGTCTTTCAGGGAGACTGTGTCGAGTGACAATGGACCTTAGCTTCTGTCATATAAGAAGATCCTATACGACAAACTCTACTTCATGAATTGGAGTAAGACAACTATTGTCATTATTCTTCTGAACAACTAATAAAATGAAATCATCGACATCCAACTCACATTTAGCATGCATACGTCATGAAGCACGTCCTTCTTCCAGAATAAATAATAGTATAATTCTCAGAAAACATATTCTGTTTTGACTGAATTATGGAAAACAGAAGTTTTAGAATGTTTTCTTCCCTGACAGAAACTTGCTTTGCTTCCCTCACACTATTACTTCCAATACAACATATCAGATACAACTTTTTTTATATATTGATTTTCTTTTTATGAAAGAAACATGCATGTGTAGAACATAAGTGATATCATGTTTAGAGTTAACTACCGAACATTAAATGTTTGGCACATAGCATTTTTGCAGCTTGATAGACAATCAGAGAGGTATTGCAAAAGCAGGAGCATGTACCAGTTAATTTGCAGAATCACAACATCTGGAGGTGTCTTCAAAGTTACATGACTGTTCTATGTCACATAAAAAAGTTAAATCGCTATTAGATTAAGGGACTGCATTTCTTCTACAAAGTTACTACTCGTACAATTTTACAAACACACCCAAATGCAGATTTGTATGAACAACCTAAACTACGTGATTGCAGCTTCAGACTTTTAATACCATTTGACACCAATATTATCAGAAGTATAGATGGAAGTGCATGCTTCGTGTTTATCACATCGACTTGTGATAACAGAAAGGATAACTAAGCACAATGTGCACATGAACCACACTGCTAATTCAAGTCCAATAAACCATGTGATTTTTCAGGAAAAAGAATGTTATGTGATCCAAATGAAATTGTTATTTAGATATACATAGTGTCGATCGAAACTACTGTGGCCTTAAGAGAAGCAGTAGACATCGAGCTAGAAACAGACTACAGGTAGATAACATAAGTGCCAGGATCCAATATTCAGTAAGAACAATTAAAACACCAAGTCTCCAAATCAAAATATGTCCATTTGCGCGCTTGTACAGAGATTGAACATGCTGAAACGCAGTGGAAGTAAATCACATGGGTAGCTGGTTATATTGTCCTAAAGTGATCTTCTCATACTGAAACCATATAGAAAGTAAATAGCAGATTATATCGTCCTAAGTGATCTTGCTAGAGAGGATTATCCAGAGAAATGACAAAGGAGAAATATAACCAACGTTGACCTGTTTGCAGCATTTGGCCCCCAAGGCAACCTTGGTCATTTACAGATCTAGATTTTATACACCTCATAGTCACCGGCATCTTGCCACAATAGGCCAATACCTAGCCACTCATAGTACCATCATTGTCCATTGTTCTGGCCTCCTGCATTCCTAGATTGCAGTACACCTGAAATTGTAGGAGTTCATAACCTGGACACCACAGAGAAAGCTTCATTGGTTGAGAAAATTCGTTGCTTTTCACCAGCTGTTGTAAGGGAAAGTACTAATCACCCCTTTGATCCTCCCTCTAATATCAACAAACTGACAAAGTGGCAATGGAGACCAAGGCTTAGCATATTATTTCAATTGATTTGTCTACAATTTGCGTATGTCCTACAGATTGAAATTGAAGCGGTGCAGACCCTCTGGAAGGCAAGCCAAAGGAAGAGCACAAGTTTGCTAGAGAGGAGCGGCTAGGACTGCCCAGGCACAACAGATCGGGAGCAGCAGCTACGATCGTCGGGGCGGGAGTGCTGCTGCCACGGCATAGAGACGCTGCTGGAGAGAAGCGACAAGAGGGGATTCATGAGAGGTTTCCATGGCCGGCAGCGCAGAGCTGTGGCAGCTGATTTTGCAACAGAGTTAAGAAATGTCTGAATGACTACCTACAAGAACATGAGTCGCATCCTCGAGTTGATTTATCCCATGACCCCAATCCAATTTCTTTACTCCATCCCTACAGATAACAAACATATTGTAATGCATATGTTGAGTCCTGAGAGCTAAGATCGAAGAACAACCAAAGCAATGAAACAATTGAGGTTCTTCCAGCAATGAACTGAAGAAACGACAACATAGCTGATGCCAAAATTCAAAACGTGAGCAATGGCCTTTCTGAGTAAAATAGCACATGTGCCATGAGGGAGAGGGCGGGCATTGGAGGTACTTTACTGGATCCGGTCATGGCGACGAGCGGCTGGGTGCAGTGGCAGGAGTACTCGAGGCCGGAGATGCTGGTGATGTGCGGCCGAGGCTTTGGCGATGCAGCAGATGTCGTTAAGGCGGAAGAGGTGAGAGGAGGAATACCAGGGAGGCAACAGCAGTGGCGCCCGTCCGCCGTTGTCCGGCACCAGTGAGCTCCGGCCTAGGTCGCCGCACCGCCCCTCCTTTCTCCCTTCTTCTCTCCCTCACCTCTGTGTCACCTTGCTGTCCAGGAGCCGCGGATGCTATGGATCCTCCCCGGAAGCCGCGCTCCGGCCTTCCTCCTCGTCACCAGCGAACCCCGTCTCGCCGAACGCCTTCGGATCCGCCTTCCCAGCCCCTGCCGCACACGAATCCGTCCCCTGCAATCTCCGGCAGCCGCCTTCGTTCTGCATCGAGCAGCCACGCCGCCTCCAGCCGCTCGAGGAGCGCGCAGCCCGCCGGCGCGAGACTCGCGGTGCGGCACTCCCTTCCGCTGTCAGGCACCACGTCCACGCGCGGCAGCCGGCAGGGCAGGGCAGGGGGCGCGGCGCACCGGAGCTGGAGACGGGATTGGGAGGCTGCGTTCTATTTTTCTTCTATATATCGCTCGTACCGTTTCGGTTGACTTGTTACATAGACTGCGGGTTGAATAGCCTAAACCATAGGGACTTTTCTGCAATCGCTGGTTTATTAATAATAGGTAAAGAAAAGTATTTGACGGGTTAGCAAAAAAGAGAAATAGGCCAGAAATTATGACGAAAAATAGAAACATCTTTTTTTTTTGCGGGGAAAAAAAAAGAAAAAAAAATCTGACCGGTCGGGGAACCACGTGCTCCAATCCGTCCGCTCAAAATCAATCTGAACAAGCCGTCCAAGTCCAACCTACCACGAGGTGGTCGTGTGGATAAAATACACCCTCGCAGTTTTTTCGCTGTGATTTCTATGGAATCAAAATTGGTATGGTGAGTTGAAGTAATATTCCAAATACAAATTTGGCATTGTTGTTTCTCGATGAATTACAAAATTCATGGCAAAATATTATCACGATTATGGTCACACTTCCGAAGGGAGAAAATGCATAAATGGCGCACATCTGGTATTACAGAAGAACGATGATGCTTGGTATTCAAAATTTCTCAATTACTGATTAGTTCTGTAGCTACAAACACCCCAGACCATAATGACGGTTAAAATTTAAAGATGATGCTAACCTCATGGACCACAAGGGCAAATTTAAAAAAATATGATTATTTAGGTTTGAAACTGGGAATGTCCTCGATCAGACTTTATCAATGGTAACGAATAACTAACCTATTGTCTTTTGTATGTCTTTTTTAGTTTCCTCCCAAGGATATTTTATCCATACAGTGGTAGATTGACATATTTTTGCTAATTTTTCGTAAATTCTAAGACATGGAATAAATTTTCAACAACAGGAGAATAACGCAAAAAGTAAAGAGATACTATATGTGTGTTTTCCGTATTTTTGTGAAGTTATGGTGAGATTGTCATGGTTCCATTCAGGAGCAGGATCTTGGAAACATGGCACTTCACCTTCAAGTATTTCTGCTTTGCGTTCTATTCTAACTGATTTATTCTTTAAAAATGAACTTACAACAATGAATATTCCCATTTGATGGAAAAAAACCAGGTGGATAGACATATCTAATGATTATATACTTTATTGGGCATTTCATGGATTTTGATATTGCAGTTGCACAAGAATAATTAATACTTGAATATTCTTACTACTTTCACTGCAGATGCAGATTGTGTTCAACATAATGTCCTGCGGGTGTTTGTACTGTTCTCAACATCATGTATGAAACTTCTAATAAGAAAATACTTCACTCAAATGTACAAATCATGTGCAGGTGTGTCACAATAATGTTTTCCCAATCTATGATTCTTCAATTAAAAAAATTAAAAAATATGAATGATTCTAGGAGCTATGCAAACTCAAGTAGCCCATATTTATAGCTGACCTATTGTCCAAGTATGTGGTACTCACAGTAGCACCACCAGAATACAATCATACTAATTGCTAGAAATATTTCAGTAAAACATACTAATTGCTAGAAAATCTACTAATTAGTGGTTCCAGTTAGGCATTTTTAAACAATTTTTTGGTGTACATACTTTTGAAAAAAAAATGTCACATTAAGTTTTCTAATGTACCTCCATGCTAATTCTTGATTGAGGATTCCATTCTTTTTCCAACATTAGGAAGCTATATTTTCTAGATCCTTAAGTTCATTCTATTGCTTAATGCAAAGTTATGTTCTTTCCTGGGAGCACCTGAATATCCAAAGTACATTGACTGTAATTATGTTGAATTTGATATATTTAATATGACCATCATTTATGTCTAAGTGTTTTCCACCTAGGTAAGCTCTTATGAAGTATCGTATCCAAAACAAATCGAGCATGACAGCATATCTGTACCAACAAACTATATCCCTCAAAAGTCCGGACTTCTAATTTGTTATCATCATATGGAAAAGGTTTTGTTGACAATTCTTCGTGGGTCATCTCATAGCCGTCACATTGTCCATACTAAAATATTTCTTATCTTTCGATGAATATGTGACAAACCTCATTTGCCATTAATTCACCACAATTTAATTTAAAAATGTATGTGAATCTAAATGAAGCAAACATCAAAATAAATGTTATATTATGTGGCTTTGAACTAAGTAAGATTAGATTATTGCATTATTACTTTTTATATAGAACATACAAATTTGGTTCTAAATATTTTCTAGAATAAATTGTTACTCTCATGTACAGTAATCAACTGATCTTTGATCCTCATCATATAAGTTGTTAAAGCATCCATACCATTTATAACTATATTTATATATCAGTAAAAATCCAAATAAACCAACGATAAAACTATGTTCACAAAAGTCTTATATTTAAAAGTGACATTAATTCTAATTCTAAGTTTTATTTAGAAAAATTAAATAATATGATCCCATCAATCGACTATATAAATTTCTAGCCCGCGCATCGAGCGGGCCACTTTGCTAGTTTAAAAAAAAAGTCAACCGACTTACCGGGCCGTGTCCGACCTGGACACCGCGCCCGGGCGGCTTTATAAGCCGAGGCCCGCGACCCCGAGGCCCAAGTCGCCAGCCCCGCCCGCCCGATCCGTCGCCGCCGCCGCTAATCGCCGCCGCCGCCGCCGCCTCGCGTCGCCGCCGCCGCGCCGCCGCCGCGCCGCCACCGCCCGGAGCCCGCCGCGTAGCTTCGCCGCCGAACCGCTCACCTCCGCCGCCGCCGACCCCGCCGCCGACGAGGTAGCCGCCGCCGCCGCCGCCGATTTTCGCGAGAAAACCGTTGTTTTTTCAGAAAACCCTTGTTTCGTTTTTATTAGATCGGTTTTGTTTTTTCTTTCGGTTTAGTTATTTAGCGGACGTTCGTCCGTACATTCGTTTTAACGAACGGAGTTCACTCGTTAGCTGCAGACAGGAACGTTCGTTTGTTAGCCTATTCGCCAGTTTTCTTTTTCCAGGGTTTTCCGCGATTATTTTCGATCGCGATTTCTGCCCTGATTTTCGTTTTAGTTTATCTTTTCGCTCGTTTATCGGAATCAGGCGATTCAAGTGCCTAGAGTTTTGTCTCGAAACCCTCTTTCTGTTTAACCAACTTAAACAAGTTTTTGCTACTGTAAAATTTGACTTAAGTACAGATTAGTAAATGGAGTTTGTTTCTTTCGCAGTTTGAGTTTAGTTGCTTCGTTTGATTTGATTCTTTTTGCAAACGGAGTTCTTAAGTTGAACTTTCTGGTTAGATCTCTTATTTGAGTTTTACCCGTGCACCTAGTTTAGTGCTTATTGTATGCTTGTTTGTTTGCGATAGAGTACCCGGAGTGCGAAGCGTGCTACTACGAGTCTCTAGGTTTCACGGATCATCAGCAAGGCAAGTAACACTTTGATCATACCTCTTTACTATCCTGTTTTATTGCATTAGATCAATCCTCAAACAATTGCATGATTAGGATCTGATTAATATGTGGGTTTTGGGAAGTAGATGAGGTAGTACCTATTGTCCTGTTTATTATCAAACCTTTGGGAGTTACTTCTACGTTGCTTATATCGCTATGCTATGCTCGTAGACGTGGATTGGGTGAGTGAATTCCATGACAGATGTGAGATTATTATTTAATGGTTCAACTTAAGGTGGCTACTTTAATACACATCTGGGTGGATTGAGGCACCTGGGGAACCCAGTGTTGCCTGTATTTTTGGAAATCCCGGGGTACCGTGTGATTCTCTTATGGACTGCCACCCAGGTTCAAAGGGATCATAAGATTATTCATGCTAGAAACTTCCGTGTGCAGCCACAAGCTATTATGGGCTCTAGCATAGTTGAGTATGTTGCGTGACCTCTTTCAGTGGTAGGCTAGCAGATGTAGGGGATGTAGGTTGGTACTGTCTACCCAGAGTAAAGAGTTAAGGCTTCTGAAAGACCGTGTCTCGGTCATCCGTTTCTCAAACATCCTGTAGTGCGAGAAATCCAACGGAGGAGATCGAGTCTTGTGGGGAAAAGTGCGCAAACCTCTGTAGAGTGTACAAACTAATCATGGTTAGCCGTGTCCCCGGTTATGGACATCTTGAGTATCTAGTTCTTGGATTATCATGTGGATCTCATCACTCTTAATTTAATTTGATTGGGTTTAATGATGATGCTTAATTGGGATTGAGTTGGGTGAACCTTCTCAATGTTTAACAACCACCATGATAGTTAAATAAAATTATTCCTTTGTTGTAGGGAAAAATTGGCTTTATGCAAAACTGTAACCATAGAGCTTTCCACCAGCCATATTGCATGTAGTGATAGCATTATCCTGTTCATTACTCTCTATGTGTTACATTGCCAGCATATTCCATGTGCTGACCCGTTTTCGGGCTGCAACGTTCATGTTGCAGACTTTTCAGACGACGAGTAAGGAGCCTTAGGTCGTGATCTTTCACTCAGTGATGCCGTTGGAGTTGATGGACTCACTTTATCTTCCAAGCCTTCCGCTGTTATTGTATTTAGATGGCCTTAAGCCATATTTATTGTAATAAGTTCTCTTTTGAGACATTCGATGTAATATGTGTGTGATTGCTACTCTGTTATAAATCCTTCAAGTACTGTGTGTGTCAGCATTACCGATCCAGGGATGACACTGATGCACAGAGATCAGACTGTTTGAGGTCTGGTCGCTACATAATGGACCTGCTCGGGGGACTTGAAGCAGGTCACTCTTGTATAAAAATATTTTGTTTTCATTTTTCTATGCATGGTCCGTTGGTTTATTTTGTTTATCTTATGCATGTCACTCTTGTATAATAATGTTTGCGTGATTCTGCAAACGGAGTAACGCCTTAAACAAGATAAACTGACGTATAAATAAACCTCATCTTTTTACCCCTAATAGCAACGATACATACGTGTCATATCCCTTTCTGTCACTAGGATTGAGCACCGCAAGATCGAAACCATTACAAAGCACCTCTTCTCATGGCAAGATAAATCAATCTAGTTTGCTAAACCAAACCAATAAATCAGAGAAGAAATACGAGGCTATATTAATCATGCATAAAAGAGTTCAGAGAAAACTCAAATAATATTCATGGATAGATCTGATCATAAACTCACAATTCATCGGATCCCAACAAACACAACGCAAAAAATCATTACATCAAATATCTCCAAGAACACCGTGGAGAACATTGTATTGAAGATCAAATAGAGAGAAGAAGCCATCTAGCTACTAACTATGGACCCATAAGTCCGTGGTAAACTACTCATGCATCATCGGAGTGCAGCAAGGATGATGAAGAGCCCCCTCCGTGAGCGAATTCCCATCCGATAGAGTGCCGGAAAAGGCCGTCAGATGGGATCTTGTGGTTCTGGAACTTGCGGCGTCGGAAAAAGTATTTCGTCAGTTCTGTGCAAGAAACATGTCGTATTGCAACAAGTTTCTTGGTTTTCAAGTTTTTTCGAAAAAGGTAATAAAAGGTTCAATGACATTGTCTATTAAGTTAGCTTCATACCATCAATTTTGTCATTTCATCTCTTTTTCAAGGGGTTAAATTTATCTTCAACAAAGATGACATGCAAAGTCCTGACATCGAGTACTTGTTTTGCGTAAAAAGGCCAGGAAAGATGAATACGATTGTGAATTACAAGTTTCTTATGTAGTACTACATTTATTAAATTACTCTTTTTTGTTTACAACAGTATATTCCATTACTCAGACATTGAAGAACCGGTAAAAGATTTGAACTTCAGAAACCATTTGTTCAAGTTTGTTGGAATTGTGAGAGAAAGATCCATATCTACTGCAACCGAAGGTACTCCATATGACATGCTTTTATTACAAAAATGTATCAAGTACATTTACCCTTAAATGTCAGCTAATGGAATTTGGAACTGTTTCCCCCCATGATTAATTCTATGAATATGGTTGAAGTAACAACCTATGTATGCATGAAATGTTTACCTACATTTCCACAAATTTGGTTTCTGATTCTTATTGTTATCGGGGACATATGATACATGACATTGCCTTAAACATTTTGCTTATTCTTGATCCTTTAGTGTGAATTATAGAAATGATTTTTTTTCAATACTACGAGTACTTAATAACTTTTATGTGCTTATATGTAATGTAAATAATGATAAATGTCTAAGATACATGTAATAGTGCTATATCGACGTTTCCACTCTTTATGATGATATGATACAAATCTTCATCCCCAACACTTTGTTGTTGTCTAATTGAGTCAATAGACTTTAGATATGGTTAAGAATTTAATTATTTAACCATGTAAAGCATAAAACCTACGGATCAAAGCGTGTCTACCTTCTCAGATAGTTGAAGCAATTTATCTTTTATTATCATCGAGTGTTCGCTTTGGCCACCGCTTTGTGAATGTCATACCATTCCTGTCCTAGTGTACACAAGAAGCCTCTTGTCTCTTAGGAAATTGGTATAAATTCATTTACTCCAAAATATGTATTCACAAATGTCACATCGTCGGTGTGTTTTGATGAACTAATGATACAAGTGAACTAAAACCCAGGATGACATTAAGCTTACTTTGCATGATTGGATATTGTTCAAAACAGTATGTCAGTTACACCAGAGTACGAGACCATAGAGGCGCGCGTTGCCGCCCCGTCAGTCTTGTGGACATCTAAATAAAATAATAAATGAGAAAAAAATTGTGTAGCTCAAAATATCTATGAAAATTTTGTATTGCGTAAATTCCTGAGATCTACACCAATTGGTGCACGAATAGGTACATCTAAAATTGGATTCAAGAAATCAAGACATAAAAAATAGATAAGACCTATTATCACTTTACTTATTACTAGTGCCTCTTTCTGCATCCGACGCCCCTGTGCATGCCAAGGCTGCCACTTCCCGCGTCAACCGTGGCTCTGCTGTGCCTGCTCTTCCGCAGTGGCAAGGTGAAAGTGCAAGTGCCACTTAAATAATATTTTGGTGTGATGACAATATGGTTAGTGGAACTAATATCGGTTGCTAAAGTTTATCTCATTATATTAGTTTCAAGTTATTCTTGATGGAGGTGTGCGACCCAATTCAAAAAGACCAAAGGCGTGGTTTACCGGCGGCTTGAAGGTTTTCTTTTTTGATTCGATTTGAGTTGTAGGAAAGACCGCACTATTAAGAGGGGTCTTTGTGGATTTATTTCATGTGGGAATGCCATTGCCAAAACTTATACACGAGCCTTCCCAGTCCTACCACCAAATATCTGTAGTGTGCTTGCTGTGCTACCCAGAAAGTTTGCAACAGAAGGTTTCTGGATACCCCGTGGGCACGAGGTCTTTTGACCCCTGTGCGCACGGGTAGTCAAGAATTTTCTGGGTACCCCGTGCAAACGGGGTACTGCGTAACTCCATGGGTACCCATTGTGCACAGGGTCTTTTGACCCCCGTGCGCATGGGGTGCTGCGTAAGTTCCTGAGTACCCCATGCACACGGGGCTGACTTAGCCCATGCGCACGGGGTCCAACGAGCAGAAATAATACCCAACCAAGAACACTGTAAATAACTCCCTTCTTGCTCCTCCATCCCTAATGTCTTGTTGAGCTCCACCATCGATACACCTCATTTTGCTCAATACTGTCAATCCCTTCATCCAAACTTGTTGAAACTTTGGGGATTGGGAGAGCAAGATCAGATGTACACTTTGACCAAACCAAATCGCGTTCCCCGCATCATTTCTCCACCATTTACTTGTTACTCTTGGAGCTTGGGCTCCTAGGCAGTTAGAGGTTCCTCCGGAAGCTTCCTTGCTTGTGGTGTGCTCTGGAGAAGTTTGTAAAGGTGTGGTGGTCGCCTTCAAGACCAACCCTGAGTGATTCGAGGCTCATCCATTGGGGATGACTCGAAAGATATTACAGTGAGCCTTCGGTGGCATTCCGCAAGCTTTGGCTCCGGCATGACTCTAAATGGAAAGTAGGTCTTCCCCAATGAAGAGTGAACTTGGGGAAGAAATCTATGTCATCATATCACTTGTGGTTAATTCTTTCCCGCACTTTACTTTGCCTTGTATGCTTGTTGGCTTGCTAATTAGATTGTTTCCTAGCATATTTAGCTTTAAGCTTGCTTGTCATATAAGTTGTGTTCACCTAGTTGCATATCTAGTGAACCCTATTTATCTACTAAACCTTAAAATTGACAAGAAATATTAAAATTTCTAGTCTCCTATTCACCCCCTCTAGTCAACCGTATCGATCCTTTCAATTCGTATCAGAGCCTCATGCTCTAGGTGAACCCCTTGCGGAGGATGGCGAAAACCTACCCCCCCGCCGCGCCCGACGCACTTGTTGCTCCGGTCATTGGTCCCGCCGCCCCATTAACCCGGGTGCCCCCTTTACCGCGGCAGACATTCTTTCAATGTTTGTGGACGTCAAAACCGCCATGTTGAAAGTAGGTCGTTCCTCAATCAATGAGGAAAGTGGTGCTCGCTTAAAGCCCTCAACATCCGCATCAAACTCATTAGATCCAAATCAGAGTCAGGAAAATACTGGCCTTCCAAAACTCTTGCACACAAGGAATCTGGCTTGGTAATTAAGCACCATCCATGCTTCCCAAGCAGAGCAAGATTGAATTGTTGCATATCTCGAAATCCCAATCCTCCCTTGCATTTTGGTGTTGCAAGGTTCTTCCAGGAAACCCAATGCATTCCTTTCTTGTTAAGAGAGCTACTCCAAAAACATTTCGCCATTGGTGAGGTAACACTCTTACAAAAAAATTAGTCAACTGAAACGTACTCACGGGGTACATGGGAATAGCCTGAACCACTGATTTCAACAATGTTTCTCTGCCGGCGCATGCTAGCAATCTTCCAGACCATCCCTGAATTTTCCTTCTAGCTCTCTCATCAATATAATCAAAAGTGTTGATTGCTCCCTGACTATAGCACCCGAAAGCTCTTGTCTGCTAGGACTACGTCGGTACACTAGTAGAAAAGGGGCCAATCGTCCAGGACGGTCCAGCCCATTAGTCCCGGTTCAATCCAGAACCGGGACCAATGGTGGCATTGGACCCGGTTCGTGAGCCCAGGGCCGGCCGGGCCACGTGGGCCATTGGTCCCGCTCGTTCGGACCTATTGTTCCCGGTTGGTGGGACGAATCGAACCAATGGGCCTCGCCTGCCCACCACCATTGGCCCGGTTGGTGGCTTGAACCGGGACCAAAGGCTGCCCATTAGTCCCGGTCCATGCCCCCAACCGGGGCTAAAGGGTTGGTCCTCGTTGTGGCCAGAGTTTAGTCCCACATCGCCAACTGAAGGGGAATCAGACCGGTTTATAAGCCCCTCCCTCTCTGCCTTATTGAGCTCCTCTGAAAATGAAAATAGATGCCCTTATATAGGGAATTTAGCCTAAATTCATACGAATTTCTCTTGAAATTTGTTATGAATTTAAGTTGAATTTCCTCTATAAGCGCATCTATGCTCATTTCTGAGTAGTTTTTTATATAGTATTTTTTCTTTTCTGCTATATTTTTTTTATTTCTGAGTTGTAGTAAGTCATTAAAATAAGCATCTATGCTCATTTTTAGTAAAGTTAATCATAACTATTTTTTCTTCTTTTTATTTCTGAGTTGTAGTAAGTCATTAAAAATAAGCATCTATGCTCATTTTTTAGTAAAGTTAATCATAACTATTTTTTCTTCTTTTTATTTCTGAATTGTAGTAAGTCATTAAAAATAAGCATCTATGCTCATTTTTTAGTAAAGTTAATCACAACTATTTATTTCTGAGTTGTAATAAGTCATTAAAAATTAAAAAGATTTTAGTAAAGTTAATCACAACTATTTTTTCTTCTATTTATTTCTGAGTAGTATTTTATATAGTTTTTTTCTTTTCTGCTATATTTATTTTTTCTAATTTATTTCTGTGTGGTAATAAGTCATTAAAAATAAAAAAGAGGCGCAATGCTAGTTAATTCGCTTCAAGCCTTCGAATAGTGTAAACTGCACCGCACATAGCTCCGCAAGATACCCTATTCCTCAAGGCTTGAAGCGAACCAACGTGCAGGTGAGCATTGAGCCTCTTCTTCATTGTCTCTGCACTCAGGGCTTATAAACAGCTGCTAAAAAAACAGCTGCAATAAAATAATTAAGTAAAGAAAAAAAGTGCCTCCTACTGGGCCCCCACGGCCTGGATACGACTAGAAACCCACCATGGGCCAGGATCCAGGCCCGCAGGTGGCCCAAGATGGGACCATCGTGCAAAGCAGTAGTAAGTAGGCCCGTAAGCCAAGAAGGTAGAGAAGCTTGAGAGGGAGCGGTGGGGCTTATAAACCACTGCGCCCCTCTCGGCTAGCGAGGTGGGACTAAACTTTCGTGCCGCACTGGCAGCACAAAACCATTCGTCCCGGTTCGTGGCTCCAACCGGGACCAATGCTCAACCTTTAGTCCGGTTGGAGGCACCAACCGACCAAAGCCCTCCGCTTCCCGCCTTTCCGCTGCTGAAAAGAGGTCTTTGGTCCCGGTTGGAGCCTCCAACCGGGACTAAAGGGGGCATTTGTCCCGGTTGTTGCCATGAACCGGGACCAATGCTTTGCCTATATAAGCGGCACTCGCGAAAATTTGGTTCAGTTCCTTCTTCCCCGCCGCCCGACGCGTCCAGGCTGCCCGTCCGTCTCCGCCTCGCCGTCGCCGTCGTCGCCCCGCCACGCCGTCGCCGCCCCCGCCCAGCGCCCGTGCCCTTGCCTGCCCGTCGCCGCCCGCCTGACCATAACGCACCGCCGCGTCACCGTCGACCGTCACCACGTCGTCCCGCCCCACGCCGAACCTCGCCGTCGCCGTCGCCGTCGCCGTCCCCGACACGCCGTTGCCGTCGCCGTCCCCGACACGCCGTCACCGTGAGCAAGTAATTTTTTTGTTAGATTTTTTTGTAGTTTCATAGATTTTTTTTGTTAGATGTGTAGTAATTTAGATGTGTAGTTCATAGATTTTTCTGTCATATATTTTTTCATATTGTGTAATTAATTTGTTCATATTTTGTTAGATTTTTTCTCTGTTAATAGATTTTTTATGAAAAGATGTTTGTATGTTCATATATATGCATGTTTGTATATGTGTTCATATATATATGCAAAGATCGAATATGTCAAATTTTGTTCATATAGAATTTTTATGATTTTTTCGTGTTGTAATTTTGTTCATAGAATTTTAATGATTTTTTTGTTCATAGTATTTTCTTTGTCAATTTATTGTGTATGTATAGAAATATTGTGAATGATAGAAGTCTGTTCATATTTAGAATAGAGGAAAAAGGAAAAAAATAAGAAGAGAAAGTAGTTTATTTTTAGTTAGGAAAATAATAGAACTATAGTTAAACTACTTTATTTTACTATATATAGAAGTAGTTTGTTTTTAGTAAGTACTACTTTATTTATTTGTAGTAAGTGCTTAGTAGTTGAACTAGTTGATTTAATTAATAAAACTACTTTATTTAACTATATATAGAAGTAGTTCCGCATCGACGCCGGGCGATGCCTATCCCAAGATCCTCGTCATCGCCGACTCGGGCGATGGAGGCTTGCTTGATCAGGGCCATGTTCGGGACCTGGCTCCGCCGGGCTGGTATTGGGAGGTGCTACCTTCCGGGGGACGTAGGTTGGTGAGGAGGCAGCCCGTTGTTGACCCGATCCTTGTTTGGTGGTGGTCGCATGGGCCAGTCACGGTGCCGAGGCTTCCGGACACCGTGGAGGTGGTACGTCACCGTGTCAGCGAGGAGGACGAGCACGTCCGTCGCTACATGGTTGCATTGGAGGGCAGGTTCGACAATACATGGCAGGTTCTTCAGGGATCTCACTGGAGCTACGATCCTGTGATGGTTCCTTATCTTTGGGTGTCCACCGCCCACGTCGATACCCGTCGGGCGCTACGATTCTAGTTGTATTGGTGATGCTATATTAGTGATAATATTCGACGATGTACGAACACCAAGAGATGATGTACTTTTGCTTATAATTATTGAATCATTCTAATTTGAATACTACTTTATTTTATGATTTGGTTTTGCTTATTTTATGATTTGGTTTTTGCTTATAATTGAATGCTCATATTGGATAAGTTCTCCTTCATTTGAATTATGAACATAGGCCGGAAATGTCGTACTCGGACGACGAAAACCGCCCGGGGCTGTGCGACTAGTGCCACGACGACCGAGGTATCTGCGGCAGGTTCATTGAGCTGGACGAAGATCGACGCTTCTGCATTAAGCTCGACGAGACCTTCGATGTTCATACGGTACGCAACGATGACAATAGTTTTTTTTCGTAATTAATCATGACTTCAACTATTTTAATCATGACAATATTTTTCATCTTTTCCAATTCGACTAGCTTATCCCATGCTTTGCAAGACGCTATGTCTTGGAGAGGATGGGTTTTGAAGACCATGAAAGTTTCGAACCAAAAAATTATCCTAAGTACCCATCATGGTGTGGATTTTCAAGTAAAGCTGTACAATGCTCAGAGTGTAACCCATTTTGGTTGCAAAATTGGGAAGCACTTTGCAAGATGTATGGTCTTGATGAGGGTATGCTTGTCACCATGGATCTTGGTGATCCTGCAATCGAGCAAGAGAGACCTTCGATTTGGGTCCTTGTGGATACACCTCCAATTCTTCCCCCATGTGAGCTTAACATAGTTATTAAGTAATTTATATTGTTTATTTCAAAATAGTTGACAGCTTATTTCCATTGACAGCTTATTTTGATTGTTCAAATAATGTGCGGAAGATGGTAGACAAAACCCACTACACCGATGGCTCCGAATTAACTTATAAGGAGAAAAATCATCTGATAGCATTTTGTAGAGATCTTGAGAATTACAATGTCTACAATCGAACTCCTCAACATTATGGTCAATACGTGCCACTAGTGCACGTGTTGAATTACGGTAACTACCATGGAGATACCCTGGTAAGATTTTTTACTATTACGACATCCGTGCATCTTTTTGCATATTTCTAAAACTAGTACATCATTGCTAACTAAGAAGGTATTACTATGTTTTTCAACAGAGAATCCCAGAGGATTGTGTGCCTCATTTGATGTATGAGAATGGCAGCCTTCATGTTTTGAACATATATCCAGGTCATCCTACGAATCTCAACTGTCCATACCGGATTTCTAAAAGAAGTGGAGACATGACAATCAAAGAATGGAAAAAATGTATGGACAGTCGTAAGGAGCTTCTTGGAAGCAAAAAGCAGCGAAGGGCAAGAATTGGAGACAGGATGATCGCCATTCTTCATAATGGAGAGTCATGGTCTATATTGTTTTATGCTATTTTACCTTAAGGGTGTTTAGGTCCTACCGACAATCGATGATCATGTGCTAAGAACAATTATGTAGGGTTGGGTTCGATGACTATGAGGATGATGATCGTATGACTTATTATTAATAACGAGTAGAAGTTGTATGATGATGCATGATTAGTAGGACTTGTTATTATATATAATGATGTATGATGCAAGCATGCATGAGCATGTTATATCAGCGGTGAAATGAACATAGCAGCAGCGTTGATAAACCAAGGACGAAGATATAAGAGAGGACACTTCTCTCTATTAGCTAGCTAATAACAACCTAAAAATAACCCCCAAAACCCCTAAAACAGCCGCTTTTCTAAAAAAAACATGGACTTTTGGTCCCGGTTGGAGCCACCAACCGGGACCAAAGGCCCCCCTGACTGGGCTCGGCGGACCGGCCACGTGGAGGCACATCTGTCCCGGTTCGTGTTCGAGCCGGGACTAATTGGTGGAGGTATTAGTAACGACCCATTAGTCCCGGTTCATGAACCGGGACTAAAGGCCCTTACTAACCGGGACTAATAAGTGTTTTTCTACTAGTGGTATTTCCCCAAAGAGGAAGGGATGATGTAGCACAACGAAGGTAGGTATTTCCCTTAGTTATGAAACCAAGGTTATCGAACCAGTAGGAGAACCAAGCAACACAATGTAAACAACACCTCCACACAAATAACAACACCTCACAACCCGACGCGTTAAAGGGTTTGTCAATCCCTTTCGGGTAACAATGCCAGAAATTTGTAATAGATTGAAATAATAGATCGCAAATAAAGTAAAGTGCAGCAAAGTATTTTGTATTTTTGGTTTAATAGATCTGAATAAAAATGCAAAGGAAAAGTAGATCGCAAGCAAATATATGAGAAAGAAGACCAAATGAGAGGTTTCACTAGTGGATTCTCTCGAGAAAAATAGCAAACGGTGGGTAAACAAATTACTGTTGGGCAATTGATAGAACTTCAAATAAATATGACGATATCCAGGCAATGATCATTACATAGGCATCACGTCCAAGATTAGTAGACCGACTCCTGCCTGCATCTACTACTATTACTCCACACATCGACCGCTATCCAACATGCATGTAGTGTATTAAGTTCATGGAAAAATGGAGTAATGCAATAAGAACGATGACATGATGTAGACAAGATCCGTTTATCTATTGCGTAGATATAGATCCCATTTTTTATCCCTAGTAGCAACGATACATATGTGTTGTTTCCCTTTCTGTCACTGGGATCAAGCACCGTAAGATCGAACCCACTACCGGGCACCTCTTCCCATTGCAAGATAAATAGATCAAGTTGGCCAAACAAAACAATAATATCGGATAAAAAATACGAGCCTATAAGAGATCATGCATATAAGAGATCAAAGAAACTAAAATAAATTTCATGGATATAAAAAGATATAACTGATCATAAACTCGAAGTTCATCAGATCCCAACAGACACACCGCAAAAGAGTTACATCATATGGATCTCCAAGAGACCAATGTATTGATAATTCAGCGAGAGAGAGGAAGCCATCTAGCTACTAACTACGGACCCGAAGGTCTACAAAGAATTATTCACACATCATCAGAGAGGCACCAATGGAGGTGGTGAACCCCACCCGAGATGGTGTCTAGATTGGATCTGGTGGTTCTGGACTCTGCGGCAGCTGGATGAATATTTCATCGACTCCTTTAGGGTTTCTGCAATATTGGGGTATTTATAGAGCAAGGCAGTTCGGGGGGCACCCGAGGTGGGCACAACCCACCAGGGCGCGCCTGGGCCTCCTGGCGCGCCCTGGTGGGTTGTCCCCTCCTCGGGACTCCCCCAGGTGCAATCAGGGCCCAACTTCTTCCTTTTAGTCCATAGAAAATCATCGTAAAATTTCGTGGCATTTGGACTCCGTCTGATATTGATTTCCTGCGATGTAAAAAACATGGAAAAAACAGCAACTGGCACTTGGCACTATGTCAATAGGTTAGTACCAAAAATGATATAAAATGACTATAAAATGATTATAAAACATCCAAGATTGATAATAAAACAGCATGGAACAATAAAAAATTATAGATACGTTGGAGACGTATCAGCATCCCCAAGCTTAACTCATGCTCGTCCTCGAGTAGGTAAGTGATAAAAACAGAATTTTTGATGTGGAGTGCTGTTTATCAAGTCATAACATATTCTTTTCTTTATAGCATGGACATTTGGACTTTTATGTGATTCAAAGGAATAGTCTAGTTTTGACATAATAATTTAGATACTCAAGCATATCAACAAGCAACCATGTCTTTCAAAATATCAACGCTAAAACAAGTTATCCCTAGCCCATCATGCTCAAACATTGATCCATTCATGAAACACACTCGAATATTAGCTACACCCAATACTTAAGCATGATCATATTGCCTCTTAGTTGGTGCTTTTATAAGACAAGATGGAAACTCAAATTCAAAATAAAAAATGCATAAAGTAAAAGAAAGGCCCTTCGCAGAGGGAAGTAGGGATTTGTAGAGGTGCCAGAGCTCAAAGCGAAAAAATTAGAGATAAAAACATTTTGGGAGGTGTATCCATCCCACCAACGAAAACGATGTAGAGCTACGAACACTTTCCATGCTAGATATGCCATAGACGGTTCCCAAATGGGAAATAAAGTTTATTCCTTTTCCACCATACTTTCACTTTCCATGGCTAACCGTATCCACGGGTGCCTTCCATACCAACACTTTCTAAGGAATTTATTATTTGACAACATAAAGTAAATTCATTTTTGCATTTCGGGACTAGGAATCCCTAAAACCTTTGCCTTACTCTCGTCCAATGACAAGCGAATAAACACTCATCGTGAGAATAACACATCTAGCATGGAAAATATTAGCCATCCGTTACTGTTCCGCGAGTGAAACAGACACACAAAAGAGAAGTTTATTTTGAAAATTAGAGATGGCACATGCAAATTTGCTTAGAACGGCAAAAGAATACCGCATATAGGTAGATATAGTGGACTCATGTGGCAAAACTAGTTTAAAGGATTTTGGATGCACAAGTAGAGATCATACTTAGTGCAAAATGAAAGCTAGCAAAAAGATCGAGAAGCGACCAACCAAGAAACGAATAATCTCATACGCAAGCATTAAGCATAATTAACACCGAATAATGCACCACAAGTAGGATTTAATTTTCATTGCATGATTATTGACTTTCGTGCATGCGTAGGGAATCGCAAACCTTAACACCAATATTCTTACTAGAGCACAATTACTCATCAACATAACTCACATATCATATCATCATATCTCAAAACTATTACTAAGAATCAACTTTATTTTGTCCAATGATCTTCATGACATTTTTTTACTTTATCCTTCTTGGATATCTATCACTTTGGGACTAATTTTTATTTGTTGCTTTTCATAATCTCAAACAAATATAAGTGAAGATCATGAGCATAACAAATTTTCTTTCTCTCAAAATAATTTAAGTGAAGCAAGAGAGAATTTCTTAAAATTTTTACTAACTCTCAAATAATCTAAGTGAAGCAAGAGACCATTTCTTAAAAAATACTAAGCACACCGTGCTAAAAAAGATATAAGTGAAGCACTAGAGTAAGTCCTAGCTCATAAAAGGCTTAAGTGAAGCACAAAGAGCAATTCTAACAAGTCATGATATAATTTTGGCTCTCTCAAATAGGTGTGTCCAGCAAGGATTGATGACTTAAAACACAAAATAAAACAAGCAAAGACACATATCATACAAGACGCTCCAAGCAAAACACATATCATGTGAGGAATAAAAATATAACCTCGAGTAAAATACCGATGGTCGTTAGAAGAAAGAGGGGATGCCACTCGGGGGCATCCCCAAGCTTAGTTGGTTGCTCATTCTTGGATAATAGCTTGGGTTCCGGGGCATGCCCAAGCTTAGGCTATTCTACCCTTCTTTCATCCATCGTAAGATAACCCAAAACTTGAAAACTTCAATCACACAAAACTCAACAAAACCTTCGTGAGATCCGTTAGTGCAAGAAAAATAAATCACTACTATAAGTGTTGTATCAAACCAATTCATATTTTGTTTTTGTATTATATCTAATGTATTCCAACTTTTCTATGGCAAAAACTCATCAAAGAAAACCATAGAGCCATCAAAATAAGCACACAACACAAAGAAAACAGAATCTGTCAAAACAGAACAGTCTGTAGCAATCTGACTTTTGTGAATACTTCTGGAGCTCAAACAATTCAACCAAATTAGAACGTCCAGGGTAATTTCTATATTAATCTTCTGCAAAAAGAATCAGGGCAAAATATCATTTCTGTGATTTATTAAAAATATTTTCGTGAGCGCAAAGTTTCTGTCTTTTTCAGCAAGATCAAACAACTATCCCCCAAGAAGATCCTAAAGGCTTTACTTGGCACAAACACTGATTAAAACATAAAAAACACAATCATACCAGAGGCATAATTTTGTGAACACACAAGAACAGAAAGCAAAAAGCAAAAATAAATTTTATTAATTGGGTAGCCTCCCAACAAGCGGTATAGTTTTACGCCCTTAGCTAGGCGTAAGGCAAGGATCTAAGTTTTTTCATCTTTGGTTCGAGATCCATCAGATGCCCTCATGATTGATTCGTAAGGTGGCCTGATTTTTGTTCTAGGAAAGTGTTCCATACCCTTCCTCAAAGGAAATTGGAACTAGATATTGCTTTCTTTCATATCAATCACGACACCAATAGTGCGTAAAAACGGTCTACCAAGAATAATTGGACAAGACAAATTGCAATCAATATCAAGAACAATGAAATCTATGGGCACATAGTTCCTATTTGCAAGAATAAGAACATCATTAATTCTTCCCATAGGCTTTTTAATAGTAGAATCCGCCAAGTGCAAATTCAAAGAACATTCTTCAAGATTGGTAAGACCAAGCACATCACATAAAGATTTCAGAATTGTGGAAACACTAGCACCCAAGTCACACAAAGCAAAACACTCATAATATTTAATCTTGACTTTTATGTTAGGTTCCCATTCATCATGCAATTTTCTAGGAATTGAAACTTGTAATTCCAATTTTTCTTCCAAAGCTTTCATCATAGCATCAACAATATGTTTAGTAAAAGATTTGTTTTGTTCATAAGCATGGGGTGAATTTAGCATGGATTGCAACAAAGAAATACAATCAATCAAAGAGCAACTGTCATAATTAAAGTATTTGTAATCCAAATGACTGGGTGCATCACTAACTAAAGTTTTTACCTCTCCAAACCCACCTTTATCAATTTTCTCAACAATATTTTCACCCTCCGAAATATTGGGAGGCCTTCTAGATAAAGTTGACTCTTCTCGGGTCCCTTTTTCATCAATCTTATCTTTACTGAAAAAAGGAATCCATAGAAGAAACACCAATCATTTTAAGATCTTCATCATTTTTGCAAGAATAATCACTATAAAAAGCTTTCTCTAAAAATTCTCTTTTAGCTCTAAGCATAGCAGTTCTTTTCTTACTTTCATCCATAGAAACATAAAGAGCTTTAATTTATTCATCAAATTTAGGCACACAAATTTTCAACTTGAGATTTTCCACATCATGAGCAATTCTATCAACACTTCTAGACACATCATCAATCTTATTCAACTTTTCTTCTATGGAAGTGTTGAAAACTCTTTGCGTGTTGATAAATTCTTTAATATTATTCTCAAGATCAGAGGTATTCCTATTATTATTGTAAGATTGATTTCCATAGGAATTACCATAATTATTAGAGGAATTACTAGGAAAAGGCTCAGGATTAAAATTACACATATTAGCATTGTTGTTGAAATTATTTTGAGAGATAAAATTCACATCTATGGCATCACTATTTTGCTCAATCAAAGTAGACAAAGGCATATCATTAAAATCAATAGGAGCACTTTTACTAGCAACCAATTTCATAAGAGCATCAACTTTATCATTCAAAGAAGAAATTTATTCAACCGAATTAACTTTTTTACTAGTGTGAATAATTTGCCATGATATTATCAAGCAATTTGGTGGTTTCACCCAAAGTAATTTCCATAAAAGTACCACCCGCGGCGGAATCTAAAAGATTACGAGAAACAAAATTCAACCCCGCATAAAAAATTTGTATGATCATCCAAATTTTTAACCCATGAGTTGGGCAATTCATTAGCATCATTTTCATCCTTTCCCAAGATTGTGCAACATGCTCATGTTCAAGTTGCTTGAAATTCATGATCTGGGTTCTAAGGGAAATAATTTTTGCAGACGGAAAATATTTAGTAATAAAATCATCTTTGCACTTATTCCAAAAATCGATACTATTGCGAGGCAAAGAAGAGAACCAAATTTTTGCAGAATCATGCAAAGAAAATGGAAATAATTTCATCTTGACCACATCATTGTCCACATTTTTTCTTTTTCATATCGCATAATTCCACAAAGGTATTAAGATGGGAAGCGGCATCCTCATTAGAAGTATCAGAAAATTGGTCTTTCATAACAAGATTCAGCAAAGCAATATTAATATCACAAGACTCCGCACTAGTGGCGGGAGGAGCAAGCGGAGTGCCAATAAAATCATTGTTGTTGGTATTTGAGGAATCTCATAACTTGGTGTTCTCTTGAGTCATGAAGACCACACAACAAGATTGCATTCAAAAACAGATCTGGCAAGGAAACGGCGAACGGAAAAAGAGATGCGAATAAAATGACATATTTTTTGTGAAGTGGGGGAGAGGAAAACGAAAGGCAAATGGCAAATGATGTAAATTGCGAGGAGATGAGATTTGTGATTAGGAACCTGGTTATGTTGAAGATCCTCCCCGGCAACGGCGCCAAAAATTCCTTTTGATTGCTCCCTGACTATAGCGCCAGAAAGCTCATGTCTGCTAGGACTACGTCGGTATTTCGCCAGAGAGGAAGGGATGATGTAGCACAGCGAAGGTAGGTATTTCCCACAGTGATGAAACCAAGGTTATCGAACCAGTAGGAGAACCAAGCAACACAACGTAAACAACACCTGCACACAAATAACAACACCTCGTAACCCGACGTGTTAAAGGGGTTGTCAATCCCTTTAGGGTAACGATGCCAGAAATTTGTAATAGATTGAAATAATATATCACAAATAAAATAAAGTGCAACAAAGTATTTTTGTATTTTTGGTTTAATAGATCTGAATAAAAATGCAAAGGAAAAGTAGATCGCAAGCAAATATATGAGAAAGAAGACCCGAGGGCCGTAGGTTTCACTAGTGGCTTCTCTCGATAAAAATAGCAAACGGTGGTAAACAAATTATTGTTGGGGAATTTATAGAACTTCAAATAATTATGACGATATCCACGCAATGATCGTTACATAGGCATCATTTCCAAGATTAGTAGACCGACTCCTGCCTGCATCTACTACTATTACTCCACACATCGACCGCTATCCAGCATGCATCTAGTGTATTAAGTTCATGGAAAAAACGGAGTAATGCAATAAGAACGATGACATGATGTAGACAAGATCGGGTTTTCTATTGCATAGATATAGATCCCATCTTTTTATCCTTTCCTTAGTAGCAACGATACATACATGTTGTTTCCCTTTCTGTCACTGGGATCAAGCACCGTAAGATCAAACCCACTACCGGGCACCACTTCCCATTACAAGATAAATAGATCAAGTTGGCCAAAAAAAACCCAAATATCGGAGAAGAAATACGAGGCTATAAGAGATCATGCATATAAGAGATCAAAGAAACTAAAATAACTTTCATGGATATAAAAAGATATAACTGATCATAAACTCAAAGTTCATCAGATCCCAACAGACACACCGCAAAAGAGTTACATCATATGGATCTCCAAGAGATTCAGCGAGAGAGAGGAAGCCATCTAACTACTAACTACGGACCCGAAGGTCTACCAATGGAGGTGGTGAACCCCATCCGAGATGGTGTTAGATTGGATCTGGTGGTTCTGGACTTTGCGGCGGCTGGATGAATTTTTCGTCGACTCCTTTAGGGTTTCTGGAATATTGGGATATTTATCGAGCAAAGAGGCAATCCAGGGGGCACTACTCACCAGGCGTGCCTGGGCCCTCCTCGATAGGCCTGGGAGTTCGGTAGAAACCGAAAATTCATTTTTTTCTTTCTAATTTCGGTTAGTAAAATAAGAAATCGAAAATAGCAAGAAAAAACAGCTAACCGACATCTCGGTTAACCGAAAATTTGGTACGGTATTCGGTTTTATACCGAAATCCAGTATTCGTGATCTGTGGGTAGCTGCGGCACCCTCTTATAGGCAAAAATACCTGCCACGTCTCCTCAAGCGGGCGAGGTAGGACTAAAGGAGCCAAATACCTGCTGTTCTCCTGCCCGCACGCGCAGGCACACCCGCCCACGTGAGCTGGGGCTGGGCCTTGCATCCTTGTAGGCCATGCATTGCACTTTGTCAGGGAGGCCCACACTTTTCCTTTGTTTATTCATGCACGATGCGGTTGCTCACTTAAAAGCTTAGAGAATCTCCGGTCGTTGGCTCCGGCGCTAAAAATCGTCCCTGAGGACGTACCGGCGCAAACCGCGTGTTGGGGACGTGATGTCCTCCAGCCACGGCACCCATGTTTTTTTTGAAAACTAAAATACGGCACAAACATGGCGTTAATTGAACCAAACTTCGGCGAGTTCATACATATTTAAAATATTTTACAAAAAAGAAAAAAAAACACTACTAGGCACGCTGTCTCCCTCGCCGCCCGCCGCCCTTGAAGCTCTACATGCCGAGGAGGTTGGAGAACTGCTGTAGTCGCCGTCGTCATCGTCATCGTCGTCGTCGCCTTCTCCGCGGCCGCCGTCCCTGCTGCACCCCTCCCCAGGTTGGCGCGGCGGGTTGGACGGTCCGGAGGCGTCCTCGTCCTTATCTTTGTCGAGGATCACCACGCCGTGCTCGTCCTCGCGCCCACGCTTGCGGGCGGCTATCTCCTCCAGGGCCCGGCGCTGCCGGACCATCTCGCCGCGGAGGTAGTCGTCCTGCGCCCACCGTAGGGCCTCCTCGTCGGAGTAGCCGCGCCGGGCTATCTCTTCGTACTCCGCGGGGAGGCCGGGCTCCGGCTTCGGCCTGACGAGGACGAGGCGGCTAGAGGCGGGGGTGGAGTCGTCGATGCGGACGCCGGAGCTGCGGGTGCGCTGGCTGACATGCGTGGCCTGGGGCTCCGGCTTGACGGGGCGGAGGCAGGGAGAGCCAGATGAGCGGCCGGACGAGGAGGAGGACACCCCCGGGTCCATGCGCCTCGGCGTCTACGAGCTCCCATGTCGGCGAGAGAAGGACAGGGGAGCGGGGTACTCCAGCCTGGGCGTGTTGCCGCCCTCGATGTACTCGACGACGGCCTCCAGCATGCGGCCGGGCACGCCCCACCATCGGCAGCGGCCTTCGGAGTTCAGCCTCCCGGAGGGCACGACGCCGTTGGTGGCCTCGAGCTGCTCGGCGTGGCGGCGACGGAAGTAGGGCTCCCACAGCGGGCTATCAGGGACGTACCGTGGACCTTCCTTCGCCGCCCGTGGCAGAGAGGCGCGGATACGCGCGATCTCCACACGCCGCGCTGCCCCTGTGGGCGGTGGTGGCACCGGGACCCCGCCGGCGCTGATCCTCCATGCCCGGGGCACCCGCATGTCCGGCGGGACCGGGTACTCGGCCTCGTAGAGAGCTGAACTTCGTCCTCGTGAAGGTGTCGGCGGCCGAAGCCGTTCACCGCCGCTCCATCGCCTGGGAAGCGCTCGGCCATGGTTGAACTGGAGAAGGCGAGAGGAGAGGGGAGGAATGGCGGCGGAACGGGGCGTCGGCGGTGGAGAGTCTGTGCTTCTGTGCTTCACTGGCGCGCTGGGGGGACGACTTATATAGGCGGAGGCCCCGCGCGCACGCGTGCCCGCCGTGTGTACGCGTGGCGGGCGAGGGACGCGCGGCGTCCCGTTTTCACTGCGCCGCCCGTGAGGCATCAATGGAGGAGGCTGACCGGCGCGACAGCTTTGGCATTGATTCCGCCGCGGGAACCGAGGCGACGAGGACGACGAAGCGGCGAGAAGAGCCGAGTCGCTGCCAAGGAGGGCCCGCCTATTTTCGCACCAAAAACAATTCGGCCGGCGCCCCCAAGCGTGCCGGGTTCGGCCTGGGTCCGCCAGCGCCAATTTCGGCCCGAGCCGGCGAAAACTGGGCCCTTGGTGGCGCGACTGGGCCGATTTTTCTGCGCCGGCGGCCAAAAAATCGCCTGGGGGGCCTTGTTGGGGTGCGGCTGGAGATGCTCTTAAGCGATCGTGGGCGCGGCCTAATAAAAAAAGAAACGATCATGGCGCGTGATTCTCTGTGTCGTTGGCTGCGCCTGCTTTTACATTTGTTCGGTCTTTCTTCGGTTAACCGGATTGAAAACCGAACCCACCGAAGTCTTTTCGGTTAGTAGACAAGAAAACCAATTTTTTCTGTGACAGCAGAAAAAACCAAAAATTTGGTTTATTCGGTTCCGGCTTTGGTTCGGTCTTCGGTTCATTGGTTTTTATGCCCACCCTACTCCTCGGGACTCCCCCAGGTGCAACCAAGGCCCAACTTCTTCCTTTTGGTCCATAAAAAATCATCATAAAGTTTCGTGGAATTTGGACTCCGTCTTATATTGATTTCCTGCGATGTAAAAAACTTGGAAAATACAACAACTGGCACTTGGCACTATGTCAATGGGTTAGTACCAAAAAATTATATAGAATGACTATAAAATGTTTATAAAACATCCAAGATTGATAATAAAACAACATGGAACAATAAAAAATTATAGATATGTTGGAGACGTATCAAGTGCCACTTGTGATAATGCACCCATTACCGTAGGGAGTCCCAAATACCTCTCACTTAAGGCCTCAACATGGATGTTCAGAGCTGCCTTCAGCAAGTTCCTCACCGCATCGGTAGTGTTAGAACTAAAATATATTGCACTCTTGTCCCTATAACACATTGATTAGATGCATTGCCATAAAGTTGGAAAATATTGTTAAGTCTTACTGCACTTTGATCCTTCGTACTTATGGATATCAAACTATCATCTGCACAAAGGGCTACCGCCTTGCTTGAGCAACCCGTCAGTTTCCACTCCAGCCATGACTTCCGCGATGCATCGACCGTTATGACTGTGTGTGTGTGGGGGTGTCCGCTATTTACCTTCAAATTCTTCTCTAGTCTCATTGTCTGCATCGCTACCATTATGACCAAGGGGATGTTGAGTATAATGTTTATTTAGGAAACACTAGTCACAACCTGCACCTGCACGGGCTAGCAATTTTAATATTAGATATAACAATGTTTTGAGAGATTCGAAATGTCAAACAATAATTTGCATATGTTTATATAGGTTATTATTATCACACATGCACATAGGTTTCAATGAAGTTACATTGCTTTGACTATTTTGTGATTAGATTGTTTGCATCCAATTATGTCAAAGCAATCCACGCCAGATTTATGGCCGATATGTGGACATATGGACGTCTTCCTTATCAAGGTTACATAAGGGTATATGTGTTATGTTGGTAGAAAACATGGTTACGGACCTAAAAGTTGTTGCATGTATCATGTACTTATGATCTAAAAGTTCCTAGAAGGTATAAAGATAAAGTGCCCAATTGCAGCATATATATTACTTTCTTATTAAGCCAAAAAAAGACAGACGTCTTTTTTTTGCCACGGAAGCATGGTAGAATTATAAAAACTTTGTTTCTATATAGAATAATGGATACATACATGAACGAATTTTTATCAACATACGCCACGTCAGAGTTTAATAATGTACATGTTTAAAAGATAGGCAGTTGTATATTCTCATTATACTATAAGCACCATAGATTATTCTGATTATAAGATCTTGTCTGTACCAATTTATTTTGAAGAATTTCTCTTATGATTAACATGTATGGGAATTTTTAAATATTTTCTATCCATACTATACATATGCATATCACATAGACAATCATGTTTATATGAGAGAGACAGTAGTGGCTATAGAAAAACTGTACTGTTTATATGAGATCTTTGTGGCGCATGATACAATCAAATTCTTTTTTTGATAATTCAGCGATTTATATGTATATAATGATGTTTTAATAGCTATTATTTTCTCTTTTTATTAGGATAAAAAATACATGTACATACTTACTATATATGACAATCTACACCTCCAAAGAATTATGTTAATCTTTTTATACATGATTAAGTGGCCATGTACAGGAGTCGAGGGGATATTTTCCTTTTTCTTTGAGGATGAGATGTCGTTCCTTTCTTGCGTTTGATCTGTTTCTTTTTCTTTCCATCGGTGTTGTTTTTATGTAAAGAAGCTATCCCTTTTCATATAAGGAACCATTTATATGAGGATGATTTCCTACTTTCTTTTCACCAACGTTACGTGTAGATGTTTGCTTTTTGGCCGGGCCATCTATATGTTATGTATAACTTTCACCCACGTAGGGCAGGTTTGTGTGGCTGTTTTTTTTCCTTTTCAATCGGGAAAAAATGATTGGTTAGTCAAACATATCTTTTTTTTTCATCCCTGGAGTTTTCTATGCAAGGAGATTAGATCCAATTTTTTTCATCGGTGGAGTTTTATTGAAGGATATTATTCTTTTTTGAGGGAACCGTGGATTCTTTCCTAGTTTTGTTTCACCAAATTATAACGTGACAATTGTGATTTGTTTTTTTCTTTTGATGCGATTTGTTTTTTTTTCTTTTTCAGCGCCCAACTTTTGTGGAAGTGGGCTATCCTTTTTTATGGAACCGTGGCTGATTTTTTTTCTTTCAACCAATGTTGAACGTGAGGAAGCTGGACTACAAATGTAACGCTTTCATCTAAATGATATGGCCACTCAGATTTTTGTTTTTCTAGGAAATAGAGAGAGTCCCATGGGATCAAGACTTCCATACGTGGTAGTATAAGACAACATATGGCCGCTCAAGTTTTTGTTTTTTTAGGAAATAGAGAGAGTCCCAAGGGGTCAAGACTTCCATACGTGGTAGTTTGAGACAGCATGTCTTATACTTCATCCGATGGCTACGGATAAATTATATATTAATTCAACGGTCAAAATTCTTTAATTCTAAGGATTAACGTGGTGGCTCGTATGGTGCCTCCAATTAGTAAATAAAAGATATGATAGCTTAGGATTTATTCCACCTTGCCTTGTACTCAAGGATGATCATGTATTCCTATATATATGCCCACGAGGCTCAAGCAATAAACTGTTGGGGATCAGAGCAGAAATTAAATTTTTCTACGCATCATCAAGATCAATCTATGGAGTCATCTAGCAACGAGGAGAGGGAAGTGCATCTACATACCCTTGTAGATCATGAGCGGAAGCGCTCAAGAGAACGGGGTTGATGGAGTCGCACTGCCGTGATCCAAATCACCGATGACCAAGCGCCGAACGGACGGCACCTCCGCGTTCAACACACGTACGGTTGGGAAAGACGTCTCCTCCTTCTTGATCCAGCAAGGGGGAAGGAGAGGTTGATGGAGATCCAGCAGCACGACGACGTGGTGGTGGAATCAGCGGGGATCTCGGCAGGGCTTCGCCAAGCTCAGCGAGAGGGAGCGGTGTTACGGGGGGAGAGGAAGGCGCCAGGGGCTTGGGTGTGCAGCCCTCCCTCCCCCCTCTACATATAGGGGCCCTGGGGGGGGGGGGCGCCGGCCCCCTAGAGATCCAATCTCAAGGGGGGCGGCGGCCAAGGGGGGGACTTGCCCCCCAAGTCGTGGGCGCCGCCCACCCCTGTGGTTTCCAACCCTAAGCGCAGGGAGGCCCATGGGCGCACCAGCCCACCAGGCTGGTTCCCTTCCCACTTCAGCCCATGGGGCCCTCCGGGATAGGTGGCCCCACCCGGTGGACCCCCGGGACCCTTCCGGTGGTCCCGGTACAATACCGGTGACCCCCGAAACTTTCCCGGTGGCTGAAACTGGACTTCCTATAAACAAATCTTTACCTCCGGACCACTCCGGAACTCCTCGTGACGTCCGGGATCTCATCCGGGACTCCGAACAACTTTCGGGTCACCGCATACTAATATCTCTACAACCCTAACGCCACCGAACCTTATGTGTAGACCCTACGGGTTCGGGCGACAGGCAGACATGACCGAGACGACTCTCCGGTCAATAACCAACAGCGGGATCTGGATACCCATGTTGGCTCCCACATGCTCCTCGATGATCTCATCGGATGAACCACGATGTCGAGGATTCAATCCATCCCGTATACAATTCCCTTTGTCAATTGGTATGTTACTTGCCCGAGATTTGATCGTCGGTATCCCAATACCTCGCTCAATCTCAAGCATCGGCAAGTCACTTTACTCGTTCCATAATGCATGATCCCGTGACCAACCCCTTGGTCACATTGAGCTCATTATGATGATGCATTACCGAGTGGGCCCAGAGATACCTCTCCGTCATACGGAGTGACAAATCCCAGTCTCGATCCGTGCCAACCCAATGACACTTTCGGAGATACTGTAGTGTACCTTTATAGCCATCCAATTACGCTTATGACGCTTTGGTACACCTAAAGCACTCCTACGGTATCCGGGAGTTGCACGATCTCATGGTCTAATGAAATGATACTTGACATTAGAATAGCTCTAGCAGACGAACTACACGATCTTGTGCTATGCTTAGGATTGGGTCTTGTCCATCACATCATTCTCCCAATGATGTCATCCCATTATCAATGGCATCAAATGTCAATGGTCAGGAAACCGTAACCATCCATTGATCAACGAGCTAGTCAACTAGAGGCTCACTAGGGACTTGTTGTGGTCTATGTATTCACACATGTATTACAATTCCGGATAACACAATTATAGCATGAACAATAGACAATTATCATGAACAAGGAAATACAATAATCATTTTATTATTGCCTCCAGGGCATATTTCCAACAGTCTCCCACTTGCACTAGAGTCAATAATCTAGTCACATTGTGATGAATCGAACACCCATAGAGTTCTGGTGTTGATCATGTTTTGCTCGCGGAAGAGGTTTAGTCAACGGATCTGCGACATTCAGATCCGTATGCACTTTGCAAATATCTATGTCTCCATCTTGAACATTTTCACGAATGGAGTTGAAGCGACGCTTGATGTGCCTGGTCTTCTTGTGAAACCTGGGCTCCTTGGCAAGGGCAATGGCTCCAGTGTTGTCACAGAAGAGATTCATCGGCCCCGACGCATTGGGAATAACTCCTAGGTCGGTAATGAACTCCTTCATCCAGATTGCTTCATGCGCTGCCTCCGAGGCTGCCATGTATTCCGCTTCACATGTAGATCCCGCCACGACGCTTTGCTTGCAACTGCACCAGCTTACTGCCCCACCATTCAAAATATACACGTATCCGGTTTGTGACTTAGTGTCATCCAGATTCGTGTCGAAGCTAAGCGCCGACGTAACCCTTTACTGACGAGCTCTTCGTCACCTCCATAAACGAGAAACAAATCCTTAGTCCTTTTCGTGTACTTCAGGATATTCTTGACCGCTGTCCAAAGGTTCCATGCTGGGATTACTTTGGTACCTTCCTACCAAACTTACGACAAGGTTTACATCAGGTCTGGTACACAGCATGGCATACATGATAGATCCTATGGTCGAGGCATAGGGGACGACACTCATCTTTTCTCTATCTTCTGCCGTGGTCGGACATTGAGTCGAGCTCAATTTCACACCTTGCAACACAGGCAAGAACCCCTTCTTGGAATGATCCATATTGAACTTCTTCAATATCTTATCAAGGTATGTGCTTTGTGAAAGACCTATGAGGCATCTTGATCTATCTCTATAGATCTTGATGCCTAATATGTAAGCAGCTTCTCTAAGGTCCTTCATTGAAAAACACTTATTAAAGTAGGCCTTTATGCTCTCCAAGAGTTCTATATCATTTCCCATCAATAGTATGTCATCCACATATAATATGAGAAATGCTACAGAGCTCACACTCACTTACTTGTAAATGCAGGCTTCTCCATAAGTCTGCATAAACCCAAATGCTTTGATCATTTCATCAAAGCGAATGTTCCAACTCCGAGATGCTTGCACCAGCCCATAGATGGAGCGCTGGAGCTTGCATACCTTGTTAGCATTCTTAGGATCGACAAAACCTTCCGGCTGCATCATATACAATTCTTCCTTAAGAAAGCCGTTAAGGAATGCCGTTTTGACGCCCATTTGCCATATCTCATAATCGTAGAATGCGGCAATTGCTAACATGATTCGGACGGACTTAAGCTTCGCTACGGGTGAGAAGGTCTCATCGTAGTCAACCCCTTGAACTTGTCGATAACCCTTAGCGACAAGTCGAGCTTTGTAGATGGTAACATTACCATCCGCGTCTGTCTTCTTCTTAAAGATCCATTTATTTTCTATCGCTCGCCGATCATCGGGCAAGTCTGTCCAAGTCCATACTTTGTTTTCATACATGGATCCTATCTCGGATTGCATGGCTTCAAGCCATTTGTTGGAATCTGGGCCCGCCATCGCTTCTTCATAGTTCGAAGGTTCACCGTTGTCTAACAACGTGATTTCCGTGACAGGGTTGCCATACCATTCTGGTGTGGAATGTGTCCTCGTGGACCTACGAAGTTCAGTAGCAACTTGATCCGAAGTACCTTGATCATCATCATTAACCTCCTCTCTAGTTGGTGCAGGAACCACAGGAACATCTTCCTGAGCTGCGCTACTTTCCGCTTCAAGAGGCAGTACTTCATCAAGTTCTACTTTCCTCTCACTTACTTCTTTCGAGAGAAACTCTTTCTCCAGAAAGGACCCGTTCTTGGCAACAAAGATCTTGCCTTCAGATCTGAGGTAGAAGGTATACCCAATGGTTTCCTTAGGGTATCCTATGAAGACGCATTTTTCCGACTTGGGTTCGAGCTTTTCAGGTTGCAGTTTCTTGACATAAGCATCGCATTCCCAAACTTTTAAAATGACAGCTTAGGTTTCTTCCCAAACCATAATTCATACAGTGTCGTCTCAACGGATTTCGACGGAGCCCTATTTAAAGTGAATGTGGCAGTCTCTAAAGCATAGCCCCAAAACGAGAGCGGTAAATCGGTGAGTGACATCATAGATCGCACCATATCCAATAGAGTGCGATTACGACGTTCGGACACACCGTTACGCTGAGGTGTTCCAGGTGGCGTGAGTTGTGAAACGATTCCACATTTCCTTAAGTGTGTGCCAAATTTGTGACTTAAATATTCCCCTCCACGATCTGATCATAAGAACTTTATTTTTCTGTCACGTTGATTTTCAACCTCACTCTGAAATTACTTGAAACTTTCAAAGGTCTCAGACTTGTGTTTCATTAATTAGACATACCCATATCTACTCAAGTCATCAGTGAGGGTGAGAACATAACGATAGCCACCGCGTGCCTCAACGCTCATTGGACCACACACATCAGTATGTATGATTTCCAATAAGTTGGTTGCTCGCTCCATTGTTCCGGAGAACGGAGTCTTGGTCATTTTACCCATGAGGCATGGTTCGAACGTGTCAAATGATTCGTAATCAAGAGAATCCAAAAGTCCATCTGCATGGAGCTTCTTCATGCGTTTGACACCAATGTGACCAAGGCGGCAGTGCCACAAGTATGTGGGACTATCATTATCAACCTTACATCTTTTGGTATTCACACTATAAATATGTGTAACATCACGCTCGAGATTCATTTAGAATAAACCATTGACCAATGGGCATGACCATTGAACATATCTCTCATATAAATAGAACAACCATTATTCTCGGATTTAAATGAGTAGCCATCTCGTATTAAACGAGATCCAGATACAATGTTCACGCTCAAAGCTGGCACTAAATAACAATTATTGAGGTTTAAAACTAATCCCGTAGGTAAATGTAGAGGTAGCATGACGATTTAACGATCACATCGACCTTGGAACCATTCCCGACGCGCATCGTCACCTCGTCCTTCGCCAATCTCCGCTTATTCCGCAGCTCCTGTTTTGAGTTACAAATATGAGCAACCGCACCGGTATCAAATACCCAGGAGCTACTACGAGTACTGGTAAGGTACACATCAATTACATGTACATCACATATACCTTTGGTGTTGCCGGCCTTCTTGTCCGCTAAGTACTTGGGGCAGTTCCGCTTCCAAAGGACTACTTCCCTTGCAATAAAAACACTCACCTCAGGCTTGGGTCCATTCTTTGGTTTCCTCCCGCAGCTTGCTTGCCGGGCGCTGCACCTCCCTTGCCGCCTTTCTTGAAACCCTTTTACCCTTGCCCTTCTTGAACTTAGTGGTTTTATTCACCATCAACACTTGATGTTCCTTTTTGATTTCCATCTCCACCGATTTCAGCATTGATATACTTCAGAATGGTTTTCTCCATCCTCGCATATTGAAGTTCATCACAAAGCTCTTGTAGCTTGGTGGAAGTGATCAAGGATTCTGTCAACAACAACACATCCGGGAGATTATCTCCCAGCTGAGATAAGCGGTTGTGTAACCCAGATATTTTGAGTATGTGCTCGCTGACAGAACTATTCTCCTCCATCTTACAACTGTAGAACTTGTCAGAGACTTCATATCTCTCGACCCGGGCATGAGCTTGGAAAACCATTCTTAGCTCTTGGAACATCTCATATGCTCCGTGCTGCTCGAAACGTTTTGGAGCCCCGGTTCTAAGCTGTAAAGCATGCCGCGCTGAACAAGGGAGTAATCATCAACACGAATCGCCAAGCCGCTCATAACGCCTTGGTTCGCTGGGGCGGGTGCATCACCTAGCGGTGCTTCTAGGACATATGCTTTCTTGGCAGCTATGAGGATGATCCTCAAGTTCCGGACCCAGTCCGTATAGTTGCTACCATCGTCTTTCAGCTTGGTTTTCTCTAGGAACGCGTTGAAGTTGAGGTTGACATGAGCGGGCCATTTGATCTACAAGATATATTTGCAAAAGTTTTAGACTAAGTTCATGATAATTAAGTTCATCTAATCAAATTATTTAATTAACTCCCACTCAGATAGACATCCCTCTAGTCATCTAAGTGATACATGATCCGAGTCAACTAGGCCGTGTCCGATCATCACGTGAGATGGACTAGTCATCATCGGTGAACATCTTCATGTTGATCGTATCTTCTATACGACTCATGTTCGACCTTTCGGTCTCTTGTGTTCCGATGCCATGTCTGTACATGCTAGGCTCGTCAAGTCAACCTAAGTGTTTTGCATGTGTAAATCTGGCTTACACCCGTTGTATGTGAACGTTAGAATCTATCACACCCGATCATCACGTGGTGCTTCGAGACAACGAACTTTCGCAACGGCGCACAGTTAGGGGGAACACTTTCTTGAAATTATTATGAGGGATCATCTTATTTATGCTACCGTCGTTCTAAGCAAATAAGATGCAAAAACATGATAAACATCACATGCAATCAAATAGTGACATGATATGGCCAAAATCATTTTGCTCCTTTGATCTCCATCTTCGGGCGCCATGATCATCATCGCCACCGCATGACACCATGACCTCCATCATCATGATCTCCATCATCGTGTCTTCATGAAGTTGTCGCGCCAAGTATTACTTCTACTACTATGGCTAACGGTTTAGCAATAAAGTAAAGTAATCACATGGCGTTATTCATTGACACGTAGGTCAATTAAGACAACTCCTATGGCTCCTGCGGTTGTCATACTCATCGACATGCAAGTCGTGATTCCTATTACAAGAACATGATCAATCTCATACATCACATATATATCATTCATCACATCCTTTTGGCCATATCACATCACATCGGCATATGCTGCAAAAACAAGTTAGACGCCCTCTAATTGTTGTTGCAAATTTTTACGTGGATGCTATAGGTTTCTAGCAAGAACGTTTCTTACCTACGCCAAAACCGCAATGTGATATGCCAATTTCTATTTACCCTTCATAAGGACCCTTTTCATCAAATCAGATCTGACTAAAGTGGGAGAGACAGACACCCGCTAGCCACCTTATGCAACTAGTGCATGTCAGTCGGTGGAACCTGTCTCACGTAAGTGTACGTGTAAGGTCGGTCCGGGCCGCTTCATCCCACGATGCCGCCGAATCAAGATAAGACTAGTAACGGCAAGTAAATTGACACTATCGACGCCCACAACAAACTTCTGTTCTACTCATGCAAAGAAACTATGCATAAACCTGGCTCTGATACCACTGTTGGGGATCGTAGCAGAAATTAAAATTTTCTATGCATCAACAAGATCAATCTATGGAGTCATCTAGCAACGAGGGAGAGGGAAGTGCATCTACATACCCTTGTAGATCGCGAGCGGAAGCGTTCAAGAGAATGGGGTTGATGGAGTCGTACTCGTCGTGATCCATATCACCGATGACCAAGCGCCGAACGGACGGCACCTCCGCGTTCAACACACGTACGGTTGGGGAAGACGTCTCCTCCTTCTTGATCCAGCAAGGGGGAAGGAGAGGTTGATGGAGATCCAGCAGCACGACGGCGTGGTGGTGGAAGCAATGGGATCTCGGCAGGCTTCTCGCCAAGCTCAGCGAGAGGGAGAGGTGTTACGGGGGGAGAGGGAGGCGCCAGGGACTTTGGGTGCGCATCCCTCCCTCCCCCCTCTATATATAGGGGTCCTGGGGGGGTGCCGGCCCCCTAGAGATCCAATCTCAAGGGGGGGCGGCCAAGGGGGACTTGCCCCCAAGTCGTGGGCGCCCCACCCCTGTGGTTTCCAACCCTAGGCGCAGGGGAGGCCCATGGGGGCACACTGCACCACCGTGGGCTGGTTCCCTTCCCACTTCAGCCCATGAGGCCCTCCGGGATAGGTGGCCCCACCCGTAGACCCGGAACCTTTTCGTGGTCCCAGACAATGCCGGTGACCCCTGAAACTTTCCCGGTGGCCGAAACTAGACTTCCTATATATAAATCTTTACCTCTGGACTATTCCAGAACTCCTCGCGACGTCCGGGATCTCATCAGGGACTCCAAACAACTTTCGGGTCACCGCGTACTAATATCTCTACAACCCTAGCATCATCGAACCTTAAGTGTGTAGACCTACGGGTTCGGGAGACACACAGACATGACCGAGACGACTCTCCGGTCAATAACCAACAACGGGATCTGGATACCCATGTTGGCTCCCACATGCTCTCGATGATCTCATCGGATGAACCACGATGTCGAGGATTCAATCAATCCCGTATACATTTCCCTTTGTCAATCTAAGACGTTATTTGCCCGAGATTCGATCGTCGGTATCCCAATACCTCGCTCAATCTCAAGCATCGCAAGTCACTTTACTCGTTCCATAATGCATGATCCCGTGACCAACCCCTTGGTCACATTGAGCTCATTATGATGATGCATTACTAAGTGGGCCCAGAGATACCTCTCCGTCATACGGAGTGAGAAATCCCAGTCTCGATCTGTGCCAACCCAACAGACACTTTCGGAGATACCTGTAGTGTACCTTTCTAGCCACCTAGTTACGTTGTGAAGTTTGGTACACCCAAAGCACTCCTACGGTATCCGGGAGTTGCACGATCTCATGGTCTAAGGAAATGATACTTGACATTAGAAAATCTCTAGCGCATTTAACTACACGATCTTGTGCTATGCTTAGGATTGTCTTGTCCATCACATCATTCTCCCAATGATGTGATCCCGTTATCAATGACATCAAATGTCAATGGTCAGAAACCGTAACCATCCATTGATCAACGAGCTAGTCAACTAGAGGCTCACTAGGGACATGTTGTGGTCTATGTATTCACACATGTATTACGATTTCCGGATAACACAATTATAGCATGAACAATAGACAATTATCATGAACAAGGAAATATAATAATCATTTTATTATTGCCTCTAGGGCATATTTCCAACATAAACATCAATTCCACCAATTCTTCTCTAATCCCTTCTAACAGAAAGAGAAGCGGGATTAATCAGAGGCTCCTAATGCCCATATGCCCCAGATTGGAAGCCGACACACATGTACTTCTGCCAAGTTTTCTACTCACCCAAGATCTGAATAACAAATTCCTGAAAATTTGTCTTGTAGACTCCCTCGACTCCCAATCCTACTTTCCCTTCATCGATTAGGTTCCTTGGTGGTACAGGTGGATGGAAAGACATAAAAGGAGACAGTTGCATGTTCCATGGTTTTGAGAGAGAAAGGTAGGAGGAGATGATGATAATACTATCCGCAGATTGATCGAATAAAGAAGCAGAGCAATTATTTGATTGCACACACTCTATTGGGCCAGGGTATTTGTGGTAGTGGGTATGAAAAAACAACATATCGGTGACTTAAATAGAAATAACACCAATATATGTTACTCCTGCATTTGTTTTGGTGGAGGAAGAGGATATGGCACATAAGATTAAGAAACCATGGAATCAATGGGGAAGTAACTGAGAAGATAAATCAGGTTGTGTCTCTCCTTTTCTCTTTGTAAAATATGAATCCTAAAAAGAGTATACATGAATTAGACCATTTCCTGAGAGTAGCCCAAGAGTATACATGCATTAAATTTGAGACAATAGCATATACAGGAGAGAATAATTTTGGTATGTTGCGTTAGAGTATGGCATGGTTATGCCAGATTTGAAACCGCGCACTCATGATTAGTTTATTATACATTGCAAGAGAAAATACATCGCATCTTGCTAGTATTACATTCCCTAGTTTGGTAAACAAAGATAAGTAGAAGGATGGTGCCAAAAATAAGCTAGAAATTCCAACATTTCAACACCAAATTGCATTGCATCTTGCACAACTCTGCCTATCCAGTATCCAACATGTAAATCACCAACTCCCTTGTTTTATCTACCCAGTATCCATCATGTGCTGCAGTTCCACTAAAGCATTATTCAGTACAAAAGGCCAGCCATTCCTGATGAGGCCACCAAGGTAGTTCCACCAACCATCCCATTGTGGCTCATACTCTATGGAGTTCCACAGTGAAATTAGATGCTAAGATGAACTAACAAACCCACAATCTACCATATAAGATATGCAACACAAATCACTTCCTAGCTGCTTTTCACATGAGGCAAAAGCTCTATCTATTTTCATCAACGAAAACATGAGAAAATAAAGCAAAACATAATGTAAACTATTTTTTTCGTCTCAAAGCATCTACATGGAATATAAACCATCAAATCATAGGATAACCAACTCTAGACATATGTGTATAACCAATGCATGGTGTCTCAAACATATGACACAAATTTGAGCATCACATATAGCTATAGGCACAGGCCTACACCACACTCTGCACACAGCCGCACAACTTGTAGCCCTTGGATTTTAGGCGTATATATGTTGATAACAAAGAACAAATAGCTCATCATCCTGCATGAAGTCAACAAGATAAATAGGGAAACTGTCATTAAGGTCGATCGAGCCTCCCCTCGTCTCCTCTTGGCGGGTATGTCACGTCCCTAAAGCATGCATGGTTCACATTTCTCCAACGCTGCCAGGCTCGGTAACCCTTTAATAAGTAGTATCTGCAGTAAGCTCCAAAGAGTTAATTGACCTCCTCCAGCCACTTTGACAGTAAACAAATGTTTCGACTCTCATATCGCTGAAGCCCACACCACCATAATCTTTAGGGGTGCATAGGTGTTCCCATCTGACCATGTGAAATTTCTTCTTCTTACTCCCAGTAGAAGTGATTTCTTATTGTATCAACTTTTTTCTGTATTTTTG